>OY978529.1:53796701-54996701 GCA_963854835.1 Megamerina dolium
AAATTAAATTCAGAATATTTTAAAGCGTTTTTAAATTTAGATCAAAAATCGTAGAGATATTCAGAAACAAACATTCAACTGGGTGGACATAGATAAATTAAACATTTGAGACATTTGAACCGTTAATATATGTGCCTGTATGTATTAAAAATAGATGAAAATTTTAACATGTCAAATTCAATCAAATGCAATTATTCTTATGAATATTTGAAATATAACAATATAATCGTATGTGTGTCCTTTTTTTTGATTTTCTACCGCTTAAACTGATATGAATCATTGCGTAGTACATTAACAAAATTCATACACTAAATGAAATATAAATATCATAAAAATAAGAAGGTGTTCATTATATACATACATCATATGGACACATATGATTTATATTTGACGCATATCGAATTATTTCATAAAAGTACAGAACTACTTTATTGGATCGTTTGCGCAGAAATTCACAAGAATCTATTGTGAAATTGTATAGAAATGGTTTATAACCATTTGCTCTTTTCAAAAAAGCCACCGATGTCTTGAAACAAGAAAGTAGAAATTATTCACTGGGTATATCAATAATAAGTACACAATCTTTAAGGTTAAACTTCAAAAATTGCATTTGGTTACATCCGATCGCGGTAATGTGGTAATTTCAGTATGCACACACTGTGAAGTGCAACTTTAATGCACGTTTAAATTGTTAATAATTTTCTGGCAAAATTTTAGCCGCAGTTTCTTGTCCGTATCTTGCGTTTGAATGCGGCAATCCAGTAAGGGCAGACTTAGCTGTCAACTACGCTCTTGTTACCGGAAAACGATATATTTTCGTTTTCATTGAAAAGTATTTATACAAACGATTCACCGACTTTAAAAAACAATACTCAAAATCCATAAATTGCTTATCCAATGATCTACATATAACATTTGTAAATTCTACTTTAGCATATATCTGAAATTACGAACAGTTAATATTGATCCATATGTTGTTCTTATTTTTACACTTACATTATACTTTAAGATTGTAATAGTTCTAAACAGACTATTATTTTCAACATTTTATCGTTGAAGTGTCAAAGATGTATGTACAAGTTCAAACTTTTACAGAGCATTTCATAATATAAGTATCCTCGTACAGTGATACCATCTATATTATTCGACTATTTACATAAATCAATAAGAGGTATATGTTTTTGATTTGCTGTTATTAAATTCTTGTTACGGTTTATGCTTAACAATGAATTGATCAATTAATTATAATTATTAAATGGAATGAATGTTGTAAAATACAAAATAACAACCAATTTTAGTTTTTCATAAAATAAATTACAAAATTCGACTTTTCTACCAATTGATAGTAATGACTCCAATTAATGAAAATTCATAATGCGCACAGTACCAAAATAAGCCAACTTTTGTCCTAAATAAGGGGGGTCGAACGCATAATCTTATCTATGATAAAGTCGGTAAAACCAACCTCAACTTTTGTAGTTTTATTTAGAAATTTTCATAACTTATATTAAATTTAACATCATCATTCATCAATTTCCAGAAAAAAATTATATCTGAGTACTCGAGTACACACAGTATTCGCCCGATTTAGCAACATGAGATTTTTTCTATTTACGAAAAAACAATATATTGGATCTATAACTTAATTCGTGCGGTTTGCTAAGTGATGGCATAACTTGATTATTATTCCATCGTTCCAATATTCCAAACATGCGTTGGAAAGCTACTGTCATTGTGCGTCTTTTTCAGTATATGTCATTCATTTGAAGCGTAAACAACAATAATTTTTTTTTTCACTCAAATATGTCGAACTTTGTGCCTGAAAGAGTGTTTTTGCGGGGAGTTCTTCTTCATTACTTTAATATGAAAAAAACTGCTGCCGAAAGTCATCGTATTTTGGTGGAAGTTTATGGTGAACATGCTCTAGCTGAGCGAACGTGGCAAATGTGGTTTGCACAATTTAAAAGTGGTAATTTTGGCTTTGAAAACGAAGAACGTCCTGGGCAGCCAAAAAAGTTTGAAGATGAAGAATTGGAAGCATTACTCGATGAAGATTGTTGCCAAACACAAGGAGAGCTTGCAGAATCTTTGGGAGTCACTCAAGCAGCCATTTTAAAACGTTTAAAAGCAGCCGGATACATTCAAAAGCAAGGAAATTGGGTGCCACATGAACTGAAGCCGAGAGACGTTGAAAGTCGATTTTGCATATCCGAAATGCCGCTGAATGGCACAAAAAGAAGTCATTTTTGCATCGGATTGTTACTGGTGATGAGAAATGGATCCATTATGACAACCCCAAGTGCAAAAAATCATATGTGAAACCCGGCCAACCAGCCAAATCAACAGTAAAGCCGAATATCCATGGCGCAAAGGTAATGCTCTGTATTTGGTGGGATCAGAAGGGTGTGCTGTATTATGAGCCGTTAAAATCGGGTGAAACCATCAATGGAGAACACAATTAATCCGTTTCAAGAGAGCAATATCCGAAAAACGCCCGAAATATGCGACCAGACATGAGTCCATAATTTTCCATCATGACAACGCTCGGCCTCATGTTGCAACAGCGGTCAAAAACTATTTGGAAAACAGCGGCCTGGAAGTTTTGGCTCATCCGCCTTATAGCCCAGCCCAGACTTTGCCCCGTCCGTCTACCATTTATACCTTAATATAAATATAAAGATGGGAAAAAGTCATAGCTTCAGATGGGCAATACTTTGAATAATACTATTGTACGAATTAAGTTATAGATCCAATAACAATATAAATAAATAATTACAAATAAATGGTGGTAAAAAAAAAAATTACTCTTTTTCGATCGCATCATCGTGTTATTGTATTATTAAATGTTTTACCACAACAGCCTATTTAGATAAGATCGATTGAAATATATTCAAACCGGATAGAATGTTTATCGTGACTAATTAAGCTCAACAACACATTATATAATTTAGATATTTATACAGAATAAACTTTATTTTAATATTTAGCCCGCTATAGTAATCTGGCCAATATTAAGTTATTCTTATTTTATAAGATTGTTAAATGAAATTTTCAAATTTTCTCAATATTTCGGTTATAATATGGACTTGTCCTTTTGTATATATATAATGAATATAAAATATATTTAAATTTTCTAAATTAATCGGATATGCATAGAAATATAGATGGTGGCTGATGTAAATCACATCCTACCGCATATTTTGGAGGATACAATGAGGTCTGTTCTATCGCACTGATTTGTGAAATAAATTTCTACAATTCGTAGATGTTGTTGCGGTTTTTGCAAGCTGGCTGACATGCCTTGTTATTCCGTAAGTTGAGTTTACATCTGACATGAGTATTCCTCACGTCAGATGTCATCAGTCTTTAAACTGTGCGCATTGCGCTATAATATTGATTGAAACTCCACACATAAAAATATGTGTTAACAGAATTATTTCTATTAGATTGGCCCATTATTCGAAGCAATATTCCATATAAAGTAATATTTTAATACCACCAACAATACGATGTATCCATCCATGTCCAAGTAAAATGTGTCATTAAAATCATATTTTTCATCTCTGCCCACGAATATACAAGCATATGTTCAAACGACTACATTAAATAGCATACATGTGACTATGAAGCAATTACTTAGAAAAATAAAAATGATGATAACAAAATCAATAACAAACAAATAACAATTATAAAACGATTTGTGTAACGCAAACACACTCAGTCACAAAAGTATATGGACGGATATATATATATAGTATGAACACACACACACACACACACACACACACACTAACATGCAATTTTAACGCATTATCGGTGTTAACATTTTTTTCAACGCTTGTATTAATTAATTTTGATCGAAAACAAAAACAATAAGAACAATGAACGCAAAGAAAATACAAAAAAAAAATATCTATCTATCTATGCATTTCACCTGAAGCATATGCAATATACACGAACATGTGCATTAGATCTTTCCGATCTTCAATATGCGACATCTATTATATGTAACAACTACATGTACGCCAACGGTTATATTGCATTTTAGATTGAAGCATGATGTATTCTAATACATTTTCTATCTGTTGCATTTAACACATTCCATTGGAATTAATAATATTGTACATATAATATGTAGGTAAAGTAATATTAAGCTTAAAAGAAAATTAATGTTTGTTAAATGTTTTTACATTTCTCTACAATTTTTCATCATTTTCATAATATTCTTATTTTCTGAATGTTTTCCTTTTTCTTTTTTGAACATTTAATTGAAAACTTTCATTGATAGAATGTTGAACATTGATGAACATTGAATTTGACGAGTATGTAAGCCTATAATAGTTACTTTGAGAGAAAAGTGTGTCTGTAGGTAGGTAGGTAAGTGACGTAGATGAATGTGCAGGTACATATTTAAATATGTTAGTAGTGCATTATCATAGAAATTGGTTACATACATACATACAATGTAGATGCTGCTGCAACATTAAATAGCATTGGGCGGTATCTGAATTTTATGTACATATAATATAATTTGTATACCAATTCTTGTGTAATTATACATTTAATCAATCACAAGCATCTCCTAATATTTCTTCTGGGTTGAACAATCAAAATTAAATTTTACCAAAACGTAAAGTGAAGCAACCAGCAAGTTTGTTTAAAATGTTTATTGATTTCCATTTTTTTTTTCTTCTTCTTTTAATCATAAATATACATATATGCATGTTCGTTCAATACTTCAATGTTAATAATGCACTTGAACATGATATGGAATTTTTACATATTTTTTTTTTTATTTTTTTTTTATTTAATACTCGTAAATTGAAAATAATATTTTGTCTTGTCATTATGACTCTCTGGGTAGCAGAGAAAAAAATTAGGAAAATGAAAGTACAATAATAATAAACAAATGAAATGAAAGTAAATCTTTGTTTTAAGCAATAACAAAAAAATGAAAAAAACATATCATTAAATAATAAAAAATTGATTTACAGCTAATAACCACACGCCCATAAAAATGAAAAATATTACAAAAATATAAGTAGATACGATTAGTATATGCGTATACTGTTGTAAGATGTACATAAGTATTAACCTGTTGTAATGTTTATTTTTTCTACATTAATTTGAATAATGGATATTTTTACTTCTTTTTTTAATAACATTTATCTATCATATGTACCGTGTCCATCCACCTAGGCTGACTTAAGGGTTATTTTGAATCTCACAGTAATAATTCTCAAAACTAATTTACAGAAATCCCAAAGGAAACTCTAAAAATCTCCTTACAGTCGGCTGGGGCCGACCAAACTATACCCTGCATATGTAGATTTGTATATAAAAAGTTTACTCGAATATCCAACTTTTCTTTTATTTCCACTTTTCGAGAAACAATTTTTGCATATACTAATAATTTACACCCGAAATATGGTTGACTTTGACGAAGTAAAAGGATTTTAAGATAATTCCGAGGCTTAGTATGGGAGCTATATAAAAAGTGGGCGTGGCTTACCACTTTCTAGTAAATCCAATTAATTTTTCATTGTTAATCCACACCTTAAATTTGGTGTCCTACGTTGAATAGTTTCTAAGTTATGGTGGTTAACATTTTTGTTTAATTTCCTCAACTTTGTATGGGAGCCCCAATAAGAAGTGGGCGTGGTACGCAGATTTTTCGCCAGATTATTTCCGACTACGATATTAATTTAAGTGTCAATTATGGTTATTGTAGACATAAGATTGCCTAAGTTACAGCTGTTTCAATTTAAAATTTGTATGGGGGCTACGATAAACACTGGGCGTGATGCGCCCATTTTCTATGAGCCTAGTTGCTCGTACAATACTAATCCATACCCTAAGTCTCGTTGTCCTAGGCTAAATGGTTTGTAAGCTATGGAGCTTAAAATTTTAGTTTAATTCACTCGACTTTGTATGGGAGACCCATGAAGGAGTGGGCGTGGCACACTGATTTTCTGCCAGATTTTTGCCGACTACGATATTAATTTAAGTGTCAATTATGGTTATTCTAGACAGAAGATTACCGAAGTTACAGCTGTTTCAATTTAAAATTTGTATGGGGGCTACGATAAACAGTGGGCGCAGTGCGCCCATTGTCTGTGAGCCTAGTTGCTCGTACAATACTATTCCATACCTAAAATCTCGTTGTCCTAGGCTAAATGGTTTGTAAGCTATGGAGCTTAACATTTTAGTTTAATTCACTCGACTTTGTATGGGAGACCCATGAAGGAGTGGGCGTGACACACTGATTTTCTGCCACATTTTTGCCGACTACGATATTAATTTAAGTGTCAATTATGGTTATTCTAGACAGAAGATTGCCGAAGTTACAGCTGTTTCAATTTAAAATTTGTATGGGGGCTACGATAAACAGTGGGCGTGGTGCGCCCATTTTCTGTGAGCCTAGTTACTCGTACAATACTAATCCACACCTTAAATCTCGTTATTCTACGCTGAATAGTTTGCAAGTTATAACCGGTAACATTTTTTTTAATTTCCGCAACTTTGTATGGGAGACCCAAAAAGGAGTAGGCGTGGCACATTGATTTTCTGACATATCATTTCCGACTACCGTGTTAATCTAAGTGTCAATTATGGTTATTCTAGACAGAAGATTGTAGAAGTTACAGCAGTTTCAATTTAAAAGAAGTACAGACACTTTGTATGGGAGCTACGCTAGAAAATAGGCGTGGCTCACCCACTTTTGGCGAGGTTATATAGTAGTATAATATAAATCTATGTGCAAAATATTGTTGTCCCAAGTGGTATATTATGTGAGTTATAGCAAGTTAAAGATTTTGAAAATTTCGAGGTTAGTCGCTTTGAATGCTTGGTGTGGGCGTGGTTATTGACCGATCATGCCCAATATCAATCCCCTCCGTACCCTTGGATCATAGATTACTTATGCCAAATTTCATCGAAATAGCTCAATATTTACTCAAGTTATCGTGCGAACCAGCCAGGTGACAGACAGACGGACGGACGGACGGACGGACGGACGGACGGACGGACGGACGGACGGACGGACGGACGGACATCGTTAAATCGAAAATTTAATCGACGCTGATCACGAATATATATCCATGTCTATATCTCCGGAGATTCCTTCAAGTGGACACAAACATCTGACCGAAATGAATATACCATGCATATTGCATTATGCAGGGTATAAAAATCAATCTGAAAAACATTTTGAAAACGACAAATTCAGTCGCTTATCAACGATTACACTCCAATGGTAATAGTTCGTACCCACATCGTATTGATTCTACAGTTTTCTAAGTCCAAATATAACGATTTTCTTTTATCTAATACTGTAAAGGTATTAATTGAAGAAGAAAAGAGAACCCGTTGAAGATGAAGAATAATCCGCGCAGCCAACTGCTGAGTATGACGTCAATCGTGTTAACAATTAGATATATTGCTGATATTGTTTGTATTTCTAAAGGCTATTCTAGCACAGGTTTAAATATATATTTTGTGACTCAGATATATCAGATATATCAAATATTTCACTCATACTCAAATATGTTTACATGAAGGGACAATAAAGCTAATCGCTAATAGTGGAAGTTTCATTTAAAATATAAATAAAACGCAATAAATCATCAAAAATTAAACAAAATTTATTTACATCCTTCTAGAAATACTTAAAAATATATCCTTAGCATAAACAATAAGATCAAATCACAACGAGTTCACAAATACATGTCACATGAAGGCGCTGCAGTCAAAATATAATTATTGGCATTTATTTAAACAACTTTGATTTAAACTTTGATTATTCAGTACTAGGTGTCAACAACTTTTAGTCACAATTTTTATACCCTGCATAATGCAATATGCATGGTATATTCATTTCGGTCAGATGTTTGTGTCCACTTGAAGGAATCTCCGGAGATATAGACATGGATATATATTCGTGATCAGCGTCGATTAAATTTTCGATTTAACGATGTCCGTCCGTCCGTCCGTCCGTCCGTCCGTCCGTCCGTCCGTCCGTCTGTCTGTCACCTGGCTGGTTCGCACGATAACTTGAGTAAATATTGAGCTATTTCGATGAAATTTGGCATAAGTAATCTATGATCCAAGGGTACGGAGGGGATTGATATTGGGCATGATCGGTCAATAACCACGCCCACACCAAGCATTCAAAGCGACTAACCTCGAAATTTTCAAAATCTTTAACTTGCTATAACTCACACAATATACCACTTGGGACAACAATATTTTGCACATAGAGTTACATTATACTACTATATAACCTCACCAAAAGTGGATGAGCCACGCCTACTTTCTAGCGTAGCTCCCATACAAAGTGTCTGTACTTCTTTTAAATTGAAACTGCTGTAACTTCTACAATCTTCTGTCTAGAATAACCATAATTGACACTTAGATTAACACGGTAGTCAGAAATAATATGGCAGAAAATCAATGTGCCACGCCCACTCCTTTTTGGGTCTGCCATACAAAGTTGCGGAAATTAAAAAAAATGTTACCGGTTATAACTTGCAAACTATTCAGCGTAGAGTAACGAGATTTAAGGTGTGGATTAGTATTGTACGAGGAACTAGGCTCACAGAAAATTGGCGCACCACGCCCAGTGTTTATCGTAGCCCCCATACAAATTTTAAATTGAAACAGCTGTAACTTCTACAATCTTCTGTCTAGAATAACCATAATTGACACTTAAATTAATATCGTAGTCGGCAAAAATCTGGCAGAAAATCAGTGTGCCACGCCCACTCCTTCATGGGTCTCCCATACAAAGTCGAGTGAATTAAACTAAAATTTTAAGCTCCATAGCTTACAAACCATTTAGCTTAGGACAACGAGACTTAGGGTATGGATTAGTATTGTACGAGCAACTAGGCTCATAGAAAATGGGCGCACCACGGCCAGTGTTTATCGTAGCCCCCATACAAATTTTAAATTGAAACAGCTGTAACTTAGGCAATCTTATGTCTACAATAACCATAATTGACACTTAAATTAATATTGTAGTCGGAAATAATCTGGCGAAAAATCAGCGTACCACGCCCACTTCTTATTGGGGCTCCCATACAAAGTTGAGGAAATTAAACAAAAATGTTAACCACCATAACTTAGAAACTATTCAACGTAGGACACCAAATTTAAGGTGTGGATTAACATTGAAAAATTATATTATAAAATTATTTTTATATAGCTTCCATACTAAGCCTCGGAATTATCTTAAAATCCTTTTACTTCGTCAAAGTCAACCATATTTCGGGTGTAAATTAGTAGTATATGCAAAAATTGTTTCTCGAAAAGTGGAAATAAAAGAAAAGTTGGATATTCGAGTAAACTTTTTATATATAAATCTACATATGCAGGGTATAGTTTGGTCGGCCCCAGCCGACTGTAAGGAGATTTTTATATAATTTTTTGATTATGGTTTATTGATATAAAATGCTAATTCCTTCTTCAATGAAATTGTAAAATCGACACTTATTACGTTTTGATGGATGCACCTTTATATATGTATTATTCATTTGTACCACTACATCATGAACCTGAAAGAGTGTTACGGCAAAATGGGTAACACCAAACAAACCTATCTCATTGACATTGTCTAATTAGATTGTCAACAACATGAAAACAACCTCGTTTTTGTAAATGAAATCTTATAACTACGTACGTACGTGTTTATTTACATACACCTTATATACATACACATGGATATATTAGTTGGGTTTAAACTGCCGCCAATGGTTGTATGTATGTTGTGTGTAGTACGAGTATAACAATAAAATTAAAAAGCTTAAATGACACCAAAAAGACACGGTTAATAGCAGGTAAAAATTTGCATAGTAAATTCAGAGAAAAAAAAACGAACAACACCAACGAGATTTTGTTAAGTTCATTACCACATTTATGGTTTGTCGTGGTCGTGGTCGTCATCGCATGAGTGTTGCATTTCAAGGAAATAAGCCATTAAGCACACAATGAAACTCCCTGAAATCCTCATACTTGTATGGATGTGAAACTGTGACAATGGCAGAAGCAACATTGCAACAATTGGAGACATCCAAAAACTTTGCCTATTTGCCGTGTACTATTTAAGCATGCATTTTACCCTTTTATACATAAATGTCTGTCTGTCTTTCTGCTCCATTTGCTCCAGCAAAACGACACTTTAACTTTTGCAACCGATAAGACACCACCACCACCACCACCACCATCATCATCAATACCAACTGCAATAAAGGCTGCTGTGTTACTACATTTCTGTAGCGACTGTAGTATCATACTACTAATGATAATATGTACTATGCACACACACACAGTGTATGGTCATTAAAATGATGCCGAAATGGCAAAAAAAAAAAATTAAATAAGCTATAATAGACGAAGAAGGATAGTATTTAGCATTTGCGCAGGCTTTTAAGCAAATCCGCGTGAATAACTAATTTCAACGGAAGCTTTAATCGTATAATACTTTTACTCGACTACTTATTCCAATGTACACGTGTTAACATGTACATACATTTATACGTATACCATATGTCTATAGGTACTACATACATATGTATGCACAAGCTATGACAACATTTATCACTAGCACACATCAAACGTCGTTTGTCGCTTTAAAACCATATTTAGACCGTACTGAATATGTAGAGCCCCTGTATACCACAGCGAAATGTAAATAGGAAAACCTATAGTCGCCACAGACAACAACAACAACAACAACAACGAGAAAAAGCATAAAAAGAAGGAGTTAGTCTGCAACACGTACATAGTATAGAAAAGAAACAATAAACCAAATCGACTGACATGTATGTTTGAAAATTCGTGCAGCACATCGTATGGTTTAAAAACACCTGATAACAGTATTAATACTATGTACTATGTATGTATGTGTGACTGAGTTAGTAGCCATAATAGTTAGTTAAACATGAAAACAGTTTGAAACCTATTACACTGGAGCTTCACAAAAGGGTGACTATAAAATAAACACATATTTATGTGCGAGACTATATTTCCCCGTACCTCATTTTATTTTTGTTGCTCAATCACAAGTGCTCAAACCTTTTGTGTATCATTTATTATTTTTAACAAAAAGGAAGCACGCTTTGATTAGAGTGTCCTATGATCTTTATGATGGTGTTTCTGCAATTCTTTTTTGTTTGTTTTTTTTTTTACTTTTACACTCTTGGTCTAATTTTTTGTTTTCTTCCATTTTTGAATTAACAGATCGTGTGTGAAATTAAAACTCTATGAATGTGTGCTGTTTAACCTTTTTGTGCTTATCACAAGAAAGATTTCATGTTCAATTGTTATATTCATAGCAACTGAAAACAAAAAAATTGAAAATAAAGAAATAATTGACCTCTATGCTTTGTTGAGTTCAAATCTCTTTACAAATATTCTTATACTACGGAAGGATACAATGTTCATAGTTAAGCGTCGGTTTGACTCGATGAATTATCACATGTAATCGTAATGCAATCGTACAATTCAGATTGATAATATTATGTTTTCGTGCACAAAGCCTAAAAAAAAACACATTTCAACAATAAACTTTTACATGGAAAGTAGGTGTGCGCTTAATCCGATTCAGCCCATTTTCAAATATGTCTATTAATTATTAAATATACGAGGGCGGACCCAGAACTACCCGACCTGACATATAGGTTGCGGCAATAGTTTTAAAAAAGAATTGCTTTCGTGAAAAGTGGCAACCTTATAAAACGCATATTTTAAGTTTCAAGGCGATACGTTGTTTAGTATTTTTTTTGGAGCCATCGATAGTTAACGACCTCAGTGAATTTGTAAACATGGAAAAAATTGGTCACCGTTATGTAATTCAATACTTTCATTTGAAAGGTCTCAATCCAACGAATATTAAAACCCACCTAGATTCTCTTCTGGGGGAGTCTGCTCCTTCGTTTACGACCATAAAATATTAGGTGGCAGAATTTAAACGAGGTCGTACGAGCTGCCAAGACGAACACTGTAGTGTCGACCAAGTGAGGTGGCCACGCCAGAAACGGTTAGGAAAATCCACAAAATGATATGGGATGATCGAGCTATTGGTGCTATTGACGAAAACTTGGAGATGAAAAAGCTGTGAGCAAGATGGGTGTAGCGTTTGCTCACAATAGAACAAAAACAACGTCGTGAAAATGTTTCTATAGAGTGTTTGGCGAAGTTTTACAATACTAACGCCGAGTTTTTGAGTCGATGCGTAACCATGGATGAGACATGGGTCCACCACTTCAAAGACAAAGGAGCAATCAAAACAGTGGACTGAAAGGGGAGAATCGTATCCACAGAAGGCGAAGACAGTTTCATCTGCAGACAAGGTTCTGGCATCTGTTTTTTTGGGATGCACGTGTATTATGCGAATTTGTTGCATCGTTTAAGTGATGAAATTTAAGAAAAAAGGCCGCATTTGGCGAAAAAGAAAGTGTTGTTTCATCAAGACAATGCACCAGTTCACACATCCGCTATTGCGATGGCCAAAATCAATAAGTTAAAGCTCGAATTTCTTCAGCATGCACCTTATTCGCCAGATTTAGCTCCTTCGGATTATATTAAATTTCCAAATTTGACAAATGGCTTGGTGGTAGAAGATTTGCAAACAATTAAGAGGTGCAGTATGCGGCAGTTGGCTATTTTAATGAGCTAGACAGTTCATACTATAAACATGGTATCGAAATTATAGAATATCGCTGGGAGAAGTGTATAGAGCTAAAAGGAGATTATGTTGAGAAATAAAGAACAATTTTTTCCAAATTTGTACTGTTTGCTTTCTTAGGTAGGGTAGTTTTGGGACCGCCCTCGTAAAAGTATGTATTGCGTTTCAGCTTGATAGTGTAGTTTTCATCCGATTACATCTATTTTCTTATATATTAATTTCGTGATAAAATTAACTTTACTGACAAAATTTTAGTTTCATATCTTTATATTTATGCGCCTAAAATGTTGAAACTCACGTTTAATACCATATTTTTGCATGAGAAATTCGCGTGATTTGCATCTGATTTTGCCCATTTATGAACTAATCTGTCTGTTGATGAAAATAATATTCTGTGCCATTTTTTTGCTTAATTGCTCTGTAATTATACAGACAGACAGACGCAAATCTGTTAAATCGACTCATTACATGATTCTGATCAATAATACAATATACCTCTCCTTATTGGTGTTACAAGCGGAAGCACAAACTCAATATACTCTGGCTCCTTGAGTGTTGGCTATAAATATTGAAACCATCTGACGATTGATCATATCTTTTTTTATAACAGCTGTTAAGCGCCACTATTCTACGTATGCTGGTCAATCAATTACTTCAATTGACAATTTACAAATGTGTAATGCCAAGTGATTGCAATCAATCAGTGATTACAAAATTGACAATATCTATAGTCTATATTCTATACCAGCAAACAACATCCTTAAATATCAAAATATTTGTCATTATCACAATGACAAATTAATGGAATTTACCGCAACATCACCTTTATCTATCCTTCATTCCTGTATGCTATCGAAGAGTAACGATTACAAGAATATTCACACATCGAATTACGTTTGACATTAATTCGCACAAAAAAAAATAATGCAATATATGTAAGTAGTACTAGCTGTGAAGTAAAAGTGGCAAACTGACTATAACTATGCGATCAAGTTCGGATATGTACAAGTATGTACAAGTATATGTATTGTTGTTGACAACTGTACATACCAACATATCGCCAACATGTTGTCGACAGCAATTACTACTACTACATATCAAACGAACTGCAACCACAGTGAACCACCACTATTACACTAGGTTACACCACAAAATGCAACAATAATAACAAAAAAAAACCAAGAAAAGTTTAGTTATTTGATGCAAAGACAATAACAGTACAAAAAACACAGAAGACAGACAGAAGCAAGACCAACTGCCAACACTGTCTGACTGACAAAATGACGCTAAGATATACATTTGAATGGCAGGCAACCAATGACAATTGCATTCAACGACAACTCTTGACTACTGACGATTGACGACAACAACGACAACGACTACGACGACAACGACGACGACGACGACACTACCAATGACAATGACAATGTTGAATGAAAACAATGTATAACATAAAATAACAACGACAACAATCATGATATGCTCCATTACCACAAATATGTATGTATGTGACAATTGTTAGCCAATAAAGTGTACACATAGCATAATGGAATTTTTGTTCATCGTCCACACGCATACAGAGAAAAAGATTAATTAAAATGAAATGGGGTTGGTATAAAGTAGAGTAGCTACCACCATCACCATTAATATGATCTAAAATCTATTAGACAATATATGTATGTACGATACTCATACAAATATACTAGCTGCGGTCAAGATGTGATCAATTTTAAAAGCTTACAGAAGACTGCTTCTTACAAACCTTAATTCTAAAAAATTTATTTTTAAAAACTACCCAAAACAATCAACTGTAATATATCAAGAATCAGAACCAAGAAATAATGGATAAGCATATTTCGAGAAAACTGACAGTTATCACGGTTTGACTGCAATGCCTTCTTATGTATATACTTGGTAGCAAGAGCTGTTGGTGCACACAATATAGTATATACAAAATAAAATTATGCGGGTGATGCTTTTGAATGGTCAACACTCACACACATGCATATACACCATACTACATAGATATGGATTCTGAAAAGCAAGTGGCTGAAACAAAACATTGTGTAATCTCAGGTTGAAAGAAAAATATGGTAAAATTATTTTTAACTATTATCTGACAAATGAAAAAAAAAACCATCACAGTAATCAGTGTTAAAAGAAAGTCTAAAACAATTGGATTGTCAATCTTTATACTTACTATAGTTGTTTTAGTTAATATTAGTCATAGAATCTTGGGAAATACATGCCAAATATGCTTTAAGGCTTCATTTTGTCCAATTAAAAAATTTATTTTTCAATTTTTCACTTCGTTAATATCTAAAATACACAAAATTCTACACAATTCTAAAAAATTTTCTTTGATTTACAGCGAATTATCTGATTCTCTTTCTCCTTCTCAATAAAGTACTAATCAGAATATATGCTCCCATTGCTACTATCGATTCATAATACTGCAATTTGTTTTTTTTGGAAATGACACAATATAATCTGGTAATATAAATTTATAAAAAAAAAAAAAATATAACAAAAACAATAATTTATTAAAACAAAAAAAAAAAAAGTAAAAAGCGTGCACTTTCTTTAAAATCGCATATTTTCATAATAAATTTCATACAATGTTGCCATTGTAAATGGAATCTTGGTAATATACTCGTAACAATATTGTATTACCAATTAAAATTTGAATATGGAGTAAATAAATTGGCAGCATGTTAGAGTAAGTGCTTAACATTCAGATAATGCTACTTTGCATAATTCCTAAAACAACAAATATGTAAATGTATGCGTGCGTGTGTGTGTGTGTGTGTGTGTGTGCCAAAAAACGCCCAAATAGAAAGGTATTTACCCATATGCATAGTATGTAATTACAATTTCAGGCCTATTTCGAACTCAACTTATTTATTGTTTGTACATAGTTACATGTATTTCTACGAATACTTACATATGTAAAACATATAAAGTGACAATCAATTTGTATATTTTTACTTTAAATTATTTGTTAAAGTTTTTCCAATTTGTTTTTTACCATTTTTTTTTTTGTCAAAAAAACATATGTTCATTATTAACATACATTCTTATACGTATATGAGTACTAATACTAATCTAACAATTGGCAACGATTGGAATTTCATTTAGAAAGTTGTTACCTTGCCTGATGCTGTTTTATTTATTATAAGTGTTATTGTTTTGTTGTTGTTGTTGTTATTGTTGCTATTAATTTGCATAGTTATCCCAACTACCAATAACACTAACACCACCACCACCACCACCACCAGTACTACGACATTTTTTTTTTGTATTATTCATTGTTGCTGCAACTTTTTCCAATATTGTATTATATACGAGTGCATACTTATATATAAATACACTTCCATCTTCTTTGAGCTTGCTTCATTTTTCTTTCTACCATCATCAGCATTATCATCATCATCATCAGCATCATCATTATCATCATAAGCATATCATCATAATCTATGGCAATAAAGACAACCCCGCCTTCACTGTGGCATTCAAATCACATTCTGCATACATTCCAATAGGCAGACTAGGCTGACAGGCATTGCAGGCGGACAACCTGACTAGCAACGACACAAGCCAGTGGACTATGATCGACTAGCAACCAGGTTATTTGACTGAATGGCTGTCTGACTGTCTAGCTGGCTGACTGGTTGGCTGACTGGATGCTGTGTCTGTGAGTAAGCAAGCAATATGCATACATTCATAACTGGGTCATTTAATAATCTCACACGAATTCATATTCTAATTCCGTCAATCAATTTTTTTTTTTTTTGAGTTCGTTATATACTACATGCTGCATTTCAACTCTGCACCACACATACACCACATGTTGCATATGATAGTTACTCTTTCGCTGTAGTATACATCTGTTATTAGGTTTGTGGCTTAGCTTTAGCCTGTCGTGATCTTGAAATCGATTTTGATCAATTTTATTTTGCCTTCAACTTGTCTCATATACGACTAGATATAAAGTAGGTGTATACATTCGTCTTGTCTCTTGTATACAGCTGATGTTCACAATGTGGTGTATTTATCTAGATACATGCGTATTTTACCACACCTTCAATTTAACACTTTGCACCGTAATAAAGTTGTTGTTATCATTATTCGTTTTCGACCAAATATCTTTAAGTGAAATTCTTACATATTTTTTTCTCTTAACTCTGTTGTTATGATTATTATTATTTTTATTATTGTCATTATAACTATTATTATTACTTGACATGCATTTATTGCATGCCAACATTTTCTTGTCTCTCTTCATTTGGTTTGATTGATTATATCTTATGTCTTTTACATACGAATTCGTAGTAGTTAGCATAGTAAATGCTTCTAGGCATATTTTTATTTATAGTTTTATTCTGTAGTATTGATATTTTTTAATATTTGTGATATTAATTTTTTTATTATAGTTTTATTCAAATTTAGCATAATTTATTGATTTCTTGATTTATTGATAAATTAAAATATTTTTCTGTATACTAGATATAGATCCTTACGTAAAACTTATATTTAATGCATAAATATAAGCATTCAATTGACATATTTAGTACTACAAATGCTCAATGTAACACCATTCCCATTTCTCTATAACCCAAAACGATTTAAGTTCAATATAAATCAGGTAAGATAATTAACATATATCCAGCGAGGGTTTAATCGACGATATGACCTGAATAAGCAAGATGTGCCTTTGAAGCCGTTGGTAAATATCAGACTGAGGTTGCTCAGATAAACAAGAGTTTATCTATCGTAATTCTATTGCTTAATCTTAATATTAGGGTGGTTTTGCTGATTACTCATATATTTTACAATTTTATTAAGAGTTTGACATGAAGAAACACTTCTTACAAGGGAACACTATAATTCTCCCTTGTCTCGATACTTTATACGTATTAGGGATTGCAATTTTCGGGTTTTCACTGATCCCGGGATTTTCGGGACTTGAAAATGATAATCCCGGGATCCCGGGATATGTCGGGATTTACACCTTTTTGATTTCTTAAAAATTTGTTGCCAAAAAAAAGTGTAAAAAATTTGTATTCACCTATTAAATAAGTATAACATGAAAACGACTTTTGTTATGTAAATTTGTTTAACAATTCATACATTTATTAAACATTATTATACATTTATTTATTTTATCGCTTTAATAATTCTGCTGCAATTGCGCGCTATTTTCCACCTGACATGTATTGCATAATCAGCTGTTTTCACAAAAAGTGTTGCAAACCCTTGACGATTACCCAATGTTGCAAACTTTAGATAAAAATTTATGTAATTCTAAGTTTAGCCCAAAAAAAATTGTTTTCGTAAGTCCCGGGATTGGCATCGACTGATCCCGGGATATTCGGGACTGAAAAAACACCGGGATCCCGGGATCCCGGGACAATACATGTCAGGTGGAAAAGCGATAAAATAAATAAATGTATAATAATGTTTAATAAATGTATGAATTGTTAAACAAATGTACATAACAAAAGTCGTTTTCATGTTATACTTATTTAATAGGTGAATACAAATGTTTTACACTTTTTTTTGGCAACAAATTTTTAAGAAATCAAAAAGGTGTAAATCCCGAAATATCCCGGGATCCCGGGATTATAATTTTCAAGTCCCGAAAATCCCGGGATCAGTGAAAACCCGAAAATTGCAATCCCTAATACGTATACACTTAATTGCAATAGACGAAGTATGAAGATAAAATAATATTAAAAATACATAAAATTTTTTTTTAAATATATTTAATCCACCATTGAAAAGGTAATTGTATGGCCTTATATATGGTTCTAAATTTTCTATAGGAAAAATAATTGGTTTTTGAAAAAAAACATTTCATTTTTTTTTTTTTTCACCATAATTTAAATTTTTAAAATAGATAATAAATGTTATATATCGCTGAAAAGGTATTAAAAATACCTTTCTTTTGATACACATATTGTGAGAATTTATTGAGTCGATCGCAAATTTGAACTGTGACCTTAATCCACGCCTTATATGGGCGTGAGCTACAAACAGTTCTTGGTTATTTATATTCACAATAATAGGACCTATACGAAGAAATTTTTTATTATTTTTTTTTTCTTTAAGTGGGCTATTCTGCACTTATGCCCTTACAAGAATTTGTAAACTAAAAAATAAATAAATATGTGGCTATTGAATATATTGAATCCTCTATTAGCCGGAGAAGTTTATCTAGGAAACTGAGTACTAGTACTGTTCTAAATCAGATTTGATCACATTTGAATTTACATATAATCTTGATAGCTTCGTACCTGTCTAAGATACTCGTCTATATGATAGTATTATATTATATGATATGCATTCTAACTTTTCACACAATATATGAACATGCCCACACATTTATCTCAATTACATTAACATTTGACCTTGTTTATTTATTACATTAACTCTTCTAAATTTCTACATTGCTGTTTTATTGATGATACCATGATGCTACTAATACATACACACATATATTTGGTATATGCTACATCATAAATATATAGCTTCGTTTTCTTCAATTACGACAAAGTTACTAGTAGTAGCAGTAGCAAAATCAGTAGCATCACCACTTTCGATAAAGACACAGTAAACGTAATAGCTACAAGCTCATGTATACGCTACAACTGCTCTAATATTGACCATGAGTAAATGCATTGTAAAGATATTTACGTACATACCAAGCGATCACAATAAACGGA
This sequence comes from Megamerina dolium, assembly GCA_963854835.1. NCBI lineage: Eukaryota > Metazoa > Arthropoda > Insecta > Diptera > Megamerinidae > Megamerina > Megamerina dolium. The sequence continues at coordinate 53,816,112 of OY978529.1, forward strand.
TGGACTTGTACCAAACCGAACAGATGATAAGGTGAAACCATGACGGCAGTATAAAACCGCGTGTAAATGTTGTCCATAAATTTGAAATATCAAACTGATGCACCGCCACACAATCCACACGTAAGTAATATGCATAAAATAAATACTCTGTAACTATGATATGTACGTTGCATGGATAAGTGGGTAAAATCAAAAGGGAGTTACTATGCATCATATGAGTAATATGTACTACGTACCAGCTTACTTGCATACACCTATGATGAAGATGAGGACTCTGTATGTTACATAGTATACATATGTGTATATGCAGCACTACCTATACGTAAGATATACCATATTTGGTAACGCATGATGTGTGTGCATTCAAGAAACAATAACCAACAACTCGAGAAACATCATTCGCAACTATAGCCTTAATAGTTAGAAAAACAAAGCATGACCCAAGATCATCACCAGCTTACATGAATTTATACTCATACAACACATATTCATATAAACATTGAATATAGAAAATGTGCTTACAGCTTATGTACCTAAACATACGTAGCTACATGTGTATATACATACATTTATCCCTTTTGGCAGATGCAACCATATGCAGTGCAGTCACGTGTTATCATTCGCTCTCTAATACAGTTTTTACTCTTTTTTATTAAGCTCCTTCATACTTGCCACACAGATAAAACATGTCATTCAAGCTTGTGGTTTACAGGAGTATACATGTATGTATGTGGTTTGTGGTATATGAATGCCCACTTTATATTCCTATAATGGTATAATTTCTAGAGTGTGCTACTTTTTATACAACCGATACATGTTTTTCGTAACGTCATATGTAATTTTTCATTTGGTTTCTTCTTTTATATTTGTTTTTGTTTTTCTTCTATATATTTCTTTTTGGACATTATTACTATAAATGGATTCGTAGGCGTGGAATATTAATTTGTTTAGGAGCATAAAGTTTTGTATGAATGACTTCTTTGTTTTTTTGCAATGAAATTAATGGATACATACTTACTTATATGGCATAAGGAGGGTACTCATCTGTAAATTATGATCTTTATAAAGATCAATGTTATGCAGCTAGTTTTCAGTTTTATTTAATTTAGCATAAACATGCTGGAAAATAAGGTGAGGCTATAATTTTATATTGACCTATTTTTTTTTTTAGAATCACACTCATATATATATGGAAAATTGGAGAAATTGTAGTTTTTAATATCACCAAGATTATTAATTTCTTTACAAAGCATTGACAAAGCTGACAATAATCATTTGTGTCATGATAAATAAAAAATATTTATCAATATCAGTAATATTATTTCTAAATATTTTTATTTAAACAAAAAAAAGGAATTATTTTAGTTTAATTATATTGAAAGAGAAGTAAAAGTATATTTTCCCATCATTTTAGTAAACTTAAAGTAAATTTATTTATTTGAATATTATTTATATTCATGGATAATGAATTTACTTTAAAAACTAATATATCCAATGTTTTCATTACCACAATAAAATCCCATTCAACACCATCCTTCCAATCAACCATACCCCACCTCTAATTCATTCCTTCACAGATACATTTCATCAATGATCGCCTCCTTTCACTAGTTTGTGGTAATCCGAGTCTTAAATTTCACTAATTTTCATTGCAATTTACACACCTGAAAGGATTAATTCGTTACCAATTTGTTGTAAAATTAAACATAACGATAAGTCTATTAATTATGTGTGTCGGCATATGGCGTACGATGTTGCCGGTACCGTTTGCGCTTGTCATTAATGTTGTTGTTGCTGTTAATGTAGTATACCTATAACAACCACAGCAGCAGTACCAACAATGGTGACGATGACAACGTCTTACTGTTACAATACAGACACGTTTTTCAATTTGCTGTTATATCTATACTACTGTTACTAGCATACCTAGTTATTTTTGTTATTTTTGGTTTATATTTCTTACTTGAATTTACACTCTTTGTAATCATTGTTTCAGTGTCCAAGTATATTAGTATATATGTTTTTATGTATGTTTAGCTTTGCTGAAATTTTAGACGGTGGGTGGTCCCTCATTTGAAACTACTCTTTTGACAATTTTTCATAGTTTTTTGTATATGAAATTTTTTGTTATATATTATATTGCATTTTTATGTTTAATATTATTAATCTACGTACAGTGGAACATAGAAGTATGTTTTCATTATTTTTTATAAATAAATTATTGTTTATTATAGCGCGACCATAAGACCTATCATAAATTATAAAGCACTCGCGTGATGGAAGCAAACACAATATCCCAACAAAAATGAGGATAATTCAGAGATCAATGTTGCCAACATGATGGAAAGTCACGTCGTGAGTGGGACCTTCGCCCTTTCACCCTAATCCTTTACTTGATCAAACAGCTCATAGAAATTCTCGTGGTAACACAATATTTTCTTCATATGCGAATGCCAGAACATCGGAGGATTCAGGACAATGAAGTGACAGTGGATATAATCCGTTTAAAAGCGCGTCACTACTGGTATTAAACTAAGAGCTGGGGTGGTAACTTTAAAATGGTACTAAATCAGTAATTGGTTTCACGGCAAAACCATCATTTTAGTATAATAAATATATACATAATTCATATCTCATAACCACTGTACTCTGCACTATCGCATGTAACTACATAGAGACATAATGCTGCATTTAACATTTGGAGCAACTCTATATGCATAATGAACCGATTGAACAACAACAACAATTAGTTACAACAACTACTGTATATTTATGAGTAATGAATTTGAGAATGAATAAATTTGCCAAATTAACAATGCTCAAGTCGAAAAAAAAATATAAGCATACATTGGAACAATGCTAAAACACATCACCCACTGTTTGTAGCAATAGCAAGAATAGCAAAAATTGAATAATCAAATCGACCAATCAACCAACTATGTTCGAATATATATGTATGTATGTATTTTGACTAACAACGAGAATCACACAGTGGGGGGTGCTTGCTTAACAATAAATAAATAATACTGTTATTTATATATTTTTCTTTTCTTAATCAAATAAATCATAGGTAGCACACACACACACACACACACACACACATACACCGGAAAAAAATCATAAGCGCCAGGATCAAGTGGGCAGAATGGGTGTGGCCATGTTTCTGTATTTTGTATACGCTTTGCTTTGATCACTGAACATTTGTGCGGTCCAGATTCTGACATATTGTCAATAGCCAACTTGTAAATATATTGTATAAGCAAATGTTTAACAACAACAACAACATGTGCGCAATGTTATAACAACTGTATATAAACAACAATAAAAAAATTGTAATTAATAAACAAGTTATTGTGATATGTAAATATATACTCACCAACTGTTAGCAACTTTTCCGCAACATGTTGATAATATGCATATGCATATCTGCTATAAGTTTGTGTCCTAAGTCGTTTTTATTATGGCAATGTATTTTGGAATGATTTAAAATAAAATATATATAAAATATTGCTTAATATTTGTTTTATTCGGATTGTCAATCATTTAGAAATTCAATAGCTATAAGGAACAAATGTTGCCAACATGTTACCAACATTTCTTGTGATAAAATGTTGTAAATCTTGGATTTTATATATTTTATAGCAACGAAATATAGCAAAAAGAAAAAAAATATGTATTTGGTTGATCCCTTAAAACTGGACAATTTGAGTGACATACGTTGCTATCGACCTCACGTTAAAATCTGCAACATTTCTGAAATAAATTTCTGAATAAAAAATTAATTTAAATTTACTTTTCCACTCTTAAAAAAATTAGAGTACAGCAAATAATTTCTATAACAATTTTCACACTAAATCATAAATCTTAAATTTAACTTTTGCAAAACAAAATCAAAAATTTGTTACTTTTACTTAACTAAATAAGTATTTATTACATTACTCAAACAATTATGTATGTACAATTATAAGTGCCAACAGTAACAATAGCAAATAAATGACAATGAAAATAATAGTAGAAATAATAACAGAAATGGTAATAGGAGTAGTAGTAGTAGTAATAGTAGTATTAGTAGTAGATGTGGTAGAAGTAGTAGTAGTGTTAGTAGTAGGATATGTATATTACGCATTCTTGTCAGCAACATCTTATTCCAAAAATTGACATGATTGATTTTTCATGTCATCCTGGAGTGACTTTCTAAAATATTTCACTCACTCACTACAAAATAAAAATGTGTACATGCATATATGTATGTGTATTGTATATTTGAACATGTAACTTAGCCAACATCGCATAATATTTGCCGCAAAGTATTCGCAACGTACAAGCAAGTCCAAATACACACACACATGAAAAATATGCCTATACTATACACAATGCTATACACTCTACTCACACAAAACTCACAAATGATCCATCAGAGTCTTCCAATTCAGTTCATTTATGGATCATGTCATGGCTTTGCATCATTTAGCTGCCATATTGTCTGTTGTAGCTAACATTTCATCTTGTATGTATTATGGTTTCATATATGTATGCATGTATATAGACAGATACTGCAATGCTGAATACTTTTTTGTGAATTTCATACACTGTGCATATAAATATTTCCATATACATGTATATCACTGATTGTATGGATGTGTACATACTTGTTGAATTTCACTTAGGCACTTACACACACACACACACAAACGCATTTATTATCGTTTCTATTCTGTGCTGTTGTTGCTGATATTTCTTTAATGATTTTCTGACCTAAAATCGGCAAAGTTTCAAAGACTATAATAACATAGTATGTACTACACAAACAATAATAGCATCATCATAGTAAGGTCAACTATAGCATACTCATCCACGACGACAATAGTATACGATACATACCATTTGTGTTATTTCTTTATGGAATTTAGGAATCGCATATCTGTATGTATGACTATATATGTGAATATACATATATGCTTATGTGTGTGTGTGTGTGTGTGTGCTGATACTATTATATTTACAAAACAGCATGGACAAATATAATAAATCAATTGATGCACCTCTTTCAATGCTCACTCACAGCCATACAAGATAAGTAACAACATAAAGTAGAAGAAGAAATGTTAGTAAGTGAAAGAAATCCAGCAACAAAAATATAATCGATGCAGCAATACAATAAAAATCAAATAAAATTTAATTGAAATTTATTGTGCTACAGTGTATAAAATGTTGCTGCATTCACGAAAATGTTTCTGTGCTGCTTCAGCTATTACTCTTGATGTTGCTAATCCATGGTGCTTATACATATTATTGTTGCTGACATTATGGCTGTTAGTGATATAGTTTTACTACACATAATCGTACGATCAATATGTAGAGCAATCAATCCCAATATGGTTATTGACCATACAAAATACATGCACATTATATATTGCTGCTTGGCACTTTTATTTTCTTGCTTCGTAAATTTTGTTCTTTTTGTCAGTATTATGATGATGATGATAATGATGATGATGCCATGAGTGTTGCAAATAAACGTATCCCAACAAACAACTGAGTAAAATTGTAAAATTGTGCAATATTGTAAAAATTGGTGGGTACCGTAGCTCAGTGGTTAGTGTGTTGGCCTTCTGATCTGTAGGTCGTGGTTCAATCCCCGGCTGATGCATAACAAATTTAATATCGATAAGATTTTTCTTTCGAACTGTACCCACCTGTCTGCAAGCAATTGACAATTCTTCCGACAGTAACAATTTGCCATGAAAAAGCTTCTAAAAGAACTCTGTGACAAAGCTCAGAAAAAGTGATGTCACAAGTGTTCTGCCGTTCGGAACCGGCTAAAATAAGTAGGTCCCTTCTAATACTGTCCAAAATTTAAGACACACAACAGTAATGGAAGAGAAGCTCGGCCAATGAGCCCTTTGGGGCTTTAAGTGCCACATATTTATTTTTTTATTTTTATTGTAAAAATTGTAGCTTACAATAATATATATTTTCCGCTAATGAAATGTGTACAAAACTCTTACAGCAAGTTATAATTGTTCTAAAGCCATTTACAGCAATTATTGTGAGATTATTGTACAAACATTTTCGGTTTGTTGGGTTGTATCTATCTAAATATGTATGAGTATTGGATTATAGCTGTATTACTATTTCTTAACGATGGGAAATTTGATAGTGTGAAATTGTTGTGTTTCGATAAAGTTATCAGTATTATTGCACTTTATTTTCAAACGTGGGAAATATCGATTAAATACTTCTGCAAGTATAAAAAAACACTCAAAAAAAAGTGTGCATAAATTCAAAGCTCTTTATTCGAAAATAGTTCAATGGTAGTTTTCAATCAGTGTAATCAGCGTCGGATGGGTCTCACTATGAACGAGGGCAAGACGAAGTATCTAGTGTCAACAAATAAAGAGTCCCGGCGTCTTGGACAGCACGTCACTGTTGACAACTACGCTTTTGAAGTAGTAAGGGACTTTGTCTATCTTGGAACCAGCATTAACAGCAGTAATGACGTCAGCTTGGAGATCATGCGTAGGATAACTCTTGCTAACAGGTGTTACTTTGGGCTGAGTAAGCAATTGAGAAGTCGAGCCCTCTCTCGAAGAACGAAAACTACACTCTACAAGTCTCTCATCATGCCTGTCCTAACATATGGCGCTGAAGCCTGGACAATTTCCACCTCGGATGAGTGAATACTTGGAGTTTTCGAGAGAAAAGTCCTACGCAAGATCTTTGGACCTATTTGCGTTGGTGGCGAGTACCGAATAAGGTACAACCATGAGCTGTACGAGCTGTATGCCGATATTGACATAGTAAAGCGCATCAAAATCCAGCGGCTGCGCTGGCTAGGTCATGTCGAGCGAATGGAAGAACACGCTCCAGCTAAGAAGGTGTTATATTCGGAACCCGCTGGAGGACGACGCAAAAGAGGAAGACCAAACCTCCGGTGGAAAGACCAAGTACTGGAGAACCTGACGGCGCTTGGAATTTCTAACTGGCGCCAGCTAGCGAAGAACAGAGATGGCTGGCGAAGCATGTTATTTTCGGCCTAAATCGATATTCGGTTGTTATGGCCACATAAGTAAGTAAGTAAGTAAAATTTATTAAGGTGTAATATTTAATTTACATTTACTGTAATATATTGAGTGAAATATAAAAAAAAATGCTAAAGTAAATATAATATATATATAAATATAATATATATAAAATAAATAAATAAAATATGTATCATCATAAAAAAACCAAAGTCTGCACAAATTTTATCACCCTTAGGCTGAAGGTGGAACTCGATCATGTTAAAATAATTTTCATTTATTTTGTGGTACACGTCAGTTGGTGTTTCTACTGTAACTTCACGAATGTTAGTCTTTAAATGTACAAGAGTGAAAGGTTAGTCCGCGTAAATACATTCTTTCCACGTAAGACTGTGTAGTATGTTTCTACATTGTGTTGAGAGTACATATTGTCGATATCAACATCTTGCTAAACATTGACAGCAAACATGGCTCCAGCATCATTCTCGAACAAATATAGGCCTATGATACCACCAGACCATAATGCACACCAGATAGTCACTTTTATGGAGTACATTGAGCCTTGCTGATGACACTTATGGATTTTATTTTTACTATCTATGGCTATTCGGCTTATTGACGCAGAAACCGAACAAGAAATCAACGAGAAATCAATTTTTGTTTTTGATTATATTAATATTTTCTGTTTAACAAATGACAGATTAATAGGAATTCTTCAAATCAAACTATTATCTCTTACTTGAGGCTAAAAAAACTATCGAAGCACTGACTTGACTTCAAAGCATCTATATTCTATGAGTATTTCTTAAATCAGTCTTTCTTTTCATTGATTCATTTATTTTGCCTGAAACTAGTGAGAAGATGTCATTGTAATAGTATCACAATAAATATATTCAATTGATCTCAATACATCGATGTTATCACTGAATACCTATTTACTAAACAAAACAATAAAAAACAAAGATGTTGTGCAAAATAAAATTAAAAATATCAATAGCAATTTCATCAGCTGGTTATTGTTAATAGCAAATATTTAGTATCGAAAAGTAAATCAATTGTGACGAAGAAATATAGAAATTTGGCAACACGAATGCAACCTCTAAAACTACAATAGCATAATAAAAATACAATAACAATATAAGTAAATTCAAACATACATACAAGTAAGTAAAGGCATCATAAAGCTGCAATATCATAGACAACAAAAACGAAAGAAAAAAAACAATTTTTGTTTGAAAAAGTCATGAAAATGTCAGTCAATGAGTTCACAACAAGTTCGACTATGTATAATGTCATGTCATAAGCCAAATAATTGACTGACTTCTGTAGCATAAATATGAAAATGTGTAACAACAACAACAACAATAGTGAAAACACATATAATAACAACATCATTATTGATTGATCTCCCTATTTTTTTTTGTCTCTTCCCCTCGAAGCAATTGTTAATAATAGCATGCATAGGCACATATAAATACATATGTAGACTAAAGTGTCTTATTCGGTTTCTTCATTGCTTATATAGTGATATGTATGTATGTATATATGTGTGATAATAATGTTCCTTACAATGTGCATCACAATAGCACCAGTTATGAAAATAGGTTAGCAAAATATGGCACACTATGGCATTTGCTTTTTCACACAACAACAAGAACAACAACAACAAAATATTTAAATAAGTCATATTTTTCTTAGAAAATTGCTTTCACACATCATACTATTCTATAGACTTTTCTTCAAATACCCTTCTAGTTGTACTCGTAATATACATATACCATATGTAGGTAGTAGATACCGTACATGCAAAGAGACAGCAATAACAAGAACAAATTATAGAAATTTGTGCACACTTTCTGTTGCATATGATGGGGCAGATTCTTGTCGAAATAGAAAATTTCGACAAACATTGAAAATAATTGAAGTTCAAGTTTTGTATTGTACATACATATCTATATAATGTGAGGCATATGAATGGTGTATAAAATGGTATAACCTCAAAATTGACAACAATAAGACAGACGCCACAACAACCACTAACAATAATAATGACAGTGGCAACAAGTAGAATATATACTTATATCTACATATGTATATGTATCTACATATCATACAAATAAGGTGTCATTTTTTGCTATTTCTGCACCGCACTATGTATGTTGTTAAATTTGGCAAATCACCTAGAATTACATATAGAATAAAGCAGTAGATGATGATGACAGTCAGGAAGCACAACTGTAAATATAATATATACAAATTCATATGTACATAGAAATCTACATATTGTATGTATATATGATGTTACCTACTCATAGTTCTAGCAAAAGTATGAAAAACTAGGTAAAATATTTGAAAACCAACGAAATATTACAAGCAGTCAACGAGGTCAATGTAGGGCGATGGTCTTGTATGTGTGCTACATCTCTCTCCTTGTCTTTTCTGCTACAATTACTCTTCTTATAATTCTTCTTTTTTGTATTCTTCTATTTGTTACTTTGTAGTCTGGTTCCTCACAAGTTCTATGTCGGTAATATAAACTTATAACTCTATTGATATATATATTTAGAAATGTCACAATCTACAGTATAAACTCTGTAGGTGAAATTTTCAAACATTTTAAATTTAAATAAAAAAGGACAATTCAAAATTATTTTTCTATATATTTCTTCTTCAATTGAGAGCATTTTGTTGTAGAAATTTTTGGTAATATTTCTTCAATACCTTATGAGTTTGCCACAAGCCTGAATATATTTTTTATCTTTGGCATAGTTGCGTTCTATTTTTTCTGAGAGTATTAGCTTCAAAGAACATTGGCTAAGATCCTGTTCCAATATTGTACTGCACATAGAATGTGAATGCACCATACAGAACTGTAATTAAACAACACAACTAATATAACAGTCCTAGTGTGATGACGTTAGGAGAGATCGTAATAAAATTTCCACCTGGATGGGTGAAAAATATATTTATAATAATCGAAATAATAGAGCTAAAAGCTTTTTGCTTTTCATCCCATATAATAGTATGTTGTATCATATGAATTTTCATACATTGTACATGATAATATAAAGTTATCATGCTGAAACTCGGTACGCATGATTTTATTTGGTAATAAATTAATGTCTCCGAATTGTCTCCTCATTTTGTATGCATTTTTGCTGAAAATATTCAAACCTCATTTCAAGAATTTCTTTTATCAAAAGTAGTAAAAAAAATCTAAGTATTTCCAAATACTCAATGTGTTTTCATTAAATTTAATCAAGTTGTTGTAGTTACTATCTCCATATAATGGTATCACTGTACTTTTGAGCCTTATAAGTTGGTCATACGTATATAATATATATGGTAGATGCGAAAAAAAGAAAAATTGCGCTAAAAATAAATCTAAAGCCACGAACTATTATTTGGAGATTTCTTCATTGCAGTGTATGTATAAAGTTCAAAGTAGGGTATGAGTATTGTTGTACTGTTTTGTTGTACATGTGAAAGAAATTATAATAATAAAATCAAGTTAAAATCACAAACAACTGAATTTAACATAAGCATAGCGTCCACTACATCAAATATACCAATATGCAAATGAAAAATCAGCTTCACTGAAAATGTTTATGTGTTTGTGTTTGTATGTAGGTACACTATACCTTAAATGTTTGAAGTAAGTACCATATATGTACACGTGACCACGTTGTATTGATGTTTTCCCAGTTGAATTTATTTTATTCACCATTTATTGGCACTTGTTTTGTTAGCATTGCTGATGCGCTGCTGCTGCTGATAGAAATTATAAATAACCTAAAAAAAAAACACACACAAACGGGGAGCGACTTGACCTACGCCTGAAGTTGTTTGTGAAATTTCTTCTTTGTATCAGTTACAATTGTATGTGTAAATGTATTTGTAACAATCTTAAACGATTTACTAACTATTATACGAATAAATGTCTATACTCGTGCATGTTAGAAATTTTCATTAAACGATTACGTTATGACGTATGAGTAACCAATGAAAATATTGTATATTGTAGCATATTTATACGAGTACCCAAGTACACAAGATAATGAAATTATTCGAGATTTCTAATAACTCATACCATATCTTGGTAGCATATATGTGATGTGTTCGTAATATCATATAATAAAATTATATTTCCATATGTGACAAAGTCTTTAAGAAATATAAGTAGTCAATCAAAAGTAACGACTACTCAACACCATCAAATCGATCACTAAACTTTCACATTACCATAGAATACAGTTTATGTAACATACAAGAGATATGAACATGCAAGCATTGCAACTACAAAGTGCATGGGGCGTATGGAACAACAGTACCAAGCACCAGGCAACAGACAGCAGAAATATCAGTGACACTTTTTATTCAACATTTCCTTAACAATAAATTGAATTTTCCATTCAATAAAATAAAATCTAATTTAAAAATAACAAAAAAAAAAACAACATCAAAAGTCAAACTTGAGCCCAAAAAATAGTTGGTACACCAAATAAAAAGTCAGCCAAAACAAAAAAAAACCCTTAGTGGGGGAGGAATTCGTTGTTATTGTATTTTTAATGTTTTCAACCAATTTTGGTAGCTTGATTTGTCACGAAATGCACAAATGAAATACGAGTATACAAAAAAAGAAAATAAAAAACAACCGAATATCAGGAAGGTAAGAAGACAGACGGCAAACAGTTAGACAACTTGGCACCCACAAAAAGCAGCAATAACAAATGCACTAGCAGCAAAGAAAAGGTTCAAAAAAGAGAAAAAACCTACAAGCAGAACCAAAAAAAAAAATCAAGACGAAAAGGAAAAAGATGAGGAATACAACAAATTGGTCTATAGTTGAAAATTGACAAGAATTTCGTGACTTTGTCACCTTTTTGTGTTTGGTACGCGTGCGCGCACTCGCACATAGTCGCTTCTTTATTTTAATTTGATCTTTTTTTTTTTTCTTTTTTCTCTTTTGTTAAGTTTCAAATGATTTTCTTCCAATTTATTATATCTGAAAATTGAGAAGAAGAACACACAGTTTGACAAAAAAAAGTATATTATTTTTCAACATTGACTGTTGTTAGACTTCGTAGGGACTAACCAGTTAGACAATCCAGTGAAATTAAAGAAAAAGTAACAAATATAATAAAGTTTTTAGACAACGTGATTTGAAATGATCTTCCAATCTTGTGCGTTTTAAATGCAGACAGTACTAAAAGAGATCTATTAATATTGCTTTTATAAACTGAAATGACAGGAAACTTGTATTTTGTATATTTTATAAATTTTTTCACAAAAGTTTCTTACATGCATTTATCATTCAAATTATCCAAAATATTGTTGAATTCGAAATTTCACCAGCGATCTCATGCTAATATTTTTAACATTAAATTTGTTGTTCACTTTTGATGAAAGCTAACAAGTTTTATTATTAAGTATCTTTTATCGTTATGTCTTGCCCTCTCTCTCTCCTTCTCAATCGACCTACTATACTACTCACATTGTTCGAAGACACTATGAATGAATATTTCTGACGCTTAGGTTACCTACAAATATAATACAAGTTAGAACTTTTCAAAGTAGTTGTCGCATGCTTATAAAGGCATATATATATATATATATATGTATGTATGTACATTGGTACGAGTATGCATGTTAGTATTTTTGTACCTGTAACCTTTTGCACTTGGAAATGTTTGTCTTCATTTCTTTTGTCGCTAATATTACACTGCTAGTTGTTGTGACAGTTACTGTGCACTAACAGACACAAACCAATGTCATATACAAACGAAGTACATAGATATTTACTTTTTTCGATTTTTTTTTTTTTTTTTTGTTCTTTGTTCCTTCTAGAACCAACTCTTGTTAGCTGTTTTTCGAACTATTTATTTCTAGCTTCAACCTAAACAACTTTACATACCTTGCAAACGTACAGTATTATAGTAAAATAAAAGTAACAAAATAAATTGACAGCAAAAATACCGTTTATTTGTACGACATGCTAACCAAATCACTCATTGACAATAGGGCAGAGAAAAAGAAAAAAACGACCTGTAAATCCAAAAAACGTGCATCAAAATTCAACTTCAAATAGGTGGAGAAACTGCGCAATTCAATTCAATTTATTTAAATTGCATACACTTAAATTAAAGAGGGCAGTGATGCCAAAAAATGCTGTGTATGTAAAAACAACATGGTCAAAGGGTGTGAAAAACTCTTTAAATATATGTGTTTATGTAAATGCATGCACGCTGGTAAAAAAAAAATAATCATGTACATACATGTAAATAAAGTAACTCGTACCTAAGGATGATTAAATTGGCAAAAAAAACACCAATATACCAAAGAGACTATATTACTGATAGTGATGTGCTATTAACATCGCATTTTTTTATTGACGCTAATAACTAAATTTTGCACCAAATGCTATTAGATCATTCTTAAAACTTAAGTGGCCGTTTCAACCAATTTTGACTGATTTTGTACGATTTTGATCGATATGGACCGAATATAAAATAATTCAACAGTCGTCTCTGCTATTCGCCTATTGGCGCCAGGTTCTCCAGTACTTGCTTGGGCCTTCCGTTTGCATGTAGAGATTACACCGCCCAGGTTTGTTTAGTGGATTCCGAATACGACTGAATTTTGATTCGCTTAACTAAGTCAATACCGCCATACAGCTAATAAAGCTAATGGTTGTAACCTAAGTAGATCCAAAGCTTACCACAATTACTAGGTTTTATTGGGTCCGAAATCACACTGATAATGGTCTATTCAGGATGTTGAGCATAGACGTTAATATATCACATCGCTCATACAATATACATGTATGCGATGCTAAAGACACGTATTCTACGGTAGTAGAACACTGATACTCACTGTGATATTTTAATAAATATAATTTTCATTAATTAAATATTTTCAATATTCTTACAATCGCCATCTGTGACATCAAAGATCCATGACGATAGTAATAAATCGCAAGCGACTTTATTTTTCCAGGCTATGCTTCTCCATTCGTCCTTATCAGATAAGTTTCTTCAATTATCTCTGTATAACCGAGCCAGGGATGTCGCTATCAACTCTCTTCTTCTTCTTTTTATGTGGCCATAACAACAGATGATCGATTTAGGCCGAAGATATAATGCTGCGCCAGTCTTTTCTGTTCTTCACTTGCTGGGGCCAATTGGATATTCAAAGCGCTGCCAGGTTACCCAACACTTGGTCCTTCCAACGGAGATTTGGTCTTTCTCTTCTTCTGCGTCCTCCAGTGGGTGCCGAATTAAATACCCTCTTCGCTGGAGCGTCTTCTTCGATTCGCTCGACATGACCTAGCGCAGCCGCTGGATTTTGATTCGCCTGACTATTTCAATGTCAGCGTAAGGCTCATCATTGTACCTCATTCGATACTCACCATCAACGCAAATAGGTCCAAAAATCCTGCGCAGAACTTTTCTCTCGAAAACTCCAAGCATTCTCTCATCCATGGTGGAAATTATTCAGGCATCTGCGCCATATGTTAGGACAGAAATAATGAGGGACTTGTAGTGTATGATTTTCAATCTTCGAGATAGGGCTCGACTACTTAATAGGCATGATCTCCAGGCTGACGTCAGTACAGTTGTTTATGCTGGTTCCAAGATAAACGAAGCACTTCACCACCTCGAAAGTGCAACTGTCAACAGTGACATGTTGTCCAAAACGCCAGGACTCTTTGTTTGTTAACACTTGTTGGTACTTCGTCTTGACCTCGTTCACTGTAAGACCCATTCGACGTGATTCTCTTTCCAACTTTGAAAATGCTGCACTGACTGCTCACGAGTTGATACTGGTTATGTCAATATCGTCAGGATACACCAGCAGCATGACACTTTTGTTGAAAATAGTGCCATTATGTCGTAAATCTGGAGCTCGTAAATTTTCTCCATAATAAGGTTGAAGAAGTCATACGATAACGAATCACCTTGTCTGAAACCTTGAATAAAGTCCGCTTCATAAAGTATTTGAAGGCTTTCCATTATCAATCATTCCTGTTAATCAAATTTATACCTTGAGGATTGTCTCTAGTTGGTATAAATAGAAGAACATAATAGTATTGAATCTATATAAATTGAACATTCATATTGTTCTGAATAATCATATAACATTTTATAAACTTTAGTTATTACCGTATTTTATATGTAAATATGCATTGAAAGTGTATGAAAATAATTCACTTTAACACCTTCAATTATTTCCTATACTTGGCAAGTACTACACGCTAATCACATAATATTGCTCTTTTTTTTATTTACTTAGCCATTTTAAAGTTTAAATCATATTAATAAATATTTAATATGACTTTACGTAATAGTATATAAACATGCAAAATACGCACACTTTCACATTTTAAATCACAATTGCAAGGAAGTACTTACAGTTATTAAAGAGTTCAAGGTTGTGGTTTATAAGGTCATATCAACTAAAAAAAAAAGCGTTAAATGCGATATTAATAATACCCGTGTACAAGTAAAATATATAAAATAACTATTTCGCGTGGTAAGAAAACGAAAAGAATTAATTTAAGAAGCTCTAAAGTGGCCACAAAAAGTAAATAGCACACACAAAAAAAAAAAATAGAGAAAACCTAGAAAATAATTCAATTCACAACAACCTTGTCATATCCTTTCTACAAGCGAACATCCTGTGTATAAAGTTACAAAACTGCATTTTTTTTTTCTATATCACAATAACATGCAATCGAGCAACAATATACTACATACCAATAAAAATTAAATAAGAAATCCATTTGATAAAATATTTCACTAGCGAATGTCAACATTGTTCTAATGCCAATTGTTGTTATCGTATTTTTTTTTTTTTCATTTTCGTATTTATGTTCCTTTTGTTATTGTTGTTTTAAATATGTAAAATAGTACAGTAAGGTGCTCATAATCATATTACTCACATTAGCCATTCAAATAAAATGTAATCTTGATCTCATGTATACCTAATATGTAATACAGTGTACGAAATTTTCTTAACTCCATATTGATATGTAAAAAATGCAATCGTATTTAGATCAACTGAAATGTACAGTTCTTTCGCAATATGTTTTCTTATTGACTATTCAAATTAAATTAAACTATAAAAAATTAAAAATCAATCTAATTTTTTAATTCGTTTTTTTTTTTATTCATTACATGGATTTATGGATTCATATGGATTATATGATTTTCTTTTCAATATTCAATTTTGACTTTTTCTATAGCGCCCAAGCACTTTTTCACCATTTCAATAGAAAGTACCTGCAAACTAAAAGAAATCGACCATGCCTACATACTTCACACACCTTTGTGACTGAAAAGATTCGGTGCCGAGGGATTCACATATTATGGTGTCATAACATATTATGACACCATATATGACACCATGATATATACCTATTGCGGCAAGTTTACAAATCACGGGAGTACTTAGAACAACACCAACGTTAGCACTAGAAGCGTTTCTTCATTGCACGCCATTCGATTTATTCGGGAAACAGATAGCAGCAAACTCAGCAGTACGACTCAAAGGCTTGGATCTCTGGGCACCAAAGCCCTTTGGGCATGCAAGTATTCTGGGTCAGTACAATATCGAAACATCTCTTGATTACGTCAACCCCATTTACGCATTTGAACGGAAATTCCAAATTTCTTTCCCCTACAGGTACGCTTGGGAAACAAGAGGACCTCCACCACTCTCTACTCTCATCTTTACAGACATTTCAAAACTGGATGGAAGAGGGTGTATACTCGGAGGATCTCAACCGTAATATCTCATTCCGCCTGCCTGACCACTGTAGTGTGTTTCAGACACAAGAAAAAGCTATTAATACTACACTCACCTGGGTCAAGCAGAACACTGTCTCTCGCATAGACATTTGTATCTTGAGTGACAGCCAAGCTGCTATCAAAGCCCTGAACTCCATTCTCGTTAAATCTAAGACCATTCTTGACTGCCGCATATCTCTCGATGAGATTGCAGAGCAACATAACATTCTTCTGTGCTGGGTGCCTGTGCACAGAGGTATACGAGGTAACTGCAAAGCAGATGAACCAGCAAGGAAGGGCACAAAGGAGGCCTTAACCGAAGGTAACACAGATTTAGGGATTCCGATTGCCACATTTATGCATAAATTGGAGGTAATAACCCTCAACGCCTTTCAAAAAAGATAGACGAACACACCCATCTATAGGACGGCGAAATTGATGTGGCCTAAAATCAGTGGGAAACCACACACACGAACCTAACCTAACGTAACCTACACCTATGTTTCTGAATTGAAATTTTTAGTACTTATAGTTATGCGGGTTAGTCGCACATACTTGAAATTATGACAAATAACCTTATGAGACCTTATAAATCATCAATGTATTTCACAGCAAACAACATTTTAAGAAAAACCTCTTAAACAGTTACTTCTTCATGCTCATGTACACGTGCAACTTAAGCAAATTTCGTGCATTGTGCCTTGCTATTCAAATGTATTTCTATCGCACACGCGATTGTGGCAAATACTTGTGTTTACGGAACCACGGAAGAAAGTATTTTTTTTACAAATACTATTTGAATAGCAATTTACCAGAGAAATTGTTGCGATAAAAGAAAGCACCTTGCACCAAGTTTCAAAAGCTTGTACAAAAACAATGGCGCCTCAAGAAATCATTTAATGCAATTCTTATATAATAATAATAATCATAATAATAATAAGAAGAATGCGTGCTATATATGTAGGCACATGTTGAAATGCATAAGCACCCCATTGTGCGTTTACTTGCTAATGTTGCAAAATTGTTTTCAACGCCAATCCTTTGTCCACCTGTGTGTACCTACTCTGTACAACAGCAGCACCAATCTGGCTACAATGGTCACGTACGTGGCATTCTCTTTGAACCTGCGCATGCTCATGTTTATATGTATTTACATATTTCTAACTCTATGTGCGTGTGTGGTCGCCGCACAGTTGTGTTACCATAACGAGATGAAAATTGAAAAATTAACAAGTATGAAAAGTGTAATTAAAACTCAAAAACGCCACAGTCGCTGTTGTTATTCTCATACTTCAACTTTTGTTGTTTATTGTTGATATCGCTGTTATTGTTGTTATTCTGATAATTGCCATACAGTTTGTCACGCCAATTCAACCATTATAGGCATTACAATTTAAAACTGAAGGCCACAAATGACCACCACCATGATGATGCCAGCACCCGGCTTCCACCTTTTCAGATCTACTTCAATACATGAACGATGCCAAGTAGCATAACATATGCAATGCCATTGGAGTAGTTCCACATACATATTAAGTGCATAGATTCTTCCTTTTTCCACTGAAGATCGATTGTTGTACAAATGTGGCGACAAGCGAAAAACACAACTTGCAGTCGTTGTCGTTGTACTGTAGTGCTTCTTGTTGTTATTGTTATTGTTTTTTTTTTTTTTATTTCTTGCTGTTGCAAATAACCAGCAGCACCAACAGCGTGGCTAATTAATCTCGCTTTAATTGTAGGTTTTTAGTTTCTTGGGGCTTTTTCCATATCTTATACGATTGATGTTGCTACCGATGCTGTTGTTGTTTTTGTAGTTGTTGTTATTGTTGTAGCAACTTCTATTATTATATTACTGGTATTACTTACTACAAAATTGCATCCAATGCTATGGGACTTGCTGCAAGTTTACATTAACAATGTTCACTGTCAATTTTTTATTATTTTTATTGGTTAGTACCTATGTATGTATGTATTGGTGTATGTATGAGTATAGTATGTGTATAGCTAATGTGAAAAATTGTTGCAAGTGTTGTTTGTGTTGTTGCAAATAAATAAATGAGTTGTTGATAATATAGAAGTGTTACCATTTTTAATTGAATTAATGCAGCAGAAGCAACAGCGGCCAAAACAAGCAACAAACAACCACAGATGGACAAACCAACACTAGGCAATGATTATTCGAAGTACATTCGTTTTTTCTTCATATTTAAATATGAGAAATTCTCTTTGTAGATCGTAACAGAATTAAAAGTTAGGGAAAGTGTTGCCATAAGTATACCATAAGTACTTTGAAAAGTTATATAAAATTGGTTTATTACCCATTCAGGCCATTCAATACACTGCGACCTAAAAGATCTTTTGTGCGCCTCTTGCCCAACTAAAACAATTCTAGACTATTTATATTTTATATAATTGCTGTGGGCTTGATTTTACCTATGTGGTTTTTAGTCAAGATTCCATTACCTAGGTAATCAAGTCTACGTCTTGCCACCACTGGGCAATTGCATAAAATATGCTCCGATGTTTCCGACAGGTATCATTTTTTACCACACCTATTTTCTTCATATTGTAATTGAGTCTACAATGCCAGGTGAGCAGCTCTGTGTAGAGTTTTATGTCATTTCTGCTGAGGTTAAGAACAGCGGTCACCCTAACATGTGCGGTATCATTAAGTCCCTTCGACTGCCGCATGCCCGTTTGGGCTCTTCAGTAGTCGAGTAGATCCATTTTCTCCCTTTCACATATCAAGTTGTTTATGAAACTATTTGTATCCCCACAGAAGGATTAAAGTTAAGTTGGTTAAAGTAGACAAAAAATAACCTCTCAGCACCAAGGTCTGAGCTCTGAGGTCTGAGGTCTGTTGCGCCAAATTTAAGTGCACAATCAAACCAAATTATTCAGTTAATTATCACGATATTTATTAAAGTAGATCTATTTCCAATCGACAAATATCTTAATGATTCCGAAACACATTCTCAACAACAAGTATTACTTCATTTTACAATCTAAGTTAAGTTTGATTTTGATTTGATTGATTGTTGATTATTGAGAATAGCCCATTGTGCTTCTTGTGTGTATTTTACGTAACCTCAACTTGAGGAAGTTTGTGCAGAAACTTAAACCATCACTCATTTTCATCACTTTGTGGCAATGGGAAACGGATTTTAAGTAGCATCGCTGGCTGTGTAAATAAGCAAAATTTCCATAATTTGGAAAAAGGCAATGTGTTGGTCTCAAATACATTTTTAGATCTTCACTGTTTGGAGTGACTTTTGATAATTTTTGATGGTGACTGTTAACGATGGGTTTCGTTCTATATCCTTTTACTAATACCTGCATAATCGATACTAACAACTACAGACAAAAAGTTAAGACCTACTTTTCCATAATTCAAACTGCAACACTGAAATCAATAACTATATTCTTTTTTCTATTGTAAATACAATAAATACAAATAACTGCAGATGCCTTCAAAGATTGGGGAAATAGAAGAAGAATAAATAAGACTTTCACCTCCACTATTTGCTTTCGAAAAATCATATTCCCTGGCCAATTAGTGTCTTAACTGACTAAATATAAATTATATATAATATGGATTGTCATTCAATAATTTCAAATCTTCGAGGGAGCAAACACAATTGTCAAATACATGATCATTAACTCATTAGTCTCGCTGTTATGGCGTTTAAAATGAAGATCATTCGAACGGAAAACCGCTTCACAACACCAGCAACAATTGCAAA
This sequence comes from Megamerina dolium, assembly GCA_963854835.1. NCBI lineage: Eukaryota > Metazoa > Arthropoda > Insecta > Diptera > Megamerinidae > Megamerina > Megamerina dolium. The sequence continues at coordinate 53,836,665 of OY978529.1, forward strand.
ACGTGCCACATTAAACAAATAAATTATTTTATAAATAAGCTATAAACAGCAACAGTACAAGTAAAATGATCTTTACTCAATTTGCTATATAATTATAATGCATACAATACCAATCACTACCACTACCACTTAGCTGGCCATTAAAAGGGTTTGCTTTCGACCATATAGTGTATATACATACATATGTAAGTGATTGGAAGGAGGAGGAAGACCGAAACGATATAAAATAATAAATTTATTACACTTGCTTGCATTTATACACTGATATCGCACATATACACTCTCACATTTATATATTATATTAACTAAATTGCTTCATGACTAACTAACTGACTACAGTATACTTACTATACATACAGTACAATGGTAAAATAATTGTGATTATAACCTTGCAACACATTGCCCATGCAATCAAGTTGGCAGGCGCATATTGAAGCACTGGAAGCAAAAAATCAATGCACTTCAGGTGTATGTATACTATGTATATAGTATTTTACTATACAAGAACAAGAGCAACAAATGCTGTGTAACCAAAGAGCTAACAATTATGGTAAAACAATGCTTTTGATCAGATCGTCATCATCATCGTCATCATCATTTAGCATGCTTGCTTGCTAACTTGTTTGCCACTTTTCTTCCATTTGACTTCTACAAATTAGCCACAATTATTATGGCGTGAAATAATGTACTTACAAACACACATACACTCAAACACATAAGTATATGTATATATAAACAATGAGTACACAAATATTTCGATAACTTAATTTTTTGTTATTGTACAAATATACATACAAATATAAATATTGTAAATACCTATGTACGATATATATGGTATCCTTAGCGTGCCCAGTACTGTATGCATTCACTGTTGTACGACCACTAGCACTCTACTACCGTATTTTATATACCACAATTTGTATGTGGTAATTGGATCCCTATAATTTGCATGCGTCTTTTACAATATACGATATACGACTATTGTATTTTATGTGCTCTCGTATTTGTAGTCGATTCGAATTCTTTCTGCTACATGCATATATATTTATATATTTTTAATCTCTCTCTCTCTCTCTTCTCAGTCTTTCTCTATCTTTCTTATGCGTGAAATATAGTGCTCAGATTCATATTCCATGGTAAATTATTTGATTTTAATTTGTTTGCTATAATTGACGGTTTTACATAGATTGACGGTAACATTTATGCCAACATTTATTGATCAACAAATTAAATGTGTAATTGAGTAGCTTTTCTATATTATTGCTGGTGGTGGTGGTGGTGGTGTTAGTGCTTGTTTATTTGCTGAATTATGACTGAAATGCCGCAAGTGAGTATGTATTTGTATTTGAGCCAATAAATTCATTATAATATGCATTAAATACAGGCATGCTGCATGGTAATGCATTCACAAAGGCTTGTCAATCGCTTTATATCATCATACACTCAAATTATACTACACTTTTTGGGATTCACATAATTCATGGCAAATAAAATATTAGTATCTTTGTAATTTTGATATTTTTCTATTCAATTCTGACGTTGATATTTATTGCGACAGTAAAAGTGAAGGAGGTTTAAATCCCAGATTAAATCAGATTCTTGTCGTGATGGAAATGGGAATCTGGTTACAGATGTCCAGAGTGTACTGAACCTATGGAGGGAACACTTCTCTACGTTATTGAATGGCGATGCTACGAACAATTCCGCCAGTGGAGGAGATTGCCCGATAACCCCAATTACAGATGATGGTGTTGATGTTCCACCACCCGAGTAAGACGAGGTTGAAACGGCCATTTTAAGGCTGAAGAACAACAAAGCTGCAGGTGCTGATGGCCTGCCTGCCGAGTTGTTTAAGACCGGATGCGATGAGCTGCTCGCCTGTCATGCTCCACAACCTGATTGGACCTTATCAGTGTGGTTTCAGACCTGGTAAATGCACCATCGACCAGATTTTCACACTGCGCCAAATCCTGGAGAAGACCCAAGAAAAACAGATCGACATACACCACCTATTTGTCGATTATAAAGCCGCTTTCTACAGTCCGGTAAGAGATTACCTCTACGCAACAATGTCTGAGTTAGGTATTCCTGCAAAGCTCATTCGACTTTGTAGAATGACACTGCATAACTCCCGTTGTGCAGTGAAAATTGGGAAGGACCTCTCCACACCGTTTAGTACCGAACGGGGTTTCAGACAAGGTGATTCGTTATCGTGCGACTTCTTCAATCTTATTATGGAGAAAATGATCCACGACATAATGGCACTATCTTCAACAAAAGTGTCATGCTGCTGTTGTATTCCGACGATATTGACATAATCGACATGAACACGCGAGCAGTCAGTGCAGCATTCTCAGAATTGGAAAGAGAGTCACGTCGAATGGGTCTTACGGTGAACGAGGGCAAGACGAAGTATCTAGTGTCAACAAACAAAGAGTCTCGGCGTCTTGGACAGCACGTCACTGTTGACAACTACGCTTTTGAAGTAGTAAGGGACTTTGTCGATCTTGGAACCAGCATTAACAGCAGTAATGACGTCAGCCTGGCGATCATGCGTAGGATAACTCTTGCTAACAGGTGTTACTTTGGGCTGAGTAAGCAATTGAGTAGTCGAGCCCTCTCTCGAAGATCGAAAATCACACTCTACAAGTCATTATTCACTATTCCTGTCCTTACATATGGCGTAGAAGCCTGGACAATTTCCACCACGGATGAGAGGATGCTTAGAGTTTTCGAGAGAAAAGTTCTGCGCAGGATCTTCGGACCTATTTGGGTTGATGGCGAGTATCGAATAAGGTACAACCATGAGCTGGAAGAGCTCTACGCTAACATCGACAGAGTTAGGCGAATAAAAATCCAGCGGCCGGCTATGTCATGTCAAGCGAATGGAAGAAGACGCTCCAGCGAAAAGGGTCTCCGTCGGAAGGCCCAAGTGTTGGGTAACCTGGCTGCGCTTGGAATATCCAATTGGCGCCAGCAAACGAAGAACAGAGAAGGCTGGCGCCACATTATATGTTCGGCCTAAATCGGTCATCGGTTGTTATGACCACATAAGAAGAAGAAGAACTTGATTTAAATCGAACCGGGACATTTAAAATGAACCACTATGTTACACCCTCTTCATGCAAGTTTTTGGCTCTTTTATTTTATTTCCTTAATTTTCAATCCAAAAATATTCATATGAATTCATAATACTCATAAGTGCAAATTTAGCTAGCTCAAATCACTAAACTTCGTTGACGTTTTTAATCCAACTGACGCTACGTTTTGTTTGAAACTGTTTGAAACTAAACGAAAGTTTTTCAACATCACTAAAAATAGAAAAAAATTAGGGGGCACGTAATCATTGCCATCATACATTTAATTTAGAGGATATATATTTATACTCCAAATGACAATTGCCTACACGTTATTGTATCGACATGTCTTAATGAAAACTTCTAAATAAAATCGCGTATGAGAAATAGTGTATGTTGAATGCAACTCTAATTAATTACTATATATTACTATTTAGTACGTATTAAAAAAGGATCTTGAGTTGTTGATAATTCTGTTATAGTTAATATAAAATTAAAATTAATAATTATTGTCTCATTTCAAAATCAACAACACAATCACAAATTCTTAATATATACTCCTCACAGTCTTAACTATATGTAAGTGGAAATTTTACTTCTACCACCTACATATTTTCGTATGTATATACTACATAATATTATAAATATTGTTGAGATAAATTCAACCAAAATAATACTTAAACTCCTTTTTAAAGAAATCAAAAATAATGCAAACACAAATACATGCAATCCTATAAATGAATAAGTATTGTATTAAATTCACATTAAACATATAGATGACACCCACAAACTGTATTCACGTTGCTTATATAAGAGTTATACGTATGTATATTTGTGTTTACAGACAACAAACCTACCAAATCGTTGTATAATTATGATGCTTTATATGAATGCGATTATATGATGATGATCGCATGTCAACCATGATGACGTTTAATGTTGCTCACCCAAATGAATTAATTTTAAAGCATTGAATTGAGGCACGCATACGCATCGTCTAAAGACGATCCTTTGCGATGCAATTGTTGTTGTTGTTCTTATTGTTGGGACATGGATCATCGCATTGTGCAACGTACATATATCATGGAATATTATGGAACGTACATTAATGTGGTAGAATTTATGAAGAAACTCATATGAAGTAATTAATTCGCTAAAATGCGTCATAAAATTCACTTCAGGGTAATTCTTTGTGGCAACAAAAAACTAAAGCAGCAACAACAAATACAACAACAACAACAATGATATGGAAAATTTGAAAACATATATGAGACTGCGTGCTTTGAATTTATAATTACACGAATATGCAGTCTCCAAATTACGGTCAAGTCTATAATACTTTTCTTTTATTTAATTTGGTTTTTTCAAATGTGAAAAATTTTCAAAAGCACTGAACGAAAAAATTATTGGGAGGCAATGTCGCGAATGACATTGTAAACGAGAATTATTTAAACGTATTATTCATGGATCGCCATTTAAAATATTCGTTCATATTATTTAAATGTAAAGTATATTTATACAATATATTATGAACTGAATCAAAAACTCTTTTTCAATTCGGTATTTTATCGAAATATTATTGTTGAGTTGGTCTCATCTACGAATAACTATATGAAGCGTCCATCTGTGTAGATATTTCAAGCACTAGGACTATATTTCTTGACGATCGCCAAATTATGCCGCATTACTGCCTTTTTACGGTATGACTTTAAACGCTTGCTCTTAGTACCGTAGCTCAGTTAGTTAGTGTTATGACCCTCTGCGCAAGAAATATGGCGCCAACTAGCAATTAATTAAAAGCTAACAAAAAAATTCCGTACTACAGACATTTATGTGGTAATATATTTCGAAAGAAGGAACATCCTATTTCGCAAAAAATAGTTCATTTGTCAAAAAGCGTCTTTCAAAAGAACACAACTAAATTGGCGGATCGATCTGTCAAATAGTTTTCTTGTGACAGCTATTTGAAACAGACAGACAGACGAGCATTTTCATAAAAATGGAAATTAAAGAATTTAATGTTCTCCTTAAATACGAAATCATTGATTTTAGTTTTGCATAAATATTTGAATATGAAAGAGGCACGCGCAACAGGGATGGTACTCGTACTTTTGATCACAATTGAGAACGTACGAAATAGTTTAAAAACTTCAAAGGAGCATTTCGTGATGTTCAGTCGCAGTGCAATCGAACGAATTGCGCCGTTTCGAAATTGTGAACAAAACACGGCTTCATCACAACACACCTAAGACCAAAAATCGCCAAGATTATGGACTCCTCGTGTTGAATTGAAATCGAGAAGGTTACGATTTGCTCCTTCACCCAGCATATTCTCCAGATTTAACGCTCCACTGTTATTTCCTGTTTCCAAACATGAAGTAATAGCTTGTCGATACGAAATTTGAGTCGAATGACGAGGTCATCATTTGTGTTATTTGGAGTCTATGAAAAAATTGGAGAAACGGTTTCTAGGTGGAACAAATTTGAGTAATGAAATGTTTATATTAAATAAATATTTATAAGCAAATAAATTTTAACGGTATTCTCGAATTTTATAGTCATCTCAAATTGTTTTCAGTGTAATTAAGATGAACATGCGTGCGCTTATAATGGTGCATATTCTGTCATATATGCATGCATAAATGCATCCAGTCAAAGGTACCTGTTGCTTCTGCATATCTGTGTAGTTACGTGCATTTCTCACTTTTCTTTCTTACTTCTACTAAATGTGCTACACATATTTGGGCTTAACCTTAGCTTTAAGGTTTTATGGGTGTGTTATTTGGTTGTTTCGTTTGGATTATACATACTAGTAGTAGGCATGATTTTAGCTTCGTTGCACTTACGCCTACTGTTGCATACAGATGAAGGGAAACAAAAAAAAATCAAATTTTGTGGTGTTGCCAATGAGGTATTTTTATTTATATGTTGTTGTTGTGTTGTTGTTTATGTAACTCTTACTGGAGAAATTGATTTAAGTTCTTGAGCTATGTAAAATGAATGTGTATGTGTATGTATATTGTATTCCAATCACTGTTTTTTTTTGTTTTTTGACATTATGGTTTGTTGGATATACATGCATATATATGTACGATACATATTTGATGCAGCTTAAACATGTAATTATTTTATTTGGTTTGGAATTTTATTTTTTTACAAAATTGTAAGAATAATAATTTTTTTCCTGGCAAACATAGCTGACATACAAAATTGCCAAATAATAAATAATTATTTTGTGATATAAACATATACATACATATATATATATTACGTATATATGGGCGTTTTTGTGTTGACGTGATGTTTACAAAAGCAACATTAAATTTGGCTGACATCTTTACAGATGATCGTAAATCAAATATTTGCGTTAAAGGGTTCAGTTTTACGGTTCGCTTTAATTTTGATGCATAACTGTTGGTATGTGCTTATATTGATAGCTATGTATATTATATGAAGCTTAAGCAAACATAAAAGAAAAACATATTTATTAATCCTACTATGTATAATTAAAAATTCGTATACAAAGGAATTTACACTAAAAAGAAAAATTATATACTGAATTTCTACAACAAAAACGGGGGAAAGTGTTATTGACCTCAATTGAATGTAAGTATGAATGTAGGTGGCGAATTAACGGTAAAAATCCAAAAACTTCAGACTATTATGTTTGTAATTAAATTTACATTTTAATAATGTTATTAAATGCAATTAGTATGTAAACTGAAACTAATGAAAACAACGGTAATGTAAAAAAATGCCGAAAGAAGTTCAACAGTACCTACCATTTGTACAAAAAATTTTGTTCCTGAATGAATATTTAATTTTCAATCAAATAAAACAGCAAAACAGTTGTAAAATAACTCCGTAGAATTTTTCATCTGAGATCAAGAGTGACAAACTTTCCCAGATTCAAATTCCGCAACCCTAAATACGTATAGTAATATTCATCTCACCTGATGAACAATAACATTTTTTTCTGTATGCCTGTATATTATTGCATCAAGGGGCTTTTCTTATTCTAACATTATTCAGGTGTATCATAGTAAAGAAAACAATAAAAAATTATAATAAAAATAGTCAGCAAAATTCACGATTCATAACTACATACTTACATTGGCACATACTATTTACGATACAACATTTAAGCGTTATTTACATTGTTTTGTGGGTGCGCAACATTATGTTGCTGCAACTTGTTTATACTTATGCATGGGTACATACATAACAAACAATGTAGTGACATTGTTTTATTGTTGTCAGCAAGAATAGAGGGAGAAAAAAATAAAGAATATCATTATTGCTAGTAGTATACGAGTATGCATACATAAAAACATACATTCATACTACCGACATTTATGTTATTCAGGTTGTTATTCTTGTTGAATATTTCTAGTTCTAACTGTGTACATACAAGATATTGTACATACTAATACACAGTCGATATTGTTGAAAAACTATGCTCAATGCACAATTATGCGCTCATATATGCAAATAATCTTGTAAGGAAAAACAAATGTTGCTGCTTGTTATTACTTGTTATTTGTTGCTATTCACTTAAAACATTTGCATATTTAACTACTTGTCTGTCTGATTTTTGTTTATTGTGATTTTTTTCTTCCTTTTGTTTTTGCTTCTTTGTTTGTTATTTACTACAATAAATTTAAGCTTTAGCGACGAAAATTTTGTGATTACTTTGTAAAATTTATATGAGGTATCCAGTCTCCGCCGAAAAAACCTAGTGTTGAAGTACCTAGCAGACTTGGAATTTTAAAGTGTATTGAGATTGATTTTAATTAATTCCAAAAAAAAGAAAGTTCAATGGTTTTCATCTATAGGTCTCCTGAGTCTTGGGTGGTAGATTCGTTTCGCGGATCAGTAATCAACTTTAATATCGATAATACTTTTGATTTGCAAGTTGAACACCTATCGGAAAACAATTGGCAATTATTCCAGCAGTACAATTTACCATGAACTAGCTTCTTAAAATGTGACAAAGCTCAGGAAAAATGATGTCACAAGAGCTCAGCCGTTTAGAACCATCTAATATATATAGTCCATTCACACCATTAATGGTATGGTATTCTACGCGCATTAATGGCCTAAATGAGTACTCTCAAGGAAGCATGACTACAAATACCAGTTAATCATAGTCATCCTTGATCTTTTCTTACCTTCGAACATTGTCCTTAAATTAATAAATATATATTTTCTTACATATCATGATTTCCTTAAAATTCTCAATTACGCATCTTACGCAATAGTCAAATTGTCAGATATAAATTAAGCGCTTATTGCATCGGCGCCGATATTAAATAACTCGGAAGACCTGTAGCGTCGCGATAGCCCTGATTGCTAGCACTCATTCCTCAAAAGTCGGTGTTAATTGATTATCTTCTCGGCAGCATTATCATTTCATATTTTTCCATTGTAGGAACATTTTTATGCATAACCTGAAACAGTGAAAGTTTTCGCCTCTTACTTTAACCTTCTTCAATTAGAATGAAGGTGCCATCACACAGCAATTAGAACAAACTACGTGATATCTAGTAAGTTGACTTACTATGAGTTCAACTAGGATTGTGTTAACCTTGCCAAGTTAAGGCAGTTAGAGATGTTGCCTTTCGAAAACCACTTACTAAATTTAGACTCCTAATGAAAATGTAGTCTTAAATAATGAAAGTTCAAATATCAAAACATAAAATTATGTACAAAAATTAATCAAGAATATTTTATTTGATAATCAAAAAGTCTACACGATCGCAAAATGGTGCATGGTGCCCATTATCGTAAACGAATCGTTTAGTCTGAAAGTGTAACAACTTTACCGGTCAATGCAATACATTCAATTTCAACAAGGGCATCCATTGGTAAACGAGCTACTTGGAAACAGCTACGTGCTGGAAACTCTTTGTGAAACACTGTAATGAAAAGTGTAGAGTTTAGTATTCGTTTGAAGAGCATGATTGTGTAAAATAAAGAGCAACAAATAAATATTGTTTACGTACACTTCTTATATTCGTACAGCTATACATATGAAGTTAAAAATAACAATACAAACGCTGATAAGATTGTCTTACACAAGCAAGTAATTAATGGAAATTTTCTCTTTCAATAAAAATACAATACATAGAACTGTGTATGAGTATCTATGTAAATATCTACTTATGTTTATAATACTCGTCGTATTCGTACTCTCACCTTTTTTGTACACCTCATTAACAGCACCAAAGTCATTCAGATCTTTTAGGAACACTGTATTTTTGATTACTTTATCAACACCCGAATCGGCGGCAATCAAAACAGCTTCCAGATTTTTCAAGGCCATCTCAGCTTCAGCTGCAGCACCGCCCGTCACCAATTGCATAGTGTTTTTATCCAAACCCAAGCAGCCAGAAACATAAACGGTGCGATCAGCAACAACAGCTTGACTAAAGAGAAATAACACAAAGAAATTGTAAAAATAAAATAACATAACATTATTGATGGAAAAAAATAAATTAATAATTTATACAATATGTTTTATTTTGACAACTGTCAATTTATTCATTTTTATCATTATCTTCGAAATGTAATATGATCTATTGAGGAATTTATGTTGGAACATTATAATTTATTTTGTATATGTACATAATACGATTGATTATGTATCTAAATATATAGTAGTATATAGTATTTTATACATACTTGTATGGCGCTACCGGCTTTGCAGCCTTGTTGGTGCTAATCAATTTTCTGATCAAACTTGCCATTTTTTTGTTTGTTTTCCCTTAATTAACTTTATAATTATAGTTGATAAACTCTTTTCCCGCTTTGATATCAATGTAGTGAGAGGTCTTTAATTTAGCGTTTGTACGACAGCTAGCCGGTTCTGTATTGATGCTATAACGACAACTCAACTCTACACTTGTCAAATGTTGAACGTAAACTGAACTTGTATTATTTTAAATTTTAATAAAAATAATATTCCCTTTTTGTACTATGTGCACAAATGGAGAGAATTGTTGATCACATATTCACATGTATGTATTCATGTGAATATGTGAGAATTATCTATGTGCATATATGTATTTATAAGGGTTGCCAACCAGAAGGTATTCAAAATGATTTTAAACTTGATTATACTATATACTACAGAATTTATACAGCTGATATAGCACATGGTGGTGCCTTTTAAAATACTGTCAGCAAACGTAAATCGGTCGAAAAAGCATCCTTATCTCGAAAAATCCGAGTTTCTTCAATCAAGATATTCCAATTTGTTTAAAATTTTTCTTTCAAAAAATTATTTTATTGTATAACGACTTAGAAAAAAGATCGTTGCCTTAAAACGATTAAAAAAAACTGTTTTTATATATTGTACAGAGTTGGCATCCCTGACGTAATTTATACATATGTTTTTGTATGTATTGATTGTTCTTCATAGTTGTTGTTATTCTGATGTACATTTATTTTCATTAATTATATTCCCTATATCAACTCAATTCTTCTCTCGTATACTGCTAATTCACCACAATCTCCTACAGTCGCAAACTTATCAATGATGTATTTTAAGTAGGTACTCAGTTGAACCTTTGGGTTATATATACTTTGATAAAAATAATAAAATATTTCTTATTTAATATATATATATATACAATACATATGTATATAGGTACAATACTTCACATACATAGAAATTGAATTAAAGAGCAATAAACCTGACAAAGCAAAACTTAAAAATGTACTCTATTGACACTATGCTGTTAAAATGGATTATTTAATCAAAATACGAATTAATCAATTATAAGGTTACTTAAGATTTTGAGCATTTCAAAAATTTTAACTTCTATTGTTTATTTTTTCTTGAATTTTTCTTTGGAAATAAAACTTTCGAAACTTAAACAACTATTTATTATATCTTTGTATTGGAAAAAATATTCTAAATATTTTAATTTGTTTAATCGTATTTATTGAATTTTTATTAATAGAAATCATAATTATTCGATTAACTTCATCTTTCGAATAAATGTCGCTGAGAATTTTAGCTAATCAGATTGTATGAATAAACGATTAATTACTCAATTCTAAGTATGTACATCACGAGAAAAAAATATACCTACTATATCCACATAAATATATATTTTTTTCTTAATATATATTTTGTAATATTAAGCAGCATATCTATAATTTCGATGTAATCACATTGCCTGTCATTGCTACACTTTCTATTTCGATTAGAGCATCCATTGGTAAACGAACCACTTGGAAACAACTACGTGCTGGACAATTCTTATGAAAAACTAAAATAAAACAAAAATATTATGTAGCAAATTGCATAATGCAAAATTACTTACTTATAGTATATGTTAAACTTTTTTCATTGTAATTGAATACATACCTTTTTTATATATCTCATTAACTGCAGCAAAATCGTTTAGATCCTTTAGAAATACAGTATTCTTAACAACTTTATCAATACCGGAATTAGCAGAAATTAATACAGCTTCTAAATTCTTTAAAGCCTTTTCAGCTTGAGCTGCAGCACCACCAGAAACCAATTCCATGGTATTCTTGTCCATACCCAAACATCCAGAGACATAAATAATGCGATCAGCGACAACAGCTTGACTAAAAGATTATAATTTGGATTGCTTATGTGTATTAAACATATGTTAGAGAAAAAAAACTCCTTCCTTAATGACTTATTACTAATTTAAATGTCACCTTCAATAAATTTACCTGAATGGTGCTATAGGTTTTGGTGCATTGTTAGTATTAATCAATTTTCTATATAACGTTGTCATTTTTTTTTTTTTTGTATAATTTATTACTTTCTTGTTGTGATACTTTAATGTAAAATATTGTATTTTTTAGAAGAATCTACTCTAAACTTATCAAATGTTGAACAATAACTAAATTATGAGTTTTGGATTTATTTTCGCTTTTGGTATGTATATATTTTTATTGTGAATATATACAATTCGCTTTTACTATCTATCAATATCAGTATCATATTGTATATGTACACGAATAATTATACAGGGTGATTTTTTAAGAATCTTCGGATTTGATTTTAAAAAAACACACATAAAATTTAGAGAAATGTATGAAATCTTTATTTGAGTCGATAGAACGATCTATATAATTCAATGTTTAAAGGTGATTTCATGCGGCCGCGCCTCAAATGGTTCATACGCTGGGTCCAATTTTGGCATACTCTCTCTTCAACATATCGACCGGTATCTCACGAATAAATTCTTCAATATTGGCTTCCAGTGCGTCAGCCGTTGCAAGCTTGTCGTGAGCCTTAACATAGCCCCACAAAAAATAGTACAAAGGCGTTAAATCGCCTGATCTGGACGGCCAATTCACCGCCCCCAAACATCAAATAAACTGTTCACCGAACTCGCATCTCAATTGGGCCATTGTTTCGCTTGCTGTGTGGCATGTAGCACCGTCTTGTTGAAACCACATGTCAGCCAAGTCCAGGTGTTCCATTTTGGGGAAAAAAAAAATTTGTAATCATCGCACGGTAGCGCTCGCCATTCACAGTAACGTTCCTGCCTTCGTCGTCTTTGAAAAAGTACAGTCCAATGATGTCACCGGAATATAATCCATAACAAACAGTGCATTTTTCGGGATGCATTAGCTGTTCTTGCAATGCTTCTGGCTGCTCTTCACACCAAATACAGCAATTTTGATTGTTCACGTATGTATTCAATCAGAAATGAACTTCTTAGCATGAATTTTGATAATAAAATTCAATAATCTGCAAGCGTTGTTTGTTTGTAAGTCGATTCATGGTTAAATTATAGACCAAACTGAACATGCTTGACAGTAATATGTTACACGAAAACAGCTGAACTGCCAAAAACAGTGTTGCCATAAAAAAAGTTGCCAAAAAATCACCCTGTATATAGATACATTCGGTATTACAATAATTGTACACGTGCAAATGGATTATGTCAAACCAACGAATACCAATTAGTTGTCCGTCCCCCTTGGGAGGCAATATCTGTAAAAAGGAGCTTAAACTTGAAATAAAATTACAGAGCAATTTTATAATAGTTATATGCACCTATATGAATATAAGTTAATGTCTACATATATAACTACATAGAAATGGGCCAAATAATTTCACGATTTCATTTAAATGTACAGTAAGCAAAAATTAAACTATCTACCTCTACTAGAAAAATATAAATTTTCATAAATAACTACCATAACCTACATTATCATCAGCATCATTTGATGTTAATAAAAAATGATTTTCTTTTTATTTTTATTATTACAAGTACTTAACTTAAATTTGAAGGAATCAACATGTATCTGTATGACTATTATATACAGATAGTAAATGTGTTTACTTTACATTTGGTACATATAAACATATACATATAAACGTTATCATAATAACAACAATAACAAAAACAATAGCATATAATAATAGCATGTAGCATGTACTTCAATAAATGCAATGACAAGACAAATGAAATACACACAATATATCTATCTATCTATTTACTAGGGATGTCAATTTGCAGTCTTCTTGCTATATCTCAGGTATTGGTCATGAAATTATAAAATATTTACAAATACTTTAAAATCAAATTTTTATTCGATACAATACAAAATCAAAATCAAACGATCATTAGAAGATATGCACAAACGATTAACAATGGTGTTTGCTAATCGATTGTAAGCTAAGCGTAGCTAAATCTGGGATTCCGGCAATGGCATCCCTTGGCTATTAATAGTAGTAATGATAGTAATGGAGCAGCACCAGTATATAGAAACAGCAACTCGTAGGAATAGTATGATAATAGTGATAATAGTAGTGATTGCAACAAGTAGTACAACGTAGTGGGCGAAATAATAGTAGAGGTAATTTTATCAATTGTATCGTGTTTTGATCTCGATATTAATTGGATGCCGGGTAGGAATTTACATGATTCATTAAGTACCTCTGAGTGCACTAGGTAAGATATTTCAAAAGCTACCAAGTTATAAACTCGCTGCATAGTTTCTCATGTATGATCACATTCCACAAGAATCTGATACAAGAGAACCTTTGGAAGTCAATGAGGTATATGCACTGTTTTACATGCAAATTAGTCGTCTTGATTGTTCTGTATTGGGTGGCTAAAATTTCATCGACATATCTCATCACTTTTCTAGTCACAAGAACAAAAACAACACTAGGTAACAAAATCTCTTTCTTGGTGGTTTCCAGTTCCAGTTATTGTTGATATAAGTATGAGTGAGATATCCACAAATGCATCTATATATAATAATAATATAAATATGGCACTTAAAGCCCCAAAGGTCTCATTGGCCGAGCTTCTCTTCCATTACTGTTGTGCGTCTTAAATTTGGACAGTATTAGAAGGGACCTACTTATTTTAACCAGTTCCGAACGGCAGAACACTTGTGACATCACTTTTCCTGAGCTTTGTCACAGAGTTCTTTTAGAAGCTTTTTCATAGCAAGTTGTTACTGTCGGAAGAATTGCCAATTGCTTGCCGACAAATGCATCTATTCAAACTTATAAACATTTATACAGATTATCAATATTAGTTAGTATGGATATATAATAAGATCCACAATAGTACATACGCGTATCCCCATCTGTGAGGTGCTCCAATATTTTGTTGATTATACTCGTATGTATACGTATGTATATAATTGTTATTAGGTTTTTCGTTGTTAGACAATCGGACAGATCGGACAATTGTTTTACAACATAACAATCTCAACAGTCACAAAAGCCACAATAAGATAACTCCATTTGTTTTCTTTATACTAGTTATACCTTGCATAATGCAATATGCATGGTATATTCATTTCGGTCAGATGTTTGTGTCCACTTGAAGGAATCTCCGGAGATATAGACATGGATATATATTCGTGATCAGCGTCGATTAAATTTTCGATTTAACGATGTCCGTCCGTCCGTCCGTCCGTCCGTCCGTCCGTCTGTCTGTCACCTGGCTGGTTCGCACGATAACTTGAGTAAATATTGAGCTATTTCGATGAAATTTGGCATAAGTAATCTATGATCCAAGGGTACGGAGGGGATTGATATTGGGCATGATCGGTCAATAACCACGCCCACACCAAGCATTCAAAGCGACTAACCTCGAAATTTTCAAAATCTTTAACTTGCTATAACTCACATAATATACCACTTGGGACAACAATATTTTGCACATAGAGTTATATTATATTACTATATAACCTCGCCAAAAGTGGGTGAGCCACGCCTACTTTCTAGCGTAGCTCCCATACAAAGTGTCTGTACTTCTTTTAAATTGAAACTGCTGTAACTTCTACAATCTTCTGTCTAGGATAACCATAATTGACACTTAGATCAACACAGTAGTCGGAAATAATATGGCAGAAAATCAATGTGCCACGCCCACTCCTTTTTGGGTCTCCCATACAAAGTTGCGGAAATTAAAAAAAATGTTACCGGTTATAACTTGCAAACTATTCAGCGTAGAATAACCAGATTTAAGGTGTGGATTAGCATTGTACGAGTAACTAGGCTCACAGAAAATGGGCGCACCACGCCCACTGTTTATCGTAGCCCCCATACAAATTTTAAATTGAAACAGCTGTAACTTCGGCAATCTTCTGTCTAGAATAACCATAATTGACACTTAAATTAATATCGTAGTGGGCAAAAATCTGGCAGAAAATCAGTGTGCCACGCCCACTCCTTCATGGGTCTCCCATACAAAGTCGAGTAAATTAAACTAAAATTTTAAGCTCCATAGCTTACAAACCATTTAGCCTAGGACAACGAGACTTAGGGTATGGATTAGTATTGTACGAGCAACTAGGCTCTCAGAAAATGGGCGCACCACGCCCAGTGTTTATCGTAGCCCCCATACAAATTTTAAATTGAAACAGCTGTAACTTAGGCAATCTTATGTCTACAATAACCATAATTGACACTTAAATTAATATCCTAGTCGGAAATAATCTGGCGAAAAATCAGCGTACCACGCCCACTTCTTATTGGGGCTCCCATACAAAGTTGAGGAAATTAAACAAAAATGTTAACCACCATAACTTAGAAACTATTCAACGTAGAACACCAAATTTAAGGTGTGGATTAACATTGAAAAATTAATTGGATTTACTAGAAAGTGGTAAGCCACGCCCACTTTTTATATAGCTCCCATACTAAGCCTCGGAATTATCTTAAAATCCTTTTACTTTGTCAAAGTCAACCATATTTCGGGTGTAAATTAGTAGTATATGCAAAAATTGTTTCTCGAAAAGTGGAAATAAAAGAAAAGTTGGATATTAGAGTAAACTTTTTATATATAAATCTACATATGCAGGGTATAGTTTGGTCGGCCCCAGCCGACTGTAAGGAGATTTTAGTTTTTGTTTTATTTCGTCTTCTACATTTTATTGTTAAAGCTATTGACTATGTATCCGTGTACATATAATACTTACCTATAGCTAAGCCATGACAACAGGTTGCGCTATGTAGTCATCGCTGTTGTTGTTATTGTTATTTTGATTGCATTACATTTAAATATCGCATACATTGTAATTGTATTATCTTCAAATTCCAACAATAAGAGCAACAACGATAATGGTTGGTTTCTTTTTTTTTTATTTTTCTTTTAATTTGTATTGACTTTTTGAACTCCAACTTTTTGTTTTTGTTTTCTTGCTCTTGTTATGTGGTTCAGGTGCATTTGTCTGATTGTCTATGTTGCAATACAATGATTTGAACTTAATTTGAGCTTGCATATTTGTTTTTTTTTTTATTGTGGGTGATTTCCATATGCTTTGCGAATTGTGCTATTACAATGTCTTTTTTTTTCCTTAACGATTTAACAACAATTCTAATTTCAACCTGCTACATATATACGAGTATATTAAAAATGCATTCACGAGTACATACATATATACCTACATCTATATATATATATATATATATATATATATATATATATATATATATATGTATATAAAACGAGCATTTGAAATTACAGTTATTATAACTTATGTATATGTGTACGCTGTTTGTTTGGACATATGCATGCATTTTCCTATTATTATTATATCTACTTATGTATATACTTATGTTATAATGCTCTGTTTTTTGATTTTTTTTATTTGGCTTTTATATGATTTTATAAAGATTACAAACTCTTATTGCTTATTCGCCAATATAACCTCTGAATGAATGTGTACTTGTTTCATGAGCATATTAAATTTTAAATATCTTTTCTGCATTTATTATCATGCTAAAGGTACCTATGTATTAATGTTTCCAATTTAACATATCGATATCGTAAAAAAAATGTAAGCAATTATATAGAAAATTATATTAATATAATTATCTTGATTGTAAATTCATTCATTGTACCCAACAATGCACTAAAATATTTACCCGCAAACTAAATACGATTGTCTTACAGTCATTTTTTAGACGATGGTCATGCGGACAGATACATATCTTTATATTATCTATAAATTTGGCAAATGAAAATTATTTTTTTGTAATTGTAAGTAACGAGTGGTTAGTGGGGCTGAAGAACAACTTTATTATCGTAAAGATTTTTCTTTCGAACGGTACCCACCAGCAATTGGCAATTCTTCCGACAGTAACAATTTGCCATGAAAAAGTTTCCCTGTGCTCTGTACTCTGTGACAAAGCTCAGAAAATCTGTTGTCACAGGGTTTTGACGTTCGGAAACGACTAATATAAGTAGGTAGCTTCTAATACTGTCCAAACATTTAACACACACAACAGTACTGGAATAGTAATTATAATAATAATAATGGATTTCAATTTCAATTTCAATGGAATTTTTTTTTTTTTTTTTTGACAACTCGTTTTGACGCCATTTTATGCGCCATTTTATTTTTAGTCTATTGACAATTGGGAAGAAGGTTTGCCATTTTACGAAATGTTATCGTATAGTATACAACAATATAAAATTCATCAAACTTTATTATGAAAATAAACGTTCTGTAAAAACTATTTGTCGTATTTAAAATATGTGAAAATTATTGTCGTCATAATCGTCCATCTGAGGTTGAAATAAGATTTGTTATCAAAAAATTTGAAGAGACCTGTGCTGTAGCAGACATAATACATCGAACACGTGTGCTTCTGGTTCATTCACAAGAGAATATTGCCATGGTTAGTAGAAGTGGTTAGTGTGTAGTGTAGCTGTAGAAATGGTCAAATTTGAAATACGAATAATATTCGACACTACATACACTTGACTAACTAGACATATTTTTGTTTACAATTTATTTTCAGTAATACAATATTTATTTATTTTTAAAAATGCATTAAATTATTGAGTTTTCATAATGTTTTATTATTAATAATTAGTAGGGTTAACGTATTTACGAATACCTTCATAGATTATATGCTGTTTGGGTGTTGTATAAATACAACATATAGATTTATCTAATTTTGACGCATAATAGTATTATAATATTTAATTCTGAAGCGAATGATATATAAATGGTTTATCCCAGCGAATACAAAAACAACAAAAATCAAATTTTATCATAAAAATATGGATTTATCTCTTTTTGTTAAGTTATTCCTCATATGTATGTATGTATGTATGAATGTATTGCCCTACTGACCACTACTGCGCACAACAACTTGTAAGCATGCGTGTGTTCATGTACCAAATATGAGTGTGACGATTTATAATATATATTTATGCAAAATGATAAGCAAATTATGAGTACAAAATGCATAATGAATTGCACATATGCATACATATGTACATACATCCAGACGCAGTGATTTTGTGCATATTTTGTTTTTTGTTTTGTTTTGCTTTTGTGTTCCTTTGTTGTTATTATTATACACATATAAATTATAAATACTTTCACCATGCATTCAATGCTGCCACTGTACATAGATGGTAATGGGAGGAAGCATCATTGTCATCCGTTGCTGTTGTTCGCTCATCATCGAAGTCAAAACCAATTAGTTGAGCATCAAGATCATAATCAACAAAAGGAGCCATAATATATGTATTTACGTGTATGTACATCATATATTTTTTATTAACGCACGCGTAGGCGTCACATAGATACATGCATACAAACATACATACATAATTATGTATATATTTCATCCTGTTTTGATTGTATATATTAAAGATACGTATATCTTTTTATACCCTGCATAATGCAATATGCATGGTATATTCATTTCGGTCAGATGTTTGTGTCCACTTGAAGGAATCTCCGGAGATATAGACATGGATATATATTCGTGATCAGCGTCGATTAAATTTTCGATTTAACGATGTCCGTCCGTCCGTCCGTCCGTCCGTCTGTCTGTCACCTGGCTGGTTCGCACGATAACTTGAGTAAATATTGAGCTATTTCGATGAAATTTGGCATAAGTAATCTATGATCCAAGAGTACGGAGGGGATTGATATTGGGCATGATCGGTCAATAACCACGCCCACACCAAGCATTCAAAGCGACTAACCTCGAAATTTTCAAAATCTTTAACTCGCTATAACTCACACAATATACCACTTGGGACAACAATATTTTGCACATAGAGTTATATTATACTACTATATAACCTCGCCAAAAGTGGGTGAGCCACGCCTACTTCCTAGCGTAGCTCCCATACAAAGTGTCTGTACTTCTTTTAAATTGAAACTGCTGTAACTTCTACAATCTTCTGTCTAGAATAACCATAATTGACACTTAGATTAACACGGCAGTCAGAAATAATATGGCAGAAAATCAATGTGCCACGCCCACTTCTTTTTGGGTCTCCCATACAAAGTTGCGGAAATTAAAAAAAATGTTACCGGTTATAACTTGCAAACTATTCAGCGTAGAATAACGAGATTTAAGGTGTGGATTAGTATTGTACGAGCAACTAGGCTCACAGAAAATGGGCGCACCACGCCCAGTGTTTATCGTAGCCCCCATACAAATTTAAAATTGAAACAGCTGTAACTTCGGCAATCTTCTGTCTAGAATAACTATAATTGACACTTAAATTAATATCGTAGTCGGCAAAAATCTGGAAGAAAATCAGTGTGCCACGCCCACTCCTTCATGGGTCTCCCATACAAAGTCGAGTGAATTAAACTAAAATTTTAAGCTCCATAGCTTACAAACCATTTAGCCTAGGACAACGAGACTTAGGGTATGGATTAGTATTGTACGTGCAACTAGGCTTACAGAAAATGGGCGCACCACGCCCAGTGTTTATCGTAGCCCCCATACAAATTTTAAATTGAAACAGCTGTAACTTAGGCAATCTTATGTCTACAATAACCATAATTGACACTTAAATTAATATCGTAGTCGGAAATAATCTGGCGAAAAATCTGCGTACCACGCCCACTTCTTATTGGGGCTCCCATACAAAGTTGAGGAAATTAAACAAAAATGTTAACTACCATAACTTAGAAACTATTCAACGTAGGACACCAAATTTAAGGTGTGGATTAACATTGAAAAATTAATTGGATTTACTAGAAAGTGGTAAGCCAAGCCAACTTTTTATATAGCTCCCATACTAAGCCTCGGAATTATCTTAAAATCCTTTTACTTCGTCAAAGTCAACCATATTTCGGGTGTAAATTAGTAGTATATGCAAAAATTGTTTCTCGAAAAGTGGAAATAAAAGAAAAGTTGGATATTCGAGTAAACTTTTTATATACAAATCTACATATGCAGGGTATAGTTTGGTCGGCCCCAGCCGACTGTAAGGAGATTTTTTAAGGTTTATGAAGTGATTCCAATTAATTACATAATATGCACATTAACACTATTGCACACTGCCCATAATACTATATAGATATATAAATATTTATAACTATAGCAGGGTATATTTACTTAAAGTATATATATAATAAAATAAACCTCAGCATATATTTTCATTCCTTTTTGATTTTTTATATAAATATGATACTATTTTCTCAACAATTTGAGTGTGGATGAGTAGCATTTCAATAATATAATTTCATATACAAATGTTCAAATGCTAAGAGGAGGTACAGTAAAACACTTGATCGTATTCAAATTTTTGTAATATTTCATAAATTTATTATCATATAAATTATGTTGCTTTTTTAATAATTCTTGCATAGCATACTTTCAGGCTGTTATATCGATTATACAAATATTCTATACACCCTATATTTTTAAATGTCAAAAACAACAGCTGCTTTTATTTTGTTTACATTAGAATTAAATGTTCTTTGTGCGCCAATATGAAGAAGTCGCAAATGCACGTTTGCAAATTGCATATGAAATTAAAAGGATTAAAGTTGAAAAGCATTTAACGACTTCAAAATTAAATCAGTTGCCAAGAAGCAGCGATACGAACAGGTCATGCACAGCTCTAACAAGTGCAATTGCATGGTATTACGAAGCTAAAATACGCAAATTTTGTGCGCGTGTTAAGAGTGTATTTAGCAGGAGTTCGTACGTGTGACGGAAATAACAACTGGTGGTTGCAACTTTAATTAAAAAAAACTACAAAAGCAATGTCTGTGTATTCTTGGGTTAGTATACAAAGTCAGATGTTCATGTTGAATTGCATTCTACTAACATTTATCATACCATAGGGTGCTAATTCACATGGCCAACTTGGCCTTGGGTATGAATCGGAACTATGCATGTCACCACAACTATTGAGTAGATACTCATTTATAGTAAGCAATGTACGATGTATCCGTGGTGGAGGTGGCCATGTTCTTGTACTGGATAATGGTGGGCGTATACATGCGTGCGGATGGAATAATCGCGGACAATTAGGTTTAGACTCTACTGAAGAGTGCCATAATGAGTTTCAGTGTGTGCCAAGCGAGTTTTTCAATGTAACTATATACATATGTACATTAATTTTGACTTGAAATTGTTCTTTAATCTAACATTTATTTATGTACTAAGGATGTTCCGGTGGAGAGTATTGCTTGTGGTTGGGATATTTCCGGTTGTATAACTGTAACGAAGAAGTTGTATGTTTGGGGTTCCAATTCTTTTCAGCAATTGGGTATTTGCCAACGAGGTTTTACATCAGTACGTCGACCACTGGCAGTAAACCTTCCGCGTGATGATACACCACTTCGTATTAGTTTTGGACTGCGTCATTGTGTAATACTTACAGCAGAGCATACAGTCTATATATTCGGGCGCTTGCGAATGAACGATCCACCACCAGCTGAATTAATTGTGACTGCCACCTCATTAAATCGTGCAAACGTAATCAAAATAAGACCAAGTGCGCCCGACGAACTGCGTATTGCATCTGTGATAAGTGGTCAAAATCATATATTACTTAAGGTAGTCGATCTATTATATGGCAACGGAACAAAAAGGATTATTGCTTTTGGTGATAATAAGTTTGGTCAAGCAAATTCATTTCAATTCGAAGAAGATATAAAACGAATATCCGTCGGTTGGACCCACAACGCTGTACATCTGAAAAATAATCGTTTATTTCTATGGGGTCGCAATTGTTATGGACAACTAGGTATTGGTCATATCACAGATACACAACCGACGCCAGCAGAGCTTATATTATCAGAAGGCGTAATTCCAGCTCGTTTGCATTTAGGTTCAGAACATGCGTGCTTACGCTCTACAGATGGTGCAATTTACACTTGGGGCTGGAATGAGCATGGCAATTGTGGCAATGATTCATCGGATAATGTGTAATTGTTAAAATGTGAGATTACAATTATCAATCCCAACTACTTTTTCTTTATTTACAGATGTACGCCTACATTGATAAATTTGCCAACGCCATGTAAATTGGCTGGCACTGGTGCTGGATTTTGTTTTGCTATATGTGAAAGTGCCTAAATTTATATTTCTCTAATTTCTCTAATATTTTTATATATAAGACGAATTTGTTAAAATATTTTCAATAAATGTTGACTTTGAATATATGGCTTTCATTCTAATTAGCAAAATCACACTTCAGGCACCCTGTAGTACTTAATTGCGTAAATGTTATTTTCTTAAATGGTTCAAAAAGCATATAGGAAGATTAGTAGAACTGTCTTTATGTGAATTGAAAAAAATATAAAAGGCGGATAATTCCAATGAAAATCAATTTTTCAATTTGTTAGGTCTTCAAAAAATTATTACAACCAACTTTTAGTTAGTTGGTTTCCCATAAGATTAAACACCGCGCTAATATTTTGTTGAAAACGAAAACAGTAAGCCTTGAAAGTTAAAACATTTTTCCAACCAAACAAAAAGAAAAGCATCAAGGCACTCGGATCGGATTTGTGTAACATTCAAAAAAAATTTATATTGTTTCACCTCGCATGACAAAATTCTAAATTTTAAATATTGTCAAAAAAGAGAGAACACCAAAATAGAAAATTAATAGAACGAATATCAAGCAATCAACAACTTCAAAAATACTCAATCAATAAAGAAAGGACAATTCGTTAAAACTTGCATTGGTACATAAAACACGTAATCAGTGAGAAGAAGAGAAACCGGAAAAGAAAACGAGAGTTTTGCTCACAGTACTGGGCAAAAGGATGGAAACACAGCAAACGGAAAATTTGATCGTAGAAATGCTTGGATTTTTAGATTGTAACTGTTTTCTTTTATCGTACCATAATTTTCATTCAAAAAGAAAAACATTTCAACTTTGGAATTGTTTAATTTTTGCTTCTATTCCATATAATTTTTAGTATTATAAAAAATGAGCAACCATAATCAGAAATTTAAAAATATTTCCAAATTTATAGCAGAAAGTGAAGAAGAACAAGAAGATGAAATCAACGAGAAAAGTGAAATATTGGAAAATAATTATACAGAAGAGAGAGGTGAGCAATATAGCAAACATAAAGAACGCACTAATACAGAAGAAACAAAATGTGCAAATAATAACAATACTTCCGGTTCAATTGAAATAATAAAAGAGTGCAAGTCTAAGAGTACAATCGCACAGGAATTGAAGAAAATTCGAAATGAATTTCCCATTTGGAATACAAGAGAAATCTGTATGTATTTGCAATCTTTAGCAAGCAAATATTTCATTTAATTTCAGCATACCTTTCACGCACATTTTAGCATCAAATTCGAAAAAATTTACTGATCCTATTTGGCGACAAGCGTGTAGTGTGACGGACAAAAGTGATGCCGCCCAAATAATCGATCCTGAATTTAATTGGCATTCTAAATTAGAATCCAATTGTCGTCGATCTTCCAATGCGTATGTGGAAGAAGTAAATCGTGCCATATATGGAGATACAATTGGACATCCGGCAAATGATAGCGTCGAATATCATCAAGCAGCACAAAGTTATGCTCTCTATGGCAAGGATTTTCTTGATTTTCCTACGAATTTAACGCCATTGATAAACGAAAAGACAGAAAACACACCTCCAGAACCTATACATTTTGTTGGCAGCTACGGTAATGGCCTATATCCGACACCACCAGCCACAGAAGTTACACCCAGTGTTGGTCTCACAAATTTCAACGTAAATTCTTTATAGTCTTATAAAAATATAATTATAATTGTTTTGTATTACTTTCAGAAGCATTCGACTGCATCATCAGTAGCTGCTACCGCTGCCTATTATCAAATGTGTAATGGCATACAAGCACCCGTTCGGTCGGCAGCCGGGGGTAATGCTTACGGTATGTTTCTAGGTAATAAAGTTACATATGTAGCGGCAGCAGCCGCTCCCTCGGCATCACCACTTGTCTACAATCAACATTCATCGACAACAACTAATTTTATTTCAAATAGTCTTGCCAATGCTGCACTGGCTTCGTCACCAACCATCCTCTACTCTAATCCCATGCTAACCACAACCACCCAGCAATATTTAAATACTTTCTTCAAAGAGACACAATACTTAAGTGGTGGTACAGCACAAGGTACAACTATTGGCACCACTACTGGTATCTATGAGCGTTTATTTTATGCACAAATGTTACAACAGCAAATATACCATCAGACACAACAGCAGGCCGCTGCTGTAGCTGCAATGTTTCAACATAAGCAACGAACCACACGCGCGACTAATAATAGCACTGCTAATTCGATAGCTACGTCAACCAATATACAAACTCCACTAAACAGTGGAATTGGAAGTTTAAATCTTTGTGGCCGTCAAGCTACTACAAATACATCAGATATCTTAGTCAAATCTTCTGTATCATCTGCCATTACTTTGCCTTTATCAGCCAGCGGTATTGAGGATGTCAATGCTCCATTAAATGACTAACAATGAATTATTAAATTTCTTTTACGTTATCTTATTTTTATTTTCTTATAGATTCGAGTAGTTTATACAAATAATTTGAACTTATTTGAATTTAGTAAATTTGTAAATTAATACATTTATATAAATTTGTAAAACAGAATTTATTTAATGCCTACAATTTCTTTCATTTCATTAAAATTTACAAAAACATTGTAATCGTGGACATTTGAACATAACTATCGTTGCTGCAACCTTTATTTTTCTATAATCATTCGTCGCCTAATCTTCTTTATTTCGTTTCCGGTTATGGTATATTTCCGTTATTTAATTCAATATTTTAATATTTTATTTAAAATGTTACGAATTTTCGTTTTGTCGTTAGACAAAGTTTGATTATTCCTTATCACGCAATACATTTCTGTTTCACCAATTTAAGGTTACAAGAGACTGCTAGTAGGATAGTGGTGGTCATTGCAGCGAGCAGCAATTAAACTGATTGGCAAGTTTTCATGACGGTCTACAAAAAGTGCATAATTAAAATTTAATAATTAGGACAATTATCTAAATTCAAAAATTTGCTCAAGAGAAGAAAACATCCAAAGTAGTACGAGATGTGATGATTTATTTAATATAAAGTAAATTAAAAGAGTCCTTAGCAATTCTTTCAATTTAATTAAAATATGTTCTACACCATATACAATATTTTAATTACAATAAAAAAAACGTCAACTATCGGCTAAAACAGGGTCGTTATGTTTACAAAAAAGCGAGGAAAATGCGAAAAAAACGACGATATTGAAGGAATGGCGAAAGAATGTAGATTCAAATTAAATTTGAAAAATATCACAGCCATTCAAAAACCGAGGTTTGAAAATCATACATTTAACTATCATTGGTCAGCCCTGTTCTTGTAAAACAACAAGAAATAAATAAGTACACGTCGCAACTGTCATAGGGAATGTACTTGCAAATTTGACAAACACGACTCGGGTAATAATTTATTTTACAGCAATTGTCTTACAATTTGTATAAAATCTCAAAATCTAATGTTTTGAACAAAAAAAAATTACAATAACCATAATTACCGATAGGAAACAATGTCCAGACATGAAAATGATAATGGCGGCCCTGCATACATTAGCAAACACAGCAGTGGTGGCAGCACATTGGATGAACTGGTACAATATGTAACGCTACATGTTCGAAATCCTATAATACTCAGTGGTGTGGTGTTGCCGTTTTCACTGCTCTATTTGTGTGCTTTTTATTTGTGGATATTTGTATACGGTGTGACAGAACACTATGAAGCAGGTTTAGTATCAATAGCGGCTGTTGCATTTGCTCACGTATTAACCTTACTCTGTTGCTACTGGAGTGTACATGTGTTTGCGTTTCTTAATTGTCGTCGTGTTAAGGTACCTAGCAATGGCGTAATTGCCAAGGTTGTGCCTACAGCAAATAATGGTTCCTCTCAGATGGTGCCAATTCAGCGGTCAAAACTCGATAGTGGCGATGAAGTGTATTATTTCATATTTCAAAAGACGAAGTATGTCTGGGATACGGATAAGGCTATGTTCCGTGGCGTAGAGTTCCCAGTACATGAATATCTGAAACATTATGCTCGTTCACGTGGCCTCGAAACAGAAGCAGCGATAGCACTAGCCGAACAAACCTATGGGGAAAATTGTATGGAAATGGTGGTACCAGAATTTTATGAACTCTTCATTGAACGTGCCACTGCGCCATTTTTTGTTTTTCAAATATTCTCTGTGGGCTTATGGTGTTTGGATGAATACTGGTACTACTCACTCTTTACACTTTTCATGTTGGTGGTGTTTGAGTGCACCTTAGTGCAACAGCAATTGCGAAATATGTCTGAAATTCGTAAAATGGGAAATAAGCCATACTTAATTAATGTTCTACGCAACAACAAGTGGCGTCAAATAGCATCAAATAAACTATTACCAGGTGATTTGGTCTCAATAACGCGTTCTCAAATGGATAATCTTGTGCCCTGTGATTTAGTTTTGCTACGTGGTAGTTGTATTGTAGATGAAAGCATGTTAACGGGTAAATTGTTACAATATAAAATTTACCTGTAAAAATTATAGTCTTTACTTGTTCGTTTTTATTGGAAAGGTGAATCCGTACCTCAAATGAAGGAATCATTGGAAACGCTGGATAATTTGGATGCAGAGCTGGATGTGGAGGGTGATGGAAAACTGTTCGTTCTGTTTGGTGGAACCAAAGTAGTACAGCATACTGCACCTACAAAAGAGGCTATTAGAGCGCCAGATAGTGGTTGCATTGGCTACGTAATACGCAATGGGTTCAATACATCACAGGGAAAACTTCTACGAACCATACTGTTTGGCGTTAAACGTGTAACGGAAAACAATTTGGAAACATTTGCATTTATTGTGTTTTTAATGATATTTGCCATTGCTGCAGCATCTTATGTGTGGATAAAGGGAAGCGAAGATCCTGAACGCAATCGTTATAAACTATTCTTAGAATGCACCCTCATACTAACATCAATTATACCACCCGATCTACCAATTGAGTTGACATTGGCCGTTAATACTTCACTAATGCAACTATCGAAACTCTATATTTTCTGTACCGAACCATTTAGAATTCCATTTGCTGGAAAAATCCAAATTTGTTGTTTTGACAAAACTGGTACATTAACTTCAGACAATCTAATGGTAGAAGGCGTTGCTGGATTATCGAACAGTGATGAAATAATGCCCATTGACCAGGCAGAAGACAACACAGTTCAAGTATTGGCTTCGTGTCATTCCTTAGTACTTTTAGATGACGGTTTGGTTGGCGATCCGCTGGAAAAGGCAACCCTTACAGCTGTTGATTGGACGTTGACAAAGGTTGGCGGAATAATACCAAAACGCGGTCGACTAAGACCATTGCGGATTATACAGCGGTTCTATTTTTCGTCGGCGTTAAAACGCATGTCTGTTTTGGCTGGCTACGTCAAACCATACAGTAATGATATCTCGTACATAGGTACAGTCAAGGGAGCACCTGAAGTGATTATGAAAATGTTAAATGATGTGCCAAAAGATTACGAAAAGGTATAATATATATAAAATAAATGTCAATAATATATGAGTATATTTACTTTTTTAGATTTATTTGAAATATTCGCGACGTGGAGCACGTGTACTAGCTTTGGGCATTAAGGAGTTTGGAGTAATGGACTCACAGCGTATACGTGAGCTTAAACGCGAAGATGTAGAATGTAATTTAACATTTGCTGGCTTTGTAATAATCTCCTGTCCACTGAAACCGGACTCGAAGAGTGTCATTAAGGAGCTAACTCAAGCTTCTCATAAAGTCGTAATGATTACAGGCGATAACCCGCTTACTGCATGTCATGTTGCCAAGGAATTAGCATTTACACGTAAAAAGCTGCTCGTGCTGACGTCGTCAAGAGCCGACATCAATGCTGTGAGCTGGAAATGGCTGTCAATTGATGGCGAAAAAGAATTTGACCTAAAGTACAATTTAAAAAATATATTGGATGATTTTGATTTATGCGTAACAGGTGACGGACTACACTATCTGAAGAAAGTAGAATATAATTATATGACAAAAATATTGCCACATATCACTGTATTCGCACGCTGCGCACCTAAACAAAAAGAATTTATCATTACAACACTTAAGCAACTCGGTTACTATACGCTAATGTGTGGCGATGGTACCAACGATGTTGGCGCCCTTAAGCATGCCAACGTTGGTGTATCACTCTTGAGTAATGCGCCACTGAAAATTAAAAAGAAAAAGGATGTAACGGAAAATCCAATAAATAGCACAGCGGATTTATCCGTGAGAAATAGTAGAGGCGCTGCAGCTGCTATTGCTCACGATAGGCAAAATCTTACAGCACGTGAACGTCATCGCGAACGTCTAGCTGCCACAGAGAACAGACTGCAAGCAGTGCTCAAGGAAGTGGACGAGGACCAAGTGGCAATAGTGAAGTTAGGTGATGCTAGTATTGCAGCACCATTCACCAACAAATCATCATCTATCTCTTGTGGTATGTGCTTTGATATGCATCCAAGTAATTATGCTCATGTTCTGTCTGATTTTAGTAAATCATATAATTAAACAAGGACGTTGTACGCTGGTTACTACGCTACAAATGTTTAAAATTCTAGCATTAAATGCACTAATCTCAGCATACTGCCAGTCTGTTTTGTATATTGACGGTGTAAAATTTAGCGATACACAGGCCACTCTACAAGGTCTCTTCATTGCAGCCTGTTTCCTATTTGTTACACGCTCGAAGGTATGTATTTATTATTGTGATATATATTTCAATTAATAATCAATGGTTTACCTTTATTTAGCCATTGAAGACACTGTCGAAGACCGCTCCTCTGCCGAACATATTTAATATTTATACAATTTCAACTATACTTTGCCAGTTTGCTGTACATTTCACTGCACTCTATTACTTAACTCAAGAAGCTACAGCAAGAGCACCACCAAGGTATGTGCTACAAATCTCACTTGAAATTCACAATATATTAAATATAAAAATATCTTTATTTCCTAAACAGAGAAGAGAAAGTAAAGCTATATCTTGAAATGAATGCGGACGAAAAGAAAGTATTTCAACCGAACATAATAAATAGCACAGTCTATATTATTTGTATGTCCTTACAAGTGTCTACATTCGCTGTTAATTACAAAGTATATACAAATACATTTAATATAAGTTTACCATACAATATAATTGATGTATTTGCAGGGTCATCCATTCATGGAGAGTTTACGTGAAAATCGCCTTCTATTATATTCAATTTTATTGTCGGCCGCTTTGGTAGTGACGCTTGCATTAGGGATTACACCTTCACTAACAACAACATTTGAAGTTGTCGAATTTCCCAGCGATGTAAGTTTATACACATTTGCCTTTTTTATATGATTTACAAATACGATTTAAATATATTTTTGCTTTTTTTCAGTTTCGTCAAATTTTGATATGCGTTTTGGTGGCGGATGTTGTAGCCGCTTATGTAATCGACAGAATCTGTTCATTCCTCTTTGGTGAGACTAGACGAAAATCAAAAGTACTGAATTGCTAGTATGCCATAATATTGTACTTTTACGTCCACCTCAAATTAAATTCAATTTAATAAATTGCAAATTATTAACATCTCAATATCAGTATAAATCAAATACAAATTTTTTTCTTCTCAATCTGAAGCCTGAATTCATTTATTTTTAAATAAAATTATTTACAATCATTTTGCGGTAATTATTGAATTTTTTTTATATTTTTATGTATGTGTATGTGTTTGAAAGAAAATAAATTATGCAATATAGTTTTTTAAAAAATGCTCATTTTTTTTATGAAATATTATTAAAAAAAAGTGTGCAATCTTCGATTAATTTCAAAGTGATGCACAATAAAAATCAGCCGAGATGTTCTAAAAATTTGACGCTACTGATGAACATCCTCTCTGATACTAATTGAATTTCAAATCTGATATTTCAAAGTATACGTAATCCGCAATTTTGAAATATCTCAGGTTTAATGTCGAATTTAACCACTAACGTCTTGATCTTCCAGTTTCGAATCCTCTAATTGTTTAAATTGTATCAAAATCACAAGGTATGTTGTTACTGCTGAAAAGATCTGTATAATTTAAGTTAATGATTATTACTGTTATGTACGTATCCATATAGTAAAGCCAGAAAAGTGTACTTTAAATTTGAAATGTCACAATAAACCAAAAAACAGAAAATTCTGTTTTTTTTCATCTTGCATATTTTTCAATATTTATCCGAATGTTTTTTATAATGGAAATTATGCATCGAATTAGCTCAAATATTGCTCATGATGAACTCCCTCAAATTGCGTCTCCTTCATTATAATACTATGGGTTCAACTCATGTTAGGAAATTGAATGTAAAAAATCATTACAAATGTAAATTTGCGAAAATATAAGTAATGGTTTAAAATTATTTATAACGGTGCCGATAAGAACAAAAGGTTTTGGCGGGACAAAACCTACATTAATGTATAAAATGTGTTACTTTTAATTTCTTATATTTGAAAAAGGAGTATGAAAATTTTTAAATCACACGTTTTTCTCTTAATGATGTTATTTATTTGATTATGGTTATTATTTGAAAAGAGTGACTAGGTTTACTAGGAACTCGTAATTTTCATATACTTTATTATTTCATAAATATTATTTAAAACTGATTTTATTTTTTGAAAATATTTTAAAAATATAATCTATTGCGAAAATAATGATATATTAAATTGTTGAAATATATCAATATTTAAATAAAATCTGGCCTTGTACTTGTTTGTACAGCACATATACAATATTTAGGAGTTTTATCACCTAACTCATTGCAATTGGAACTTAAAAACTCAAGTTGAAGTACAATTTCCTAGCTTCAGTTACACACTTATCCTTGTTAATACCTTAAATAGCGTAGAATTATCAATAACAAAAAATCCGTAAGCAGTAAATTGTACCTCTTGTTTAATGCTCTTCGTTAGAAATTTGTCAATCTATATAAAAACATTGGAATTAGTTCTGTTAATAGCGAAACCTAGTTACCCAACATTTCAAACAAGAAAAACTGATGATGGCATTGAAGTATCACCACCCGACCATGACAATGTCGGGCACAAAGTCGCTATAATAGAACAGAAAATAGTTGCCTCTACGAATTCAGTATGTTTCTATACAACTCACGTCATGGTGAAAATTGGGAGTGACGTATTCACCTTCATTTAATACCAAACGAATTTCTAGCAACCCAACCACTAAAACCAAGATGGCGTACAAAGTAAACTTGAGAAGATTGGGTATCACGAAGTAAACAAAGAGTAAAATAAAACAAATAATAAAAATAAATCAATCCAGTTGTTCAAACGTTAAAATAAAATGTCGGTCTAGTTGGTTTAATCCGATATAACAATTTTTTCACCGGCACGCCATGATCGGGATGAATCTATATACTTCGCCATACCAGTAACACGTGTTTATGGGTGTTATAAACGCAACCAAGGTATAAAAATTACAATTTCACACCATACTTACAATATTTTGATAATCCTTACTTTTGCCATATACACGTGCAAGTATTTGTGATGTTCTATTGGCCTGTAAACATACATATTTTGTAAAGAGAACCTTTACATTATTTACGTTTTACCCTACGAAAAAACCAATTACAAACCTCCTTAGTAATTTCACCGCAACATTTTGAAAGTAGTGCCAATAGAGATGTATGCATGCATAGCCAAGCAAAACACCATTGCAATGCATTCATTGAAACAATTCGT
Source organism: Megamerina dolium (assembly GCA_963854835.1). NCBI lineage: Eukaryota > Metazoa > Arthropoda > Insecta > Diptera > Megamerinidae > Megamerina > Megamerina dolium. The sequence continues at coordinate 53,869,284 of OY978529.1, forward strand.
TGTGTTGTAATTTGCACAAAGAGATTATACGTTGTTGTGGTGATGGTATAGAATGCATAACCCATATAACTGACAAGAATAAGGCTGCAGCTCTCATTGATCGATTTAAAGATGCGCAACATTCTATTATGCATGCGAAATGTGAAGAGTGCATCCTCCGGAAATAGCTCCATTGCAGCAACTTCACCAACTCGACGCAAGCGGCGTACTTTACGCTGTTGCGTATACGTATAACCGTTCAATATCAGATTCAAGTAGGCAAAACGAATTTTTGCAATGCGTAGCAGCGCAGCCGTAAAAATGATAAACGTTGTTGCAATGCCATTCTGCATAGCTTGAAATCCAATGAAAAAATATGAAATGGGATTTAATGCTTCGTCGGTAACAAGCATCCGCAAAATGATCAAATACCAATGGCATATGCATATGCCTATAATAAATTTCAACGTGAAACCGCAGATATTAGTGAATGTTGTACCAAATTGCTGTTGCACCTCCTCATCCACCTTAAGTATATCATTTATAATTTGTACAAAAGATTTGGAATTTTTCGAACAAATCAAAAGTGCCGCTATATAAGTAATTATGCAGAGCAAAAGCTCAATCCATTTATTCACATTGTCTGTATCACGCAACGAGTAGAAGAGCTGCGACGACGAGGGTGTAAATAAATAATACACATGGAACGCGGTCAATGTGTAAATAACACCACGTATAAGTAATGAATAGAATTCATTTAGCTTAGTCGGTGGTGCAATCTCGTATTCGGAAACATGTTCATACAGTGGCAATAAACCGGTTGCCTTTAATAAAAACAACACCGTACGGATATCCTTAAAGATGGGACTTGTTCGTGGAGTCTCTCGTAGAAATTCACTATTATAATTGCGTCTATGTTGATGGACAATATTATTCGTTTGCATATTGATGGTCCAAGCACCTTGACACATATTATTTTATACGACTTTAGGCCTAAGGACACAGACGTTTACTAAATATTTTTAAGTTGCTTCAACACATCCTGTAGTTAGTTGTTCCACCAACAACTAGTAGATTGTAGGTGATTAATAAATTAAATTTATTATTATTTTATTTTATTTTGTTTTTTTTTTTCGTTTATCTGACAATCTCTGATAATAATAGTGATATCGTAGTAAAGAACTGTTGACATTGGTCGTATTGACCAACAAACCTATGGTCAGCAAGTATATGTGATGGTGTAATCCATTAATATAATTGAAAATGAGTACAGTAGAACCTGAATAAATCAAATTTGAAAGCACACATATGAAGGTTTTCTATTTAACCCTTTTTTTAGTAATAAGGATTTTTCAAATACTTCAATCTCGTTTTTCTCGACTCGATTTCGAAGACAAAATATGATTAGCGAAAATAACAATTATGACAAACGCTATAAACGGTTCTCGTCTCTTGTCTACGAAAAGATATTCCATCTGTAATGGTCAACAACAATTTAAAGGATTTCACTAACCGGTCTATTATGGTTACAAAAGTCACCATAGTTACAATTGAATACTTTGCTTCCAAATAGATATAACAAATCGGTGTTTTGAAATTCTCTTACCGTAAAATAGTTGATAACTTTCAAAAAAGAGTTTTTAAAAGTTATTATTAGTTATTATACAAAAAATCATTTATATAAAATTGCCATATATAAGAACCATAACTCAATGACATTCTTATTTAATTATAATTCTAAAAGTATGCAACAACGTCACTGCGGTTAAAAAATCGTAATGAATTTAAAGTCACAATTTTATTGTAACCAAATGAAATGTAATGTAATGGAAATCGATTCCAGTTACAGAGTTTTTCAGTTACGTATTTTCCACTTATCCAGACTTGGCTGTACCTTTATGTATGAATATGTATACATATATATTTATTAAATAGATTTCGATTATTCATACTATGAATAATTGTGGATGTAAATTAATAAAATAGTGTCACAAATCGAAAGTCATCATATTTCTACTTTGAAAACGAAATAAAAGACTGAAATGTTTACATATCAGAGCTGTAAAAAGATTGAATCATTGATGATTGTAAAAAAAATTTTAATATATTGAATTCAAATACAAAAAAAAAATTTCAATTCAAAAGCTCTTTGCCTTATAAAGTGGGAACTCTCAACTCTATAATGATTGTGATTTGAATAGTAAATAATTTCCAATCAAAAAGGGTTAAAATTTTTGAGTTTCAATCACCTAAAGTCAAATCACAATTGAATTCATTTTTTCCCCTTGAAATCACTTAATTATCAGATATTTTTGAACTGCACGCACAACTGAATTGACATTTATTCTTACCAATCATTAAATGACTCGAAATTTTTCAATTTTCACCACGACCGAAATGTCATTTGTTTACTCCAATCACTTACTTCAATTTAAAAAAAAAATTATACAAAATTTTCAAAATGTGATATTTTCATGAGTAGAAATACCATTTAAATTTTCAAGATATAGAGCTATCAAGCTGTAACTCGGTACATACAATTGCATTTACTAGTTTATTGACAATTGACAAGTTTGAAGCCAAGGATGAAAACCACACCTACCACGTACTTGGTTGAAGGTATGTTTTCACACTTTTTGCTTGAAAATATATCCTTCCCTAGTGAATAAATGATGAGGAAGAGAGCTCAAATCATTTATATGTATGTTCAGATTATATATAGCAAGTATACTTTAACTATTTCCTGCCATGATCGATACTTCGTAACGTATGATAAATAATCTTGTTTTACTCGTATTAATGTTGCTGCATAAAACATAATCTATATATTAAAAAGGTACTGGAGAACCTGTGATAGCACTTGTTATTTCTAGCTGGTGCCAATGGACATAGAACAAAACCATCATAATCATCATAATCGATATGCTGACTAGAAAAAATTGATCAATTTACTTATTATACACAAAAAATTATTTATGAAGTCTTTTAATAAAAATTCATAAAATTATTCTCATTCATTATAGTTGACGTCAAAGAATGGCGAAGTCAAAAACACACTTGCATACGTATTTTGGAATATTATTGCAATTTATAAATTTATATATTAAACAGTTTATACGTACAGTATTTGTATATACGTACTTATGTTATAAAACAATAAATAAATATTACTGTAAACAAAAATGGTTATATGACAGCTATTGAGGGTGAGCAATTTCGATTCTTCATTTTGAATGGGATAGAGAACTTATGATAAATGTACTTGTCATTTTAAAACAACATGTAATTTCGTTAATTATCAAAATGCATATATACGAACACATACACATATATACAATACATATGTATATTTATTCCAGCTTATACCGATGCAATGATAATGGAGCATATGAGGTCTTCTATTAAATAATTATTTAATAATGTCATCAGAGATTCGTATTGTAACCACTAGAAGCAAAATCTGGAGTTTTAAAAAAGTATATACAATATATTCTTAATAATCTTCGCCCTCATAGTCGATTATATCCATCTGTCTGTCCTCTAGCAGGTCCTCAAAATAATGTGGGGAAATATTTAGATATTTCGATGAAAAATACAGAAATTGGGAAGATCGAACAATTGCCACGTTCTCATGGAGCAAACAAACCCATTCTAGTTTACTTAATAGTTCGTATATGATATTGTAGTAGGAAATAATCTCGCAAGAAGTTAACGAGCTTCTCCTATCATATTTAGTAAGTGAATAAGTAAGTGTAGGTAGAAATATTTTCATAACAAATGTGCCAGCTTTCGCAGTTATATATAATGTAGCTCCCATTCAAAGCCAAAGATTTTTTTTTTCATCTTCCATCCAGGACAACCATATTTAGGAAGAAATCATTTTGAATTAATTAATTACTCGATCAGTTTTTATTGAAATATGAAAAGTTATTTACCGTTATAAGCATATACATATCTCTCTCCTTTCTAATGTCACATCAAAATAAAAAATTATGGGAATAATTTCGAAGTTATAGGTAAAATTATAGCAAGACTTCTAAAAACCCGTTTTCTGGGCCTAAGTCCAGATTTGATTGATTTGATTTGTTGTGTAATTGTTAAGCAAATTTATATATGTAGGCGCAAAGTGTAGTCTACGCTGCAACAATGTTGCAAAAGACGAGTCTATTTTTTAATTAGCTAATTTTCATATGAAAAAATAATTAATATGTTTGTGAAGCTGTTTTACAAAACGGAATCGGAAATGCTGAAAAATAGACATTTATTCTGAAAGCTTTGTGTCAATTATCATGTTACAATTTTTTTTATTTTAATTATTTGAAATTTTTTTTTTTGGGAAATAACTTCAAAATAATTTTTATTTCGCCATGACATAGTTGTTGTGCCGGAGACTGAAAGAATTCAATAAATTTCTAAATGAACGAAATTTTACGTTGGATTGAACGCAAGCACGAATATAACCACTCCACGCCGAGCAAAATTCCAAAATAAACACGCACTGATAAGTACGACCTTGATTAAAACTCGTCTAATGCAAAGCGCCCAACAAGTCTTGTTTACACACATACATTCTAACAATAGCTACAATACAAGCAAACAGCGACAAAAATATTTAGTTCGATTAATTCAACCCCTTTTATCCCCTGTCAACTAACGAGGACAGCTGATATTTATTTAATGAAACGAATGTGCACATAAAAGCAAAACAAACAAAAAAGAACATAAGCAAAATTATCTCTAATTATAAAATAGAATAGAAATGAGTGGAGTACTAGTACTGTTATTAGGTGCAGCAAATCTGATAATTTCACCCAATCATACTTATACTGGTGGCGAAGATTACTATGAATTGGATCATTTCTGGACAAATGTTGGTTTTTGTCCCATGGGCAACATTAATCGCAAGGATATTACCAGAACACTGCTATCTGATGAAATACAACAGAATCTGCAACATATTGCAGCATTACCGGCGGGCTCTGTAACGCATGTTCGCATACATTGGTTGCTTGAACTCATCGAATTTGTACAATTTACACAAACCGGTACACCTATTTATGATTTCACCAATTTGGATACATTTCTGATGAATTTGGATGACTTGGGATTGTGGCCAGTTATTGAATTTATGTGCAATCCAGGTGATGTGTTCATTAAGAATCCAAATCGTAATGGTTTCTTTTGGGAGGATATTACTTATCAAGTAACTAGGCATTATTTAAGTAAGTGTTTACATTGAACATGTATTAGTTTCATAACGAATAATTGCAATATTTTTATGGTAGATACATTTGGTGCAGCAAAAATGTTACGCTGGCGTTTTGAAACATGGAATGAACCTGACTTATTGCACTACAATAGATTGAATTTTACAATTGAAGGTTTTAAATGGCTTTTATGTGTATATGCCATTTTAGAGAAGCAAAATTAATAGCGACTATTTTAGATTACTTGGATTATGTATATGCTCTACGTAGAGGTTTAACAGCAGCCGGACATAGAAATGTTAACAGTTTGTATTTTCCTTTGCGTGGACCAGCTGGCCTCTTTAAAGTCGAAACAAAACATCCGCTCTGTTGGACAATACTTCAACATTGTGGCACAAATCTGCAAGAATGTCCCTTTGATGTGTTGACCTACCACAGAAAGGGCAATAGTAGCGCAGGTGAAGTGTTGGCAACGTCCAGTGTCTTACTAAAGCATATCTATACTATGTTCCCGCAATTACAAAACCTGCCAATTTCAAATGAGTATGAAGATTTCTTGATTTTTATTTTTTTCAAACATAATACAATCACTTATCTCTCTTTCTCTCTCTCCGCTCTCTTTATACATTTAATACTAAGTGAAGCTGATCCAATTGGGGGTTGGTCTACACCGCACGATTTTCAGGCAGATGTACGTTATGCTCATAAATTAATACTTATTGTTCTAGAGCATTGGCATGCTAAATTGAAACATTCTGAATTCAAAACATTAGAATCGATTAGTCATGATAATGCTTTCTTGAGCTATCATCCGCATGAGTTTAGTCAACGTACACTTTTGGCACATTTCCGCATGAACAATACCGAACCGATACATTCGCAATTTATACAGAAACCCGTATATGCCGCTTTGGCACTCTTGTCAAAGCTTGCACCACTTGCAGCGAATGTTGAGATCATCCCTTCGAATGGGGATAGTCTGTCTCTCCTGAAGACCACTGTTAATGGCAGTAACTCACCCGGACTCTACCTTAGTTGGTTGCTCGTGCCAAACGAACATACAAGAAAGTTTGTAAACTACACTCTACAACGACTACTTCCATTCGAATTTTGCAAAGATGAAACATATGCATTTGTAGTCGAACTGCTCGAGCAAGAACATACTGATCCCATGTATGTATGGCAAAGTTACAATCGTCCAGCCTATCCGAATGCAAGTGTACGTGAAGCAATGCGACGTAGCCAAGCACCGGTCCTTTATTCAAGCGGCATATTGGAAGAGAGAAAATTCGAAATCTATCTTGGTCAGTTGCAAATGCCATGGATAATACTCTATCGCATTTGCTCAAACATGATGCCTCCACTAAAGCAACCACAACATCTCACCGCGAGTCGTATAACGCACAATGAAGTGCTATTAACATGGCGCGAAATACCAAATACCGTTCAATGTTTAAAAACATATGAAATATTATTCCAAATGAGTGGTGACACACTGGAATGGTCATCCATAACAATGGGTTGGCATGTTCCGTTCCCTTCATTTCAATATGCGCCTACAAATGGTACTGTTAATGGTAAGTAGATGATCTGAAATTAATTTGGAACATTCTAAACCGTATTCGGTATTTCACATTTACAACTTTTTAAGGTTTCTATAAGGTTCGTGGCATTGACATCTTTAATAGTACGAGCGAATTTTCGCAAACTGTGGAATACTTTGAAATATGAATATAATTAACATGCAGATACAGATTGATATATGTATTTTATTTGCGAATGCTATGTATTAAAATACCATTTATTTAATGCTAAATACAATACTTAAAATTTTAAAAGAAGGGGCAATATAAAACAATTAAGGATTAAAGAAGCGAAAGACAGAAAGAAAGCATTCATCCAAATGTGACATATTTCACTTAAATAGGAATAATATACATTTTAATAAATACATATTCAAGAAATTGATGCCATATAGTGAGCCAATTAAGATTCAACCGCATCAAGCACCAACCATTTTTCATTCAAATGTTGAACTTGTTTTGTAAGCATCGGATTACGAACACGTAATTTAATTTCCAATTTACCACCAACGGCTTTACGTCCATCCATTAGCTATAAATTGAAAATGTCAGAATCAGACAAAAAAAAACGTTGTGTGTAAATATATTCGCATTTTGCTTAAACTTACATTGAATGTATCATGAATATCAGTTTTGGTCTCCAATGGTTGAAGCTTCACCACAACTGTACCAATTAGTGTGTCCGAACGCAGGAAACCGCTGAAACAACATATGGGCAGTATACGACTTAGTCCACAACAATCTAAACTGCATCTATATTTTGTGTTCATTTTTTTTTTTTTTTGTTTGTTTGGCATTTAAGCGTTTTTTTATTTTTTTTTTTTTTATTATGTACCACATAAAGTACGAAAACATGTTAGATTCGTTTGGGAATCAATCGTATTTTGTTAAATGACATGAATGCAACGAAAGCAAAAAAATTAAAAATAGCTACATACATATATTACGCATATTAAAAGTGATATGTAAACTCTTAATAATGTTCTGACCTTCACATTCGATCACAATGAATATGGGAATAAGCTTAAAAATGCACAACCATGTTATGTTTCGAAACTGAAGCTCAGCACATTATTGCAATAAATGTAAGTTAGTTTGTACAATAAGGCATATACCACATTAAGCTTTAATGTATATTTTTCCAAAGTGATTTGCAAAGCATTTGTAGAAAATTAGTAAAACTGATATATTTAGTATTTAGTAAAAAACAAAAAACAAACAAACAAACACTAATACATAGAATAGTAGGGGTAACGAATAGCAATAAATCCAACTTACCCCCGTGAGTAGACTTCAAATTTGACACCATGTCTTTTGAAAATTCGCTGAAATTGTCGTGTTCTTTGGATATCCACTTTAAATCGTTGATCATATTCCGGACTATCAGTATCCTTGATCACAGTAGTTTTCGTTCGAAAAGCTTCATCCTAAAGTAAAGCAAAATTCACAAAAAACAAACTCTCAAAAATCGTACACCAATGTAAGCAAATTCATATTTACATTTAGTAGGGGAAATTCAATCTTAACGTATGTGTCGACATCTTTCGGATTTGCTACATTATAAGTTATACCACGTACAACAACTATTTCCAATTCGTTATCAGTTAAATCAGTATTGCAGTGCACAATATTGAAACTACGTTTCTCGTAATGAAATTTCGGCAAAGGGAATTTTTTACGTTTCGAATATCGTACTAAATCCAGGTCTTTCTGTACGGTCACTGCTAAATTTTCAAAACGATTCATTCCAGCAACATCACCCATAGCTTTATGATGATCTCTGCATTATATAAACACAAGTTGTTAGTTATAGATTAGGTATTATTTCGATTTCGAACGCAAATGAAATTCAATAGATTAGTATCACCTTGTATTTTTACACATCATCAATTGCATGGCTAATTGCTCTTCAACACGTACACCTATATCGGAGATGTCGTCGTCGACATCAACAACTTCTGTGGCCACAATTTCAAATGATTCTTCAAGCCCTTCACGTTGTGATGGTGGCAATGGTAACTAAATGTCAAAAGGATACTAGTTGATACATGTGCACCTGTTCACATACATAATTTCACTTACTGAATTCATGTCAACTCGTAGACCATTGCAGGCAGCGTTCAATAATGCTTCGAAACCTTTGTACATTTTCAAATATTCCTTGGCCTGTTCGATTTCACCCGCTTTTTTCGCTTCGATCGCAGCCTTTTTAAATTCTTTTTGTCGTGCAAGCAACGTCTTCATTTGTTCTTCTGCTAAATTGTTCTTCTTATGATTGCCAGAAGTGCGTGTCGTCATTTCTTGGGGTTCCGGTATACTTCTCTTCGGTCCCGGAGTTGGTGTGGCAGTTGCCGAATCACTGGACGATGATTCTCCCGTTGCAATTGGTGGTGGTGATGGTTTGGATGCAGGTGTACTTTTAACGTCTTCCGTCTGCAATGGACCAAATCCTAATGGCACTGGCAACTCATCATATTGTACAGGTCGCCCAGCTTTATGCAATTTAATTGCTTCTTCATACTGTTTCACAATACGTCCAAAAGTACGTGCTTTTCTTGCGTTACCCTCACCCTTAGCCTTCTCTTCTATGGATTTATATACATCTAAACGTTGTTGCAGCGCTTCCAGCATCGATGTCGGAGCGGCAGGTTTTTGATCTGGTACAACTGGCGGCGCTCTTTCAGGAACTGCAGCAGGTGTAGGATTTTCTGCTACAGGTGCTCCAGCTGCAGCTTTCATCTTTGCCATGAACTCCTTGAATTGATCTGGTGGTGGTGGCATATCGCTCAAGTCAACTTCTTGCCCTTCTGCACACATTTTAATTACCGCATCAAATTGTTTAAACACCTTAAGGAACTCCATCGCAGTTTCAATATCCCCACTACGTTTGGATTGCAATGCTGCCGCTTTATATTCGGCTTGACGTGTTCGCATTTGTTCGATTATTGGATTTTGCGGCGACACAGCAGGAGTCGTCGTCGACTCAGACGGAATATTTTCAGCAGGTACATCTGGAATTGGATCTGCAGGAGGTGGTGCAGGCGCAGAGCGTATAGGCACTGGCGGCGCTTCATCGGCTGCAGCATTTGCATCTTCAGGGGTTGGTTTCTCTGGAGCATTCTTGACAGCAATTTCAACAGGAATATCATCTACGTTAATTGTTTTACCAGCGTTAACTTGCTTCAACAAATCATTTAACGTTTTAAGACCGCGACCAAAACGACGAACTTTACTCGTCTCATTGGCAGCTTTTGCATTCGACTCAGCCAACTTATAGAGTTCAATACGTTGCCGAATGATAGCTGCAACATCCATTGTGGTTGTTGGCAAAAATGTTTGTGGTGGTTCCTCATTTGCGATTGGTGGTTCTATTGATGGTGCTGCAGCATCTTCGTCGTCCGCTTTGAGCTCGGCTAAATCATCACCTGCAATATCTTGCAATTCACCAAGTAAATCTGGATCGTCATCGTCGTCATCCCCCTCGTCATCAGTACCAACATCTCGTAAACTATCGGCAATCATTTTGTCTAATTCCGATGAGTCTACCAGTTGTGGTTTTGCTTTTTGCTTGGGTTTCGGCTTACCCCCACCACCCGCAATTGCAGCTAATTCTGCCTCCAAATCACTATCAGCAGCATCATCATCATCATCACCAAAACCGGATGTGGGATCGAAATCATCCGGTATATCCATCAACCCGTACTATATACAAATAAAATCAACAAACAACAATGATTGCAGTGATGAGTCATTTCACATAAATCCATACCATTTGCAAAGATGTATGTTCATTGCATTACTTACTTGAGAAAGATCATGGCTGCGCTTTTTAGGTGGATCTGGTTTTCTACGTGAAAACATTTGGGGAACTTATTTAATAAACTTTAAACCCTATAAACCCTCACTTATGTATAATTAACGAAGTTCTGCTCTCTAGTCAAAAAATGTCGTCACTTTGCACCGTATGTATGTACGAAAAATTTGTTTTCAAATAAATCGTAATTCCCTCAGCTGATTACAGGAAAAAGTGATTACAAGTCAATTTCTATGATTAACTCAATTCAAACATGGATGACACTTTAACTTTTTTTTTATAAGTAAATACAGGTAACCCTCGATTTCGATTAATTCACAAATATCGATCAAACTATTTACAGAAAATGGGACTAATTGCGTCGATTCCTTTAGACTTTGTTATGTCATTATGTCATATAATAGAAGTTTGCAATCCAAATAATTTCTGACGGTGGATTTATGCGCGGATGATAAGGGTTATAAAATTAATAACATAAATTTTAAAACCAAAACGATATAGTTTGGTTATTTTCTAAGTTTATATTCTATATTTTGGATAATCGATTGTACTGCTCTTGGGTATGGTAGGTCGTGTCAGCTGATATGTCAAACTAAGCTACATCTTGAGTAACTGGAAGCTTAAGTGCTCGCACGGTAGCTCGAAATCTTACCGAACTGTCATTAAATATACGCAGGCCCATCAAAAAGCTATTTCAGGCGAAAAAGACTCATGAACAAAATTATACAAATCGATGACTCATGATGACTGGAAAAAAAGAGTTATTTGTTCCGATGAGTCAACATTAATTTGATCCGGCCCGACTCAACAGCTGTGGTGGTACAATATGTATGGTTGTCGTTTTATCTAAATGCATTAAAAAGATCCTGAGTGATATAAAAATATACGAAATATCATATGGGCTTAACGCTCTTATTTTTCATTATACATTGAAAAAATTAGAATTTGGAAAGCAAATAAGAGGATAAAATCCTCACGCAGATAGTCTACTAATGGATGCGTCCAGATATCACATGTCAAATAGAATTTAGTTAAATTCATTGAAAAATTAAATGAAGAGATTCCATTAGACTAACTTATAACACAAAAATTCAATTGAAATATTGAGATACATATATTGAATGTAAAAATACCGTGATCTGCCTATGCTTAACTTAAATTGTATATATTAGAGACAATTTTAGAGGCTCTTTAATTGTATTTCTAGACAGAAATAATGCATGAGACCTCACATAATATTTCCTTTAAAATATATGCAGGCTTTAGTTCTTTAGGGTCAGAAGGGTTAAAACTGCTTTTAATGAAGAGTTGAAGTTGAATGAAACTAAATAATAGCAACAATTTAATAGCATTCATTCCAATTATTTACAGTATGATCCTAAATAATTGAAATGGATGTTATTTTTTAATATAAAAAATTCCTCTACAGTCAGTTAATTGCTTTAAAGAGGTGTGCCGAAGAGTTAAATACAATACAGAACCGTTACACGTTATAGAAAACTACTCGTTTCAATTATTCAATTACTTTCAATCAGCAAAAAAAGTTTAACTTTTATTTTATTTCCATAGCACTTAGTGAAAGTTAGTACAATATAAACAATAAGCCTGTGAAAAGAAAAAATTAATTTTTGACAGAATTGCCACCCGCATTGGTTGAACCTTCCTCTGTCTTATCTACGGATGCGCTCTTAACGATAACCTCTGGTGGGATGTCATCTTTATTTATAGTTTCACCGGACATAGCTTGCTTTAAAAGCTCTGTCAAGGTCTTAAGACCACGTTCAAAACGTCGAACTTTGCCATCTTCACCGGTCGATTTTGCATTAGCATCTGCTTGTTTATACATTTCTATACGTCGATGAATTATATCAATTGTATTCAATGCAGTGGTTGGCAAAAAGGAATTCAATGGTGCACCATTTTCAATTGGAGCACCCTCAGTGTCGTCACCAGCAACTTTTGCACCACTTGTTATATCCTTTAACTCGCGAAGTAATTCTGGATCATTTTCAACATTGTCGTCATCTGCATCAATATCGTCATCATGCATACTATCAGAAACCATTTTTTCTAGTTCTGAAGAAGGTATCAGTTTAATGTGTTGTTTTGTTTCAGGCTTTTGTCCAGTACCACCGTCTTTTGTCTTGATTAAAAATAAAATATGATTTCAGCGATGAGTCACCACAAAGTATTTAAGAATTTACTGGATATTCATGAAAATACCTCTTGACTTCGATTTTCCAACGACTCTGGTTTAGTGTTTGAAGACATCTCTATAATTATTTGTTATTAAATTCAATTCAGACAAATTAATTCAAATATAAATTTCTGGAATGTCGTCACTGTAGGTGTTATTTTCTTTTAGTTTGTTTATAATTTTCCAAGGTATCCCAATGTGAGGTAACGCAATCAGAGAGAGTAGTGATGTGTTCGCTCACGAATAAAAAAAAGAAAAGAAGTACCAACAATCACATACAAAAAAAAAAAGAAATAAAGAAAAAACGAACACAAGATTATAACAATAAACGAAACCGTTTTTGAAATTATACACCTAAGAGGATGCAGTTTCCAAATTACTTACCTGATTTATGGAATCTATGGCTATTTAAAAACGTAATTTAACAGCTGATTACACTAGAATGCTGTCAAGTTCTATAAAAGAAAAATAAAGTTATGCCAGGTTATTATTATTTTGTATTTGATTAAAACAGAATCAGCTGTTAAATCTGAAATATAAATTTTGCGTTTGTGCTGTAATAAAAGCGTGTAAACCAGGATGGCTAATAAGCCCACACGCGATATTGTACGTATCATTATAACAAATTTTCTAAATTCATTTCGACCACGACAAATAAGAGGTAATTACATAGGCGAAGATTACTTTGGAAATAAATATTATGAAATACCCGCTAATCCGGCAATTGGTAAAAGGAAACCGTCACGTTGGTTCGAGCCGGCAGATAAGGAAGCCTTTGACAAAGAACTAACTGCAGAGTGGGAAGCGTGGCTGCGTGGCCGGCGTGTTGAACCCCCAACACGTAAAGAACTCATTCAAAATCTACAAATCATGGAAATGAAAAAGCGAAATGCCGCTGAACTCGATAGAGTATATAGTGAAAGGGATGAGCACGGTAAAGCATTACCAAAAGAACGAGATACTATTGGAACTTTTCCCAAATATGATGAATATGAAAGTGTACCTGGCAAAGATCCTGAGAAGAAATAAATTATTTTAACATTTTTATTTGTTATTTAGTGAATTACAAATTAGAAAATGTTGAATAAAATTTAACGTTAATTTAACGTTGATCTACTTTTCACCAATCATTCAAATCTAAATCTTTTACAATATCGACATCATCAACATCTGGCTCTTCTATCGGGACATCGGCTAACACATCATCTTTTGATTTTTTGCTGGATTTTTCTTTCTTTTGTTTTTTCTTTTTATTTTTCGACTTGGGCTCATCTCCTTCGTTATCAACGGCACCAAGTGCTTGCAGTTCATCATCTTCTGAGTCTGATGGGAACAACTCAACCTCGCCGTTTTCTTTCTTCACAGCAATTGCAGAACCACTATCAGATTTACGTTTAATAGATGGTAAATTATAGTCGGCATTAATAGTGTCGCTTTGTGCAGCCTGCCGGCGTTTCTTTGTTTCATGTGTTTTCACCCAGCTGGTGTAGTAAATGGAAAGCGGTGTACCCTTGTTTTGTATTTTTGTTTCCCATGCTTGAACTTGAGATAGGTCTTTTAAGCCAAATGTAATCTTTCGTCGTTCCTGGTCAATGAATCGTGCATTTTCTTGGATCTTATCAAGCAACTGCTTCAATTTACGTGAATAATTTGAATTGCGACACTCCTTAAGGTAGCTTTTAAGCGAAACAATTGTTGGTACCACAAGATCGCTAAATGCAAGCGATGCAGACTCATGAGCTAAATATTCGAGTGTTAATCCGCACACCTGCTCCACAACTTCATCGCGAAATCCATTTTCGGCAAGTTGTGCCTTATTAAGACGAAGTATGCATGTAAATTGCAAAGGACGCATAGAAACGCCAGTGTGTTTGCGATTAAACGTATTGCTACGTAGCACCTCCAAAATTAATGGTAACACCGGCACAAATGTGTTCGTTTCCTTGGCTAATGATATGAGTGCTTGTATACAATGGAAACGTAATGGAAAATATTGTGCAGTTGGTATGAGCCGTATAACACCAATTGTAATAGTGACTAGGGGGTAAATAAGGGGTTGCAGCTGCGTCTTATTAGTTGTAGCACCCAACAAATCGGCCCACAATCGTATCGAATTAACATACTGCCAATTGTAGATTGCCTGAAAGCTATCCTTCTTCTTTAATATGACAGCATTACGTAAATGTATGGCCAATTGTCGAATATAGAGGAAAGCGTGTTGATACGTTGCATTCAAGTCGAGTGCAAACATTTCAACGAGCGAACGTCTCATGAAATTAATACCAGGTAGTGTATTAGGTGAGACAAATTTGGAATTTCGAACATACGACATGTACATAGCTTTTAACACATGATGCAGCATACAAACCTTGAACAAAAACATGATAATTTATTTTAGATCAAAAATGGTATAAAACTTATAAAACAATTCAACTACCTGTTGATTACGGGTAATCTTGAGAATGCAAAGAAAAGCCAACACACGTACAGTCTCATCTCCAGTTGACCATAAGACTATTAAACGTTTTAATATTGTCTTACCAAGAGCGGAGAAAGATCCTATCATGCCAGAGACTTGATGCAAATGTTTCAGCAGTACTGTTAATATGTTAGTGCTTGACACTTGTTCCACCAAGCGTATTAAATCCGTCAAATAGTAGCGCAAACACCCTCGAATTTTTACCCATTTCTTGGTTTTATGCAATGATATGTTTGACCGCGACGTTAGTCCCAGAAAACGCAAAATTGCTGGCTGTAAATGTAAGACGCACAACTGCACTACACCGTTAAAAGCCGCAGCACCAACCACTTTAAATGCTGTCGTATTTTGGGCAGATTCGGCATCTGCTGAAATACTTGCTAGTGCTGAACTGAAGGCTTGAATTACTTTACGGATAGTATCAATGGACACAACTGGTTTATCTAATTGCAATTGCCATTGCCGTAGTTGATTCAATGTCACCTTCTGTACGCCGTCAGCAGTCATATTGTCCTCATCCTCAAAATCGCTTTCATCGCTAGCCACTTCTAGTTCACCCGATGGTTTGTGATATTTATCATCGTCTACTTTCTCCCCTCCATCAATATCGTCATCACCATCATTTTCATCTGATGATTCTTTACTTTTATCTTTCTTATTGCTCTCGCTACCATCAATATCGTATTCTTTTTCGTCCTCCTCATCGCTATCGCTATCGAGCACATTAAAATCGAGTAACTTTTTATCATTTTGCTTTAAAAACGTATAAAACTCAGGATCTATATCTTTCAAAGATTCTATGTCTTTTTGAAATGATTTTGCAGTACTCTTTACTTTTTTCGTATTACTGATTTTTTCGTTCGCTGATTTTGTGGAAATCTTTTCACCAGATTTCTTTACAGATTTTGCCTCTCCATTCGTCAGAGATTTATTTATTTTCTTCACTACTTTCTTGGTTTCGGCATTTGATTTATTTTTTTTAACTGGCGCCAAACCTTTCGATTTGGTTTTAAGTGTTTTAGTAACTTTCATATTGGAAATATTTTAATTATTTGCACCGAACGAAAGTAAACGTGACTATTTATGAAAAGAATACAGAATAGTAGGAAAAGAAATTCAGAAACCATGTGCGTTTTTAAATAATAAATTCAGGGTTGCCTTTAAACAGGGTTGTATTAACACTTAAACAATCTATCACAAATATGAATAAGTTTTATTTCAAAAACGCTCAAAAAATACTATTTACGATTCTTATTTACACATATTTTCATATATTTGAGCTATTGCAGAAGTGTACAAAAGTTTTATTCCCTTCCCTGGTGGAACCTTATACTGAGTTTTAATTATAAGTTATAGAAAGTCATAGAAGAGTCCTAAACATAAATGCTAAAGGGGTCCATCTGAGAGGACCGGACAGACGAAGAAATCTTTATGTGGGCAAATGACCTTACCGAATGTGGATTATCAAAATCAACTCCAGAAATGATGACACATATTAGATCATTACAGAAAGTTTTTTACGAAACTATTTTCATTGATTTTCATTATTTTTGATCTCCAGCATTCACATGCAATCCCATTTCGCGATAGTGGAACATATTCAATCCGATTTGAACATTTCAAAATTGTTCTTTTGCGCACACATGGTTTTTAGAACCTAGAGTGCAGAAAATCGGCATAAGTGCAAAATAGCACACTCTAAAGGAACAAATAATAACTAACTGCTTCGTATAAAGCTAATTTTTGTGAACTCAACGAACCAAACATTTTTCGGCGCTATTGACTACAGAAAGCTTGGCTGAAGGTAAAAGTTCAAATTTCAAATCAGGATTGCTCAACATCCTCGCAATTTTATCTTACAGTGTGGGTATTAAATAAAAGGTATTTTTAATATCTTTTTACTCATATGTTGTTTTAAGTTATGAAGAAAAAATATTGTCTATAAAAATATTTTAAAAACGTAATTTTTATTCCAAAAATGCCTTATTAACTTATTAAAAATTTTGGACAGCCATTTAATATCCTTTTCATTTTAAAATAATTTTTCAAATGTTTTTTATGCAAATTCCTTCGTATCTAAACGGAGAAAAAAGAAATGTTTGAAGTGAACTGTTCATTGCCCTCTTTCGGTGTGTTTACTCCTCAACACTGTAACAGTTCCATTGGTTTGGCCATAAAACATTGTTGAGAGTGTAGTATCCAGCTATATTTTCAACAAAATTATTAAAATCCCAAAAAAATGCGATTAATTGCAACCGTAGAGAAATAGGCAAAATAGAATTTGAAAGAACACCTGTCACTTGTCTGCTATCCGGTAGTCATACATGCAATTTATCAAATAAAAAATAAAATTATAAAACAAACTAATATACTACTACTAAACCTTTATTGTTTGGAAATTCATTTTAATTTTCATCATCATCTTCTTCACTTTTTGGTTTTATAAATTTCATTTTTTTGTTTTGATTTTCCATGTAGTCAGCGCTTCGTTTCCCTTTTTTCTGAAATTTCTTATGCATTGTCTTTGTCGCTGCTGGAGCTTTGTGAGCATGATAAAATGCGGCCATATCTTTATCCGTAATCTCCTTTGGCTGCTCATGCCTTTTCGCAGCTTCTCGTTCTGCGTGCTCTAATTCAAGTATACGCTCAATTTCCGGATTCATTCCACGAAAACTTAACCGTCCCTCGATGAGATTTTCACAATGCATAAAACTCGGTTCAAGTATATAATTCGATTTACTATTAAGCATTTTTTCACTAATTTCACTGGAATACATTGAACGACTCTCAGCATCCGCAATATCCTTGTCCACCTTTGCTTTCGTGCGTTGCATAAATTTCATTTCAAGAATACCTTTAGAGAGACGTGGTTTCATTTTTTTCGAAGACATTGTGATTATTAATTTAATTTTAAAATTTTATTGAAACAAATTTTCTCAATAGTGCTTATATATACACGAAGAGAAGAATGACCACAGAGTGAAGAAAAATAAAACGTAAACAAAAATGACAAAATAAAAACGCGTGGTATAATAGAATTGCCACCCTGAGGGGATTGCTTTGAAAATGTGATATTATCTTTCCGAAATTTTACGAAGAATCGAAACGAAACCCCAAAAATTAATAATTCGAATTTTTTATACCATAAAAATTTTACTTATTGAAATTATTATTAGTTCTATATTTTTGTATTTTGTACTTCACAAAACACAAACATATAAGAAAATATGTTCCTAACCATCAAGCGCATCTCATTTTAAAATACTTTTGAGTCGTTTATGTTTCATTGTATTTATATTTATTGTACAGCCTTTAAGACATCTATTGTAAAAAAAAGCTTAAAATGCATATACGATATACACATTCAGACAAAATATTAGGTGTAAAATTGAACAAAATAACGAAAATATAAGAACCTCTTTTAAAAAATTGTGTCAAATTGACACAAACAGCGCTTGAAGGTTAAGTGACGGAGTTTATAATTGACAGACAGTTGTGTTGTTAACTTACGTCAGGTTTTACTAAAATATTTCTTGATTTTTTGGCGTTCTTTGATAGAACAGCAATTTAAATTGTTGAGTGGGCAGAAAGGATTAGAGGTACATCCTAGAAAGATTTATCGTAACAAAGAGCAATCAAAATTAATTTTTCATTTTATATTGCAAACAGTAGGCGATTTTTCATTCAAGAACATAGAAAATAGTCATAATTTGTATATAAGCAAACATATTAAATTAAAGTTAGCTCAAACAGTTTACTATGACACGGTATGGTACAAGATTTTCTGAAATGCAGTACGTCAATCCGTCAAAGTTTAAAGCTTTTTTTACGACCCTCTAACAGCGCCATCTTTCGGTGACGCATAAAAATGCGCCATCTGTTAATATTAAACTACAACAGTGGAAAATTATTTACACCTGCTTATAGAAAAGATAATAAGAAAGAAAATAACAACAACACTAACTAAAAATGTCAACAAAAATGAAAAAACGAAAATGTCACAAATGGCGGCAGTGTTGAAAATCTCCGAGCACCAATTTTCGTATTTAATTTTATATTTCAATTAAAGTTCGAGGCTAATTTGAAAGGACCACAGTAAATAAGAGATAACAATTAAAAATTGCACAAAAATTTGTATACAAATAAATGCTTATCAATATGGAAATGGGAACTATTGAGTTGAAGGACTGCGCGCCCACTTCAACACACCCACAAATGCAGCAGCAAAGACAGCAGCAGCATCAACAAAATCATTCACCAGGCCGTTCAGTGGGTTCCTTGGTGCAATTAACACAAAAATTTGTAAATTTAATGAAACAAAATAACGGACACATTGATCTGAAGAAGGTGAGTAGTAGTATAATATGAAGGTGGAAAATTATTGCATGTTTGTGTATTGGTTTCTCACATAATATACGCAACTCTGCGCCAAATATATGTGCATACAAGTTTTAATTTTAAATACAGTATTTGCGCGCTGCTATAAAATTGTGATATTTAAGTTATTTTGTGTAATTTTTGTAAATGATATCAAAAATTATAGGCTACGGATATATTGCAAGTACAAAAACGGCGTATTTACGATATTACGAATGTTTTAGAAGGTGTGGGTCTCATTGAGAAAACGCGCCATAGTAGTGTGGTACGATGGAAGTAAGTAAAACGATTTATAAATTTATAAAATCAAACACTTGTATTATATGCGTGCATTTTAGAGGTGAATTTGGCGATAACAGTGATCGTGAAGATCTTGGTGCTACACTTTCACGTACAAATCATCTCATTGCATTGGAAGCTGATCTCGACATACAATTGGAATATGCACGTCGTAATTTGAAATACATTAAGGAAGATCCTACTAATAAATCATATGCATACGTGACTCGAGACGACCTTCTCTCAACATTCGGTGATGATACGATCTTCACAATACCCAATCACGATGAGGAAGTTGTTTTCCATAAAGCAAAAGTAAAATTGATTTCTCAGGCATTCGTAACACACAGTACTAATATCGACTATGTTTATATTATATAGGACAGCCTACATGTGTCCTTAGATAATGGTAGTACCATTGATGCACGGCTAGTTACAAATCAAGGCGAATGCATCGCATCGAAGCCAGCATTAGAATCAGTTATGGGAATTTCTCGTTTGGAAACACCTTCTCCTTCTTTGTCGCCCTCTTCGCCGCCAACGATAAAGATGGCAAGCCATTCGAATCTAGTCACTGCTGAACACACATATTTCCGTAAACCAGAAATAAGAGAAGAAATGAGTGAATTGGACAATGAGTTGACAGCACGTATAATTTTTAAAAGCAGCACAACTGGACACTCGCTGCGTAGATTTTTCCCAGACAACCCAAACTTGGGTAAGTGCATATATCAAAATTCACAATACTCTCATAATAAACTTTGTTCTTACAGACAATGCTCCATTAGTGCAATTGAATCCACCAAAAAATGATTATACCTTTGTGTTACAACAGGACGAAGGTGTATGTGAATTATTCGACATACCGTGCAACTCCTAGTATATGTAGTGTTTGTTCATGCTTAGAGCAAATATTTTAGTGAATTAACTTTTAAAGTTTCTTTATCCGTCATTTTTATGTTCTTTAATATTTTAAAATTGTAGTAAAATTTTTAACTTATTGTAAATTAAAAGACTTTACATTTAAATTATTAAATAAAATAAACAATTTTATTCGCTTGATATATGTATATGAAAAAAAGTAGCCTAAACTTATTACACCGCTCTACGCATTTATTTCCTTTTTGCCTTTTTCCAATTCTGTTTCCCACCTGCAGCACTGCCTGACGATTTAATGCGTTTCCGCGCGCCTGTGAACTGCTCTGAGTCATCAAAATTATCTCCACCTTTCTTAAAGCGTCCTTTCGCGCCCTTACTCTCCTCTAAATCTTTCAACTCCAATTTAGCAGTGCGTTGCGCTTCATTAACACGCTCTTGTAGTGCCATCACCTCATCTTCTTCGCACTTATATAAGGGCAGCTGTTTCCCCAGTAGATGCTCAATCCGCTGATATAATTCTACATCGTATTGAGTTACGAATGTTATCGCTTTGCCGGAACGTCCAGCGCGTGCTGTACGACCCACGCGATGTATATAGTCTTTACTGTGCGTTGGTATATCAAAGTTGAGTACAACATCTACATGTGGTATGTCCAAGCCACGCGAAGCCACATCAGTTGATATGAGTATTGAACGATTCTTTGCTTTGAACTTGTTCAATGCTGCCAGGCGTTTATTTTGCGACATTTGTCCGTGCAACGGAATCGCTGCCAAACCAAGAGCTCGCAATACTAATGCCGTACGTACGGTATTGTTGCATGTGCTGCAGAATATCATAAAACTATTGCCAGCTAATTCATTTATAATGTGCACCAAATATACGTCCTTATATTTAACAGGTATGAAAATGTAGTATTGTTGCAACTGCTCGACCGTTTGATATTTGTTTGAAACTTCGACTTTAACTGGATCTTTCAGGGAGGCACGTTGCAATTTTTTCACTTTTTTCGTCATTGTGGCACTAAATAGAAAAGTGCGACGTTCACGTGGCAATACTTTTAATATCTTGTCCAATTCCACTTCAAAATCCATGTTAAGAATCCGATCGGCCTCGTCCATCACCAAGTATTTAATTGCTTTTAGATTAAATCCTTTCATATTCTCTAAATGATCCACAAGGCGACCCGGTGTAGCTATAATAATGTGTGGTTTCTTTGCGAGTTGTAATGCCTGTGATACCATATCCATGCCGCCGACTATAACACAGCATTTCACACCAATAGAACTACCTGCAAGTATTTAGAAAAGTATTTAACATTGCCACTATATTTTTAAGTGTCACATAAATTGTATATACAAACTATACAAACTCACCTAAAGCTTCGAATTGTTCAGATATTTGGAATGCTAACTCTCGTGTTGGTGTCAAAATGAGCGCAAAATAACGTTGTGGATTATCCAATAGCGTTTGTAGTATAGGAAGAGCAAAAGCACCCGTCTTTCCCGAACCAGTTTCTGCCAAACCGATAACATCTTTACCCTGCAATGCCAGCGGAATTGCTTCTTTTTGTATTTTCGATGGTGATTTCCACTTTAACTCTTCGCACGCCTTAACTAATGTATCTGTTAACCCCTATAAAACGTATTATTATAAATTGAATTTCCTAAAGCACAATTTAACAATATTTAACTTACCAGATCTTTCCATGTAATTTTTGTTTCTACATCATTATCAGCATTCGCTTTTTGTACACTAGCTTCCATTTCAACTTCATTTTCCTCTCCAGCTTCGTCATTCGACGAACCGCTTTGATCATCTTCTACTTCTTCTTCTTCAGCACTGGCTATATTCTCATCTTCTGAAGAATCTGACATTTTGTTAATAATTTACAAAGAAATTATTTGCAGAAATGTTTTTGTTACTGAACGTTACCACAAAATGTTGCCTCGTGCTAATTAGAATCAAGCATGAGCTTAATAGTACAGGGCTGTTTTTCATGTGATGATACAATGTCAGGGTTGCCAATACTTTTGGGAACCAGTGAATAAAAATTTGTGTACATTTATAAATTCTTAAAAAAGAATTCGTGAATGCAGTATTATTTATGCAGTTTGTGTTAAATTAAACTTATCTTTAAAAGTACTTCCAGGGTTTGAACAATACAAAAAATGCCAAAAAATTATCTTCATTTATGTAAGAAAAAATTAAATAGTAAAGGTCTGACTATAGCACCATAACTCAATGTAACTTAGAACAGAGAACTTATAAGGATGAGAGGAATCTGAAACTAACACCGATTCTAAGTATATTTTCCCTGCATACCATGGATCTAAAATTAATTTTTACTTACCGCATTTGAGGAATAAGTGTCTATCAATTCAAAAGAAATGTTTTAAAATGTTTTGTATGGAAAGAAAATAATTTAAAACCCATGGTATGTTGGAAAAATATACCTTGAATCAGAGTAGATTCTATTTTTGCTATACGATTTGTCGTTTAGTTTTTTTCGCCATACAATTCGACTCCCCTTATTAGGCATGTGTGAATTTGTTTAGTATATGGAAGAAAGAATAAAAATCAGATCTCTTTTCCTGCAAGAACGAGAGCAAATGCAAGAACAAATACGCAGACCTAGATGAGTGTGTGTACCAATGCGAAATTTGAAAAAGTGCCAAGTGCTATGTTGCCGATTGCGTGTATTTATGAATGAAAAATATAGTATATTGCTTCTCATGTAATCATATATTTTTTATATAGCCAAATAGAAAGAAACGAAACTAAGAGAAAGTATATTGATTGTTTATATGCAGATATGTACGTATTAAAACAAAATAAAAATAAATATGTGTCACTTAAAGCCCCAAAGGGCTCATTGGCCGAGCTTCTCTTCCATTACTGTTGTGCGTCTTATATTTGGACAGTATTAGAAGGGACCTACTTATTTTAGCCGGTTCCGAACGGCAGAACACTTGTGACATCACTTTTTCTGAAATTAATTTTAATTAAATTTTTTTAAATTTATTTTTTTTACATTTAATTAATTTTTTAATTAAATGTAAACATTATATAGGCTATTTTTTGCACTGCGACTTTAAAGATCTTTGAGGTCAACTAAAAGAATATCATATGTCAGAGGCAAACGTAGATTACATTTTCTATTGGCAATCGAAAATACAGAGCGATAAGGGCAACAATATGTTTTGATGCAAGGCATTCGTATATGCAACAAGAGCACATTCGGTTTTGAGCATTTGTAGTATTAAATGAAATATATACTATATATCAGAGGAATACGTAGATTACAATTTTCTATTGGCCCTTGCCAATATCAAAGAGAGATTAACAATCAGTTTCAATGCACATCATTTCTATTGAAAACACTCACTCTTATGTGACGTTGAGCACATTATGCTCTGAATGTTTTCAATTTTTTAAATGGTATGGCCTGAAAGATAATTCTTCTCATCCTTAAAAGTTATCTGCTTAAACGAACATTTAGAAAATAGTTATACATGTGACGAAAAGTGCCACTGGATATGTACTGTTATTTCATATTTTTTGATGTATGCCTAATATAAATTATGCCATTGCCTATCACAAATAGTTGGCTACGCGAAATGAATTCGATTGATATTGATTAAAAAAGTGACGTTTCGGCTGAAACAAATTCCATTTCTTATAGGAAAAGTATATTTCAAATTAAAGGTTTTAGAAGGAAGAAAAAAGTGAATGCTAATAGATAGTAAGTTTTATTACTCATACTTTCAATATAAATTAAAGTTTTTTAAAGGAAATCTAGAAATAGTACTGGAAAATATTATATTTGAAAAATTGTCTGCTCCTAGTACTCTACACACAATTAGGAAATTGAAAAATCATTTAGTTAATGTATTAGTTATGATTAAGTTGCAACTGTACGGCAGCAAGGGCATCTCCTTGGTATTTGAGTTGCATGCCATTTGATAGCTTTTGCAAAAAATTGAGCATTTGTTGTGAATATATGGATATAACAATTCAGTTCAACTAACTATTTTTTCGTCTTGTAGGAAAATCGAAAATCTCTGCTGATGACGAGGGTGGGAGTGAACGCAAACGCAAACGCAATAGAAGAAAACGAGAATACCGCACAATAGTAGTAATATACCCACAGAAGTGAATTTTTCTGTGTACACCGACGACTATAATAGAAACGATAATTAGGGGCGTACGGAATACTTACGATAATAATAATAATAAACTAATCCACCGAAGTGAAACGAAATTTTAACAAAGGATAAACTTGTATCGAATACTGATTTTCGTTAAGACATTTCTGTTCAAGATCACTGCAGTGATAGTAAAGACGCCCCTCAAAGTAGGGATCAGAGTAAAAAGTGAAACAATTTTCATTGCCAACATAATCGCCGCAAAATGAATCCTTCTGTGGATCCGTGGGTTATTACACAGCGCGAAAAACTTAAATATCAAGAGCAATTTAAATCACTACAACCGCTAAATGGTTTCGTTACTGGTGCACAGGCAAAAGGCTTTTTTCTGCAATCGCAGCTGCCTCCGCTTATATTGGGTCAAATATGGTGAGTTTAATTTGATTTGAAATAATCACATGAGTGTGTAAGAATGTGTGATTTGTTTTATTTTGTAATTTATTTTAATATACGGTCTTATCAGAATTGCAAATGAAAACATGAATGAGCTCATATACATATTTATGTACATATTATGAGTAGTGAATGCGTATGATTCTGATTCAGGCATTAATACGACTTTCATTTCATCTATTAGGGCATTGGCCGATACCGATTCTGATGGAAAGATGAACATCAACGAGTTTAGCATAGCTTGTAAATTGATAAATCTGAAATTGCGCGGCATGGAAGTACCAAAGTTTCTACCACCACCTTTGTTATCTTCCTTGACGACTGTCGGGGCGACACCTACCATGACCCCGACTGGTACTGGTAGTCTAAGTCCTCTGGATCCTCTGAAGAGTATGACGTCAACTGTATCGAATGCTGCTCCTCTTCCGATTGTACTTCCTGGTGCTGTGCCTGTTTTACCAGGCATTATACCAAGTACATTGCCGGGTGTTGTGCCTCAACAAATTATACCACCTGTAAGTGGCAATGTTGCAGCGATACCTGTTATGCCTGGTGGAGTTATGCCAGGCGCAGCTGTCGTTATACCAAATGTTGCTGCGGGTGCGGGTGCTGTTGGTGCGCCTGTTGTCGGTAGTATGCCCGGAATGCTGCCTACTACAGTACCACCAACAGGAGTTATTCCATTGCAAGGAATAATGCCTGTACAAGCAACTTCTACTGTGAATTCGGGAGCAACGGTTCCGGCAATAGCTGCACCACCCTCAAAAGTTGTTACTCCACCTACGGCTGAATTGGCTAAGGTGTCAGCTACACCAACCCCACCACAGAGTAATCCACCTAGCCGCAGTATGTCGATTTCTGAGCGTGCACCATCCATTGAGTCACCGTAAGTAAATTGGCAATGATTGAAAAATTGAAATACATTCTCCATCAATTCACAGACAAGTTGAATGGGCCGTTAAGGCTCCTGCTAAGCGCAAGTACACTCAAGTCTTCAATGTCACCGATCGAGCACGCACTGGCTATTTGACTGGAGTGCAGGCACGCGGAATACTTGTGCAAAGCAAATTACCACAAGCTACACTGGCACAGATATGGACACTTTCCGATTTGGATTCCGACGGACGATTAAGTTGCGATGAATTTATACTGGCAATGTTTCTCTGTGACAAGGCTATGAATGGTGAGAAGATTCCTGCCACATTGCCGGCAGATTGGATACCACCCAGTTTTCGTAAGAGCAAATCACGACACGGATCGGTTTCGGGACCTGGTTCGCGCACTGGTTCGACAACATCTTCCAGACATGCATCTGTTTCATCGCAAGGCGCAATCGATGGAGATCCAATTGCTGGCCTGCCTCAAAGTAATGCCAATGAGGCAGTAATTTTGGTCGGAAATTAAAATTCTAATAAAATTCATTCAATTGCAGCCACATTTGAGGATAAACGCAAAGAGAACTTTGACAAGGGTCAAGCAGAACTTGATCGACGGCGCAAATTGCTGCAAGACCAACAGCGCAAAGAGAAGGAAGAACGTGAACGAAAAGAACGCGACGAAGCAGAGAAACGAGAGAAGGCACGACTTGAAGTTGAACGCAAGCAGCAGGAGGAATTGGAACGCCAGTTACAAAAGCAACGTGAACTCGAGTTGGAGAAGGAGGAACAACGAAAGCGTGAACTGGAGGCTAAAGAGGCGGCACGAAAGTAAATGATGCATTTGCATTCATGTGGCTGCAATGGAATAATTTGTCTATTTTTATTATAGGGAACTTGAGAAACAGCGTCAATTGGAATGGGAGCAGGCACGTATTGCGGAGATGAACGCACAAAAACAACGCGAACAAGAACGTGTGCTCAAGCAGAAGGCGCACAACACCCAACTAAATGTCGAATTGAGTACTCTAAATGAGAAAGTAATTCGAATGCATTTCTTTGTGTAATTGTGCAAATTGTAATTTTATTTATTTAATCAACTCAGATTAAAGATCTATCACAAAAGATTTGTGATACTCGTGCGGGTGTAACAGATGTCAAGTCGGTAATTGATGGTATGCGGTCGCAAAGGGATTCTTCTATGTCTGAGATGGCTCAACTGAAAACACGTATTAAGGAACAAAATGCCAAATTGCTGCAATTGACACAAGAGCGTGCAAAGTGGGATTCCAAAGCGAAAGTAGCTGCCGTGGCAGGCGATTCAGCTCATCAGGAGCAATTAAATGCGGCATTTGCCAATAAACAAGTGAGTTATTACTATGATTGTGTACTGCTATCAATAATTTGAAATTCCATTAGCTTGTTATTAATCAACTAAAAGACAAAGTGGAAAATATACGCAAAGAGATAGAAACCAAAAAAGGCGATATACTTGCAAATGATGACCAAGTGGCGGAAGTTAAGGCAGAACTCTCGGGACTGATTGATAAATGTCGAGAACTCTATACCGACTACGACAAACAACGTACTCAGGTGTTGGAGTTGAAATATAACAAAAAGAACGAGAATGTGACAGCTGCTTCAGCATGGAATACTAGTGCTTCGGCATGGGGTTCAGGCGTGGATCAGTATGCGCATACAAATGATGCGGCAGCGGATTCACAAGTTGCTGCACCTGTTACGGATACGTCTGGACCAGCACCAGAAGGCTTCGTCAAATACCGTGCCGTCTATGAGTTTAATGCACGCAATGCTGATGAGATTACATTTACACTGGGTGACATAATTCTAGTGCCGCTAGAGCAGAATGCCGAGCCTGGTTGGTTGGCTGGTGAGATCAATGGACATACCGGTTGGTTTCCAGAAACGTACGTGGAAAAGATCGAAGATCCTTTTGCACCAACGGCAGCACCACCAGCAACAACGGATGCAGAAGCTATTGCCGGCTATGATTCGTTTAATGACAATACACAAACGTAAGTTAAGTCTATTTTTGATGCCAAACTGTCGACACAATTACTTTTTGTAACAGCACGACCTTATCTGACACGACTACTGATGCATATAATAGCGATATCGAGTACTATATAGCAGCCTATCCATATGAATCAGCGGAGGCAGGCGATTTAAGCTTCAGTGCCGGTGAAATGGTAATGGTAACGAAAAAAGAGGGCGAATGGTGGACAGGTACAATTGGTGATCGCACAGGCATGTTCCCATCGAACTATGTACAAAAGGCTGATATAGGCGGTGGTGGTGCAGCGGTGCCAGCAGCAGCAGCACCAGCAGCAACAGACGCTGCATATGATG
The DNA here is from genome assembly GCA_963854835.1 of Megamerina dolium. Taxonomy (NCBI): domain Eukaryota; kingdom Metazoa; phylum Arthropoda; class Insecta; order Diptera; family Megamerinidae; genus Megamerina; species Megamerina dolium. Next base: position 53,897,922 of record OY978529.1, read on the forward strand.
AACAAAAGGTATCAATCAATTGTTGTTGATTATTTGGTTGAATATAGTGAACACATAGTAAGTGACGTTCATAACAACTATGTTCGTTGTACATGCATATTTGTTATGTTACTAACTACATTTGCCCACTTGCATCCATATATGGTTATAGTCATGCACGCATCACAATAATATTGAGCAATTAATACTGTCATGCTGATGGCGCTTTTTCATTTCACCTAATTGTGGTTCGAACGATTTTTGTTTGTTTTGTGTTTCTACAGGAGAATAATGTCAATGGCAATGAGCAGCCTGTTGCGGCTTTCAGTGAATCCGTTGCAACTGCAATACCCGCAGCAAAAGTAGACGAGAGCATTGCTGCAATACAAAATGAAAGACCAGACTCTACGCCAGTGAGCACTGCGGCAACCAACAATACAGGAACCGCAGATGAGACACGAACAACTGAAGACCTAGACACAGAAGTCTCACAAATTAACACACAATCCAAAACTCAAACCGATACCTCGGAATCATATAGCCGCCCAATGTCGCGAACCTCTTCCATGACACCCGTAATTAGTATTTTTTTTCGAATTGTATTTTACTAACTGCTGTTATATGTTACATGCGCTTAGTTTGTTGTTGTTGTTGTTTTTTTTTTTTTTTTTTGTAATTTGGAAATTGAATAATATTTAATAATAAAGCACATTTTATTAGGGTATGCGAGCTAAACGATCGGAAATTGCACAAGTTATTGCTCCCTATGAGGCTACAAGTACTGAACAGCTCTCGTTGACACGTGGCCAATTGATAATGATACGCAAGAAGACCGATTCGGGTTGGTGGGAGGGTGAATTGCAGGCTAAAGGTCGTCGACGACAGATTGGTTGGTTTCCGGCAACATATGTCAAAGTATTACAAGGTGGACGTAATAGTGGACGCAATACTCCAGTATCGGGTAGTCGCATTGAGATGACCGAACAGATTTTAGGTAAGTAGAACTTGGAATTCATATGGTTAAATTGCATATTAATGCATTGTTTGATTGCAAATAGATAAAGTGATTGCTTTGTATCCATACAAAGCACAAAATGATGATGAATTATCATTTGATAAGGATGATATAATTAGTGTGTTGGGCCGTGATGAGCCCGAATGGTGGCGTGGTGAATTGAATGGTCTATCGGGACTGTTTCCCAGCAATTATGTGGGACCATTTGTTACGTCCGGTAAGAAAGTGAAAAATGGCAAATAATAGGCGTTGTTTCTGTTGTTGTGAATTATGATTTTATTTTGAAATGGTAGATTCACTCTAAGCTCACTCTCTCTCTCCCTCTCGCTCTTCGTCATATTATATTTTGTGTTGTTTTTGTTTTTTTTTATTACTCGTATTAATAAAAAGCGCTTATATATTTTCGAAATTTCAAAATTTTTCTACATTCCTAAATGCTTTAAATGAAAATCGAAAATCATTGATTGATTGTTTAAACTCTCTTGTAAATTATGTTTCGTTATTCAATGTATATTGTAATAATAATAATAATAATAATAATAATTATAATAATGATAATAATTGTATGTCCTACTTCTAAGTATTGTATTGCGATGATCGTACAATTATTTAAGTAATTAATGTTCTGTTAATTTAGTTGGTAATGTGTAATTTGATTTGCAATAATGTTTTGTTTTGTTTTATTATTTTTTGTAAAAACTTTCAACTTCATTAGATAAGTAGGCACTTTAAAATCATTGAATTTGTATTTGAAAATACATTATTATTTCGTATTCGAAAACGAAAATGAATTTGTTTGTTTTATTCTTATCTATAATTTTATTTATCGGTGACGAAATATTAAAAATCAATTAGCTAGTCGCATGCAATTAGTAGTGTTTTTTATCATCAATATTTTATTGGCGGTTTCTGGTATTCATTTTTTATGAGTCTATGTGATTTTTTGTGTTGTTTGATACATGCAATTTAAATTTAATCTAATATGTTTACAGGAAATATATAACGAGTCATTAGCGTCGGCATGTAAGATGTTTAATAAACAAACAAAACCAACAGAAATGGAACAGACAGACAAACAAAGTAGATGGCACTAATGCTTGCCTCCTCCAATCGAATAATAAAGTACATAAATCTAGAAATTAGTTTAGTCAAAAAGAAGTTCAAGTATTAATTATCTTATTGAAATTGCTACACAATGATTATACAAAAGTATAATATTGAAATACTTATGACGACAATGATGATGATAATGGTATAATATGACATTTATTATAAGAGCTACAACAGAAAAAGAAAAAAAAACAAGCAAATAGTATTACATTGTGAATTAAATTAAAATAATACATACAAAGACAATATGAATGCTTTTCATTGTAATTTTAATTTAATTTTTTTCTTTTTTGTGTAAACTGAAATACATATATACCTATGCAAATAGATGTGTGTATTGCAATAAATAAAAAAAAAATTCAAAATAATCAACATTTCATACATACACATGTATGTATGTATGTACAAAAGACAAAGGAAAAACCAGAAAAAAAAGCAACCAGTGAAATTTTGTAGTAATTTCGAATATATATTAAGTGTACCTATATTACCAGTATATTATCAGTATTTCACAATCAATAATGATTTGCTTCCTCATCCAATACGTTCATTATGAAAAATTATACATACAACGGCTTCAATGAAACTAGCATTCTAATGTTGTGTAATGCATACGCCTTATGCTATGCATATACATACACACACTCACACACACACACACACACACATATACATACATACTAAATATATAGGAACAACAACAATTTAGTAGTTTAAAACCAAAATGCAAAATTGCAATAAAATTGATTAGAAAATTAAAAAGTTAAAAAAAATGAAAGAAGATGAAGAAGAAAAAATCTCATATGTAATAAAGACACAAAGTAGACATCTTTGCACATTTATAATACATACATACATAATAAACATGATGTTTACAATACATATTGTGTAGTATATGAACATTAGCCTTAATTATAATAAATTCCATACATTGCTAAAGCACTTAAACGATAACATATGAACACAGACTATATGATTTCGATTATGATTGTAAACGTCATTTAATTTGATTTTACAATTATTTTGTATATTTTTTTTTGTATGATTAATCTCATATCAATTAAATATTATTATTATTATTATTGTTATCTATATATACTCGAGCATGTATGTTAAAAATTATGCAATACTATACTTATACATACATACTATATTATACATGAATGAAATATTAATTCCAAGTTTGTAGAATAATGAATTTAAATTTATTATTATATGTATGTATATCACACCACATACGAGTAAGTACATACATACATATGTATATACATATAATATTTATGTGTTGCATTAAATTGAATATTGAAGAAGTAAACAATACCTATAATATTCTATTTAGACAAATTGAATCATTCTTGCGTTATGATTAGGAAAGGAAGGAAGTAAAAATTTAACAAAATAATATTTAGCTATACTGGAATTCATCAGAGTTTCAATTAAGCGACCAATTGTTAAATTTACATACATACATAAGTATATCGCATATTACGATGAATTCTAGAAATAGCTCTAATAATGATCATACACACACATGCATACATATTGTGAAGTAGATATATATATATATATATATATATATATATATATATATATATAGAGAGAGAGTAATTTTGAAGAATATAAAACTCATATAACGTTTAAAATAAAAATGGTAAATATATTTGGACAAATCAGTCATAGATTCTGTAAAACACATTATTCTGTTCATTATTAAAAAAAAAAAATAATAATTATCAAACTATTACAAACAAATTAATTTTGTGTTGGAAAAATCTCTTCACATTAAATATATGTATAATTGAATTTTGAATACTACAAAACACACACATGTATGTATGTATATGTATACACGTACTTATTATTGATAAATGAAGATATTATTAAATGATCATGTACATTCATACATATAAAGAATTTAAACTAAAAAAGAAAAAAAAAACAAAATTGCTAAAAAAATATATATAAACTCAAAATTAAATGTTCGTTGTTGTATTAAATAATTTATCTACATATATAAAAAAAAGTGAATGAAATGATGAAAAGAAACTGAAATATGTATTTATATGCGCGTTTAAACATAAATTAAAAATTAATAAAAGGCAAATATATAGATATAAATTAATTCATAGACATGGAAAGTTCATCAAAAACTATCACGAAAATAGCATAATCCGTCAAAAAATTAATCAGCATTAAATAACAAAATGTATTAAATGTATGTAGTTCATATGAATACAATCTATACGTTCACACAACTTGATTATGATAGGAGAAAGTATATAAAATCATAGCAACAGATCGGATTTTTTAAATTCAATGTATTAAAATTACTCATACGCCTGTTTGTACGTAACCACGTATAAATTAAGGCGGCTATAAGATGCTTTAAGGTGCTTCCAATCGGTGAGAACTCTCTCATGAGAATGCCCGATTTATTCTCATCCACATCATCGTTCTCATAATGTTCGTTCGTTCTCACACCAATATGGCGACAATCTCATAATAATTACTCTCACCGTTTGCAAGCACTATAATATAAAAGCAATTCCAATTTAGTTGTGATACTTTAGAAATGTTCATGCTTTTTCTACATACAACATGCATTGAATTACAAATTCTACGAGTGCATGCTTATATGTTCGCAATACATGCAGGATATGTTGCTGATACCAGCAAAATTATATTCTATTTTAGTTTTGACAGTCAATGAACGCAAACAAGATTTATGTTTTCTGATTAATAAGGTGAAGAAGTGATTTTTGCGTGATGATGTTTGGGCAAAAAAGCTTCTAAAACTCAAAAGTTTACTTGTACAGTATTAAAGTAAACTTCTCATCATCTTATTGAGTTAGTCAAATGTTAGTCAGGCAACATCTTCACATTGAAAATTTTGAATATGTGAAAATATGGGCGAAATGTCAGAGGAGTCGTTGGACATGTATATCCGCATTCCAATTGTATTTCAGAGCAGGTAAATCCATTCAAAAGGAATAATCCTCGCTGTCACTCATTTCAAGAATTGCAAAAAGAATTATTGATGGATATTATGTTAAACCATTGAACAGCTTAAGAGAAAACATCCTTGAATAGCATGCAAAAGTGTACCGACACACTCTTCCGCCATCGCAACAGAAAAATTTGCTGAATTGCGTTAAGAATCACCGTCGCTTCTATTATTTTGATCAGATTTTGCCTCCAGCGACTTTTAATTCTAAATAACAAAATGGTTCGGAGGTAAAAAATTTCAGTTCAACGAGGAGGTCATTGTTGCCTATTCTAAAGTGCTCACAAATCGTATTAGTCGTTGGAGCACCATCAGTGTATTGTGAAAAAAAAGAACAAAAGCTTTCCTAATAATAGCAATAATAATAATCAATTCAATTCTATTTAAATTAAATTAATTCTATGTTTCATTTATCACTACCTTATCAGATTGCCTTCGTTTTACTTCGTTACACAAAAAATTCGTTGAATCGAAAAACATTTCAATACAAATCAATCATTTTTATCAGTTATGGTTGTATTTTGATTACATCATAATTAGGCGAAATCATCTAAAAATGTTGCCTCTAAATATTGTGGAAATATCGTTGTCTATATTGAATTGAAATTATTCATCTATGATTAATACACCATACTTAGTATCGAATCAGATTACATACTTATGAAATGTACTCGTACATAATAATGAATGTTTAAAAATTGAAGATATAAAATATATCGAAATATATCGATTAATAAATTGAAACATATAATTAACTACATACAATTGTTATCGAATTAATGACTTTCAAATCTATGTACATACAAACGCATATGATTTACTTTATTATACTTGTACTTTATAATTTGTTATGCATATAAAATATCAGTAATTAATTCAATTACATTACATGTAATGAATAATTTAATAGATCGATCTGCTCTGACTGCCATTAAAAAATAAGTTTATATGCGTTGGTTATATTATTATTATTATCATTTTATTGTTATTCCATTTATTATTATTCTTATTATTATTACTATTAATAATAAAAAATTATTTTTAATGTAACCAAAGATCTCTAGCTGAACATTTTAATTATTCTCTTTTAGAGTTTAGTTTGTAATATTGCTTTGTTGCATTACTCACATTCATTTGAACTCTGTAGATTAGTTGAAATAAAAATATATATATTAAACGTGTCTTGCAAAAATCAAATATTTATATACATACAAATGTAATTATGTATGCATCGTATGTTGGGCTCAAAGAACGAAAAGACAATTAAGATCACTTTGCATTCTGCGCTTTCAAGTTCAGCCAATATTTAGTTATGAAATGATTTTGATTGCATATATTGTAGTATAAAATAAAGAAAGAAAACTTAGTGAATTTGTTATAAACAATTACTTATCATATATACATAGTTATTATTAAAATTAAAAACTATTCTATTAGCCAATGTTAATTGCCTATTTCAGCGTTTGTTTTATTCTAAACTTGATGCTATGCTTACTCGTACTGCGTACACTACATATGCATATTACTTATTTAGCAAAACTATATATATTTATAAACATTAAACGCATGTGAGTTATTGCAACAAAATTAATATCAATAAAATTAATAAATGAGCATATAATGTAAAAAGAAAATACAAATTTATATACTATACATATATGTAGAACATCTTTACCAAGTGTATGTACATGAAAAGAAAATAAACAAAAAAAACACATACTCATGTTATAAAGTTCTTGCTAAAGATTGTAAACTCTGAATTATATACAAATTTATATATACAAATATAAGTACATACATACATACATACATTCATGCATCTATATAAATACTTATGTATAAACATTAAAATAAAATGAAATAAATTTAAAACCAAACAAACAAAAAAAAAAGGTATTATTCACTTGCAACAAAACACCCAAAAATACATACATACACACATGCGAGTACTTGCATATTTAATTATCAAAAGTTACAACATTAATCGCTCAATTGGTAATTTATGTATGTACGGACTCATATACTTACCTACATGGATGTGTACTTATAAATATTTAAATTTATAAGTAATACATATAAATATTTATGCAAACTCATCTGCACGCATTACAATGAATCCATATATACAGAATTAGTATTTACATACATATATGTACATACGAACATTAGTGCAATCAATCATTAATGTTTACATATACACATACATACGTGTGTATGTTTGTATTTACAATTCAATGTATGTTAAACATATGCATGCACTTGCGTATAAATATAATAACTTAATAATAAACAAGAAGGTATCGTTTCTTTTTTTTTTTTTTTTTTTGATGCAATAAATGTATGTACACATTAAATGAATTGAATTCAATGAATTGTTTCATTTATTTGCATACTTATTTGTAGCCGCAGTATTAACATTTCATCATGTGAGTATTGAGGCAATTACAATACAATACAAAGTTGTAGGGACGCTTGGCTTTGATAATATCTCAACTCTGAAAACATGTATATATATAAAGACGTCCATCTTTTGATTCAATGTTTTTGAAATCGGCGTTCTCTCTTATGTCTATGATAATGATAAAAATTAATGATTTGTTGCTCAAATTGTCTGACTCTGAATCTACAGTTTTTGCCCTAGATTCGACAAAATATTTCTAAGGTGTATTTAAAGCACAGAAATCCTTTTTAAACTTTATTTTACTTTTTGCCTTGTGCTCTTATCAATGTGACCAATTATCACTGAGCGAGCATTGTCCGTCGAAACAATTCGCCCTACAATTTTCGGCTGCACTTTTCGTTTTCTCACATCAACGGTCACAATATCGCCGCTTTTAGTACAAATCTGTATACTAGGTGGTCCAGTAAAGACGTATGCAATATTTGTTTTCTTAGGAATTTTCTTCTTTCAATAACAACACTGTTCTGGTTTATGGCATGCAATGTTTTTTATCAACGCTCTACTAAACTCTGTCGGTCATGAGCAACCCTACTGAGTATGGCTGTATGATGTCAAATTTTCGAAAATTGATTTTCACAATTTCCCACCTCTTTTCACAAAAAATTAAAAACGAAAATATTTTTAAATTTCACGCAGTAACATTTAATGATAAGGTTATTAGCTAAAAGGAAGCAAAAAACCTACTTTAAAATTTTTCTGAACAAAAAATAACAGAAAATAAATATTAAGACAGCCTTGAATATCCTTGAAGAAAAGCCAAAGTGAAAATCGATTTCTCGATACAATCAATCTGGTGGGTGCCGATCAACTTAGAAGGGTTGCCCCTAACCGATATAAATTACTAGAATGTTGACAATTTTTTCGACAACAATAGTGTACTTAATGATTTCTGAGCTGATGTATTGGCTTTCAAAACACGATTTTTTTTTTTTTTTGCAAAATGAGTTCATCCACTTCAAATGGCTGCCAAAAATAAGTTCCGTCAATTTGACACATGACTCATGAAGGATGGTAGTTTAAAAAATCTCCTTACAGTCGGCTGGGGCCGACCAAACTATACCCTGCATATGTAGATTTATATATAAAAAGTTTACTCGAATATCGAACTTTTCTTTTATTTCCACTTTTCGAGAAACAATTTTTGCATTTACTACTAATTTACACCCGAAATATGGTTGACTTTGACGAAGTAAAAGGATTTTAAGATAATTCCGAGGCTTAGTATGGGAGCTATATAAAAAGTGGGCGTGGCTTACCACTTTCTAGTAAATCCAATTAATTTTTCAATGTTAATCCACACCTTAAATTTGGTGTCCTACGTTGAATAGTTTCTAAGTTATGGTGGTTAACAATTTTGTTTAATTTCCTCAACTTTGTATGGGAGCCCCAATAAGAAGTGGGCGTGGTACGCCAGATTATTTCCGACTACGATATTAATTTAAGTGTCAATTATGGTTAGTGTAGACATAAGATTGCCTAAGTTACAGCTGTTTCAATTTAAAATTTGTATGGGGGCTACGATAAACACTGGGCGTGGTGCGCCCATTTTCTGTGAGCCTAGTTGCTCGTACAATACTAATCCACACCTTAAATCTCGTTATTCTACGCTGAATAGTTTGCAAGTTATAACCGGTAACATTTTTTTTAATTTCCGCAACTTTGTATGGGAGACCCAAAAAGGAGTGGGGGTGGCACATTGATTTTCTGCCATATTATTTCCGACTACCGTGTTAATCTAAGTGTCAATTATGGTTATTCTAGACAGAAGATTGTAGAAGTTACAGCAGTTTCAATTTAAAAGAAGTACAGACACTTTGTATGGGAGCTACGCTAGAAAACAGGCGTGGCTCATCCACTTTTGGTGAGGTTATATAGTAGTATAATATAACTCTGTGTGCAAAATATTGTTGTCCCAAGTGGTATATTGTGTGAGTTATAGCAAGTTAAAAATTTTGAAAATTTCGAGGTTAGTCGCTTTGAATGCTTGGTGTGGGCGTGGTTATTGACCGATCATGCCCAATATCAATCCCCTCCGTACCCTTGGATCATAGATTACTTATGCCAAATTTCATCGAAATAGCTCAATATTTACTCAAGTTATCGTGCGAACCAGCCAGGTGACAGACAGACGGACGGACGGACGGACGGACATCGTTAAATCGAAAATTTAATCGATGCTGATCACGAATATATATCCATGTCTATATCTCCGGAGATTCCTTCAAGTGGACACAAACATCTGACCGAAATGAATATACCATGCATATTGCATTATGCAGGGTATAAAAATAAACAGCATTTGAATCAAATGTGATTGCGTCTCCATTGAACCCCCTGATAATGCAATGTTTGGCAATTTTTCGGGTTTCGATATTATAAAAACTATTACTTACTTGACTTTGTGGGCTTAGAATTTATTGCGTGTTGTAAATGTAGGATAATGGGAATAAACATCCATTTTCTTCTCTCTTTTCTCAGTACACGAACAAAACAAAGAAAACGCAATTGATTTCACTTCCCAACGTTATTTATAACGACACAATGATTTCCACTAAATGGGAAGACGATATTTCTGGTTTAATTAATACATATAAGAAACTTGCATATCAAATGTCAATTTTATGACGCCATCTTATCGAACTTTCACTGAATAAAATATATATTGTATTGTTGTCGCTAATGCTCACCAAATATAATGCTCTATATACGCAAAATAAAGGAAAGGGAAATAATGTAATGCCAGCATTCTTCTGCAGTCGCTGCTTCGGTCTATGTTTGTTTGAAAGAGTTTAGGAGAGAGAAAGAGAAAGAAAGAGTGGCATGTGACAAAAATAAATGCATCTATATTCTTTCTATGCCTTTCTGTTGGACTGTTTACAAATCAATTCTTGTGACAAAAAAAGTTATAAGACGGGTCAGCTAAGATGCTGAAATCTATCGTACTTGAATAATTGAGTGTGTTCCCAATAAGGTAAGCAAACCATAATATACTTCATTATCTATACCTACGTGAATTCTTGTGTTAAATTTAAATAAGATTGAGATTTTTTTTCTTCTGCATATTTTATGCAAAGCTTTTTATGTATTTATTAGGTATTTCATTTTTAAACAAATTTAAAACTCGAGATGATAAAATTAATTGTGAAATATAATTTGTATAAGTTTCAATTTTTAAAGTAACTGAAATTCGATGGATTTAATAAAAATTTACAATTCTTTTTTTTTTTACCATATAATGCTTAATATAGTTTTGTTTATATATAATATTATTATACATCATAGGGCCGATCTTCTTTAATTATGAATTTTACAATTTTTGTTTTTTACAAGTTTTAGTTGAAATTTATAGAAGTATATATTTATTTGCAAAAAATCATGTTATTTATTGTCTTAAATTTAAAAGCAAAAACAAGGAGTTGATAATATGATGATAATATGACATATGGTATGAGTTGATAAGTTTAAAAAGTATTTACGCCTCTACAAAATTTGATATAATTGCACAGCTTATTCAGCAACCATCAACACATCGCCTCCCAAATAAACCAGCAGCGAAAAATGGATCCAAAAAAGTTATGTGTTATTCGCTTACATGGCACTGGTTAGCAACTTCGTTAAATCTGAAATATAATGTGATCCTGGAAAAGCCTCTGGAACTTAATTTAAAATTGACACAGCTCTAATTGAAGTTGTTGGTCGCAATTTTCAGAAAATTCCTCTTATCATAATCATTAATACTGATACTTCTTAAAGAGTGAAATAATTTTGATAAGAAATGATTGTTTCACATAATACTGTTTCTGACCCTAAAGACTTGAGAGCCAATTAAGATGATAAGGTGCAAAAACTCGATAATTTTATATTTAGCAATTGTACATTTCAAAAAGCGATAATTTTGTTCCAGTTTGAAAGTAGCAAGGACAGAAACGATATGAAAAGCGTGGACTTTATCGAACATAACAACTATTAAATAAATACTTTAATTCCTGGTTGCACATATATAATGATAATTGGAATAATTAGAGCATAATTTTATTTTCACCATACAAATTTCAGTAATTCATGATCGAATGGTACTAATTGATTTGTGAAACATAATCAAGGTAAATCCCTATAACATATATGCATGTATGATAACATAGAATGGGGCGATGAAAAATTTTGGAAATGCTATAAAAAGGACGCAGAAGTGGAAGACCAAACCTCCGGTGGAAAGACCAAGTACTGGAGAACCTGACGGCACTTGGAATTTCTACCTAGCGCCAGCTAGCGAAGAACAGAGATGGCTGGCGAAGCATGTTATTTTCGGCCTAAATCGATATTCGGTTGTTATGGCCACATAAGTAAGTAAGTATAAAAAGGATTAATTCGATATGATGTGCAATTTCTTTTTATGAATTTACTAAAACACCTCAAAAGTATGTAAACATTTCAAGAATGTTTAATGGTTTCAATTCTATGGATTTAAAAAAATCTAGATGTTAGAGGAATGACCTTGAAGGGCAATGACAAACGTGAATGTTATGACACAAAAGCCGTTTGCAATTTTATTCTTGTAATGGGATAGCAATTAATTGAACGCATGTAAATCCACAAGATACCTAAAAGAAAACAACTCAGTAAAAAAAAGGAACATTAAACATTTTGACATATTTAATAAAATCACCAAATTTAGTTTTTGTTCAATTTACACTATGTATTTACGTACGTTTGTATTTAAAATTATTTTACATTGTTAATGTTTGCAAAAATTTCTGAAGGATGCATTTGCAGCAATCTAATTTGATTAGCTCTAAACACTTGATTTTAATTATTTGAAAAAGGAGCAAAATAAAAAAGAATGATCTGAGTAAACTGAACTTTATGCGCGAATATAAATTGCTATATAATTTCTATGTGATATTTGTAAAGAATGGAAGTTTCTGAAACTTGATAAATTTGTCTAAAAGCTAAAAATAAAATTTTATTGACAAAACATTGTTTCAAAATGCATCCTTGATCATATTAATTAATGCATTTTGCCTTTTATACGTAACTATATATATATCGTATATTTAATTTTCTAACTTGTGACAGTTTTTTCTATATTCAATTTAATGTACATAATTAGTATATAAGTACATAATTAATTTTTATCAAAATAATACAAATCATTCGTATATTTTTTGCGCATTTTTCCCTTTCATCATCATTGTTAGTATTATTATCATTATTGTTATTATCATCGTTAACGTCATCATGTGTACACGTTGAGTTGTTTAAAAAAAATAAACTATATAAACTTTCGGACACACTTTTCATTGGAACATATACTACTCATCATCAATATCGATTTATACATAATACAAATAATAATTTGAAGAAAATAAAAACAAGAACAAAAATAATCTTAAATATTTATTTTACTTGTTTTTGTTTTTTTTTTTAAATTTTTTTATTTTTATTTGTTTGTTTAATTATAAACGTTAAAAATGTTTGACGGTTAGGTTTACGTTCTCCGTTCTCACTATACAAATATACTATGATGTCATTATTATTATTTTTTTTTTTGTATATTTTATTTAACTATTTTCTTATGTTATTTTTTATAACTAATTTGCAACTGTTACTATGTACTACAATAGTTTATTATTATTATTATTACCATAATTTTCTTTTTCTTTTTTGTTTTAGTTTTAGTTAATTTATTTGAAAACAACTCTGGAACACATTTACTTATGCAAACGAAATGAATAGTTTACGATAGTTTTTACTCTATATAAAATATAACATATATTAAGTGCAATTAAAATTTGTTTATAATAAAATCAAATAGGTAATAAAAGTTAATACAATCATAAAATTGCTTAAGTATATTTAAGTAGCAGTTAGTACATACATACAAACTACGTAGTCATATGTTGTACTTCAACTACAAGTATGGTAGGTAAGTATATGCGCATTTCTTAAATAATGAATGATAGTTGAAATTGTCTATAGAAAAAATCGCAATAAATTAATCATAATAATGTGTAAATAAACACAAAATATAAAATTGTAACTATTTGTTGTAAGTAATTGGCTTCTTAAATGGCATAAAGTGTAAAAGTAAATAGGTACATGATCTTTTTTTCTTCTTCTTCTTCATATTTTCTCTTCAGTTCTTCTATTAAATAAAGATGGAAAGAAAATGAACATGTAACGCATAATATATGCACATATACGAGTATAGTTGTTTCCAAAGTCTGTTCAATGATATCGTCCATTATGTTGTCGTAGTCGAATAATTTTGTTTGTTTAATTATTTTGTATCACCTTTGCTTTACTTCAATAATGTATATTTGAAATAATCACCCAATTTTGTATTTAAGAATTCCTTTCGTTTTTGTCTTAATTTTTGCTGATGTTGTCGTTGTCTAAGCAATTGTTCTTCCTCCCTTCGACCTCAAATGATGCTTTCGTCATTGGCGCGTGTCAAACGAATTGTTGTTGTGGTATTGCCAGAATAATTACTATTGCCATTACGATTTTTCATTGCAATTCCACCACCACCACCAGCGCCACCACCGCCACCATCTGTGGTAGTAGTAACAACAATGTTTTCATCATCATATAAATCAAAATCTTCATCTTCATCATCATCATAATCGGAATTAGAGGTTGATAATAATGCTGCCGTAACTGGATTTTTGCTACCACTATAGTGACCAATGCCACCACTACCCATACCACGTTTTATTTGTGCACGTGGTGTCAATTTAGGTAACAATGGTTCACGACCTCCACCACCAGTACCACGGCCACTAGCACTAGCACCAGCAGCACGTTCGCTGCGCAAAAATTTATCGCTGACACTATTTTGTGCTCCAGTTAGTGAGCTCTCCCACTCATCCCCGGCTGGTTCGCACAACGACTTCGAGTGTCCATGTTGATAAGATTCCTCGGGGATAATGTCTCTGTATGTGTACGATTAAAATGAATATAGAGGTACTCAATTAAAAAGGGTTATGCAAGTCGATATTTTTTTCTTTTCTTATAATGTGCTATGAATATGTTAAACTATAGTAATAAAATAAATTTTTCAAAAATGAGATGGAAAAAAAATAAAAATTAATTTAAAATAAACATAATTAATGATACGAAAATGTATATGTATGTTTATATTATGAAATAAAAATATTTAAATTAAACAAAATTATTTCGAATTTGTTGTTGTTTTCAAAATATTACCATATACAACATATTCGCAAATAAAGTTATTGCAAATGAAAATAATGAAACTATAAAATCATCAAATATAATAGATAGATTAATCAGAATCATGTTGAATAAGCTCTGTCAAGAACATACAATACATACATATAGACACAAACACAAAATACTAATAATAAATATTCTATATTTTATATACAATATTAATAAGTGGTTATTTAATAGCTTATTGATTAATAATTAGCGAATAATAAAATGTTAATTTGAATAAATATTTTAATACATATTTACACAAATTAAACCAATGACAACAAAATGGAAATGGTTTGAGAAATGTTTTCTACGATATTGTAGCCATTTTGTACAAATATAACAAACTATTCTTGAATATATCCATCGAATTGCCATGCTTTTGGTTTTCAGTGATGGATTATTTATACATAAAATATCATGCAATAGCAAAATTTAAATATAGTAAATTCGAAGGAAAATGAAAAGGTTTTTGAAACAACTTGTTATTTTTGTAGAGTGTCGCTATGACTTAACACATCTTGCCCGATTAAAAAATTTTTTTTTGGAAAAACAAAAACAAAACTTAATATTAAATTGTAGTATATTGTACCAACGATGACTGCCATGGAAAAAAAATATCATTTGAAAATATATTGATTTGCTTTGCCATGATCCACTGAACGTAGGCATTTTTGCACACTTTTTTTGTGAACTAATTGGCACCCTCGTGGGTGCCGTAGCTCAGTGGTTAGTGTGTTTGCCTTCTGATCTGTAGGTCGTGGTTCAATACCCGGCTGATGCATAACAAATTTAATATCGAAAAGATTTTTCTTTCGAACGGTACCCACCTGTGGGCAAGCACTTGGCAATTCTTCCGACAGTAACAACTTGCCATGAAAAAGCTTCTAAAAAGAACTCTGTGACAAAGCTCAGAAAAAGTGATGTCACAAGTGTTCTGCCGTTCGGAACCGGCTAAAATAAGTAGGTCCATTCTAATACTGTCCAAATTTAAGACGCACAACAGTAATGGAAGAGAAGCTCGGCCAATGAGCCCTTTGGGGCTTTAAGTGCCACATATTTATTTATTTTATTTTTTAATTGGCTTCCTTGAATTTTTGTTCCAGAGAGAAAACCTTTTTAAAGGCCCTTATAAAGGTCTTAAGAGGTGAATGTCTATGAACAACCAACGTGTTAAATTTCAATTATTAGTCCGATTATTTTCAAATAAAAGATATGTATTAGAAAATGTATTAGTTAGAGAGAAAACCCATCAACCTGTTATAGGCCCTTATAAAGGTCTTAAGAGGTGAATGAATATCCGTGAATGGCAATCAACGTGTTAAATTTCAATTTTTAAAATTGTATGGTACTCGAATAAGTGTTATTTGTTCAATAATTACTGGACAAATAAAAGAAAAAACAGTTAAAAGCATAAATTATATACATACAAAGCTTTAAATAATGATTAATTTTCAAGTTCTCAATTCAATTTGTGACGAAAAATATGCTTGCTAAAGAATGCAAACAAATTTCAGTAAAACTGAAGGTTATTAATAAATACATGTACTACTTAAAGTATAAACTAGTACACACAAGACAATTTAAACAATTATATATTGCATTTGACTGTACATTATGTAGGTATAATACATAAATATATTCCCCTGTGTGCTTTATTTTATACATTTTGCTTTATATACATAAACATAAGTATCTACTTCATGCAGCATTTGTAGCGACATATATATATATATATATATATATATATATATATATATATATATAAATATAAATATATATATATATATACATATATATATATACATATATATATATATATATACATATATATATATATATATATATATATTTATATATATATATATATATATATATTTATATATTTATATATATATATATATATATATTTATATATTTATATATATATATATATATTATATACATATATTTATATATATATATATTATATACATATATATATATATATATATATATATATATATATATATATATATATTTATATATATATATATATATATATATATATATATATTTATATATTTATATATATATATATATATATATATATATATATATATATATATATATATATGTATTACAAATATATACTCTTAGACACACTAAATCACATTGATAATGTCAAAGTAAGAATTCTGGGTAATATTTACTTTGTTTTCTACTCATCTGTATGCATTACTATTATAAGATATATCAAATACACCTATATTGTGTTTCTTTTTCATATAATGAATTACTTATATTTGTAAGAATGTATCAAAAATATACAAGAACTTTTCAATTAACATCTATACAGGACTCGAATTGTTATACTTCGCCTTTGTTACAATATTTTCTACTACTTCTATGAAATATTGGTATTGGTTGTAGTCGCAGTTGGAGTAGTAGTGGTAGTAGTAGTAGTAGTAGTAGTAGTACTTTTAGTAATAGTAGTGGTAGAAGATATACTACTACTATTACTATCAATACCAGTTGTTGTGGTAGTAGTAGCAAAAGTAGTGGTAACAGTTGTAGTATTACTTTTATTATTGTTATTATTAGTAGTAGTTGTTGTAGTATCAGGCATTATACTAGCAGATGGAATTTTATTTAATGTTGGACTAAATATTGGAGAACTAAATAGTTTACTAGGCCTGCGTCCAGTTAAAATAAGTCTGGAAAATATATATATATATATACACACAAAATATTATTATTAGAGAAATTATGTAATTATCAAAAAGTTTATTATTCAAGTAAAAACGTTCGTGTATGTTGTTGGGTGAAATGCAGCTCCATGAAAAATTCAGCTTTGTTTCGCTTTGGGATATGTGTTGTGCGTATGAATTCAAACGAAAAATTATGTCTACGAGTATATATATATCTGTAAGTATTTACTTAGGTATAATTAATTATACCAATTACAACCAAAAAATCAAGTAATGGGTTTTGCAAAGTGAAAAATTCGTTGCTAATCAATTTTGTAACTTTGCTGTAACTTTAATTTTTTTAAAGCATTTATTATATCAATGCAGAGATTGCTTGAATTTTTTTATATATAATATAGATAAAGAGGGATTGAAACAACAACAAAAATCCTGCTTATATGTTAGGTATTTATGCATATAAACATGAAAAGCGTAAATTACCGTATAGAAACTAATAAATTAACCTTTAAATAGGATAGCAAATAATAATTACATTAATTTCGAAATATAATACTGAAAGATGGTTTGACAAAAATTCATCTCATTACTCAAAAATATGGTAGCTTTATCCAATAAATCCAATTGACAATTTTGATATTTTCCTGCGAAATTTCGAAACTTTGTGACAAAGATTCTTACACAAAATAATCTCAGCAAGGTCGATATAATATTTCGCTAAAAAAAATTGTACAATCAAGAATCTTATTACGTCACCATCTTTCAATATTTCCCATGACTGTAATTAGAATTTTTTTAAAATTACACTTTTAATCGATATCGATTTTACGAACTTTATTCTGCATTTTCGATCGAAAGTGAATTTCAAAACAATTCAAGTGCAACAAAATCACAAAAAAAAGTAATAAAATTTAAGCTAAAATACTATTTAAATTTAATGTGAATAAAAAAAAATATATCTTTAGTGTTAATATCGGTATAGCCAATTATGATTTGTAGTCTAACCAAAGTGAATATGAAATTATAAATATTTAAATAATAGTGATAGGATACTAAACTATATTATAATAATGTTATTGCATTTTCACTAATAATAAAGTATATTAAAATATTTAAAAAATTTATAAAAACTATGAAAATTAATGAAAAAAACAATTGAAAAAATACAATATGTAGTTATGTAAAAAAAAATTCTAAATATTAATTATGTCTAACTTACCCGCTTAGTTCCAGCATTGAACCACGTCTCACATTTCGCCGGTGACTGGCTGTAACAGGGAATGGTCCAGCATGACCAATTTCAGCAACACCCGATGCAACTGATATCGATTGTGAACGTTTATCTAAACGTGGATTTGAAGGCACCATCATGCCACCGATTAATGTTGCTGCTAATGCTGGATCGGAACCATCTGTCATATCACCACCGCCCATACTGCTACCACCTTTTGAACCGGAACTCTCACGACGGAAAAGACCTATGACGGACTTTGGCTGTTTAGGTTTATTGATTCCACCTGATATTTTCAATTTTTGTAGTGTAGTGTTGTTGGCATTGTGATTGATTCATTCCCAATAGTGATTTTTTGTATAATATGTCCGTTTTATGTGTGTATGTTTTTGTTTTGTGTGTGTGTGTGTGTGAGTGTGTAAATAAATTTGTTTACGACGATGATTACCAACCATTCGATTATTTTGCAAATAGTAAACAAACATTCATTTGCACAATTCGAAATGTTCAAATAGGTGTGAAAAGGGGGTAGACAAAAAGAGAACAACAAAAAAATGGAAGAAAAATATATAAATAAATAGCAACAAGCAAAAAAAAAAAAGAAGAAAAAGAGAGAGAGAAAGAAAAAAGGAAATTATTTGTGTATACATATATTGCAAATATTTATAGAAAATTATGGGTATGTGCCATTTTAAAATGGATTTAAATTTTCTACACACAAAATATAACATGAACATACTACAAAAAAAAAAATATACAGTATATATAAGTACATAATACCAGTGACAGACATATGGCAACAATACTATACAACAATCCAGAGATGGGGATAGTGTGCTAAATTTTAAGCACCACTAATATTTGATTAGTGAAACTTTTATCTATTCAAGTACACATGTCCATAATGGACCTGGTTTCATCTCCACTATCACTAATTGAATGTGGTGGCAATGCAAATTTTTTCCATGAATTTCAATAGCAGAGTAATGAGTGTAAACATTTTCAATTCAGCGCCGTGCAGTGGAAATGACAACATTTTTAACTAAACCTTCTAGTAGAGGATGTAAAAATACCCCACCTAATTTAAAATGTAAATGAGTGTTTTGAAGAACATATGTATATTACAATATAATAAATTTCGAAATAAATCAAAAAAAAAAAAACCAAAACTGACTATATAAATTATTCGACCACAAAATTCTTATCGCTCAAGTTGTTTTATGTGAGGAACGTCCACCATCCCCGCAAAATAAAATAACCGTTCTACGGAAGCAAAAAAGAGTATTGGGGTATTGTATTTATTAAATGTATTAAATACATAGAATAATTTCAGAGGGTATTCAGAGACGTAGATCTATCCAGTAAATATGTTTTGAACTGATTCGAACTCGGGCTTCATCTCGTTGGATGTTGTAGTTTTTTCTGTATTAACAATAGTGGTAAACTATAGGTTTTATGAGAGATTTTTAAAGATTGTATGAGTTCAGCTATCTGACACCATATTCTTTTAGGGATTTATAAAAAATTGAACCATTATTCATAATTGTCAGCTGTTATTATATGGGCACACATTCAACATTGTACTAATAATTCATTCTACATTCTAAAATAATTTAGTGCATATAATTTTTTTAAAACACTAATATTTATTTAATGGAAATTTTTCGCCTCCAGTACCACTAGGCTTAAAGTTGAAACTTTAAATAATAGTGGTAGTGGGTAATCGGTTTTATTCAATTAAATAAGTAGTTAATATTATCACCCAGCTCCACTACAACTAGAATGAGTGGTAGATAAGAGTACAGTCCTATTAAAATTTAGTGCACTATCCCCACCTCTGCTACAAATGAATACCACCAAATACCAGCACTTTACCGTGTGTGCAATATAGTATTTTGCTGGTAAAACAAAATCTCCTATTTTTTTGTAGTATTCTACTAAACACAGCTAAAATAAAAGGTTGATGTGCTAGCTAAAAGTTTATACACAAAAGCTTTTCAAAATATTCTGTTAAATTACTTTAAACAATTCAAAAATAACCAAAAGAGAAAATTCGAAATTGAAGTTTGGAGTCAACATATTGGAAAACTGTGTGAGCCCATAAGAATGGCAATGTTTTAAAGAATATGTGTGTGCAGCTAGAAAAAAAGCACCAAATTAAGCTGATCCCTCTCAAGCACACTTTAACCCCTTGCGTTTTTCATGGAGACAATATACATATGTATAATTTTGTGATTATTTGCACTAATGAAACTCACTTTTTGCATTACACAGATGTATTTATTATTGATAATTTGTTGAAATATCAATTGCCTATGAAACTAATATTAGTATTTGAGTTATCCTACGTAGTAAACACAATACTGTGATATTTGTATAGGATGTTTTTTCATAGAGTGAAGAACTGTCAAATTTGGAAAAAAAAAAAAAATACAAAATGTAATATTCTGAAATAAAAATTGGTTTTATTCAATTAGTGTTTTAATGTGATTTCGGGCATATGAGGGCTCGAACTTGGCGTAATCTGGAAGCCCAACTTTCGTTTATTTTCTCAAGCAGTTGGGGCCTAATCTCGGCAATAGTTCGCTCAATACTAGCTGGGCTATTCATCCAAAGTTGCTGGTTATCAGCATAAACTATACCTTTTACATTTCCTCACAAAAAATAGTCCAAAGACGTTACATCGCAAGATCTTGCAGGATAATTCACAGATCCATTTCGAGATATTATGTTGTCGCCAAATAAATCGATTATAATGTTCGATGTATGGCATGTAGCGCCATATTGTTGGAACCGCATCTCTTTCACACTGATACCACGCAATTGGGGAGTCCAATAGTCAGTTATCATGGCTCTTTAGCGATCGCCATTGACGGTTACGTTGTTGCCTGCCGCGTTTTTCACGAAGTATGGACCAATAATTCCATCAGCCTATAAACCGTACCAAACAGTGGATGTAATGGTGTCTGACGAATTTCTTGTGAATTGTCTACACTCCAAATCTGACAATTTTGCTTGTTCACATACCCATTGAGCCAATAAAATTAGCGATCTTTGAATTTGGATGACAGAACCACGATTTTCGTAATAAAATTTCTATGATTAATTTGCAAATCTTACTGAGTACAAATGACTTTTGGGTTACCAGATTTGATAACTGTTATACCATTTTATGCCTATCGGAAACTGCTTCACTCGAAAAAAAACACACCCTTTACTATGGTATTGTTACTAGATGTCTGTCACGGGTATAATGATCTTGAAATGCCAATAGTATAGTATTTGGCATCTTTCATTATACAAACAAGAATATTTTCTCTTAGATTATACGATTTTGACAAAATTATAAATACAATAAAATGATGTAGGTACAGATAATAAATAAAACTACAATATTTTCGAAAATCATAATGAATTAAAAAAGACATCGTTGTATGAATTGGAATTTTCCAATGTACGTAATTGCCAATCCAAAACAGACATATCATGCAATTCGAATATGAAATTTTCAAATTTAATATATCATTTCCCACTGAAAATTAATAATTAAATCTTATACGACTATCATTATAGTGCGTGATGTATTTTGATTGTCACTACTTCTAGTTTTTAATTTATTGTGTTGTATTTACGAAAAATTGGATCACAATGACGTTAATAAAATTTTGATATATCTAATTAACTGATTCATGCTTTGTTGTTATGTATACAAACGTTTAAAATTATAAATTTTAAAAGAATTTTTCAATATTTTGGTTTTTCGATGTTTTTGTTAAAGTTGTGATTACTTAAAATGGTATGTATTGGGGCATAGTAAGAAAATGGTAGTATAGCTGCTCGTTTTTCATGTTATTATGACTTAGTACTCAGTTTCCTTGTCATGATCATATCTTGAAATATTGAGCAACCAAAGCTACCATTTTCCATATGCCTTGGTACACCATAGAATACTCTTGTACTTATCAACTAATTCAATCATGACTCATGAGTATTAATTACCTAAAAATGTAGCACTGGGTGAATTATATGCTAAATACTCCTTATTGGATGCCCATGCAGGAAATTCATTTTGTTTCACCGCATCCGATATTTCGTCACCCTGTCGCTTCCATGGTAATTGTGATTCTAATGCAGTAGGTGTTGCAATACGACGTTCATGTTCTAGATCGCGTAAAATATTACGATCTTCTTCAGGAATAGGATTCTCCGCAACTATATCGGAAGAAATGAATTATTTATTAATATTTGTGTATGAGAAATAAAGCGTGTAATTAGAAAAGATACTACAGGTTTTTCATAAAACAATTTTTTACAGTTGAACATGTACATATCAATAGGGTGAGAAATATGTGTAGTGTATGTCTGTGCTTTATTATGATCCTATCAGAAATTGTATTGAACTGATACATGTATAGATACATATGTTGCAATATATGGCATTCATGTATGTATGGTATGTACATATAAATGCGTACACAATCAACTTTACTAAAGAATATATCATAGCAAATTTGTATTTGTTAAAAAAAAAAATTATAAATTTGTAAATGAATGAAGCAATTTTGTGCTAATGCAACTTCAGAAGTTCTGCAACGCCTCGGTATTACTCGAATAGGAACGATTGTAGAATGGTAAGGATGCCGAAACGAACGGATTGTACAAGGTACTGTGAAGTTCTTGAGGAATTATTGCCAGGGAGGTTTAAGAGACCTTGAACAACCGCAGATGTTGAGTATCAGTTGAGGGCTATCAGCCCAGTCATGATCAAAGCATTTAAAGCTTCATGTCCTCTTACGGTAGTGGACGAAGAAGATCCGACTCCATGGTGGAATGGGGAACTGGAGTCCAAGAAAAAGGAGACATGTCCGATGTATGTAGATTACAGATGATAATATCAAAGGACCGCAAAACGAATGGATTCTTTACAGAGACAATCGGGGAGTCGCTGGAATACCTGATGGAGGTACATTTTCCTGGAAGTTTAAGATCGGCAGATCCGTGGGAAGCCATCCGCAATGGTGCAAACAGGGATGAAAGATGGGAAGCTGAAAGGATAGTCACCAAAACAGCGGGTACAGATGGGATATTTCCAGCGCTACTTCAGTGGGGTGCAGAAGCTCTGGTAGACAGGCTTCTGGGAATATTCACTACTTGCCTGGCTACAGGATATATCCCGACTCAATGGAGAGAGACTAAGGTTGTCTTTCTTCCAAAGCCAGGAAAAAGGGACTACTCAGAGGCTAAATTTTTCCGAGCGGTTAGCTTGACCTTCTTTCTGCTTAAATGTATGGAGGGAGCATGCATACAGAGCTTGCAAATCCACTGAAACGGCAATGCATGAGCTCGTTCGTGTAGCGGAGAGAGAACTGTCTTGTGTAGGGATATCTATGTCTAACTTATAGATATAGAGGGTGCCTTCGATAAGATTCGATTTCGATAAACTACGGGGATTGCCCTTGCTACTCGTGAAGTCAATCCAACCATTATAAGGTGGGTGGACAGCAAGCTGAGGAAAAGGGCAATAAACTTTCAAAATTGGAGTTACAGACTCAGAGATAGGGTAGTCAAAGGGTGTCCACAGGGGGGCGTACTATTGCCCATCTTTTGGAATATCACGGTCGATTTCCTACTCCAGCTTCTGGACTCAAAAGTCATACACACCGTAGGGTAAGTAGATGACAGAGCGGTAAGTTCCTGGACAATATTTATGATACCATGAGAGGTGGACTCAAAATGGTTGAAGAATGGTGCACGTAACAAGGTCTCTCTGTAAATGCTAGTAAGTCGGAAACAGTACCCATTACTAAAAGGAGGACTGGGCTAACAATAGACCCCCTTAGACTTTTTGGATCGAACATCAACGTCTCAACGGAAGTAAAGTATCTAGGTGTCATCTGGTGGCTTAAGGTAACCCAAAAGACCGCGAAAAACAAGTTAGATAGGGTGCAAAGAATGGCTTGTATTGGGATTATCGAAGCTATCCGGACGACCACGGTAGAAGCATTGGGGGGCTGCTGCCGTTGAACTTGCATATTATGAAGTCGGCGGCATTAACAGCATTAATTCTGAAGACAACCAATAATTGGTATGCAGTGTAAAGGAGGCGCAAATACCAATGGAACGAATGCGTAGGCTAAAGGTGACTGGTAAGTCACACAGAACACTCATTGAAGACTGCTTCACACATGATGTATGTGAGGAAAATGACATCAGTATCTTTACTGATGGCTCATTAATGAATGGCAGGGCGGGTGTTGGAATCTTATCTAAAGAGTTAGGACTGGCATGCACTCTGAATCTGGGAAGGTACGTATCGGTATATCAAGCAGAAATGCTTGGTTTAATGCATGCGCTAGACCATCTACTGGATAGAAAGGTGCAAGGTAAGAAAATCTTGCTAGCAATCGATAACCAGGCGGTCGAATCTTCTAAGCTGGCGCTTGAATGTGTTCAGAAAGTGAACGGGTGTGCTCGTGGTAATGCTATTACTCTTATGTGGGTGAAGTGACACATTGGTATAGAACAAAATGAAGCTGCAGACGCCTTGGCTAGACAAGGTAAGGTCAGTTTTCGAAACGTATCCGATTAAATTGCAATTTCATTGTAGTGCTCAGATTATTATTATTCATTTCTTTTTTAAAGAGATGTGCTGAGATAGGTATATATTTATATGTATAAGGTATGTACATGATGACTGTAAATAAGTGCTTTTGTTGCTTTTGTAAAGATAACGCAAATGCTAATGGAGAACTTATTGTATGTACGTAAAACATAAACATAGTATAATGAATGGCAAAATTTTACAAAACAAGCAGAATGGAAATTAACAAATTAAACAAAATAAAAACGAAGCAATATGAAATAATATATAATTAATAAAATCAAAATAGAAATTCATGCACAAAAATGCCATGCTTGCAGTATAACAAGAAACTTTCACTAAAAATATTGCACAGATGGAGATAAGATTTGATTACATAAGCGATTAAGCTTTATGTATTTGCAGTCGAATGTTTTATGATACTAACTAGGGATACGATTTTTTATTTGTTGTTTCTTCGAAATGCATATATGCAGATAATATATATAATATGTATGTATGCAGTTGACGTTCTATGTAGACAATTGATAGTTAAACAACACATATTCAACAATTTTAACTAATTCTAAAATAATGGCTGCATTTGATTTATATGTATGTAATCGAAATAATCAATCAATCATCAACTATTCTTTTCACATTGATGATAATGGTAATTGATAATGATAATAAGAGACATTAATAATGAAATGACCATGGTATTCAAATTTGAGCTCACCATTTACACTTTTGCAACTATGAAAATTCGCAAAAAAAAAAAATTTTCTTTTATTACAACAACAATACTATCAAACTAAATGAAAAACAATGAAAATGCACTAAAGGATATACCAAGAAACATTTGAATACAATAAATTAAACAGAATAAAAAACGAATAAATTAAAATGAAAATATTAAATCGATTTTAATGAAATCAGAGGCATATTTTTTTGTTTTTCATAAATACATATGTATAATAAATAGTATTTTGAAGGAAAATAACAATTTGTACTATAAATATTGCAAATGCTTGCAGTGCTCGAGCTCTTTATAAGATTGATTATGATTTTACTAATCGTAGATTTGTTGTTATTAGTAATTCATGTATTTTACCAATACTCTGGTATGAACGATCCCTGCGCCATGGTAATATCAATTCGGCCGCTGTTGGCCCAGTATCTGGTGTTAACAGTTTCTCAGGACTACTACTATCACTTTTGCTGGTGGAATAATGTTGTACAATTCTTGCTTTGGACGCATCAAAACCGGGTAGGTTTTGTATATGTGCTATTAATGAATTATTATTTGCACGATCCGAATCCGCTAATCAATTGCACACATTATATGCACATATATATATATATATATATTGTATGTCATTGAATTGAATATTCATAATTAATTGATCATTTTCATTATCATTTGTTATTGTTTGTTGTTATCGATATATAGTTGTACAAAGATCGTTTTTTTTTTTATTTTGTGTGATATGCAAGGAAGAAAAATATTCAAATAAAAGATAGAAGAGTATATATAAATTTATATATATATGTTAAACAGAAAAAGATTTTGTTAGACTTTAACATTGAAAGAGTTTAACTATTTAAATTATTTCATAAGAAAAAAATATATATCAGAGAGAAGAAACTAATTGCAAAAATGAAATACAACTAATCTATGTATGTAGAAGAAAAAAAAAAAATTAAATTTATTCATATATGTAGACATAAATAATAAAAAAAAAAAAAAACATGGTGTATGATTTTTATATCAAATACTGATACGTGTACTATTAATCATTAATTCTGCATTATTCGCAACCAATTATTTCTTATATTTTATGATTCAGATTTATCTACATACATGTGTATGATGTATGTATGAGCAATTGATACAATAACTTTAAAGAACTTTAATTTCTTAACTCTACGTACTAAGTAATTTATTCATTTATACAGCTTACAATATTGTTAATGAAATAAAAATCATAATAATTTTTCTAGGTTGACATATACTCTGTGAAAATCACTATCAATGACACTAAATGGTGGTCTATTCTTTACCTCAATCTTTACATCCTATTATTACGAGTATTAAATTTCAACATTATGTCTTGTGGCAGCATAGACACGCTAAACTATGTCATATAGGCTGATAGACAGACAAAGTCGATGGTGATTCTACCTAGTCCAGTCATAAATATTGATACACAACTTAACGCATTCATTACGAATGCAATATTGGCCGCATCATAAGCCGTGAAGAAACGAATCGACCGAAAACCGCCGTGAAAACAGAAAATCTTGTAGCCGGAAATGCAAATTTCGCAAAAATCCATGTACATAAAGATTTGGACTCTACACTGGACACCTGTTCACGGCCCCATTGGAGGGAAAACGAAAGCGAAAATCGAAAGCGTTACGCAGCCGGTACGCTCACAGAAAAATTCTGTTTACTGACGAGAAAATCTTCACCGTAGAAGAATCGTTCAATAAACAGAACGATCGTGTGTATGCTCGGTCATCCAGAGAAGCATCCCAACTCATTCCGCGGATCCAAAGGGGCCTCTGCTCTTGCTCACTAGGGAACAACGACTCAACTGTGGCTTACTGACGAGAAAACCTTCACCGTAGAAGAATCGTTCAATAAACAGAACGATCGTGTGTATGCTCGGTCATCCAGAGAAGCATCCCAACTCATTCCGAGGATCCAAAGAGGGTTCTGCTCCAGCTCACTAGGGAAAAACGACTCAACTGTGGCTTACTGACGAGAAAATCTTCAATGTAGAAGAATCGTTCAATAAATAGAACGATCGTGAGTGGCCAGATCGTCTCAAGTCGTGATGGAAGGCAAATGGAAGTCATTTCGAATAAGTTGTTCTAAGATTTGTAGCCATTGAATAACCCAATAAAAACAAAAAAAGTTTTGAAAAATTTCAATTATTTTTCATTTGGCGTCGATTTTTCTGTGTACCAATATGTGTACTGTACTTGACTGGGTACAATATCTAAATACAAAATCTAAATACTACCATTCTTATACTTTGTTGTTAAAATTGAGTTTTTTTTTTTTTAGTGTACATGTACTTGAATATTTAAAGCATTAAACCAAGTTGAATAGCATTTCAATGTTTTGCATAGGTCCATACTACTTGAAAACATTTAATATACAGAAAACTGTTCGAAATGGAGGTAATTAGAAGTAAATGATAACTCGTCCAATTAGGTGGTGTATTTGTCTAAATAAGCAAGTGACAAGTCGTCCTCCGATCTCTCCATGAGCGATAACCACAATCGACAAGCCGCTAATCATACCTGTCCTCATATAATCATATGGCACTTAAGTTTAAATACTTTCTATCTCGAATGAGAGGTTGATTGGGGTTTTTGAAAGAAGTTTTTTGAACCAAATACCATGTTAAACCTAGCAAAAGTACTCAAAATCATTGCCAGATAACTAAATAGTATCATTTACTGCTTTACCCCATAGAAGCTACTAAACTCCTGCAGACTCATATCGATTCTCTCGAAATCTGGCTATCAAAATGGCGTATAAAAGTCAATGAATCAAAGAGCGTACATATAACCTTCACGCTAAGGCCAGATACATGTCCCCCACTTAAAATTAATGGCCAATCAGTTCCACAATGTTCCTCAACAAAGTACTTGGGTATTCACGTCGACAGAAGGCTGACCTGGAAAAATCACATAGAGGCAAAGAAAACTCAGATCAAGCTTAAAATTAATCAGTTATGGTGGCTGATACACAAAAGATCAAAGTTGAATCTCGAATACAAAGTGCTATTATATAAAGCAATCCTGAAGCCAATTTGGACTTATGGTATTCAGTTTTGGGGCACCGCATTTCCCTCAAATATCGAAAAATTGCAGCGAATACAATCCAAGTGTCTGCGAATTATTGTAAACGCGCCTTGGTATATGAGGAACGTTAACATCCATCGAGATTTAAATGTACCCACAATTTCTGAAGAAGTTGCAATGTCTTGCAGAAGCTACATTCAAAAATTACACAGTCATCCGAATCCCCTTGCTAGGCAATTGTTGCTGAGCACGGGGCATCATCGATTAAAAAGAAAAGACACACTGAATATGCTGTGAAATTGCTATACCTCGTGACTCAAAAAATTGTGATGGAACGTTGGGAATATCACATAATTTTATTTAGTTTGTAAGATTTGATTACATATTGTTAGTTTCTAAGTAATTTTTAGAAAGATCCAATAAAAAAGCTTGTTAAAAAAAAAAAAAAAAAATTTACTGCTCGGGGTAAATCAGTGGTTTATGGACGATTGCGCGCTATACGCCACGGCCCATCACTTCAGTCCTCGTACGTGGCCAAATATCATCCTCATGACAGTTGTACATTTCGTAAAATATTGTTTTACTTTTCCCACATCCCTTGCGGCTACTTCAAGTGACTACAATCATCGTACTCAAACGAATCAAGCAACACCCTAAGGTGTAGAGTATGATTAGTTAAATGATTAATGCTCATTGATTTTCACAGAGTTTGAAACAGTGATTGTACACAGCAATAGAAATTAATGTATGTGAAGGGACATGGCATTTTTGTATTTATAAAAAAAAAAAACAAAAAAAAAAATTAATTATGAAAAATACAAAACCAAAAATGTAATTTTTAAAAATAAACCAAAAATAGAGTATGATATAACACAGAACACATGTACACAGACAAGTACGCAGTGCTAGAGGGGTATATAAAATGGAAAAAAATCCAAAATTATATATATGTACAAATCGATCGATCAGATATAAAAATTATGCACATTTCAACCTAGCTGATTTTTATGAAATTTTATATCTGACGCCAAATTGTACATATGTTTTGTTTCGTAGAAACATAACTCAAAGGGAATGTAATTGAAACTTTTTACAAAAACTCATAATTTATTGAGTATGAAAAAAATAAAATTATGGGATTACATATAATGAAAAGTTAACAAGAAACAAACAAAAAAAATATATATAAATTATTATTTTAATAATAATAATAATAATAATAAAGATAATTGAATCAATCGTATCAATAACAAAAAAGCAATAAGAAAAAAACTTCAACTTACGTGATGATTTAGCTGTGAATGTCAGACCATCATCCCAGTCATCATTAGCGCCCACAACGGTAACTTCGGTGAGTTTGGGTTGATTCTCTTCTGCTGATTCATTGAGTACATCATTAATATAATCTTTATATTTATTTTTGAATAAAATAATTTATGTATTAATGTTGCGATAATGTTGACAAAAAAAAATATATTGTGAGAGTGAGAGAGAGAGAGAAAGAGGAGGAGAAATAGTGACAAGGTTAGGTGATAAAATTTGTAAATTTTGACTTGTGTACTTATACATATGAGTATGTATATATAACCCAATCCCATAAATGAAATAAACATTGAAAATAATAATTAGTAAATTTAGCCAATTTGATATGTTAGAGATGTAGTTAAATGGCTTAATATTTGCTGTACGAATTATATTCATTTATTTGCTTTGTTTTGCTGATTCGATTAACTCAACTTATTCTCATTTTCTTTGTACAGAAATTATTAAGGTCATTTAATAAATAATCATAAAATGTTTGCAGTTAAATGGATAGGATAAATGGCAGGATATTGGCAAGTCGGACATATTTTTTAAATGTATAATGAAAAAAAATATATATAAACTAAAAATTATTCATGAATTAATGATGAATTAAAAGTTTTCTCAAATCTGCATGCATAACTTTATTAATAAATAATAATTTTTGGAAATAAAATCGATTTGTATATGAAGTGAATTGTACTATTAAAATAAATCCTACATCTATAGACTGGGATGGGTCCATACCAAATTCGTGATGTTCTTCTAAAACTCATTATAAAATATTATATATCAGTGATTGTTATTATTTATTATTAATATTAATATTTGACTTGTATATATTAATTATTATTATTTTTTTTTTTATTGCTTATTTTCAACTATTGCCATTAATTATTAATCAATTACCTATTTCTAATCTACGATATTTGTTAAGTGAATTGTGAGAATGTTTTCTGATTAGTTTTTTGCGAAAATTGGTTTCTTTCTTATTCGTACCATGCGAGAATTGTTTCGTTGTTCCGTTTTGTTGGAAATCAGGAAAAGAGACATGATTTTGTTTCACACCTTCTTGCTGTTTCATTTCATTTCATATGTGAATGCATTTTTTTTTTGTTTTGGGGAAAAATGAAATATTGAATTGAAATATTTGTATTATTTTTGCAATATGCAAAAGTGAGTGTATATAGTTTTTGTGCAAGTACATATGTGTACATTTAATTGTTGAAATTGTGATAATTACCTTATTATTACCACGTTTACTGCGCTTATGATGCTTGCGATCGTTAAACATTCGGCGGAAATTCATTTGTAATTTGTAATTAACCTATAGCAAAGAAATGTAGAGATAGATATATGAAAGTATGTATATGCATTGAAATAAACATATAGTCATGTTCTGAATTTCACTTTCGATTAACTTCAATCGATTTGACAATCACATATGTCAAAAGTTCATTCTCGTCTAGGGATATTCAACTAGGAGTAAAATGGTTCGCTAACAATAAACCCGATTAAATAAGCAATATAATTAACGAGACTATTAATGTATGCAATAACGAAATATTGAACGAGACCTGAACCAACACGTAGTCCATGTGAATCCATGAAATAAAAACTATGGACTAAAATCCAAGTTCTGGCCAGAGTCAACTAAAGTTGAATAGTGTATTATCAGTCGTGGTTTAAGAGCATAGTTTTGCCGATCAACAATTCGTGAAGTAAGTTTAACAAATAGTTCAAGTGTTCAAGGCCAATCATATAACACCGGCAAGTACAACTGAAATAAGTATAGATGGCGGCAGTAGTTTGATAACTACTTTGGTACATTACTTTGGTAAAAAGTGGCAACTTTATAAAATATATGTTTTAAGTTTCAAGCCATCTAAAGTAAACGACCTCAGTGAATTTGTACACATGGAAAAAATTGGTCACCGTTATGTAATTCAATACTTTCATTTGAAAGGTCTCAGTCCAACGAATATTAAAGCCGAACTAGATTCTTCGTTTACGACCATAAAATATTGGGTGACAGAGTTTAAGCGAGGTCGTACGAGCTGCCAAGACGAACACCGTAGTGGTCGACCAATTGAAGAGAAACGGTTAAGAAAATCCACAAAATGGTATTGGATGATCGCCGGCTGTAGATGCGTGAGCTAGGTGAAATTACAGGCATTTCAAAAAGTGCTATAAATCGTGTATTGACCGAAAATTCGGAGATGAAAAAGTTGTGTGCAAGATGGGTGCCGCGTTTGCTCACAATAGAACAAAAACAACATCGTGAAGATATTTCTATAGAGTGTTTGGCGACGTTTCAAAGTAATAAAGTCGAGTTTTTACGTCGATTCGAAACATGGGTCCATCACTTCAGACCTGAGACAAAGGAACAGTCAAAACAGTGGACTGAAAGGAGAGAATCGTGTCCAAAGAAGGCGAAGACAGTTCCATCTGCAGGCAAGGTTATGGTGTATGTTTTTTGGGATGCACGTGGTATAATTTTTATTGATTATCTTCAAAAAGAAAAAACAATCAACGGCGAGTATTATGTTAATTTGTTACAGCATTTAAGTGATGAAATTAAAGAAAAAAGGCCACATTTGGCGAAAAAGAAAGTGCTGTTTCATCAAGACAATACTTCAGTTCACACATCTGCTATTGCGATGGCCAAAATCAATGAGTTAAAGCTCGAATTGCTTCAGCACGCATATTATTCGCCAGATTTAGCTCATTGGCTTGGTGGTAGAAGATTTGCAAACAATAAAGAGGTAAAGTGTGCGGTAGATGGCTATTTTAATGAGCTTGGCAGTTCATACTATAAACAGGGTATTGAAGCTCTGAAATATCGCTGGGAAATGTGTATAGAGTTAAAAGGAGATTATGTTGAGAAATAAAGAAAAATTTTTCCAAATTTGTTGTTTTCTTTGTTAGGTCGGGTAGTACTGGGACCGCCCTCGTACACGACTGCGAGTCAAAGTGTCACCGACAAGCATTGAACATTGAATAAAATTGAACACTTCGAGTAGCAAAAACGTTAACATATGTGGTATATAATGTTTAATATATCTTTTCGGCTTGCTAAATCGTTTCGAATCGCAAGTGAAATTCAGAAATTCTCACACCCTTTTTATTAATGATATTTCAACTATTTACTTAACATTGTGCATTTGTGATCATTTTCAGAGATTTGTCAAATGAAACTCATCTCAGGAAATTTGATAAATTATTCGAGTATGAGTACGTAGGTTCAGTATCAGAATAACGTAACGTTGTTGAAACTTACCTGTGTGGACAAATCTCTGTCATCTACTGCGTGTCGGCTATAACTAAGGCGACGGTGCTGGAAAATAAAATTCAATTTGAAATGAATTGTGATTTATGAAATTGCACACACACAATTATTAATGTATGAAAGAAAAAAACCGAAAAACAGAACAAACAAAAAAATATCAAAAAACATTTAACAAAATTTAGTTGAAATAAAACTTGCATTTGCTAATTTTCTAATTATATTTGATAAAATGTTAGTATTTTACTGTTCATTTAATTAATTAATTGCATAAAATTACACAACATTTATTATACCGAGCAAGTGTGATAGAAAAAAAAACTAATATGTACTGAACGTAAAAAAAGCACCGTAATAACAATTACGTAAATTTCAAGCAAAATTGAATATTAAAATATAGAAATATTGATATTAGTAAATAAATGAATTTATCATATATATGTATGTAGTACATATAAAAATAGCTCAAA
Organism: Megamerina dolium; assembly: GCA_963854835.1. Taxonomy (NCBI): domain Eukaryota; kingdom Metazoa; phylum Arthropoda; class Insecta; order Diptera; family Megamerinidae; genus Megamerina; species Megamerina dolium. The sequence goes on from OY978529.1 coordinate 53,932,090, forward strand.
TATTTAATGTACTGAAATATTGTTTCTCTAACAAATATAAATCAAATTATTCGATTAATATCGTATTATTGTCTTTTATTAACTTCAAAATTATCGCTATACAGTAAATAGGCTTTACAAATGGTGGTTCATTATAGGAATTAGCATTCAGCTATTATTTATTTTAGTCGAATTATTGTAATTTTTCTACATATATTCATAATAAGAATGCTGTTTTATTAAGTCATATTGTATATGTGAGAAAGCACTACACGACATCCAACAAAAACCACATGTGTTCTGTTTTCGTTTATGTGGTCTTGAGAGTAATATATAAATATAAGTGAATAAATAAATGAATTACAAATAATTTTGACATACGAGACAAAAAAAAAAATCAATACAATAAATTATAATAAGAAACTAAAAAGACTGATCTAGTGCCACTCCTGGGAATGAAATAATGAATATGAATGACTTTGAAAGTATTATTGCAAAATAAGTTTCGAAATCAATGAAAATTAAAATGTTAAACATTTTGTATATATTTTTTTTTTTTTTGATAAAATTTTTAATTTTCATTTCGATCAATTGAATGATTAAATTAAATTGAACTATCGAATAGCTGTATTTTATATACATACTTGTTAAGAAAATCATTATAATCAATTAGTTAAAATATTTTCAAAACTTAAATTAGTTTAAATAAAAGCTAAAACAGTTGGAAAACAAGAAAATAAAATTTTAAAGCTAAAAAAAATATTACATACAAAATTTTCTCTGTTACATTATTAGGACATATAAAGTATGTAAGTAGTACATTAAAGTTAAGAACATATTTGAAAGAATCAAGAACACTTTTAATCAAGTCTTAAATAATACATAGCAATCAACGAGTAACAATTAGAAAGGAAGAATATTTTAATACACAATAAAAATATACATTAAACCAATTTTCTCGTACCATTTGTATAGAAGCCTTGAATTTGAATTTATTATCAAAGTAGTGGTAGTAGTAGTAGTAGTTATAGATGAAATTTCAAATTTATGATTTATGTAAGTAGTTATTTATTACGAATTGAATATTTTTGATGTTACGAATTTTGTATAATTTCATATTGTTTCATTTGTAGAAATACAACATAAAGGGAGAGAAAAGAAAATTTATTCAGTTAAATATTCAAATTAAACATATAAATATTCTCAAAATTGTACACAAAAAACAAAATGATGTATTTAATAATCGATATAATATATATGTAGAAGAGAAAAAGCATGAAGGTTTTATTGTATTTTGGTGAAATATCTGTGTTAAAGTACATCAGTGAAAGAGTGACATTTAGATGTAGAAATCATTTAATATTGTGGTTCCTTATCATATTGCTTTGCTTTATTCGTGAATTCATCAAATCAAAATTTAAAGCCACATTTGAAAAAATTATTTTAATGAAAATTAACACAACAACAATTAATTGCTTAAATTCCAATTCTAATAATTTATTAAAAAAAACTATATGTTTTAATATACTTACCCTACGGTATGGTTTCAGTTCTTCTGCTAGCAAATGATGTATTCTAGCATCTGTTAAATCTTTCTTCGATGGATTATAATCCAATTCATGCATATCCAGATTGCGTGAACAACTATTGTCTAAATTGGTTAAGCTTGGACTAAAGAATGAAGAAAGCATGGCCAAAAAAAAGTGGTTGGTTATTTAATTGTCATACTACATTAATTATATGTTCTTATGCATATTGTAATTTTCGTTTTTCACAAAATAATAACAAAGAATTTCTTAAACAATTGATCCTTATCAGCAGTTCAATTTTGTTAGTATACTACTAAATGTGGAAATTCTTCGAACTAAAAAATTCTTTCTTATTAATATCATATATTTCTATTTACAGCCAATTTTTACCAACAATAATTTCAATATACTACTCAATTTAAGGAAAGATTAAGCAAAATTTTTAATATAAATTGATAAAAACTAAAATATTCAAAGTAAACGAATTTTAGATACTGTGCACATTATTTCATCCATTTTTAATACCTTAATACTTATACGAATAATAGTGTAGAGAAAACATATAGAAAAAGAAACATTAAATTCAAATAATATTTAGTACATTGAAAATGTAAGAAATGTATTAGTTTCTTGTTACGGTACTTTTTAATATCACTAAATTTGGATGAAATTTTGACAGTTAGCCCTATGATGTTTTAGACAAAAAATAAGAGTTATTATTGAAGTGAGTTCGAAAGTCAATTAGAGTTACATACATAGAAGTGAAACATAAGAAAACAAAGTAATGGAAAAAATATTAGTCGCGAATAGAGGTATGATGGTATACTCCAAATTATATGCTGTTCTCACATTAAAGGGTTACACCACTGTAGAATTATCAAAAAAAATGGAAAAAAAAAATTTTATCTTACATAGTCATTAATAGTCTCAAAAATAATATTCCAAAGGATGGAAGGCGGGAAAAATGTCTAAGTGTCTGAATTTCGAGTTTTGCTTTAAACTTTAAACGCGTTTTTCTCGAAACCACTTTTTTTGAGCTGGCCGGAACTCGAACCGAATGATTTGAAAATGTTTACAATACATTTGAAATCGTTTTCTTCAGCGACGTACGTAGGGGTTTTTTGAAATTGTGCATATTTTTTTATTTATAAACAACTTTTTGATGATTTTTTAGGTGAAATTTCGAACTTTTTCTTCAAAGGGTCGCCATTTTACGAAAAATCAATTAATCCAAAAACCCCTACGTACATCTCTTGCTATTGTAATATGGAATCAAAAAATATTTGGTTTTTTGTTCCAGATCGAAAATTGCGGGCGCTAGGTTTCCGGCCGTGCATCGCGGTGAAAAAAACGCATCAGCGGGGAAATGCTGCACAGCCGCCATTTTAATTGTTTTTTTGGACTTCAAGATTGACATTAAAAAATACTTTTTACAGAATTTGAATATCTCCTTTTGTTTGGCCAACGAAAAATCCCGAAATATGCCCTTTTTTTATGCTCTACAGTGGTGTATCCCCTTAATACACAATTCAGATTCAAATTATAAAAGAAGGGATAGAATAGAATATCAATTGATATGTGCAATACATAGGAATTCCTATATAAACACATATTTCATATAGATGAAATTGGATAAATACGATTACATGCGATATATTTGTGGGCAAACATTTACAATTACATGTAGTGATTCAATACATTTGTATAATAAAAAATAAATAAAATAAAAAAATAGAAAAAATAATCAATATATAAGAAAAATAATAATCTTAAATTAATACAAAGTATAATTTCTCATTTATTTGAGTTTGTGCGTTGTATGTCTAGGATTTACTCATGCACGTTCAAAATCAATTGTATCAAAATTCGTTTACCATGTTGTGTAAATGGTAGGTGGTGCCCACCTTCCACCAATGCAATTATTGGTGTAATTTCTAAATAAAGCACTCATCGATTCAGTCCCTGATATTTGTCCAATTGTCGATGGATTACGCCGCATCACTTCCATAGCATCACGCATTGTCAATTTGGAATATGTTTCAATAATTTTTGGTTCAGCACCCTTAAATGATTGTATGAACAAAAAATAAAATAATAGAATGACATTATTACATTATTAAATGGAACGTTGTTATGTGCATTACGAATAAAGATCGTATGTGTTAATAAACTATGTATAAATATATTCCCACCGAGATGTTAGATTCTATACTTTTTTCTTTTTCTCTCTAATTCTTTACATTATTGTTTCATCTTCATTTAGACAAAGATTATAATCCTTCTTCATCTGCATCATCTTCATCACCACGAGGTTTTGTTTGATTTTGTTCTTTCTTTTTACGTTCTGCATTTGCCTTCTCTAATGCTTTTTCACGCATTTCGATAAGTGTTTCTTCATACTGTTGCATTGGTATATGATCCAAAAAATATTCTTCTTTAACATTCTGCATACATTCAGAATGTTCAGACAAAAAATATCAAATCCTTTCAAAACAATTTAATTATACCTTTAGATCCCTGATTAGCAATGGCCGTATAAAGCGATTGTCGAAACGTTTGAATTTATCACGCACATTATAGTTGCCTGTTTTGCCAACGACATCCTCAACTCCGGCCATTAAATGATCCATAAACTGAAGAAGAAGAAGAGAAAGAAGAAGGTTATGTAGACAAAAAAAAAAAACTGTACATATGTAAACTTCACTTACTCTTTCATGAATACGTTCATTCATAGTGGGTTTTCGTTTGTTGGCACGTTTAACATTTAAGAATTTTACAAGTGGTTTTATCGTAATACCTTGCACGAATACAGTAAAGTAAATGACGGCTATGGTTGTAGTTACAAACATGTTTTTTTGTTTCACCACACGATCATCGACCAGCAATACCAAAGCAAATGCCACAGCACCACGCAGACCGCCGTATGACATCACAAATTGATCCACACGTGATAATTTATGTAAGCGAAAACGATTCGCGAGTGCAGTCAATATTACAACACCTATGCAGAAATGTGAACATATCATCTATTAAGGTAATCGCTTTTATGGAGCATATCATAATGGCTCACCTATCGTGCGAAATACAGAGCAAAAAGTTATTGTCAGAACGACAAATGCTGTATTCCATACATGATTATTATTGACTGTGGCCACACCAAGAAACATGAAGATAATTGTCTCTGACGAGCTGGATAACATTTTCAATGCGTATTTCACGGTTGTATGTGATTTTTGTGATATATTCGATTCAACATAATTTTTCATGGTAATACCACAAAATGTTATCCTATATATACAATTCGAAAGAGAAGTCAAATTATAAGTAAACTATTGACTGTTGATTGATTTATTCTATATACTTACGATAATATGCCACTCATATGGAATATTTCCGCATTAAGATATGCCAAATATGCCATCACAAATATAAATATGGGCTCAATAACACGCACATGATCTGTGAATCGTGTAACCAACCCAGTTAGGAAGCCCCAAATTATTCCTAAACAATTTGGAAAGTAGCAAAAAAGAAAAAAAAAATTAATCTCACAATAAACATATGTAATTGTTACCATTTCTCTCTTACCAATAACAGTACCACCAATAGCAACCACAAAGAATGAACCAACACCACTAATAATATCTTGTGAATTTATTTTAGAGATTCCAATTTCGTTGTATACTTCCATCATATGATACATTACGACCTATCGAAAAATTGATTTTATAGTTGGAGACAAAATGAAATGAAAATATATAGTTACAACATTTATAGAAAAAATGAAAAATTAATTAAGTAATTTACAAAGTAATTTTACTATAATGTCAAAATTTTCACCTACATCCAAATCATCATTTTATAGATGCGAAATGAGATGTGTATGGGCATGTACATATGTACAATGTCGAAGAAAAAGTGAAAAATTAGACGCATGGCAACAGCTCTTAGTATAAATTGTTGCTAAGAAAGCAATTAACCTGCTTCTATATACCTCAACCATAACTATAAATGAATTTATGATTGCCGTATCGTAACCCAGTAGGAAATATTGAAAGCGCTTCTCAATAAAATCCCTTCTAGAACAGGCTCTCGTTAAGAAGTGTTACATTACTCTCAATACTCAATACATCTTCGAAAATAAAAATTGTATAATTTATTCTAATTGCTTTACGCAAAATCATGGAGGAAGAAGGAACAAGGAAAATAAAACGTCTACGGCTATCTCAATTGTTCTTTTGCCGATTGGGAAACAGCAATATATTGTATATTTATATGTATGCGGCACATACAATACATATAATATGTCAAAGTTCAACTACTTTTACTTCATATCATCATCATCATTTCAAGAATTACAATTGAGGTTAAAATCAGGTGAAATTGAGATAATACGTAGCAACAATGTGGGTACAGTGAGTAAATATGTACTTGGAAATATAGCAGAATACGAGCACACACACATATATATATGCTACTTGGAGACATGGAAGATATGCTATAAAATTGATATTATAATTTAAAGTGGGCAACATACCGTAACTGCATCATTCAATAATGATTCACCAAAGACAACAATATATAAAATTTCATTGACATGTATTTCTTCAAAGACAGCCAACACAGCAACTGGATCAACAGCCGAAATTAGAGCAGCAAAAAGAAATGTATCTAAAAATTTGGGTGTTTGATCCTCAGCACCAAATATACCAGCAAGACCGCAAGCATATAGGGAACCACCTGAAAGTCAAAAATATTAATTTATATTTAATGTAATTAACATAGTTGTAACTACACATGCAAAAGTATAGAAAAAAACAAAACGGAATCTTTGCAAAGCAACTTCATTGTTTAGTTTTGATTGACCTTCACGCCATGAAATTTTAATGCCAGGGTGATTTTTTAAGAGCCTTTGGATTTGATTAAAAAAAAAACACATAAAATTTAGAGAAATGTATGAAATCTTTATTTGAGTCGTTAGAACGATCTATATAATTCAATGTTTAAGGGGGTCTTCTACCTTGTTGGTTCAAAAAATTCGATTTTTTTTTTTCAATTTTCCAACCCAGAAGGTGTTAGGAATATACCCTTAAAAGGATATAACTGAAATCTTATTATTTCGAGTTTTTCCGAGCCGTCGAAGACAGTTACGCGTGCTCTTATCGCAGCGCTCTTCGCGACCACCTAAAAGCTGGCCCATCGCGTTTTTCTAAAGTTATCTAACGTTCTATCGAATACCTGATGTATCTGTATCTATGTAATCTCTGTTATGCATGATAAATTTTTCGGTCCATTCAGTTTGAAAGAAAATTTAACGTCGGAAACATCCCGCTTGTTATATACATGAATATCTTTAAATGCGTTTTCCCAAAAGTTGCGTTTTTGTAACTGGTTGACATGATATCTCGAAAACTAATTGATTGATTGATTGAAATTATATATCAAAATTTGTGAAAAACATGTGGCTATCGTCTGACAGATACTTTTTAGATTTTTTTTATTTAAACAATTTTTACAGATGTTTTTAACCCCGAAAACATAAAAAAAAAAAAAATTTTTTTTTTTAAAGTTGCCTGTTCTGCGAAATTTTCAAATTTTGAAAATGCCATCTGTCAAACGATAGCCAAGGTGATAAAAAAATTAAATCATTTTGGTTTTTTTGTTTCAGACGATTTTCATGAGCTAAATCGTGTCAACCATTTGTGTATGCATTTTTTGCAAGGGACACTTCAAGGACAAGTCACGGTCAAATCGAAGACAGTAAATTTTCAGTAAAATTAGTGTTAAATGTATTTAAATAAACAAGTTGAATGCAACAAACCGCACCTCGATTGCGTTTTTAGTTTTCCTATAACTAATATTCAAAAAACAGTGTCAAAAATGAAGCCACAAGGTAGAAGACCCCCTTAAAGATGATTTCATGTAACTGTTGACCGCGGCTGCGTCTCAAATGGTTCATACGCTGGGTCCAATTTTGGCATACTCTCTCCAACATATCGGCCGGTATCTCACGAATAAATGCTTCAATATTGGTTTCCAGTGCGCCAACGGTTGCGGGCTTGTTGTTATAGACATGAGCCTTAACATAGCCCGACAAAAAATAGTCTATAGGCGTTAGATCGCACGATCTAGACGGCCAATTCACCGGCCTCAAATGTGAAATAAACTGTTCACCGAACTCGCCTCTCAATTGGGCCATTGTTTCGCGTGCTGTGCGGCATGTGGCACCGTCTTGTTGAAATCACATGTCAGCCAAGTCCAGCTTTTCCATTTTGGGCAAAAAAAAAAAAAGTTTGTAATCATCGCACGGTAGCGCTCGCCATTCACGTCTTTGAAAAATTACAGTCCAATGATGCCACCGGCACATAATCCACACCAAACAGTGCATTTTTCGTGATACATTAGCAGTTCTTTCAATGCTTCTGGCTGCTCTTCACACCAAATACAACAATTTTGATTGTTCACGTATCCCTTTCAACCAGAAATGAGCTTCGTCGCTGAACACAAAAAAGTGCACGACGCAATATCTGAACCGAGCAAGAATTTTCATAATAAAATTCAATAATATGCAAGTGTTGTTCGTTTGTAAGTCGATCCATGCTTAAATTATAGACCAAACTGAACATGTTCGACAGTAACAAGTTACACGAAAACAGCTGAGCTGTCAAAAACAGTGTTGCCAAAAAAATCACCCTGTACAATACCAACAGTGAATATATATAAAAAAATTGTTATATGAATTTATTTCTTTATAAATTAGAAAACAATTCTATCTCTGCATGTTATATTCATAATACACGCAATAACATATGAGAACATTCACATCAGAGCTGACAGTAAACATTTGCGATGGAAAAGTGATGTTACAAAAGTAGTGTGATATAAGTAAAAAAAAGATTATAGTTCTAGTAATGTCCAAAATTAACATCTCGAACACTTGAAGAGAATCACCTATATATGTAGATATTGTTTTTTTTTTCAATATTAATATTACTGCGTAAGCAATTCAATTTTTTTTTTCTTCGTTGTATTTCTAATTTTATCTAACCGCAAATACAAAAATATTCATTGTAATCAATGTCTGGATTTTACATTTGATGAAAATGGATGATGTGCGTGACGCTATATGTGGTAACGCCTAGGTAGTATGTTCTGATAATTCATGGCAATTGACAGACATTATTCCATTTATTAAAATGGTCCAAAAAGAACAAAACAACAACAACGACAATAACAGAAGACTGCTCAACGTAATCCATTTACGTAAACGTTGTGACGCGCAAATTATATGAGCTCATGATCTAAACTGAAAACTGAAAGCCATATATGTATATATATTTCACTCACCAACACTCTTTTATCCAATATCTTTAGTTAATTGCCTACGTTTCAGTTTAAATTGTTTTCAATGTAAGTATAAAAATTTAATATAAATTATTCACAATCGAAGTCGCATTGATTCAAGATACATTTCGAATGAACCAAAAGACATAAAATGTGCACGTTGAGGTGCCAAGTGAGTTCTGTAGGGAAATGTCATCGATAGTTATTACTGGTTGGTTGCACAATAATGCACAGAAAGAGTCTCATAATCGTATACATACTTACATATAAGTAAGAATAAATGAATGAATATTTCGTTGAAAGTATACTACAATACAATAGAATTTTTAATCAATGCCCTATATCTTTTAGAACAATAATTGAATGGATGTGATGTTATAGCAAAAATAATCAAATAGGTATATAAATATATATATATATATATATATATATATATATATATATATATATATATATATATATATATATATATATATATGCAATTCCATTTTGTGTAACACATTTAAAAATATGTAAATAATTCATTGTTTCTCGCATTTCAAACGAAACCGATTTAATAGAAGGGATGCTATAATTAATTTTAATTGATCGTAAGTATGCGGCACAGCACGAATTTATGTATAATACTTGTACAATTAATTGAACGATATTGTATACAGATTTATACAAAATTATACTTCAGAATATATATGGGAAAATTGGAAATTAATATATTTCTATTCAGATATGTTTGAAATTTAGATTGTACAAGGACATTAGCAGCAAATTTTGTTACAAATGAATACCATATTCCACAACAAATAGTCATGAGAAATCAATAATTAATTGAAATTAGCTTCTTTCCCATATATAATGTAATACCATCTGTCATTCAATTTAACAGATGACAGCTCAATCTTTTAGTAAATTAAAACAATCACTGATTATGTAGAAATGTAGAAAGAAAACATATACACACAAATGTGTTAATAAGCACTCCCCGCTGTTAGAATGTCAAATTTCGTAATTACTTTAATCAAATTGTTACCACTCGATTTGTCATCATGCTCACTGTGGTCGTACAGCATTTGTTATAATTGGTGTTATTGTTGCTAAATCATTCAAACATTTGTGCGGTCAATTGAGGCCTCTATACATACATTCATATATATTTATGTAGCATTTATTTATATTAAAGTGTTAAAATTGCCTAAATGTTTCACAAGAAAATTGTTCTACTACGATAGAATAAAAAATTGATTCACTTGTTATTTATACAAAAAAAAAAAAAAAAAATAATAATAATAATAAATAAAATCTCTGTCAAAATAATAAACACTTACCAATTGTTGCAGTATTAAATATTGTACCAATAACAGCCATCAATAAAATTGTACCCAAATTATCGAAGAATAAACGATTTGGCATAAAATAACCAGCATCCAGAATAATTGGTGGTAACATATAAAAGAAGAATGTATTTGGTGTTAACGGCGATACAGCAACTTCTGTACAAAAATATAATATAACTCCAATGAGTACGCCCACAACGATTAATAAACAAGATTCGGGAAACATAAAATGCAATTTCGGTGTCATATGGAATACTAAAATAGAGAAAAGATTTAATCAGGAATTAGTGCAGTTTTTATAATTTGTTTATTTAATAAATTTTCACTTATATATAGGTAGGTTTAGGGTTTTTATTTTCTTATTGTGCACATTTCATATATAAATATTGCAATTATAGTACAAAAATATTAAATGAAACTTATATTTTGTTATTTCAATAGAAGAGTATGTGAATAAATCAACGCAAGCTTTTTAGGATTTTTTATAATCTCGATTATTTTCAGTTTCAAATCGATTTTTATCATATTTTTTATGTATAACTCCCAAACTCCGTCAATGACAATTTTGTCATAAATAAAACTACTCCGAGACTTAAAATTTAAAAAATTTTTTACAATCATCTTTTACCATTATGTTATGTCCTTTTCTTAAGTATTTAATAAGTAAATAAAGTAAATATTCTTAATATACATGAATATGTTTAAATTGTGATAAAATGCAAAACATTAATTGGAGTAAGTTTGTATTTAGGTCAATGTAATACAAAACCATTTATTTTCTTTATTAAACAAATATAATAATAATACACTCGTATAAGTGCTTATGTCATATTTCATATTGAATGCACAAATGTATATATGAATAAGTTAGGATGGGTCAAATTATATGCCCACAAATTATTTACCACAAAATAATGCACCAAAACCTAATTAGAATGGTTAGGTAATGTGGCTGCTCTCTCTCTCTCTCTGAGAGGACACACTTAGGCCAGAAAGGCCCATTGTGATACCACCGAGCTTCTCTTCCAATACTGTTGTGCGTGTTAAATTTGGACAGCATTAGAAGTGACCTACTTCTATTAGCCGATTCCGAACGGCAGAACCCTTGTGACATCATTTTAACTTAGTTTTGTCATAGAGCTCTTTTTTTAAGAAGCATTATTGGCAAATTGTTACTGCCGCAAAAATTGCAAATTCTTGCAAACGCAACCTAAAAATAATTAAAAATATGTTCATGGCTTTCAAAATGGATACCTTCGCGTATATGCTCATAATCAATGGTTGTTTCTATGATTTGTTACGTTTTTTTTTTTCATCCAACAAATATGTCCTATTCTTATGTATGTATTATCGTATTAAAGTGAATTAGTTATTAGTTATTAGTCATTATTATATGGATACTTAAAGAATTTATAATAATACTTCAGCATTTAAATTGCGTTTTTAACGTTTATGGAATACGATTCGGTTGGCAACTAAGTAATTAGCAATTTTACACATACATGTTGTTGACGATATTTTATTATGACTTTTGTCAATATTACGACTTTTTTTCTTCTCTCATTTTTTTCAGAGCATTTCTTTGTTTGAAGTTGTTAGTTTAGCAAAATCAAGGATTTTCATTATATTGCATTTGACTTTTTTATTTTCGTAAAGGTGAGGAAGCCTTGAAAGAAAGACAATGACGATAATAGTTCGATAATTTTCATTCATAAAAAGATCAGAGGTTGACCATTTGAGCTTGATGATGACCAAATCGAAATCATCATTGAGTCGGATCGCTATGTAACTGTGCGATAAATTGCAGAAGTTGTGGGTGATGCTTTTAGATATGGTAACAATTGGACAATTTAAATGCAGCGATAACGATCAATGTGGCCAGATTCGGTCAAACTTAAAGATGTTGTTTTCCACATGTATAACGATAGCCACTCGCCAGAAATTAATGGAGCTCGTTTGCGAACTGATGTTACATCCATCATATAGCCCTGATCGCACAACATCTGATTACTATTTATTCCGATCTTTGCAACGTGCCTTTGCAATTGCAATTTTAGCAATGCCATAACGATGATGCTGTGAAATCGCATTAGGTTCAATTTTTTGCCAATAAAGATAATAAAGTTCTGTGAGTGTGGAATTACGAAATTGCCAGAAAGATAGTAAAACATGATCGAATAAAATGGAAAATGTAATATTGATTAATTTTTCGAATACCCAGATCATACCATATTTACGTATATGAGTCGTCCTAATTAAAAAAAAAAAACTAAACTATTATGATTTTTATTTCATTGCTTAGAAATAGAAATATTTTTCAGATTTATTTTTATTTCATTTTGCTCCGATAAAAATTTTTTTTTTTCTAAACTAACCTTTTCTAAAAAAATCAAACATCAGAAAGTATTCCATTACACCATTTTCTCAAAATAAACCAAAAATTGCAAAAAAAAAAAATTTAAGAGGAAGTACTATTTCTTATCAAAAAAGTATGTTTAATTCTGGGCAAAAATATAAAAATAAAAAACACTCAAAATTAATGTTTAATGATAAATATGTATGTATATAAAATCACCAAAAAAAAAAAAAACAACCAGACAAGCACACAATTAATAACGCTTATAGCCAACAGTTGATTATATCAATTATTTCATGTTATTCATAAAATTTTATGATGCATAATTATTTTCGGTCCCTATAAAAATATTGTTTTTATTCGAAGAAAAAAAAACGTTTTTTTATCTTCCCCAGTATAATAATAATAATATCTATTAAGTAGTTAAAACATTTTTGCATTACGGTAACGATATGCAAACACAACAAAGTGAAATAAGAATTTTTAAATACATACTTAATTTTATACATTATAAAAATATAAATTCAATCGATATTTGTAATTCCTTTATAGACCTTTTTCTATTAAATACACTATGTTTAGTATGCACTATTTCTCATTGTCAGATAAAATCATTACGAAGCAAACAGAGTAATATAATGTTTTGTTATTGCTTTTGTTAATACAAAAAAAAAAAACCTACATGTACCTACACACGTACATATTTATATTTGTATATCGTCGTCCTTGAAAGAAACTGAACAGCTGAAAGCCAAGGATAAGTGTAGACAAAAAATTTCAATAGTATTTAAATTGTGCGCACGTGTACGTTCATGGGGTTTAGTATTACTGGAATGATGATGTATTGGTATGTATGATTCTTGCAAAAGCCTTAACTGCTAATCGTAGAATATATACATAAAAAACCAATAATATTTCAATAAATCTTGTTGCTGAAACATATAATGCATATGTCATAGATTTATATAACTTTATAATGATGTTCATGAAGGCAAAATTTTGAATAATCATCAAATAATAATGATGTTTCTGATTTTATTATGTAGAATTAACTAAAACTAAATTACTAATTTAGTTGTTTTGTTGTCGTTTAAAATATCTTTGCACACTTTTAGGGGACATTTATTAATGTACTCTATAATATTATTTCTTTTTGGATGATATTTAAGAAAAACATACGTAAATACATTCGTATACAAATTAGATATATGTGCTGATATAATATATTCTATAATAATATACTTTTATGACTTAAGTCAGAAGAAACGTGTAGAAGATTATACAGTGGCGTCATTTGTCGTAACATTATATATTCATGCGTACATCATGAGGATAAAATCAATACATCACATCTCGTAGTGTTCATGTTATTATTATATATATTTTTTTAAATACGATGCATTTAGAAAAGTTAGACTTTTATAAATGCATCAAAAATCGACTACCAAAAATTGCATGTAAACCTATTATGAGAACAAGCTGTGATTCTTAGGCGTAAAGTTGCTAGGTCTATTTATTATTTATTATTTATTTCTCCAAAAATGGATTTGTTTGAATCATGATGGCTTATTCCGAATACGCATTTTAAAAAATAAAATAAAAAATTAAAGGAACCTTTCATAAATTAAGATTCTTCTCGATATATTTAAGAACCAGCCGTACATATATATTTCTTTAAATAATATTCGATTCAAATGCATACATAGGAATATATTTTCACAATTTTTTTCGCTTTCAATTCTTGGAATTTTTTTTTTTTTGCAATATTGCTCTGTATTTTTCTATTGAATTTCTTTGACGCAATATCTGCACATAGCACATTGTCACAAATTGCATTTATCATCAATGTGATCAGGAACGTCAACCAGTTGATTAGTAATATGTTTCCATGTGGATAGAAGTTTCATCATCATTACTCTTCTACGTACAAAGCATACAATAATGTCCTTATTCGATACACGTGTATTCTATAATTGAATTCTTGAAATTTGAAACTTGATGGTACATATTATAGTATTGCTTTTCACTTACATATCATCATACATAAGCATATGTATATACATAGTATATAACCTATTTACGAGGGCGGATTGATAATGAAGCTACCAAAGTAGAAAAAAAAACATAGTCTCCTTTTACTTCGACACACTTAGTAAGACGATATTCCAACTTTTTTATACCATCTGAATAATACGATTTCGGGAACCCCTCAAAATACGCATTAGTTTCGGTAATCACTTCTTTGTTTGAGCTGAATCTTTTTCCTGCGATCCATTTTTCAAGTTTGGAAACAGAAAAAAGTCACTAGGAGCTAAATCTAGACTATAAGATGGATGATCAACCAATTCGAAGTGTATTTCACGTAATTTTAGCATCGTAACTAATGCTGTGTGAACCGGTGCATTGTCTTGAAGAAAGATCACTTTTTTCTTCTTTAAATATGGTCGTTTTTTCTTGACGGCATCATTCAATTGATCCAAAATTGCACGATAATACTTTCCTCAGATTGTGGATCCTTTTTCAAGATAATCGATAAGCAATATTCCGAGTGCATCCCAAAATACAGTTGCCATAACCTTGCCAGCCGATTTCACTGCCTTCGCCTTCTTCGGAGCACTTCCACCAGCTTCCACCCATTGTTTCGATTGATTTTTGGTTTTGGTGTACCCACATTTCATCAACAGTTATTAATCGACGCCAAAAATCAACAGGTTTACGCTTTATCATGTCCAAACACCGCTGTGAAGTGGTCTCTCGAACTCGTTTTTGTTCGACACTGATCAAACGCGGCACCCATCTTGCCTATAGCTTTTTCATATGCAAATGTTCATGCAAAATGTTGAACACACGTTCATATGAGATGTTTACCATTTCAACAATCTCACGCAACTTGACTCGACGATCATTCATAACGATATCGAGGATTTTCTTGATATTTTCTTCAGTAACCACCTCTTTTGGCCTTCCTGTTGATGATATTTTTCGGCCGCGTTTAAATTCAGCAATCCAATATTTTACCATCTAATCACTGCACGAAATTCGCTTTTTTCCATTTTTCAAGAAACACAAACATTGGTTACTTCAAACGACTACAACAAATAAACTAATCGATGAATTTGGGTGTAATTTTAACAGCTGACGTTTGACAGATCGCCATTTTAAAAAACAAAAAAGTTTTTGTGTTTGTGCTGCCTTTTTCGTACTTAGGTAGCTTCTTTATCAATCCGCCCTTGTATACTTATGAGTAAAAATAAATGTACATAAATAAATAAGAATAAATCTAGGCTTGGGCGTAAATATGTACATAATATTGGCATGCCATGTCCATAGCAATGACATATAAATTGATATTACTGTATCCATATTCTATAAATATAAATATATTGACTTACCAATTTTTGCAATACTAGCTGATATTATCCAAATGCCAATAATAAATGGTGTTTTAACACGATCAAAATCCACTTGGGATAAGGGATAACGTTCGGCTTTATGTAAAACTTCATCATCATGAGCGACAATTTTAAATGCAGGTTGATGCTCCTCTATATGTTTTTTATTATCCTCATCATCAGGTGCTGGTGTTGGCCAAGACGGCAAAACATCTTTGTCATTAGAGTTATCCTGGAATAGATGCAAATAAGGAAAAAGAAAGATATTAATACTAATACGTAAATATGAGTGTTTATGCCTGAGTATACGGAAGTAAAATATCCTTTTAATAATGTATAGGTAATATAATCGTATTATATTTTTATGACACGCATTACACTTACTATTCTACTTACTTATATTTATTAGTACTGTTGAAAATTCTGCACTCAGAAAATAATTTTATAAATTTTTTTCTTGCTTGAAGTTCCAGTATTTTCGAAAAAATATCTTCTATATAAAGTTTCCCCATATTTTAATAATAAAAAAAATTAATTAAAAAATTTGAAGTAAAATATTTCAATACTCAAAAAAAAAAGTGTAAACTTATCAGTGAAATGTGTTTTTTTTTTCAACGTTTATAATCTTTTTTCGTAAAACATCTTAAATTAATAGCTTCAATAGGGTAATTTTTTTACAATTCCATTTTTCAGCGCATAAAAATATGTTATTTTCAAAATTCTTTTTTTTTTTTGGGGAGGTCTAAGGTATATGGTAAATGTCAACATCTTACATATTCACCTGTTGACTTATGCAATTAACTAAAGTAAATTTCTGTAGTGCTTTACATAAACGAATTTATTCACGCACATACTACTACAGAACATATGTATGTATGTGTACCTTATATAGAATATAGAACACACCCCACAGACGAATATTGATTTTCCTTTTGCAAAAATTGTAAATACAGACGCAATTACTTGTTTTTTTTTTTGTGTACATTGTAATTTTGTTTATTGACTTTAACCTCAGGCATGGATGGCTACAGTCCGAAAATGAAATGTTTAAACATAAATATCAATTCAAATATCGAAGATTTCGATTCCCGAGTATTCGAAATATTTGCATATTTGAGTATTATTAAAAGTACGTTCAATATTTGAAGAAAATTTGCTGTTATAAGTATTTTTAGTCGATACCAAAATGTGAACATACTCTTTATGTAGTATAAAATGAAGAATGACAAGAAAAAACATTAAAGATAACATGAAGAAATGAAATAATTCTAAGCTGATGTCGTTTATTCTTGTCTTGGCCACAATACTCGTATACATAAGTAACTATTAATGCTGTAGGTATATGATTTTTAAAGCAACATTCAGCATTTCATTTCTAGCATTTCTGGATAACTAAAATTTAGTTTGGAAAAACATGCATGTATTTTATATAAAATACGCTCTATGTATACAGAGTGGGCCATCTTATGTTTGGAATTTGAACTAACAGTTATTTTGATTTCAAAAGTTATAATAATGACATAATGATAGAAATTTGGTTTTATGTTTGACATTTACGAAATGGGACACTTTAAGTTTGAACAAAGTTGGGAAATATTGAAAATTTACTTCTTAAGTAGTGAGTCTTGTAAGAAATTACCGGAAAAAAAAGTTTGGTAAAAAAGAAGTGCCTTTAACGCCATTTGTGGATCAATTTGTGAAGCGAGTTCTCAAAACTCGATCCATCAACATTAACTCGTCCTCGTTCTCAGAAACTGAACATTTTTCGTAATTCTCTGAAGAGAGTTTTGCATAAAGACCTCGGTATATAGACCCACTCATAACCATCCGATGGATTTCGGTTCGCTCAATGTACGGAAGATCGTTTGGCCGAAGGTGAGCATTTTTACCCGAAAACCATGTTTTCCAATGAAGCTCAATTTCACTTTGGAGGCTACAGCAACAAGAAAAATTTTGGGGATCAATGAATCCACACGTGATTGCTGCAATTGTTGGCAATGCATCAACAACGAGTGATTGGTTGGAGTGCTTTTTGGGTCATTTTTTTCAAAAATGTGAAAGGAGCCGCTGATACCGTCAATAGCTTAATCTTAGGTAGAATTTGTTTTTAAAAGGACGGGGCCACATGCCACACAGACAACATAACCATCGATCTTTAGCACATTGTCTTTGAAAATCGAATAACCAGCCGAAATGCTGATATCAATTGACCGCCTCGAAGATATGATTTGACCCCATTTGACTATTTTTTGTGGAGAGCCGTTTTAAATGAGCATTACGCTTATCATCCAGAGACAACTGAGGCATTGAAACATCATATTCGAAGTTGCCATTCATGAGATTTAAGACCAAAATCTACTGTAAAATTCGGTTGATCGAATGGGGTACTGTAAAGTCAGCCGTAGCAATCATTTGAATGATGTTGGGTGTCATTCTTAAATGGAAAAGTCCAATATTTCTAATAAACTAAAAAAAAATATTAAATAATTTGTTATAGTCGATTCTAATTCCAAACTTTAAATGATCCACCCTGTACATATGTATATGTCTGTTAACAGATGTATACTTTTGAACATAAACAACTAAAAACAATAATAAAAATCACACTTCATGGTGAATATTCACATAATAATAAAATTTTTTTTAATTATCTAATTATACTTTGGCATGCACTATGACAACGGCAGTGATATATGTATGTATATGTATCTATAGTACAACTCATAATTTTTTATTGATTGAGCCAGTTTATTATACATATGTGAAAAATAAAATGTAAAACAGCTGCTTCTAGTTTTAATAAATACTACCGCAGGTTGTTGATACATATTTATAGATAGCTGTACTGTATTGCATTCATGTAGATAACTGTACATATAAAACAATATGCAATATGCACATGTAAAGCGGTATTCACATTATTGTTCTGTTTGATGATATGGCTAGCTTATTTTTGTCTTCTGTGTCAACTTTCGAGAGATCATAATTTTAAGTATTGCGACAATCGTCTTGGCAATTGTACAAGTAATTCAATGTTTGATGGTTTCCAATCCAATGGTTGCAGAATGCAAATGTTATACCTGAGATTTTAAATACTGCTCCTGGACTATCAAATGTTGTTTCGACATCGTCATTGAGAAATCATGGCCTACCTAGAAAACAATAACAACTGCAAACCACCGTCAATAGAAAAAATGTCGCTCTATTTCAATCGTGGAGTCAATCGATTACGGCGAACCTGTGTTGAAAAACACTAAATTTCAATATGAAATTAATTACTCCCGAGCGATAAACTACGGCAGACAGACGGCAGTATTACGAATTAACTAAACGGCTGATTGCTGTTTTATTTGGTCTGCTCACTTACGTTACTATCACTATCAATTTCTAACATCTGTCACTCTCGATGAGAAAATCTTCAAGAAGTACGTGAACTGAAACTGAATCAGAAACTTGTAAATTGACATTCACAGTTCGTAATTGACAGCTGGATTTATTTTTACGCCAACGCTTTTCATGTTGAAAAATGTTAACAATTGTTGAAAGTCTTTTGTCAGCGAACACACCTAATATTTTGTAAAATGGATCGAGAAGAATTTATAATAGAAAATTTTCAGCAGTGTTGCCATCGCAAATTGCCCTAATCCTCTTTTATTTTGAGAATTAACTCATAGAGTTAATGCGGATTAGCGGCAGTTAATGCTCGAGTTAATTCGAATTAACTTGGTAATCCGGAATTAGGCTGCCGTCTTTCTAGGCTATAAGAATACGCAAAAATGTGTCGTAATTGAATGGGAAAACTATTCTTCTGTGAATCAATATTTTTACAAAGTGTTTCTATCGTGGCAGTAAAGATTAGGTTAGGTGAGGTTATGCGGGAGCACTTAGGCCAAAATTTGCCCATTGTGTTAAACGGAACCATTGGGATTTCCTAATGAAAAGAGCAATGCCCGTGACATCCATGCGCGCTAGCTCAGTAGTATCTGTAAAACAAAGGCATTCCCTAATAGGGCATGTCTTCTGCGTGCCAAGGTGGACCATCTACAGAGGCAGTTTGCTCCTCTTCCTCGTTTTGGCAGCTATGACAAAAAACGTTGGCCGGTAAACGAAGCCTGGTAGCATGCCTACCCACAAGCTTGTGGCCCGTGAGTACGGCGAATACATCATTAATAGTTTTTCTACTCATTGACAACAGTGAACGAGTTCTTCCATTGTCAAGAGTTGGCCCGAATTTCGTAGTGGTAACACAAGAGCTCTCATCTCGCCATCTTTTGTTGGCTATAGTGAGAAAATGTTGCGAGACAAAAAGTCTGCATGTTGCAAACGGTATTCCTGAGATGGATAGATCTCTGGCAACCAAGTGCCTGATCTCGCCAATTCATATGCCTCACAATGCCCTGGAATATCCCTATGCCCCGGTACTCATACAATGTCTACATTGCAGTGCTCCGCTAGCTCGTTAAGAGCTGAGCGGCATTTAAGGGCAAGTGCCGATTTGGCGAACGTTCCTGCGAGCGATTTAATGGCGAAAAGTGGCAGTAAAAGAATTAGCAATTTCAGCGTCAATTCAAACCAATGAAAAATGTTCAGAAATGGAATATCAAAAAAGTGCCAAATCATTCATTGTGTCAGTTTCAAGTAGTTTTGAAACTTCTGGTTGCAACTATATCATATGGGACAACGTGACTGACGATAGACTCAAATTTACAGGGATTCCAGGAATAATGCAATAAAAATCGTCGAGCAGCGAGCCTAAAATTGTAGTCAATTTGTTAGAAGGAAACAGCGAAATTGTATTGCTATTATTTACACCACAACAATGTTCAAAATCTCACTGCTGATAAAATCAACAATTTCATTGCATTTGCAGGCATAGAAGAGTCGGTCATTCCATTGATTTTGCATTATGTGATTTCTGATTATTTCAAACATTTCATTAGTAAAAGTTTTCTATACATTTTTTCCATGGTAAAAATTTTATATGATTAATCACATGCGATTAATATGATAAAAGTCAAGTTGAAATAATTAACTCAACGACAAAAATATTTAGTTACACCTTCATTACTTTCATTTAAGCACTTGAAATATGTACGTACGTATATAATGAGCGATGACGACGATGTATTAGAGCATTTATGCATTTGTAAAAAATAAAAGTACATAGTGTAAACAACAAAGGCAACTTGTTATTGCCAAGGTATGTGTACGCATGTAGACATAACTATGTAGATGATACTCGTATATATGTTGTTACACAAGCAAATATCTATAAATTATTGTGCGACTTTGATAACCGCAATTATAAATATGAACATATTGCACTTGTATTTCTAGGTAAATAGAAACAAAAGGTAATATTGATATTGCATTGTTATATACTTAATTGAACATTGAAAAAATACAAAAAGAATAAAAAATAAATAGAAATAATTAAATTCAAATGACATAAAATTGCAATAGTCATGTGAGGTATGATGGTTTTCCGATACATACATATGTAGGTATTGAAGTAAGTACATAAATATATGTATGTATTATGGATATTTCACAATTCAAAAAATTACTTCAAGTTCAATAAAAATTTCCATCTACTACATATAAGTATTTATTTATATTTTGGTATATATATATATACAAGGTGCGGCAACTATGTATTAAGACTGCCTCTAGAAAAGACAATTAAAACACGATATCAGCTAATTTTTCGGTATATTTATTCGAAATATTCTCCTTCTGATTCAATACACTTGTTACATCGATTTAATAGTGATTCAAACGCGTGTTCCAGCTCATTTTTCGGAATTGCCTCCAGTGCCCTCGTCGAAGCCCGTTGTATGGTCTGAATGTTATCAAAAAGGCATCCTTTCAACTTCAATTTCAGTATTGGGAACAAAAAGAAGTCGCACGGTGACAAATCAGGTAAATACGGCGGGTGATTCAACACACAGACCTGATTTCGAGCCAAAATTGACGAACAATGAGTGCTGTGTAACTCGGAGCATTATCGTGCAACAGAGACCAAGTTTTTGGATCGCGGTATTCTGGTCGAACACGACGGATTCTGGACATCAAACGCTTCAAAACTTCGAGGTAACATGCGGAAGTAACTGTTTGAGCAGTTAGAACAAATTCTTTGTGGATAATTCCTTTGCTATCGAAGAATGTGATGAGCATTGTTTTGATTTTTGATGGAACTTTTCGTGTTTTTTTTTTTTTTGCTTGTGGTGATTTTTTTATTTCCATTCCGCACTTTGACACTTGGTTTCTGGATCGTATTGGAAACACCATGTTTCATCACCCGTAACAATTGTTTTCAGGAAGTTTAGATCATTTTTTGCAGCTGCAACCATGTCTCTAGAATGACTGACTCTCATTAATTTTTGGTCCTCGGTCAATGTGTATGGAACAAATCTCGCGCAACCTTTTTTTTTGCCCAAATCCTCGTGAAGAATGAGTCGGATAGTTTCTCTGTTGATGTTTAAGGCCTCTTCCATAATTTTCACTGAAGAATTGCGGTCTTCTGTAATAAAATCACGAACTTTCTGGATCGCTTCCGGCATCCGCACTGAAATTGGCCTTCCTTCTTTTATTTCATCTTCCAGCGACTCTTTGCCATCCACAAACCGTTTATGCCATATAAAAACATTTGATCTTGATAAACAAGCATCGCCATACGCTTGCTGCATCATTCCGAATGCTTCTGATGCACTTTTACCAATTTTTGCATGGAATTTAATGACCGCTCTTTGCTCCATGTTAAAATTTCAACATCAAACGAACACGTGTTTTGTAAAATGAATGTCAATAAACATTAAATGCCAACCAAATGCCATGAAATTTGACAGTTAGTAGAGGAAGGTTGAAGCTTCAAAACGCATGTGCTCACACATAGATGGCGCGCTTGGTTGCTGAGATATGGTTCGAGTCTTAATACATAATTGTCGCACCTTGTATATACACATACACACTATATATGTGTGTAATACATAGTATAGATAAGAAATTTGTATTCAAGTGCTGATCAATAATATAGTATAATTATATAGATAGTCATACGAATATTATTGACTTACTTTCACATGCTTCTTATCAGAAGCATGATATAATTTTGTCTATTGTAAGCTATTTTGGGGGAATATATCTAAAGCTTACTGTTTCCAAGAAAATTAAAGCATTTAGTTAGTATTTTAGAGCTAATTTATTGAGATAATATGTAATCCACTCAGTTTTGTTCTAGCATAAAATTAATTAGACAATTTTATAATACAGAATGTCAATATTGTGCTGTAAGCAATTCTAGAAATATACTCTTAAAGGGAGCAAAGGCAAAATTGTATCATCTTTCTTATGAGAACGTCTACGAAACCCCACGAATCTACCTACTATTCTTTTGAGGCTAACGCGAAAAGATGTGTAGAATGTGATACGATACCTTTTTTGCAATGATTTGCATTGAGATTCATAGCGGTAAAGTCAACTTAAATTGAGCAATGACACTTAAATCACATTTCATGGTCGTAAATAAAGCAATTATAAAAAGTAACAAGCTGCCAAAAAAGAGGCCGAACTTTAATGGAGGACTATAACAACGTGTGCCGTAGCTCAGTGGTTAGTTTGAAGCATAACAAAATTTATATCGAAAAGACTTTTTCTGTCGAACGGTACCCACTTGTCGGCAAGCAATTGGCAATTCTTCGGGCAGCAACAATTTGCCATGGAAAAGCTTCTAAACGAACTCTGTGACAAAGCTCAGAAAAAGTGATGTCGCAAGAGTGCTGCCATTCGGAAGCGGCTAAAATAAGTAGGTCCCTTCTAATACTGTCCAAAATTTAAAATTTAACTCGCTCAACGGTAATGGAAGGGAAATGCGGCCAAAGAGCACTTCGGGGCTTTTCAGTGCCACATATTTATCTTTATTTCCTTTTTTTTTTTTTTGTTTTACACCATTAGCGTCAATCGCAATGAGTACATATTCACATCAGCAAAAAAATTAAATACATTGCCATTGTTGATTTAAATTTTTTTTTAAATAATAGATATTTTACTTTTTACGCTCAATTTGAGCCGCATTAGAGGAAAATTTTTTTTTTGTTCAGTCATTTACATCATACATTTTGTATGGGCGGCCCCTTAATGGATGTATGTATGTAGTGGGTAAGCATGTTGGGGAGATAATACGAATGGCAATATATTTTACCTCGTTACAAGGCATTTTATAGAGATCCCCTAAGGGGTAGAGATACAGAGTGGGTATATTTGGAAGTAATGTTATTTTATGGAGGGGAATCAATGGAGTTAGGTCTCATTTTTAATTCCTCTAAGCTCGAGAACTATGTGATGATTTGCCGATTTTCAGATGTTCTTCGTTGATTTTGTACGGTAGCCCCATTAAGGGGTGCGGATAGAGCGCAAGTTTGTCTAAGAAACATTTTGGAAAGGTAAAAAACTAAAGGCGGTCGACCTTCCATATGATCCCTCTAAAAGCGATTCCTGGGCAGCTATTGCATGAGATTCTAATGTGTTTGCTTTCATTTTGTACGGCAAGCCCCTTAAAAGGTGGAGATAGTTGAGAATGATGTTCAGAGTAATTGTTTGGGTGGAATAAGTAAGAGAGCCGATATTTTCTCATCATATTCCTGGGTAAGTATGAGTTCGATGGTTCGATTTTCATAATTTTTTAAAATAATTTTGTCGAGGCACACCAAATTTTCTACTGCTTTCTTTTGGGAAACATTACAAAAAAGGTGCTTGCTGCATATTGCAATGAAAAAAAAAACGTGCAGTATCCCATAGCTATTACACATTTTAGTGCACACAATTATTCGTGAAAGAGCACCTTTTGTTTCTTACTGACCGGATATGTTAAATAGTGTATAAATATGTATTTGATTTTATTGTATCTTACCAATGATGCAACGCCATCATGTACGACTGTAGTCACACCGTCATCAGCAACAGCAGCTATATTGTTTGTTATTGCATTTTCTGATGGATTCACATTTGGACGGGCTTCGATGCGATTCACACATGAGAAGAATACACAGACCAATAATAGAAAAATTAATTTTTTACTTGTTAACAATTTATATTTGCCCGGTGGTTTTATTGTTGTTCTTGTGCCGTGATGTGTATTTTCATTTGCCTGTTGCTTTCTAGCCTCAACAAAACGAGGATCATTATGTTTAATGGTCACTGAATCACAAAAAGCAACAAATGCCAACCAAACACGTACAAGTTGTGGATACACAAGCACTTGCATCACATTACTGATTGATAATATGGTGACTTTAGTATCATAATTATCATTATAGACATCACTATTAGCAGCATCACTTAATAGGGTGACCATTTCAGGAATTGCTGTTGTTGTTGTTGTAGTTTGCGTAGCTACTTTTGTGTTGTGCTTTATATTGAAATTACGCTTAATTATAGTGTTTGTTTCGCCTAAATTGCTACTATTAACATTGTTGTTAGTTGCCGCCTCAGTTATACGATCGCTATTAGGAATATGCTTGAAAGGTTGAGCTTCTTCAAAATGTTTATTACTACGATTTGCAACATGGTGGTCAGCAAGTATTTTATAATTAAGCTTGTTAAAATTCTTATTATTATTAGTTTTATTGTTACTATTTATATTTTTATTAAAATTTTTACTAATAGTAGCACCATTCAAAACCGTTGTCATATCATCGTCGTTAATCATCTTCACTACCGCATCAACATCATCATCGTCGTCGTCGTCTTCATCAGAGTCAGAGTCATCATTATTATCAGACTTTTTAGCAGCATTATAATGTGTAGCACCAGTAGGCTTAAGTACCGTGGCTATGTCTGAACGGGTTATTATGGATGTTGCTCCGCGGCAACAATTCTCACAGCGCATAAAATGTATTGGCTTGTCCGCTTTTGCTTTTTGACACCAGCATGCTCTGCGTGCTAAATTCATTTCCTGTTGTAACGCGGGTGTGGCACTATCATAATCCGTTTCCTCCATTTTACTTTATCAGCTGTAATAGCAGCTCTAGATGATGGCTGATTCGCTTTTATTATTGCACATAAATAAATTAGAATTTACAATTGATTGCAATTCCCCCACAAAAACATCTTTTTAATAGTTCTTATCATTCAAAAAGCAGCAGCAACAGCAATAGCAACCAACGAGCATCGTCGTTGTATATAGTGTACAGGAGAAAAGGATGGATGAACACACCGAAATAAAAAAAAATTGGATGCAAATTTCAAATATATTATTATTACAGTATTTTCAAATTGATATTTGTCTTTGTGCACACGCTTTTATAATTTCTGTTCAATTGCGTCATTTCTAAATGTTCTTCATTTATTACAATATTTATTTATTTTTATTTTAGGTATTAGTGAAACGTGAGAAATTTTTGTATCTGAAAAGAAAGGAAAACACAAATATGAAAATCAATTAGAATCATTAAAATGCATACAAATTATAAGTAGATACTACAATTTAATTAATATATAATTCATCTATAAATTTCTACTACAACTTTAAATAGACAATAGATGCATTAAAAATTGCATTGCGCCGTTGCTAATTTCCCAACGGCTTCGAAAAGAATGTGAAAGTTATAAGAAAACTCAAATGCTTCAACCAGATCTCATAAACAGAATTCAGATTTATAAAAGCGTGAATCTAATTTTAAAAATTGTATTTTAAAATATGTAGAGATATACGAGGGCAGTCCCAGAACTACCCGACCTAACAAAGAAATCGTCAAATTTGGGAAAATTTTTCTTTATATACATAATCTCCTTTTAGCTCTATACACTTTTCCCAGCGATATTCTATAGCTTCGATATCCTGTTTGTAGTATGAATTGTCTAGCTCATTAAAATAGCCATCTACCGCAGACTCCACCTCTTCATTGTTTGCAAATCTTCTATCATCAAGCCATTTTTTCAAATTTGGAAACAGAAAATAATTCGAAGGAGCAAAATCTGGCGAATAAGGTGCGTGCTGAAGCAATTCGAGCTTCGCAATAGCGGATGTGTGAACTGGTGCATTGTCTTGATGAAATAACTCTTTCTTTTTCGCCAAATACGGGTTTTTTTCTTTAATTTCATCACTTAAACGCTGCAAAAAATTAGAATAATACTCGCCCCGTTGATTGTTTTTCCTTTTTGAAGATAATCAATAAAAATTATCCCACGTGCATCCCAAAAAATCGAAGCCATAACCTTGCCTGCAGATGGAACTGTCTTCGCCTTATTTGGACACGATTCTCCCCTTTCAGTTCACTGTTTTTAATGCTCCTTTGTCTCAGGTGTTAAGGAGTGAACCCATGCCTCATCCATGGTCACGAATCGAAGCAAAAACTCGGCATTATTACTGTGAAACATCGCCAAACACTCTAGAGAAACATCTTCACGACCTTGGTTTTGTTCTATTGTGAGCAAACGCGGCACCCATCTGGCACACAACGTTTTCATCTTTTCATCTTTCAACTTTTTGAAATGCATGTAATTTTACCTAGCTTACGCACCTTCAGTCGGGGATCATCCAATACCATTTTGTGGATTTTCTTAACCGTTTCTGGCGTGACCACCTCAATTGATCGACCACTACGGTGTTCGTCTTGGCAGTTCGTACGACCTCGTTTAAACTATGGCACCCAATATTTTATGGTCGTAAACGAAGGAGCAGACTCCCTCAGAGTAGAATATAGTTCGGCTTTAATATTCGTTGGATTCGAGATCTTTCAAATGAAAGTATTGAATTACATAACGGTGACCAATTTTTGAGGTCGTTAACTTTCGATGGCCTAAAAAAAAAATACCAAACAACGTGGCGCCTTGAAACTTAAAACATACGTTTTATAAGGTTGCACTTTTTACCAAAGTAATTTTTTTCAAACTATTGCCGCCAGCTATATGTCAGGTCGGGTAGTTCTGGGACACCTCAAACGAGAGCCACTTTATACGAGTATGGCATATACACGTACACATGCTAATCAAATCTTATTAAATTTAACACTTAGCAGTAGGTATAATAAATTAAAATCAAATTTAACTTGTTGAAGTGTGCAAAAAAAAAAAAAATTTAATAAATAGCATTTTAATTTGATCAATGAAAATGTGTGATAAAATGTACTACATACTCGTACATTATGTGTATACTTCAAGATTCATTCACATATATACATATATTCCTGCACATAGTGTTGTGAATATGGGCCAAACTAGCAGTAAACTGACCTATCCTATAAAAACTGAAATAAACTGGATTTTTTATCGTCATCAGTATTGTCGCTTGAAGATAGTTTTCAAAAATGATATAATTAATTAAATAAATTACTAATATGCTCGTTTCACTTTAAGATCTTAATATCCAATTTGGACAAAAAAAAAAATTGTATAAAAATATTTTTCAATTTCATATTTTTACTCTTCGAGGTTTTAGAATTTCAATCTAATGTTGTTGTTGTTGTTTTAAAAGCATACGGATTCCACATACACACTATGTAAGGTGTGACTTAATTAACTCAGCACTACAAATTTGTCCACATGTTAATCTAATAAATTCATGCGGTGCAACAGCCAACCACTCTCAGGAATATGACTTCAAAATGTTATGATATGGTGATCAATAAAATAGAACATCTTATTTTAAATTGTTACAAGTATTAAATTTATACAATTCGGTAGAATGATACATTGGTCACTAATTTTCATCTCATACTTGCATAGTACATATATACTATATATATAAATCAATCAATTAGCAATGGCGTTAGATTTCATATTCATCTATGTGTAAATTAAACGAGCAAAAAGTGAGAAATTATTGTTAATTTCCATCAATATTTATGTGGATGATATGATTCGTGTTATTTTTCACTACCCGTATGAGGCATAAAAACCAATAAATAATTTTTAAAAATTTTAATAAATGATTTTACTGTAAAAATTAAGAACACTTTGCATTTACAGTAGTCAAATCGGATTATACCAGGTGTACAAGCTTAAATCCGCTGGTTTTCGGTAAAAAAAATACATTTTTTTTATAGAAAACCAAAAATTAATTTATTCAAAGTATTTGCCCTCACTAGCTATACATTTTTCCCATCTCTCGGGCAATTTGTGTATACCATGCCAAAAGAATTCCTCATTTTTGGAGGCAAACCACTCGTGAAGCCTTTTTCCGACGTCTTCATACGAATCGAAGTGCTGTTCGGCGAGTGCGTGACCCATCGACGAATACAGGTGATAGTCAGAAGGTGCCAGATCTGGTGAATAAGCGGGATGAGGCAGCAACTCCCAATTGAGTGTGTCCAAGTAGTTTTGGACCAGTTTTGACGTGTGTGATGGGGCGTTGTCGTGGAGAAAAATCAGCTTCTCATGCCTTTGTTCTTAACCAGGGCTTTTTTCACCCAAAGCACGGCGCAATTTCACTAGTTGTTGGTGGTGGTAGCGGTGAGCATTGACAGTTTCACCAGGTTTCAACAGCTCGTAGTAGATGACACCCTGCTGATCCCACCAAACGCACAGCATCGTCTTGCGTCCAAAGCGATTTGGTCTTGGAGAAGAAGTTGCTGGTTGGCCGGGATCGACCCACGATGTTTTTCGTTTAGGATCCTTAAAGTATATCCACTTTTCATCGCAAGTCACCACAAGATGCAGCAACGACTTTCTTTTTTGTCTAGCAAGCAAGATTTCGCATGTGTTTTGGCGTCGCTCCATCTGCCTATCGTTCAATTCATGGGGTACCCATGTTCCAAATTGTTGAACATTCGCCATGGCTCGTAAACGTATGGAAATGACTTGTTGAGTAACACCTAACTGTTCGGCAAACATTTTTGGCGATTGGGTGTCGTCCTCATCCAAAAGAGCCTGCAAATCATGGTCCTCAACTTTTCTGGGTCTATTTTCACGCTTCTAGTCACTCAAGTCAAAATGGCCTTCTTTGAACCGACGAAACCAGTCTCTGCAAGTGGTTTTCGATAGCACACTGTCTCCAGAAGCATTCGATGCGACTCAGCAGCAGATTTCTTCAAATTGAAGCAAAAAAGTAGAGCTTCCCGCATATGCTCTTTTTCTGGCATGAAACTAGACGTGATTATATGAAGAAAAATGTATGTTGTTGTATGAAATGACTGATGATATTTACTAATTGATGTAAACAGGTGTCGAACTCATAAAAAAAAGGATGCACTGTCGATAATAGCTCAATATGCTCACAAACGCCATCTACGAGCAAACAGCGGATTTAAGCTTGTACACCTGGTACATGTGTTAAAAAATAGATATGTGTGTTATAGTAATTAAATAGTTGCCGACACCGATATTGACATAGTCAATCGTATCAAAATCCAGCGGCTGAGCTCGCTCACTCATGTCTAAGACAAAGGCGAAGACCCAACCTCTGGTTGAAAGTACTAAGCAGTAGAGAACACATCGATTTCCAATTTATTTTGACGAAAAACAATTATCTACAATATATTTATGCACATATACATTAGAGCTAGTCAAATTAAAATATCTCCAAAAAAAAACAGCTGGCAAATCGAATAGCAGAACAAGAAGCTACATTATTGATATACAATTTGCTGTGCAAAGTATTTCTTCTCGACCTAATGTGCACAAGTAAATGAAATATAATTCACAATTGTTTTAAATATTTAAAATATTGGCACATCAATTTATTATTTTAATTTTATGTACATATTTAAGAGTAGATAGTGTATTTATAAATAGCTTAGGATTAGAACAGAAATATGTTTAAGATTGGAAAAAAAACGATAAATCCTAAGCACGTGTACTCAAATCGTAGGAAAAAGTCAAAAATAAGCTGCCTTGAAACAGTGCATTAATATTAATATTTACAATATAAGAACCAGTATCTATTCGTATTTTCTTCACAATGCAATGTTTCTTATCACGTTTCATTTCTTTTATGGCACATTATAAATGAATCTTATCATAGTCTAAAATTCTTTGACGTATTAAAAACAAAATTTTTATAAAGTCGCATTTTATTGTGTGTTCTGATTTTATGACCACAATACAATACTGATTTTAGCTACTTAATTTATATAATATAATTTCATAAAGTTTTATTACGTTATTATAATTAGTATATGTACATAAATGCAAATACTTCTGTTAGATTAAATAAATTTATAATATTTTTATTTAAAAAATACTCAAATAAGTGTCTACCTATGTATATACATATTATCGAAGCATTAAATATTATAATCTTTTACATTTGTACAGGGTGATTTTTTTGGCAATACTGTTTTTGACAGCTCAGCTGTTTTCGTGTAACATGGTACTGTCAAACATGTTCAGTTTGGTCTATAATTTAACCATGAATCGACTTACAAACGAACAACGCTTGCAGATTATTGAATTTTATTATCAAAATTCATGCTCGGTTAAGAAATTGCATCGTGCACTTTCTTGTGTTCAGCGACCAACCTCATTTCTGGTTGAATGGATACGTGAACAATTAAAATTGCCGTATTTGGTGCGAAGCGCAACCAGAAGCATTGCAAGAACTGCTAATGCATCACGAAAAATCCACTGCTTGGTGTGGATTATGGACCGGTGGCATCATTGGACCATATTATTTCAAAGACGACGTTGGTAGGAAAGTTACTGTGAATGGCGAGCGCTACCGTGCGATGATTACACATTTTTTTAGCCCAAAATAGAAGAGATGGACTTAGCTGACATGTGGTTTCAACAAGACGGTGCCACATGCCACACAGCACACGAAACAATGGCCCAATTGAGAGGCGAGTTCGATGAACAATTTATTTCACGTTTGGGGCCGGTCAATTGGCCGCCTAGATCGTGCGATTTAACGCCTTTTTGTAGGGTTATGTTAAGGCTCATGTCTATTGCAACAAGCCCGCAACAGTTGACGCACTGGAAGCCAATATTTAAGAATTTTTTTGTGAGATATTTTAAACATTTACATGAAATCATCTTTAAACATTGAATTATATAGATCGTTTTATAGACTCAAATAAAGATTTCATACATTTCTCTAAATTTTATGTGTTTTTTTTTCATCAAATCCAAAGGCTCTTAAAAAATCACCCTGTATATGAATGCACGTGAAGTTCTAAGAATGTATGTCTATATATATATATATATATATATATATATATATATATATATATATATATATATATATATATATATATATATATATATATATATATATATATATATATATATATATATATATATATATATATATATATATATATATATATTAATATGGAATTGTAAAATACGACTGCTTAAGGGAAACCATCAATTACAAATAATTTATAATAAAATTTATATGACACAAATTATTTATAAGCTGATTATCATGGGATGTGATAAGGCTATGTTCATTTGGTATGATATTTGTAAATCATTGAAGAAATTACCGGTAATAGGTATACCTTAGAAATTATGATTATATCTGTGATCATACGTCGATGACTCCTAACTGCCATTTGCGTTCATTATTTACGTCAAAAAAGTAGGAATTCCCTACAACATAAAGCAACGTTCATGTTTTAGTACAAAAATCCATCTCTTTAAAATGTGTGCAACATAAGTTATAGTGTCCGTGTATGAACATTGATATGTATATCATTGATCAGTGTCACCTATTGACTCGATCTACATTGAGACCCCCCCCCCCCATAACGTATGTGTGACACCCATTCACTTTTCCTTCCCAGTATTTCTTATAAAAATACTCAGCCTCTACAAATTAACGTAAAAACATCTGAATTTTAACAAATAAGCCTATAGCTGCGCAGAAATTACTCTTAGAGTGATGAAATCTATTTCATCCTCGCCAACTTTTTCTTCGAATATATTTATCCCCTTATTGCCAACTCTTAAAAGGACTCCCCTACAAAATTGATGCATTTATAATCGTTATGTTATCTCTATATAAAATCACGTTCTGTATTTAATGACTATAAATAAAGAAAATTATTCAAATCAAAGAGAATTACATTGAACTTGATTTCATATCGATTTGGTGTAGAATAAATAAGTTGGTAAGGTACGCCTTTTCTATTATAATTATTTTTATTTATTTTGTAATTACACATAAAAAGGTAAATAAAATGAACGCCACAACAGTTTTGGTAAATAAATATTCAATATATTTTCCGTTATATGTACATATGGCTGGCGTTTTTTTTTCTCTATTCTTGTATTTTTGTTAAAATCAAAGCGTAATTTATGAAGTGGCAAAAAGCCAAAAAAAAAATGAATTCTTTAAATGTCTACATCCAAAATAAATATTCAAATGTATACCTAACCATACGTAATGAATGGCTTTGGAAAAATAAATAATAAATTTTTAATGGAAATTTTCAAAATATAATTACGGTTAGTATTCCACGTTTAAGCATCTATCATATATAGATAAGTAAGTAATTATGACAAAATAAAAATTACTTATTCAACTGAGTGCTGCTGAGTATAGAAATATAAAAATAAATAATGGTTATTCTTATTGCATATCTCTAAAGTTTATATAAATTTAAAGCATTAACAACACCAACAATTCAAGGAAGTAAATTTATGAAATTGTTAAAAACAACTTTTATAAACAATATTTAGACAGTTCTTTATGTGTCTATTCAACAGATTATTGCAAATAGATGATATACTCAATATGTTCGTACTCATATGTATATACACATATGTATATACACATTGTAGTTATTTAAAAATAACTATACATGTTGTATTGTATAATAAATGTTGATACATGAATGTATATGTATATACATATGAGTACACCTACAGCCTATAAAAATATGTACATAATAATATGTATGTATAACTATATATTTCGCTATGAATTTTTAGCCAAAATTCTTCAATGACGCCATGGAGCCTGAGGTCAAAAATAATAATAGAGCAACATATTTAAGAAGTGTTTTTTTCAAAAGCTTGTGTATTTTAAATAAAACAAACAAATTGTTGTGCAAATAGTTTGATAAATGTTGTTATTTATTCAATAAGTAAATTCAATATTGAATATTTAAATACAATTTCGAATTGTTTCTTCAACAAATTGCGTTTTCCGCCAAATCTATGGCACATAATACATAATTCTGTTTCACACCAAAATTTGCAGTGCCTCCAAATAATTTTGCACTATTTCACCATTAGAACGATTTTGAACCCACGTATGGCGAACATACAAGTAGACGATGATTGTTCAACATATACATAAATGATTTGTAACGTGTGGCTAAATTTGTCGTTATGTTACACTGACCTGTCGTGCTTCATATGTATGTAAATTCTTTTGTGAATGACATGGCCGACAAAGCTTAAACAAATTGTGTTCTTCTGCCACTATTTTGTCATGGAAAATTTTATATTTTTGTAGCAGAATACACCAACCAGCTGCATGAAAAACTATATAAACTATTGAAAATCAATTATTTAAAGTACGGCTGTACGATTAATTCTTTCTATGAGTAATCTGATTAATCAATTAATCGTTTAAATGGAATTTCGATTATTTCGAAAATATAAATTATTCGTAAAATCGTCAAAATACTCTTGTCAATTTAGTGCAAGTTAAAAATGTTTGCATACAAGAAAATTCTCTCTGAGACTACGCAAGCAATTGCATTAGAAAACGAAAAGCTGTATTTAATCAAACGTTACAGAATTTCAGATGATGTTAGTTAACGTTAATATGTTTCGAACCATTGTGTGTCGGTATTTCTGACTAATCAATACACAATTAATTGCAATTAATTTAGAAAATCTAAAACATCAGATTGACGAGTCGATTGTAAGAGTACTCCTATTACAGTACCAAGTGTATCTAGTGTATAATAAAAAATAATAATAATAATAATTTGATTGTAACAACAACAACTACTGACTAAATCCAATTTTTACTACTTCGAATCAGAAATTATATTGTAACATGTATTTAAATATCTATATTTATATACTTTAACATACAGATATTCTAATGATACTGAATATTTTGACATATTTATGAACTGATAGATTAAATGATAACTAAGACTGTGCATGTCAATAGTTGATCATATGTACATACATATGTATGTATGTATGTATATTGATGTGGAACTTATAAATTGTTTATTTCTCGATTGCAGACAAATGCGTTGACAAATATGACATTAACTGTACATTGTAGATATGTAAATATAGCTGTATGTGTGCGCAAATGAATGGAAAAATCGATATTGTATATTTTATGTAATTGCTCATCTCACCTAGAATCAAAGATATTTTAGTTAGTTTTAAATATTTAAATATGAATCATAAAAATACCGGGTACCGGTTAGAACCGGTACCGGTCAATGGAGCAAAGCTATAGATCCATGATTACTGACTTTTTTGTTACCCTATTGAATGACATTACCATGTAAGAGCCTTCCTTTGGTCTCAACAACACGACATCAACAGAAATTATCAGACTATTCTGTGTGGCATTACAACTGCATTAGCTGTACATTCGCCTACAGGATTTAGTATGAGATATTTCCTGTGGATATATGTAAAGTCTATACTCGGTGTGTGGGTATAACCTCTAAGTCATATTTAATGAATGATCTAATAAAATTAAATTTCCAATAATAACAATACCTGGATCATTATCACAATTTTTATATGTTTTATTTCGATTTGATAACCTACGCATTTAAAAAATACACTTTACAAGAATTTCTTAGTCATCGTCAAGTGCTAATTAATGCAAAAAATATATCGACTTTAAAAATAGGAATTACCTATTAAATTATTAAAAAAATGTTAATGCTTTCCGTTAAGTAATACTATAATATACTTGTAGTAGCGTTCTCAACATACATATGTATATAAGTACATATGTATATTCACATATTTTACTGTATATAAACAAGCACTTCAGTATATCTATTCACAAGAAAGAACATCTTATATCTGATTATACGCTTTTGGATTTGCATGTCAAACTAACGCAGAAATTTAAATTAGAAAGCATTTAAAATGGGCTTTAAGTGTGACATGTACTTTAAACTCATCTAGAATAACATAAAATAAAATTTGCTAGAATTATAATTATCATAACATTTAGATGGACTATCAAAACTATTATAACCACACATAGGTTATTATTCCATGTGCATGGATATATATGTATTTATATATATATAGGTAAAAAGCACAGCTGTACTATATTTGAACAAAAATGACAAATAGTCAGAAAATAGAAAATACAAAGCATTTAAATATTGACTTTAACAACAATAAAATTGACTATCTGCCGAAAAATGTGGTTACTTAAAGAGTATGTACCTAAATAGAATTTGTAAAAATATTTCTACTCAAATTTCATACACTGCACGACACTTTATTAGAAGCTTCAATGGGTAACAAATAATTTAATTATTTGTTTACGTTTTTTCACTAAGTAGCTAAAATGTACGATATCCGCATTAAAATCAGAATCACAAAATATTTTTTCTTAATTAATTTTTGTAATTAATTCGCACTATAAGTGCTATATATTAAAAAATTAAATCTTTTTCTGGTAAATTTTGATTTGGAATGATACCGTGTCTATTTCAAAATATGCATACGAAATTCATTCCATTCTATTTTTTCGAAAATGATTGTATTGTAGGCGTTTGGTTAAAATAGCTATCACAAAAAACCTTTAGCAGATTTCTCCGAAAATTGAAATGCTTGACGAGAAAAATATTTTTTCCAAAATAGGGTGTTTTTTTTAAATTCTCTCAATTTTCCATAATTACAATTTTACTCTCATCAATGAAAATGTATAAAATAAAAATCCATTTATAAACATAAATTACGAAAACACTTGAACAGGGCGCTCAAACTCCTAAGTGCGGCCCTGTGTAAAGCAATTTTCAATTACTTCAATTTTTGCATCTTTTTAATTCAAAAAAAATAAGAGTATAAACAGTTTTTAAAAAAATGTTCGATAATTTTTGCAAAAAATTCAATAATTTAAGTGAGCTTCAACAAATTCCGCACAGAAATAATATGCTAATAAATAATTTATGAAATCCCAAGGCAAAAAATATACAAAATTTGGCAAATAGCACAAGAAAGTAATGTAAGAAAATATTAACATACAAGCTAGGGTATGTAAGAAGCTTGCTACAAAAAAATAATTATAATACAATATACGCCATTGAATTTATACAAAATGGAAATAGCTGAAGTTCGTATGTGGGTAATTATCACGTTATTCTTTAAACATTACATAAGAATATGTTGTTGGTGACAAATAATTCTTTATCAAGTTGAACACATTTCAAGGCAACCATAACCAAAAGCGACGCTTGCGAGCAGACAACCATATGTATGTGCACAAATAAAAAACATAATGATAACAATTCATACATTAACACTTACTTAAATGTATGTACTTATATATTATACTACATATATATATAATAGATAGTATATACCTAAGTATATAATTATGTGTAACTACCCAATGGGAAAAAGAAGCGCTTTGAAGTGTTTCGTTACATGGAAATATTGTGATATTTGCTTCTTTCATATTTTCATAATCATATTTAACACAAAATCAGACATTTATAATTTCGAATTCAAAGATTTTTGTATTTCTACGAAAAAACAATAATTTTTTTACTAAGAAAAATCTATAAAAATGAAAAAAAAAGGTTAAAGCTTTAAAAATTTTTTTTTTTATTCCAATAAAACATTATTTCAGTACTAAAATATTTAATAGTTCATATTTATCATTAAATCTTAAATCGCAATTATTTTCGGCCCACGTATATGATTATTTTTTTTTTATTTATGACAACATTGTTGCTATACACACATATGCAAATATTTAGGTACTCATTTCAAACTCAAAGCAAAACTATTGTTCACATCGTTTACAATAATATGCAGACTAATTAAGAAATTGATGATTTGAATTAAACACAGAGACATACATATGTATTTAATAGATATTAACAATGTAAAGGTATTCCATACTTATAGTGCATTAAAATAAAAATAAAAATGTATTCAATTTGTTAACAACTTTAATCATTCGATAAACAAAATTTTCTGTATGATTCACAGATATTTGAGCTGATGTCATATGCGATGAAAATATTATAAATAAATAAATTATTAAACGAAAACACCATATAAGTATTACAATTGATTATATCGAAATAATTGATTAAAAAAATTAACTTTTGATATTGAATTAATTTCACGTGATGTGACAGTAATTAATGACTACCCTATATAGGTGCTTTATACATATATGCCCATATATGTATGTATATGTACTTATATGATAATGTTTAAAAATTCATAAGCGAAACAATGGGCACAAAAAACAATCTCTTAACATAACTACCAAAAGAAAAACATTTAAAATCGTATTTTACTATGCGTAACACGTAGACGATCACATGGCAACAAATGAAGAAAACATGGTCTAGGAGTGTGTGAATCATGCAAAACGAAGAAACTACTTAAATGAGAAAAAGAAAAAAAAAAAAAAAAGAACTAGACGACGAAATATAAAAAAAGTCAAATACAAATAAGTATCTGTCTACCTATCTACTTTTAACAAGTACAATTCAATACACAACATCTTAGAGGTAACCATTCCACAATATATTTTGCACACGGGCAGACAATTTCCAAAAAAAAAAAAAAAACATACAGCTGAATGAAGTTCATTCATAGATTATTTGGTAGCGTATATACGATTATTCCAGATAGGTTTCAGTAATGTAATAGCTCACATTCAGCTACTATAAATTAGATAGGTACCTCAAATTACAAAGACACAGATGCTGCAGCTGCAAATTATAAGAATGGATAAGTAGATTGCTTTGTTTTTTTTTTTTGGCAAATTTTAAATGCATTCAGCTGAATAAAAGCAACTTCGTTTGCCTGACTCGCATGTAGTTGATGTTTTTATACATACATATATTCATAGACTGACGGCTGCTTGCTACAAGCAGCAGGCGATATTTTTATACATACTTGCATACCTACATGTATATATATATGCAAGCGTCTGACGTTATCTTTTATTTAAAAATAAACTTTTTTCTACATATGAATAGACAAAGCTCGCATATGTACATACACACACACACATGCATATATTCATATATAAAAACATTGAAATTTTATTGGAATTCCAGAATTATATTTTAAACGTCATATCCCGTCCCATACACGTTTTTCTTCTACATTTGCAGAAACTACATATCAATAAATTTAAAGAATAATTGGGAATTACTGTATTAATTTCCTGTTTTATACTTTCTATTTTATTCATATAGTAATTAATTTCATAAATATTTAACAAGCTTATATGTATATTCACAATTTGCGCGTCGTTTCAGTCTATAATTCGAGGATAGGGTCAACAACCCCTAATGACGCTTCTTCTAAATGTTAAAACCTTTTTTTTTTATAAATATTTATATGTCGGCATATGCACATAAATCGTACCTTAGAGACGGTTATGATCACGATTATTAATTCTGCTTCCTTCACAAATATGATGCAGTTGTGAATTATTGCTGGTTTACTGGTAGCCAATGTTGATTTTTTGGAATAACATTACTGAATATGAAATGTTCTTATTTATTGTAAGAAAATAAAATGTCCGTAAATCTAAATATATACTATTCATAGCCACTAGAAATTATGCACATATGTACAAGCCTTCAAATTAAAAATAAGAGTATTTAAAAATGTTTTGTATACACTTTTGAATGTACAGATGCTGTACGTACGATTAATATTTGTTGTCTATAATGTTGCTTGTGATAGCGGCGACGATTCATTGTTTTTTTTTTTATTTATGTTCATAAAAAAAATTCCAACTTTTATAAGTAATTCAGTCGAATTTTTGATTTAATAAACAGATGCACAAGCGTGCTTATGGTAAATTGAAAACACCAGCAGGACGGACGACAATTTATATTAAAGGTCAACAGAAAGCACGCACAACACTTTATTATTCCTCTGGCACACTTTTACAACGAATTACCAAAGTTATTTATATTTATAATTCTTTTTTTTTTTCTTATAATGTAAAACAAATTAATCACATTATTTAACTTAACATACAATGTATACTTGAATCAAAATTGTTTTGATCGATTTTTTCAATGATTTAAACAATGTAAAATACAAATACATATTTTCTACTGTATGCATGTATTAAAATGTAATCAAACAAACTTCTTTAATTATTGTATATAATTCCAACCGCACTTTTCGCACACTTTTTAAAACAAAAAGGAATAAATAAACATATTAACAATAAAAAGAAACAAAAGAAGCGTTGACACAACCTTCACCAAATAAATTAAAGCACAAGCGACGCCGACAACGTCAAAATGACAACTAACGGCTCTTGTTCATTCATATTACCAGCTGTTTGCATTTTCTTGTTGTAAATTTGAGAAGATATGACATTTTCAAAATAGTATTGCCAACTTCTTGAAATATTTTACTTAATAATAGACAATTATCAGTAGTTCCCTCACTTACATTACTAAAAAATAAGAAATACAAATAAAGATTTTAAAGATGATATTTAACAATTTGGTACACACTTTGAGTTTTATAAATATTTCGATGACACCTTCTTACTGACAGCGTATATTTTTTCGAGAAATGTGAAAGAACCCTATTAGCTTTTCATTTATCAGTTTATTTAAAGATAAACAATTGAGTCGATAGTTTAGAAAGTCGACAAAACCGACCATTTTCAATTTGTATATATTTTTGACAAAATTATTAGATTGATATTTTTACAAATAGGTAAATTCAAAATAAAAAAAAAACTACACAGAGTTTTTGAAATTCGCTAATTTTAATTATAATTTATTTGATCGGCAACATTTTATTAATGTTTTAAAGTTCATCATGAAATTTTTTAAAGTTGGTTTGGTTTTTACCATTAAAGTTGTCTATTTTCAGGTAATATGAATGTTACAATTTTCATTAGAAACAATACAGTTTTTTATTTTTATTTACAACACGAAATAGACCAATCAAAAAAATTGAAAATTACATGATTTTTGTATGTGTCTTTTGTCACCTTTTTTGTACAAAATCAGTTAATGTTTAGAACGATTAGTCAATAACTTCAAAGCAGTCGTGACTCTAAAAACATATTCGGTTCGGTATTCGGTTTTACTTATAATTTATAGAACAAAAAAAATATCAACTCACCATTTTTAATAGCTTTTCCCTTTGCTATATTCCTTTGTAATTTGTTTATTGTTTATTATATACCAAATGAATAATTAAACTTACCCTATTATATTAAAACCGATGTTATAAATAGTTTGTCACAGAAAAAAAAATACCACCCTAATGTACAAGAAAATTCATGTATACATATGTATGTATGTATGCCCCTACGTAAGCAAACAAGCACTAAAGTTCTACATGCTTCAAGGAATAAACAATAAAAATCGATTAATATAATATACATACTTGCAATTTCAAAGCACAAAAATTTCTTTGCAATTTCACTTTAGACGACAAAGGATATATGAATGCTCTGTGGTCTAAACGTGATAGGTGGTACCATATTTTGTATTCGATACTTTTAAGACAATACAGGAGTACTTAAATTATGAATGCTATCGATAAAAAGAAAAATCTTTTTTTTTTATACCTATATTTTAAATTGTGATTTTAAAATGTTACAAGAGAATAGAAATTCGACAGATGAGAAGCACAATATTATTTTAATTTCAATTGAGGGATTTTAATACATTCGACTTGATGCTGATACTTTGAACCCGTTTTTTATGACTATTCGATACTTATCAACCGATATTTCAATAAGTAATATATCGATATTTTCAATTTAACACATTTCTCATAAATTACACCAAAACCTGCTTCTACACTTAATTTCACACATTTTTAAAAGAATCATTGTCTTTACGTTGCATTCTTAAAAAATCCAATAGATTACGCTAAATACTTGGAAATTCTACATATACTATAATTCTCGTATAATGTAGAATTGCCTTATATAAAATCCAGATTATATAAAAAAACAAAATATGTAGCACATATAAACCCCGAAGGGTTCTTTGGTCGAATTTCTTTTCCATTACTATTGTACGTGTTAAATTTTGGCACAACCCTCATGACATCACTTTTTCTGAGCTTTGTCACAGAGTTCTTTTAGTAGATTTTCCATGACAAATCGTTACTGCCGGAAGAATTGTCAATTGCTTGCCAACGGGTAGGTACCATTCGAAAGAAAAATCTTTTCGATATCAAATTTATACTTGGGCCCGGGATTGAACCCACGACCTACAGCTCAGACGGCCAACACACTAATCTCTGAGCTACGGCACCCACATCAGAATATGTAACACATCACAATAATAAGATTAATTATAAAATATCAACTAAAATAGCATGAAATTGACCACCTTCTTCGATTTTGTTAAATATTGATACTAACTGCTCTCTACTTGTCAAATTCACACAAAACGGCGAATATTGTAAGAACGAAATATCAAAAAACGTTGTAAAATTTTTGGTACAACCGATTTTGACTAGTTCCCTCACCAACGATCAAAAAATCGGTGAGAGAAATCTTTTAAAAAGCGACGTGTCTAAAAACACTCATAGTTACGAAACTATCGATATTTTCTATGTGTCTAAGGGTAGTACATACAACATATATTTGTATGAACATAGGTATGCATATATTATAAAAGGCCCTTTAACCATTTGGCATTTACTAGTACCATAGTAATAATATAAAATAATATTAACCCTGAACTT
Organism: Megamerina dolium; assembly: GCA_963854835.1. Classification (NCBI taxonomy): domain Eukaryota; kingdom Metazoa; phylum Arthropoda; class Insecta; order Diptera; family Megamerinidae; genus Megamerina; species Megamerina dolium. The sequence goes on from OY978529.1 coordinate 53,974,856, forward strand.
GACAGTTATTGAATGAAAACTTCCTATTTCAAGATAAACAACAAATGCACAACAATTGCATTCAAATGGGCATATGCACACATATATACAAACATCTATACACACATATACGTATAATGCTGGTAATTGTAAAAATTGATTTTATAATTTGCAGTCCGACATGCACAAATGTCTTTAAATATACATATGTATGTGTTTTATATATTATATATTGCATGAGTTCGTATATTGCTTTATGAAAGGAACAAAAATATTATTTATGCAACAATTTGAAGTATCCGTTGTTGCGCTCGTTTATTATATACATTAAAATGCCTCAGCGTTTATAAAAACGAAAAAAAAAAACCAATAAGATAGAAATAATTAGCCACTAGTGAGCTAAGTAGTTCTGCAAATAGAGGTTGCAAAAACTAAGATTTCACTTTATTATCTTTCTCTCTCTCTCTCTCTCGCTCTATCTCACATCTCTAAAGGATAAATCTGTATAAGCTCTATCCTACGCTTTTCTGTTGAGCCATAATATTTTAGTGAACGTAATAAAATAAACGAAACTGTATATATCGTTGGTAAAAGGAACCACTTTATTTTTGTTGAGGCACCTAAATGTATCAACATACGTAGTACGACATGCACTGCAACTCAATTTATTTTACAAGCGTTTGAGACATTATTGTTTTATCGATTCAACTATCATGGCAGCAACATCAATTTTAGAATGCCAAAAAGTTTTCTAGCTGCATAATATTTTTTAAACTGCAAAACTAAATGTACAAATGAAAAACAGAATAATTACAAGAAATGAGAATTGCTTGAGTTATCCTTGATAATATTACTCCATAAAAATAAAAATCTATACTTATATAATTACGCAACAAGCATGGAAAACCAAAGCTATTGTTTGTACATAATACACATAATGTACATAATATGAAGGAATGTACATTAGAATGGTTCTACTTTGTATGAAAGTTTCCAATTTCTTAAATTCAAATGCTTTTTATGAGGAAAATAATTGTATAATAATATAGAAAGTAATTTATTTGCAAATTCAACTTTATTGAATTTTCATGTGGATTTTAAATCGTTGTAAATAATTTTGCTTTGCAGATCTTTATCATTTAAAATCAAATATTATCCATTTTCCATAACTGGAAATTAAAAATCGAAGTAACTTGGCTTTTCAAAATCAAAATAATAATGTGTACATAATAATAGATGAATTTTTATAATAGATAGCAAATGAATATTTCAGAAAATTACTCAATATTACATATGTATATGTATTATAATTATCTTGATTAAATTTCAAATGAATGCAATAATTTTTGCAAACTCACAATACGAACCACACGCGTTGAGAAGAAAGCGATTCTTTATCAATGTGAAATTTTGAAGGACAAAGTCATTGCCAAAAACCCACACACACAATGAAGGCGTTACAATAAGACACACTACACTGACCGTATCTGAGGATAATCATTGCGAACTCATAGCAAGCGATTGAAAAATAAACCTTTGGGCAAGATATTTTTCATGTATGCACGTATACGTAACACGAATTATATATTCTTGCATGTTACGTATACGTATAAGTGTACACACGACACATGCTTACACCAATATATATTGACAATACACAAAGCCTTTCAAAAATTGAGCAAATTCATCTACAAACATACATTTACATATACATATACATATATATGTATATGTATGTGTACATGTACATGTGCATGCAATCAGAATTCAAACAATTTGTGTCACATATCACAATAATAAAACCGACAGCAATTGCCGTATATCTACTTATAAGAATGTTTTTGTTAGGATAGTATCAAACAACTTGTATTGTGCTTCACTAACACCCACTCTTCTACTCTTCATTTCATATTAAAAATACAAAACATATGATTTACCGATACATACCGTTATTTGACAGTTGAATACTAATAGCACACAACTAACTAACTAACAAGAGAGAGAGAGAGAAATGAGGATAAATAATCCTGAGGAGAGGATAATGTTACATTTGTCAAAAGAAAGCTTATAGGAAATATATTCCTGAAAGCTATATTCTTCCAATTGTCAATTTTTACTTCCTACTTACTAATTTGTTACTTTTACATATTTTTTCAAGCCGTAATGGTAGTGGTAAACTCTAGTATATATATTACATAAAATAATAAGTAGTATGGTTGGTAATATGGGCACATATTATCCACAAATATTTAAAGATTATTTAAGAGATGGTTTTCTGTATATGTATTGTATATATTGAATGTACTTACAACATTCAAGTGGCATATATTATGTTTGAATTCTTAGTTAATGCTTCCTTTAGAAGATATTATGATAAAATTGTATATAAATGAAATTATATAACCAATGCTATATACATATTAAGTTATTCAAAGATTCGATTCCCATTGGATTCATATATACGTAAGTATTTAAAATTACATATGCATGAGTGTGTGTGTGTGTGTGTATGATGGCTATTACAGCAAGCCGATTGGTGTTGCTTTCCATTATTATAATGATTTCAAACAGATTGATATGATATATACCTACTATATATAAATATTTTGATTTTACCTTTTCATTTGCTTTAATATGATTACATATTTCAATATTGCTGAGAATGCCAGGTATGCTGCTGTTATGCTAGGAATCGCACGAATATTCAATTACAAAATGCATTATAATTTTTTTTACTTTCATTTTTCATATTAGCTGTTATACATATACATATATATGTATGTATTATTATAACTCATAAATCACTAGACTAATACATGTATATTAATTTTATTTTTTTTTTTTCAAATTATACTAAAACAATTAATTTACTTATTTATCATTTAGATTTGCATAATTTGTATATTAAAACTGAAAATATAATATGTAAAGAGCTCTGGACATTTTGTGGTATTATAATTTTTATTATTTTTTTTTTTTTTTTTATTCTTCCAAATTTTGCAGCTGTTGGATGGTGTTAACCATTTGCTGTGACCACACGTTTTTAGAGCGACCGTTTAAGAACGTTGGCGTTTTGCATTAAATTTGCTGTTTTCATATAAACAGCAAATAATTTAATGTGATTTTTATGAAAATTTGTAAATTTATTCTCGTAAAATTGATGGGCTGCCATTTCTTAAGACGACACGAACGATGATAGAAATTTTCTGTACTGATTGAAAATTTTCAACAACATCCTGGGCGAACCTATCAATTGGAAGTAAAGAGTAAAAAAAGCTTATGCATTTGTCGAGAACTTTTTAAAGTGAAGCTTTTATTTGTCGTTATTTTTTTGCGAATTTTCAAAATTTATATTACAAATCCAAGTAAGGAAATTACCTTTTAAAATCAACGGTCAGCAACTTTTTGTATTTGTTGCTTAAATGGAATGGTTTGTATAGTAGTAGTTTTTATTTCTTAAATTATATTACAATTGATTTAATAAAATTAGAATTATTTAAAATTACCCTTTTTTTGTTATAACGGGTGATTTTTTAAGAACCGTCGGATTTTATTTAAAAAAAACACATAAAATTTAGAAAAATGTATGAAATCTTTATTTGAGTCAATAGAATGATCTATATAATTCAATGTTTAAAGATGATTTCATGTAAATGTTGACCGCGGCTGTGCCTCAAATGGTTCATACGCCGGGTCCAATTTTAGCATACTCTCTCCAACCGGTATATCACGAATAAATTCTTCAATATTGGCTTCCAGTGCGTCCTGTTGCGGGCTTGTTGCTATAGACCCGAGCATTAACATAGCCCCACAAAAAATAGTCTAAAGGCGTTAAATCGCACGATCTAGGCGGCCAATTGACTGGCCCCAAACGTGAAAATTTTTTTCCAGCGCCCATTCATTAAAAGTTAGCCGTTGTGACAGATCGTGTGACTTCAATTCTTGCACCACCTGTATTTTAATAGGTTTTAAACCCAAATCCTTAAGCAAAATTTTCCACGTAGTGGAGTAACAGAAGCCCATTTGCTGCGAACGGCGCTGAATCGATAATTCACGGTCATTAACAACACTGGCGGATACAGCCGCGATATTTTCCTCTATCCGCACTCTACGTATACGTGTTGGTGGATTAATGACCAATAATGACCAAAATTTGATGCGAAATTTAGTCACAAGTTTCAGAATAGCCGCCTTGAAGGTCGCCCAAGCTGATCATAAAATGGAAGAAGTGCAAGATGCACTTTCTTAACCGAGCATGAATTTTGATAAGAAAATTCAATAATCTGCAAGCGTTGTTCGTTTGTAAGTCGATTCATGTTTAAATTATAAACCAAACTGAACATGTTTGACAGTAACATGTTACACGAAGACAGCTGAGCTGCCAAAAACAGTGTTGCCAAAAAGAAAGTTGCTAAAAAATCACCCTGTATTTTTCTGTCAGCAGACGTGCGAGCCTATTATAATTATTTACAATTTTACACAACTATTTGTAATTTTCTGGTTTCAAGCCATATATGTAGGTGGTACAAATAATCTAATTATTGAGCAACCACTTCGAAGATGAATAAAAATATTTAATAATATTAAATTGAATAATAAAATTTAAACACCTCAATTTGAATGTTCTTTTCAAATTTAAAATCCACATCCCTTAAATTTTTGTTGAGTTGGCCGCGTCTGCGATTTCAACTAATGACTTCATGGGTAGAATGCCAACGCAACACCAGTGCTACGATTAGCAATACTAATGAAGTTAAAAAACATATTCTTGCATCTATGAATTGCATATCAATTAAATGGGTATAAATATGTGCATCACTAAACTCATCTTGGCAATATGACACAGTACCGTTATCTACTTTCGAAATCAATCATTTCATCTACATTTGAAAACGATCAATCATGCTTTCGACATATTTTCAATAATAACAAGCAGAAATAACTTCTAATATGACAGCGGTCTTATTTATTGTAACAATTCCCACAGAAGTAGAGGAGACACGATTGAAAAATGAATTTCTTGCTAAAGAGGCTAATAACTATTCGGATCAAGTTGGAGTACAACATGTTTCGTCAACAACAAACACAAAAGATGTCTGTTTACAAGTCGATCAAGAGGTAGATTTGGAATGTGGAAATACATTAATTGAGACACCAACCAATTCCATGTCTTGCGATGTAACTACGGCCATATGGCATTATGACACATTTCCGAAATATAGTAATATCAATATATTGGATAGAAAAAATTTGGCAACAGTAAACGCAGACAGTATCGAAGGTAATGACAATAAAAATAGTGCACAATGTAATATGAGGGAAGATGTAAACCTGGACTCTATGGTAAGTGTAATTGCATATGAAGACGAATTGACGAATTAATACTATTCTAGCACTATCCAACACCCGTAATACGAAAATCATGGGAAGGACTTCGAGACATACTGTCGTCATCGAAACGTAAAACATCCAAAAGGAAATATACAACCATAGAATTACAAATATCACCGCAAGCAAGTATGGAATTAGTAATGCGTGAGATCATCAAGCGATTTCAAATACGTAACGCTGTCTGGACCAAAGACAGAGATGCACGCATGCTTCAGATTTGTTTTACAGCTGAATTTAATGAAACCTATGAATGCATTTTGGATCAGTTTTGGAAATGGGGCATTGGCGAACGTGAAAATTCCACGGTGTCTGTTATGAATTGTATTGCTTCGAAAACGTTTACACAAGAAGAAGAAGATGTTGATAAATCGGATGAATATAATACAGAGTAGGTTAAATTTTTACTTAAATTTTCTCTTCATGTCTTAATTAATGTTTTTGTAGAAAGTCCAACATGCAAAAAGAGGGTACATGGGATCGGTTCATGAATACTGTAAGAAGTCGTTTAAATGTGGCACAAATAGTTCGCGATGTGCGACAGGATGCTTCAATAACATTTGATTTCCTTATTCTGCTTATTTCAGCAGCGTAAGTAATAAAATTAATTATTAAATAGATTCACTTTGTATATGCATATATCGTTGTATTTTCATGTACAGAATTTTGGCTTCGTTTGGCCTTATTGAGGATAGCACAATATTTCTGGCATCAAGTATGCTGATATCACCTCTAATGGGACCTATTATCGCTGCCATATTTGGCACTGTTATCAAAGACAAGTCCCTGCGTTCATTGGGATTGAAAAATGAATTTTTCGGCATATTAATGGCCACATTAGTAGGTTTCGTCTTTGGCATGATCATTTGTTCAATTGATGAACGTTATGGCATTGGTGAAGGTTTAACAGATGAAATGCTTTCACGCTGTGAACTGCATTCACTATTGGTGGGTGTTTTCACTGCAATACCATCTGGTGCTGCAGCCGCTATTGGAATTTTAGGAGGCAACATTGGTTCACTAGTAGGTGTAGCAATATCAGCTTCTCTTTTGCCACCTGCAGTAAATTCGGTATAAAATCACATTATTGACATTTGAAAAGTTGAACATGATACAGTTTGAATTGCAGGGCTTACTTTGGGCATTGGCATGCATATACAAACTTTATGAAACTGATGGAACACGTTATCTCAATGTTATAAAGAGCACTTCGTATTCAAATGATCAAGCCACTGAATTGGCTATATTGGGTACCATAAGTATGTGTCTTACTATATCGAATGTGTTGTGTATATATGTTGTGGGCATCATTGTGCTAAAAGTAAAGGAGATTGCTCCAGTAATATCGCGAAATAATCGTCAATTTTGGAAACATGATATAAAAATTGCTCGTAACCTCAACAAAAGTGGCTTAGACTCAGACACGGCTATAATAGATCAAGTCACCAAAGAAGAACTCAAAGCGTTCAATGAAAACACTTGGTCACCATTTGGAATACGACATCCTCTTGAACCGACATATGATCCGAATTGTAATAATTACAAGACCGTACATCAAATTGAGTATTTGTACAATACGTTAAATAATCAACAACAATTGCTGCAAGCAAGAAGGTATAGTTTACTTGTTTGCTATATAGGTATGATACATAATTACTATATATTTTTCCTCATAAATATTGTAGCAAAAATAAGTTTAATTATTATGGACACCACGCTGGTCGTTGCAGTGAAGTGGGTGGGACATACAAAATGTTTCGAGAAAATGTAATTTTCAAATTTTAAATTTCCAATACCTATATCTTATTGTACTTATTTGTTTCTCTCAGTTACCACGCTGTGCTACAATGCCGTCAAGGTTTTCAAATCCACCTCTTATTAATATTATACCAATAGATCCTGTAGTCAACTCAATGACAAGTACTTCTAACCTAAATACTGAGACCAGCACACCTACTGGTACGGTTGATGAAATGAAGCGTCGTAAATTCATTGTTACCCCCGCTGAGGATGACCCTTTACAAGATGCTGCTTCAAATTGTGATATCGATGTTTAAAGAAGGAGTGCTGTTGTTGTTGTTGTTCTTTTAATTATTTTAATCTGGTTGTTTATGTTGTTATATCTATATCTACATCTGTGTTAATTAATGTATTTGCAAATAAAAATCACTGCAAGCATTACAAATGAATTCCAGATGGACCTTGGCGATCAGTTTTCACTTGAGAACGTTGCCGCTTCAGAAGGAGGCGTTCTCGTGCTGCCCTCTCTTGTCTGGGACATAAAACAAAGAATAAATATTTGTAGCCATTAATTTAAATATGATAAGCACAGCACATACCTTCTGCGTATTTTCTCGATGGTGTCTTCTGAAGGCGCTGGTGCTTCAATTTCATATTCTCTAATAAGTGTACGTAATTTTTCTAATGCATCGGCTAAATTCATTTGTTGGGATCGAGTTAAATCACTTTTGATAACGAAATAACCATCTTTAGTCATTTTATTTTCCAGCTGAGAACACAAAAATTAGTTAATAGTAACGGTCAACAAATTACATAATTTCAACTTACACCTTTAACCAATTTATGTCGCGTTTTTTCTGGTATCCAATTAGCCTCAGATAATTTAAAGCGGACATCTACCTTAGTATTTACACAATTGACATGCTGACCACCAGGTCCAGAGCTTCGACTGTATGTAATGTCTAGTTGATTAATAGGTATAAAGCCGGAAAATTTATCGCCTTTATTTACTGGCTGAAATTATTTAAATTCAATATTAAATAAATTATTAAAACACAACGTGCAAAAGTTACTTACTGCTGGCGGGGTATACAATTGCAAACGGCTATTAGGATACAATTTATCCAACGATAAGTCACTTTTAAAAGATAGCTTTCGGCCAAGAACCGATGAACAAGTGTATGTTTTTCCAAAATGTGCATAGCGCAGCAATGATGTAGAATATCCACAAATTTTACTCATTTTTCTAATAGTTAGCATCAAAAATATTGCACAAAATTTACGATAAAAGCACAGCTGATTTTGTGACAGACGATAGAAGAACGGTAGAGATTAATTTATTAGAGATGGGACTCGGCTTTAAAACCGAACTAATTATAAGGTGCAATTTTACAGTTAACCACTTCAGTTATAACCTTATTTTTAATTTTCCTTATATAAATTAGATTATAAATATGTATTAGTGAAAAGGTGTCATAAAAATTCATATATAAAATTACCCATCAGTTAATCGGCAACGATTGCGCCACCTGGATGTTTGCTTTCTGAATCTCTGTTATTGCCGCTAAAAAATACAGAACGTGCCAAACATTTCCTCTAATCTCACCATATTGAATTAAAGAAAATTGCACGGATTTTGAAATGGAGGTACAACAGAAAGGCTCAGATACGCCGGCAAACACTATAAAATATCCTATTAATAAGATAATTCAAGAGGGTAGTGCAGAAATTGTCTCAGGTGGTAATGTGTTCTATAATCCAGTGCAAGAATTTAATCGTGACTTGAGTATATCTGTACTCAATGTTTATTTCCAACGATTCGTAAAGGAGCAACAGGAAAAAAAACTGCAAAATAAAGACGGCACAAGTAAGGATGAACAAAGTAAAGATGAACCACAAAAATCGTACATTGCCGGCGAGCAGTATCCGGATGGCATGCGTATATTGGAAGCGTTGTCAGCAACAGGTTTACGCAGCATAAGGTATGCCAAAGAGATAGCTGGTGTGTGTGAGATTGTTGCAAATGACATATCCAATCAGGCAGTTGAGTCAATACGCGAGAACGTGCGTCATAATAAAGTGGAACATCTAGTTACTACGAATCATGCTAATGCCATGTATGTTGTTTTATACATATGGCTATGTAAATGAGTAATCATTTTCTTATTTACAGGACACTAATGTACTTGTCAACAGAATCATCGAAACGTTTTCATGCAGTTGATCTAGATCCATATGGATGCCCAAATCGATTTTTGGATGGTGCGATACAATCGATACAAGATGGTGGTTTGCTGCTTGTTACAGCAACCGATATGGCTGTTTTAGCTGGAAGCAATCCAGAATCTTGCTATGTAAAATACGGTGTAATACCGTTACGTATGAAATCATGCCACGAAATGGCACTACGAATATTATTGCATTGCATTGAAACGCATGCAAATCGTTATGGAAAATATATAGAACCGTTGCTTAGTGTGTCCGCCGACTTTTATGTTCGAGTATTTGTACGTGTTCGTTCGGGTCAAGGCAAATGTAAATTTAGCATGAGGTAAACACCAACAAATTAATATGGCGGAAAAAAAATATGCCAAATATTATAGCAAAACAGAGACTATCATATTCTTGTTTTGCTATATGGCTCTTGAAAATGAAGATAATTTTTACTTACATTGGTATCATCTACTTTATTTTCTATACAGCAAACAATCAATGATATTTCAATGTACTGGTTGTGATACATACACCCTGCATCCTCTAGGCATAATAAAACCAAATCCAACCAAGGCGAATCCAAATCAAAGAAAATTCTGTATACCTACCGGACCACCTGTTGGAAGTCACTGTGAACATTGTGGTCATAAATTTCATGTAAGAACATATGGTTAAGCATACAATGAATTTTTAGATTATTAATACGAATTACTTTCTTTGTTCAGTTAGGTGGGCCAATTTGGTCTGATGCCATTCATGATAAAATCTTTGTGAAGGAACTTTTGGATGCAATACAAAATGAACCGCTCTCTAATTTAGGTACACAGCGACGCTTAATTGGTGTACTATCTGTGATACTCGAAGAACTACCTGATGTAGCATTATACTATTCATTGGACAAGCTTTGCTGTGTATTGAAAATGGCAATTATGCCTATGATAAGATTTCGATCGTCACTGTTACATGCAGGATATCGGGTTTCTTTTTCGCATGCATTAAAAAATTCAATTAAAACCGATGCACCTGCTTCAGTAATTTGGGATATTTTGCGTTGTTGGAGTAAAGTACAACCTGTAAATAAAAAACGCTTTTTAGATGGTACACCTCTGAAAGCAATTTTAAGTAAGGAGCCTGAAAAGCAATATGATTTGTTCGACAAACATCCACAAGCAGATCCTGCAAGTAGAAAAAATGCTTTAACAAGATTTCAAGCAAATCCAACATCACATTGGGGACCCGGTACACGTGCTACTATTATGTAAGTCTACTACAATAGTTGCTAATATATCAAAGCTCTTTATTTAGGCATTTCAATTCTCTCTCTCTCTCTCCCTCTATAGGATTGATGAAAATAAAACGGCGAAGAATTTTCGCAATCAAAATAAGAAACAAAAACGTAAAATAAAAGCGAAACCTAGTACTAATGACAATGATACACAGAAAAGTAGTGAGGAGGATGAACAAGTGAGAGGCAAACAAGCTAAATCGGACGATTGACACCCAGTCAATATTTGCATTTTTTTTTTTAACTGCTTCCATCAACACAAGAGGCCGATTAGGGCGCAGTGCTTGACTTATCGGTCAACGCTTTTTCAATAATACCATTAATAAGAACAAGTTTTATCTATTTTATTGACTATTGCATTTTATATGAAATCGGAAATATATGACATGTATGTTTATTGTAACCTGAGATGTGAATATTAATAGCGGAAAAAATTTCCATCTGCTGGTTGGCGAGAATATCCGTTGTTCACCAATTGTGTGTGCGGTCCACTGTTGATCAATTTAACACTGTGCGGCGACATTTTCTCTCGAATGCCTCCTGCGTTGAATGAAAAAGAATATATATTGGAATATGACAATATACTACGAACCCAAAATTCAGTCCTTCATTTACCAATTTTCAATGGATGTCCAATTGATTCGGGTTCAACAACTTCAATCGTTTTTGTATTTCGAAGAACACGAAATGTTTCTTGAGTCTTTGAACACGTTTCTTTTTGCAATACTGCGTCCACTCTGTCAGGAAAAGCCTCTCGAGAATGATCATATCGCGATTGTAAATTAAAATCCAACGAGTCTTTTGGAATATCCGGTGTGGGTTGAAAACGTTTACATTGTCGCACGGAACTAAGCGTTTGATGATAGAAAAGACGCTCGTATGGCTTCAAGTGTGCATACCATATTTTACCATCGGGTGATGGTGGAGGACTAGGCATTGGACCAAGAAATATACCCTCATTTTGTAGATATGGAGCGTACGAAATGTTGCGAACTTTCAACTTCATTTTGGATCTTTGCAATTGTTTTTGAATTTTAACAAAATGTTTTTATGTATTTGTATTTTGTAGTGAACAGGAAGTAAAATAGAAAATGTTCAATGTTATTAGAGACGCAATAGTCATAGATTGTATAACTATTTATGAATGGTAAACATTGACTGGCAGGCAAGCGTAACCAATGACAGTCTAATGGAAATACAATCATTTATTCTATCAAATTAAGCAGAATTGCCGTGGTTACGTGGTAAATTAGTGGGACAAAATTTACGCAAATCATGTACCTAATAACCACGTCCACCGTTTTTTAGCACATGAATGAAGAGCATGTTTTTTGGTGGACAGGTGATTATGGATGAGACTAAAAAAATCGACTACTTACCCAGGTTCGCTCTGCTGGCTTATGTGATTTATGGGGGTTTTCTTTAACATCTAGTGTTCATGCGGTGGTCTGGTGGTGCTTTCGGAAGGTAGTTTGTTCTGTGTGCTATGTAATGACAAGATCATTTTTCAATGACGATATCATAATTAAGCTTGTATTGTGATGGCACCTTCATTTTTTATGGGCAACATCTTCCTGGTGGCTGAATTAAATGGTAAAACTTGGGCGTTGAGCTAGAGATCCGCCAAAGAAAAACTCGACCCAATGAAAAATGCCCCTGATAAAGACTATGTATTTTGTTGATGACCTCCGCAAACTAAATAAGGGCCATGATTTAAGGATTTGTACCTTTCCTTCAGGAAATGCAATGGATGGGACAGGGCTGCTCCACTCGACTATCGTATCTGCTTATACAGAACATTCCACTTGATATATGTGGACGGCGGACTCATATATCCCACACCCACTACTGCTGCCAAGGAAGTAATCAGTCACTTCGAGGAATGAGTGGTGTGATCAAGGGTGCCGCTACGCTGTCGCATAAGAAGACGCCGGCATCAACTCAATAGGATTAGAGATACCCCAATTATATCAGCCATATTTGGAATTGTGTTACCTAGTTTTTTTTTGGGATTGCCTTATTTTTGTATAAAATAAAATCTCCCAGAGTCTCCTACTTACATCGAGACTGAGTCACCCTCACTCAATGGATTCCTACAAAATTTTTTTATTTGCTTTAGACTTTTTTTAATTGGAATAATTTATTGTTAAAATGTGTTCTTGCCTTATTTTGTATAATAAAATTATTAACAGGGTAATGTTGTATAAAAAAGATGTTCTTTTTTGGGGGTAAAACGGGGAATAAGATTCTATTTTCGTGAGAAATGCCCTATGCATGATCTCTGAACCAATTTGCATTGGTGGCGAGTATCGAATAAGGTGCAACCATGAACTGTACGAGCTGTCTGCCGACATTGAGATAGTAAAGCGCATCAAAATTTAGTGGCTGCGATGGTAAGGTCACGTCGAACGAATGGTAGAACACGATACATATTCGCTGATGAATGATGCAGAAGGGGAAGTTGTTGTTGGAGTAGCAAAAATACGGAAATGTTTTTGTTTTGTTCCCGTACAAAGCATTTCCGTATTCTAATAAGTGGAATAAGTTTACCTTGGTCGACCACGTATACCCGGGTGCTCCCGAGACGTAAACACGTCCATTCTTGGGAAGGCGAATTGCCAACCTCCGGTGAAAAGCCCAAACACTGGATGTCAGCGCTTGGAATTTCTAACTAGCTAGTGAAGCATAAAGCCTTAAACCTTAAACGAAAATCGGTTGTAATGACCACATAAGTTTATTACATGCTCAACAAATGATGTTATGGAAAGTTTTCTCTATTCTTAATATTTACGAAAATAAATTAATGATCAAATGGAGCTAAAAAATGATTCGAACGTATGATTTCGTGAATGAGCGAAATCAGATCAAAACCATGTCTACCTCCAATACAAAAGTATGGTTTGGAGCGGTATATACAGGGTGATTTTTAGCAACTTTCTTTTTATCAACACTGTTTTTGGAAGCTCAGCTGTTTTCGTGTAACATGTTACTGTCAAACATGTTCAGATTCGTCAATAATTTAATCATGAATCGACTTACAAACGAACGGTTGCATATTATTGAATTTTATTATCAAAATTCATTCTAGATTCATTCATTTTATGGTCAGTATGGGCAAACTTTTTAAATCAAACCCAAAGGCACTTAAAAAATCACCGTTATAAGCAAAAGTATATTTATCGAAGTACGCATGTCTACGCCGACATTGGTAGGTTTACTCACTTGAAGCGCAAAAAATAATAAAACTTTAAAATTCATCTTTTTTAATTTTCAATCATGTTTATTGAGTAAAAATTCAATAGTATTAGCTGTGGAAAAGAAATGCATAATTCATATTAATTTATATAGCTTAACTTACCTCCACTTTTAAGCCAACCATGCTCTCCGTGGTATTCATCTTAGTACGCTGCGTCCGAATTTCCTAGTAAAACTCCACATCCGATGGTGCACTTTATGAATTGCATATAAATGTGCATTCACCTGCGCTGCAATTTGGTTAAAATAAAATCGTGCACACCACACAGCTAACAAGTAACTCAAACGAACGATGGTTGAGTAAGTTAACAGCAGAACAGCAAAACGGCAAAACACCACAGAACCACCACCCACAAACTCAGCAACCCTGCCACATAATTTTACAATTGGTAACAGCAAAATACAGCTAAATTCGTTCAATTCATTGACGAGAGATACACAGACAGCACAGCTACCAGCACGCAATATGCGGAACAGCATGTGTTGTTGAATACACAACTGGGTGAAATTAATGGAAACCGACTGCACACAAATGAGAACGAGAGAGAAGATGCAGTTACTTTTCATAACTCCCACTCGAACATCGGTCCGGACGACAAAATCCGCTAAACTATCATCCGCTGCTAACTGCCAAACATAAATTGGAGTAGATATTTTGAAAATTGCTGGCCGTGAAGGTCGCTAAAATAACCGCTTATATAGCAGCTGCTGGTTATGCTAGTTCGTTGATTTAAACTGAAGTTTTTTCGTTAATTTCCTAATCATTTATTATACAACTGGATTGATGCAACAGCAACCAGCATCAGCGCAGCAGCAACAACAGGTTCAAACGCCTACTTATTACCGCTCTACAGCTAATTATATTGGCTCAATGTAATATGGGCACGTACAGAAAAGTATCTTGATCACTTTGCCTCAAACAAATATGCATGTGTATTTGGCCAGCCAAAGTGCAAAGTGATAAAGATAATATTCGCAGTAGTATTAAAACAGCAATAGCAGCAGCGGCAGTAGTAGTAGTAGTGGTAGTAGCAGCAGCAGCAGCAGCAGCACTAACTGAATCTCTCTCACTCTCTCCCCTTTAAATACCATTCTCTGAATCTGTTACTCAGAAATCATTGCTTGTGATCGAGACAGGAACAGTTTAGCCTGTATTATATAAAATTATAGAAAATATTAATTACTTTGTGAAAGCATCGAACAAAATTACATAAAAATTACAACGCACACACACACACACATACACATCATCTCTACCAAACTATATAGATATCTTTAGAATTTACAGAGAATTGGTAACCTTATTTGTAATGTCGTGTAATTATTATGTAATTGCTTTGATTTTGCATCTTTAATGGGAGCCCTTGCTAATGTCTAAAGTGATTTGCTGTTTGCACGGTTTTTGCCTTGGTTATATCTTCTTGTCCACTCAAAGTGAAAAACAACTTTATATAATTTATATCCTGTTATTGTTTACTATAGGTGGTAATATAAGTAGGTATATATATTACATTTATATTAAATAAACGACGTAAAGAATGACACGAATTGATGCTACTATACAATGTTAAGTTGTTTGCTTGACTCTTGATATATTTTCAAAATCTACATTTTGTTAAACTAAGTAGCAGTGACATATTACCATAGAATCTGAAGTAATCAATGTAATGAAATAATATGTTATAATGTTCAATGTGTTTTTGAAGTCAAAGAAAAATGCGTTAATTTCGCTAAATTTCCATGTCATATATAGAAAACAAACAAAAAATGAGAAAATTATAAACATAAGAATTAATTTTTTACGTAAGGTAAACTCATGTAAATATTTTTAGTTTAAAAATTACTCTTAGTGATGCTAAACTTATACAAAAAAATGTAATATGGTTATGTATGTGTTTATACCTGCTGTGAAAACAGCAAACCATCAAACCGCATCAAACACGTCGAAATATGTTTATGTTCAATGCACTGGTTTGAATAATCTGTAAAGAAAAAATGGGATACTTATTACATGGCAATAGATAATTTACAAAATAATATTATTACCTTAAAGATGTTATTACATCAGTTCTTTATGCATCTTTGCAACTAGATACATATTAACTCTTTGTCAACATACACCTTTTAAGATCGACTGCGACTGCGTGAAACACTTCTTCCTGCAACGCCATTTCTGCTTTGGCTGCGACTCTGTGAATTGCGAACTGGACTACGTGAGAACTTATTACGTCGTACCGGTGAGCGACTAGCAGCTGAACGAGAACGTGAACGTGGCGAGTACGATGGACGACGTCGTGGACTACGTGAACGACGACGTACAGGAGAACGTGAACGACGACGTCCTCCTCCTCCTCCTCCACCACCGCCACCACCGCGACGATTATTAGTGCGTCGATTTGGAGATGTTGGCCTACCGTAGCGTGCCATTTGTACACGTAACTCCCTGCCATCTAACATACGACCATCCATTGCCTCCAATGCATCTTCAGCATCACGTTTATCATAAAATCTATGTCAATCAAATTAAATACATAATTTATAACAAGAATTTAAGCCTTAAATGAAATGAGTTTAACAAAGGAAAAATACTAGAAATTGTGTATGTAGTTTCCGTACGTATGCTATCTAGGACGTGTTTCGTAGACAACTGTTGCAAATTGAAAACTTTTATATCGCATTTTTCATTAAAGATATCTTCGGTAGACTTAGTTATCTTTTGAAGCATGATAAATGCAAATGTGTTAATAGACTTCGAAATTTACTTATGTATATGTGAAGCTATACAATAGATATGGGTTAAGGGTGATTTTATTTTTTTTGCGCAAACCACAAAAAAAAAAAACCTAGCGTATTCGACTTACCTAACGAATGCAAATCCACGACTCTCTCGAGTATAACGATCTCGTGGTATGTAAATGTCCCCAACTTCGCCGCAACGCTCGAACACTCGACGCAAGTCTTCTGGAGTTGTCCTGTACGTCAAATTATCGACCTACGAAAATTACAAATATATTTCACAAAATTTTGAGAATTTTACATTCAATGAGTAATTACTACACCGGCGTATTGCCAGCAATAGTCACGTCGCAAAAAGAAAAAGAATATGGATTGACTTACCTTTAAAGAAATCATTCCGTCAATTCTTGGAGGAGGTCGATTTGATGATCCACCACCACCGTGACTCATTTAGTTTTCCCCTAAAAATGTTCACTTTTAAAAGATATTAAAAGCGGCACAAACGGCCTCAAATTGAAATTTTATTGATTTATGGAATCAAAGATGGCGTCGCCCTTTTTATTTGTGAATTCTACCACGCGCTAAGATAAACGCACAACGAGATCCCACGAAAGTTGAAACACAAATGAACGACACGTTCGCATTTTCGACGAAACTCTCCAATCAGGGTGGTCATATTAAGGATATCCGATGCAGTGTTGCATTTTATTTCACTTATCAGACTGTACTTAATAAGCATATTCACGTACAAAGTTCTTCATTTTGTAAATTCCAGGAAAAATTAATATAAAATTAATATAATATAGAAATGAAATGTATTATATACTAAAAGTCTGGTTGATTTTTAAAAATTGAATCTATATACAATACTTATTGCATTTTACGAGGAATATGGTTGCAAGGATTTTTTGATATATTTTTGTAAAGCCTGTATGATCCAGCTTCGTTTATATTAGTTGCATTCTTTTGCGCGCACGTTGCAAAATAAGCGATATGATTTATAGGGTTGCAAAGTAAAAAACATTAACATTGTAAGCGAGTTGGAAAGAACGCCAATTCGCTTATAATTTCATTTTAGTTACTTAGTAACGCTGGTTACTTCCATTAAAATGACCGAGTATATCTTCAGCTCAATGTCAGGTTGAAACAGCAAATTTTCATTGCTAAAACATATCTGTCTTAATGAAAATCCTAACATCGCTGTGCTAGCATCAACTGTCGTATCGTAGTTTGATAACTAGATTTTCATTTCATAGCGTCATTTGCATTCAACAGAGATCAATTTGAGCGGATTTTGGAACAGTACAGCTCTATTATTACTAGACATGAATTCACCCAAAATTGTCGAGGTTTTCTCGTTCCCTCGATATCTGCCATTATTTTCAATTGTTTAGTGATTTTAATGCGAAAATAAAGCGAACTTGTTTACTTGACGGCATATTAAAAATAAAATGTTAAGGCAGCCTTAATAGCCGAAAAGCAATTTTAGCCGCTCGCCACTTCGCCAGTCATCTCTGTTTTTGGCTCATTGCCATTGGGTCTTAGGTCGCTTAATTATGTTAATATCGATCATATCGATTGGTGTTGGTGATTTCTGTGTTTGTTCTGTACCATTTGACACTTTAGATAAAACAAAGGACAAAGGAGAGAAGATTTCATACGACAACTTTTTCCGGTGTGGTATGACATTTAATTCCTTCATTTATTATCTGGGATATAATAATAGGTTGATTCTCTTGGCTTTTGTTATGTCAGAAGCGACTTCCTTATAATATTTGTTTCTTCTTTACTTCCTCTTCTTTCTGTATGCGTTTGTGTTGTTTGTACTTCTTATCTTTCATTCGCAAGAACTCCCTCAGATTGCGCTACCTCTATAATGGCTTATTACTTGACAATGTTTTGCCATCAAGATAATAGTGGGATTCATACCCGCATCGTTGTATAAACGCACCAAAGAGTCATTATGTAAAGCCCGTAAATCAATGTATATGTTAACAACAACTAAATAAAAACGTCGAAAATGAGCAGAATAAAAAAATACAAATTATTGATTGGGCTGTTTGAGCAAAATGAAAGTAATTGTCCTTGATATAAATTAAGTATATTTACCTAATAGGTAAATATAGGTAATACCTATGATTTAACGTATTACAGAACAACAGCGTGTACAACAGAGTTGCATTTAAAACCGTATAATTCTATCTGGTCATTTACACGATTATGATTACGATCGCGTACATTTTTACGAGGGTAAAATCTTTTTCATACAAATGACTGACATTTGATTTACGAGCGTATAATTTTATAAGGCTTACTTTTTAATTTCATAAGGATTTTTTATACGGTTGCATGAATTCCACCAATGTCATTGTTGCTGTGTTGAAGAGTGAACTCAATATATGAGTGGCGCATTCACTTTAAACTTTTCTTTGTTGACAGATCGAACGTGTTTCACCTCAAATAAAATGCGTTTCTTGGCAGAGCCGAATATATGCATTGCAGGACAGGTTTGAACGTGTAATTATTCATCTATTAAAACTTTAAAAAACATTTTTAAGTTTAATATCCCAATATGTGGCAACTCTTTTCTTTTTCTTGCGCCGCTCTATTTCACCACTCAATCATTAAAGTTGGTACTTTTAGAACAGCAGTAATGCTAATTTCGTTTTTTTTTCTAAATGATATACACCTATTTTTAGTTTTTTACCCTTTCAAATTTTCTTTGTTTACCCGCCAATACCATATTTAAGTACATAAACAAACTGAATACGTGATATTTCTCTAACAGCATGTTCGCACATAGAGATTATCTTCATTTTAGAGATTATTAGGGCCTAGACAAACGGCAACCTAATTCCGGATTACCAAGTTAATTCGAATTAACTCCGCCATTAACTGCAGCTAATCCGCATTAACTCTGTGAGTTAATTCTCAAAATAAAAGAGGATTAGGGCAATTTGCGATGGCAACACTGGTGAAAATTTTCTATTGTGAATTTTTCTCGATCCATTTTACAAAATATTAGATGTGTCCGGTCACAAAAAACTTTTAACAATTGTTAACAGTTTTCAACATGAAAAGCGTTGGCGTAAAAATAAATCCAGCTGTCAATTACGAACTGTGAATGTCAATTTACAAGTTTCTGATAGTTTTCAGTTCACGTACTTCTTGTAGATTTTCTCATATCGAGAGTGACAGATGACAGAAATTGATAGTGATAGTAATGTAAGTGAGTAGACCTAATAAAGCAGCAATCAGCCGTTTGGTTAATCCGCAATAGTGCCGTCTGTCAAGTTAATATTTTATTCGGATTAAGTGCGCCGGTAATCCGGAATTAGGCTGCCGTCTGTCTAGGCTATTACTCAAATCTAGTTTCGAACAAATAGATTGCCCATATAAAATCACTATCACCATAATCTCGGATTTTGTGCAAATCCCGATAATTTAGATTTGTTAGATTTTCCTCTATGCAACTCTCTTTTTTATCGATTATTTCGTGAAGAAGGGACTATAATCAAAACTGGCGTTGATTTGGCGTTGGATTTTGACAGCTAAGGATCCCTTTAGAAGTAAATTTATGTAAACGGGTAGGTAGATTTTTGTAATCTAGTTGGTGCCACCACCAGACATAGCGCGCGATGTATTGAAGGAATGAGTGAGTGTTAATTAGCAAGGCAAAGAAATTTGGAAATCTTTGGGTGTGTAGTGCCAAAACGTGGTCTTGTAGTGTCAAAGTGCTGTGTTTGCCGTTTTCTTATATACTTCATATTCTTTACGGATGTTTGTTGTTCTATTTTTGCTTCTTAATACGTCCTGTTTTTTGGATATGCACTGTCATGTGTGAAAACTGGTTGAAGTAATATGTGGGATATTACACTATGAACCTTTTTGTACAAACAATGAAATTGTTGTTGTGCTGAAAGATAAACATAGTGTAAGAGGAATGAACACTTCAAATTTTTTTTTGCTGCGAAACGTTCCTGCATTACGTCACTTGGCAGAGCTGAAAATATACAGAAATACATCAATCAAAACATTGATTAGAGAGTAAAATTATAAAAACCTTGTCAGCAGAATATTGATAGTGTATTATCCCCACATTTCGTTCGCTTCGAATAGTTTTTACAAATTATTACAAATTTTATTATTTCTTACTGGAAATATGTTCGCGTACTCCAAAAACCAATAAAAGAGGGGAAATTGAGAGAGCAAATTATTTCCTCTCTGTAATAATTCCTGCAAATTTTTACTAGTAAAATAATATTTCTATTATTAAGAAATAGTAATATAGAAAAAACAGCAGTTCTTACTGGCAAGTGATAGAACTGAAAAATAAAACACCTTTGACATTTTACAAATTTTCCGTTCACGTACTTTTTTACTTTTTCCTGATTTTTATTGAGAATCAGTTGGGAATTCATCAAATATCTCTTTGAAGCAATTAAAAAACAAATCGTTTAACTGCGGCTACTTGCTATATCGTAGGCATATTTATTTGTACAATATGGTAGCACCGGTTATGCTGAATTTTATACATATATGCGTGGCCATTTTGACTGATTAACAATCGAAGAATTCAACTGCATTGAAATTGAGTCAAATTTTTTAGTGTTTTTGGTCAAGAAAAGTGTGAAAGGGACTGGATAAGGAAAATACGTTCGTTTCAAAGCATTTCGGATTTTGCCCAAATAAGTCCAAAATACTATTAAACAAATTTGTCACTTAACAAAACGGTTCATTGTTAAAATCTGTCAAAGAAAAACGTGATTTTCTTAATCGAGAGAAGGCAATACAAAAGCAAAAGAAAAGAAAAGAATTTAAGAGCTGCGCGAGGAGTGTAACGAAAACGTGTCCGTCTGTCTATCTACCATTGTCGGTAGGGGGGAACGAAAGTGTGTCACTAATCAAAAGTTTTATATTATTTTGTGTGAAAATTGTACGAAAATTGTATATATATTAAAAAGAAAAGATGGCACAAGAAAATACCGAAATGCATACAAAATTTTCTACGCTCAACGTGAATGCTGTAGAATTTGTTCCCAGTTTTGGATACAGTAGTGCGGCGGCCAGTGCTCTTAATGCCGCTAACGTAGCTGAGGTGGCAGCGTCGGCAGCAACGACAGTACCAGTGGCTACCAGTATGGACACTTCCTCGGTGCCAGCATCTGCTAGCGGTACACCAGCTACAACTCCAGATTCGGTTGGATCTGTGAGTTCATTGAACGCAATTAATCCTACTGCCGACGCTGCCATTGCACAGACGGCACCACCTGCCGAATCGCCCATGCAAATATCACCCGTGACTACGCCTTCTATTGCTGCGCCGGTGGAAAATATTAATACAGCTGATAAAATTACAACTAATAATGGTAAGAATTGATCGATTTAAAATATGGATTAATGAAGAAAAGACAACACTGTTTGCACACGTAGAAATAGGAGTGTCCTAACTCTGCTATGTATTGTAAGAAGTATATTCAGTCTGTATGACTAAAGCATATATAACTTTTTTTCTTCTCATTAAATGCTACCACATAACCTCAATTAGAGGAACATTTTAATTTTGCAAAACATTGTACGATAAAAATATTATATATTCTATTTTATGCTTTTTCTTCTATTTCTCATTGTCATTTTGTTAACTCATTCGCCTAACGCACGCATACAGCAAAGTACACTCGCCTATACGTATGTATGTGTGTACCATACATACCTACGAGTTTGACACGTTAACTTTTCTTTTGGTCCCCAATAAGTGTCTATATAATTCATATATTTGCAGAAGGTCGCGAGTTTCCCCGATGAGTCAATATTAGATTTATAATTTTCCGAATTTTTTTTACTCCTTTTTTATTGTATTAAACCAGTTATACCCTGAATTTACTTGTTGCGTTAAGTTTGATTTCTTTGCGTTGCTTTCTGCTATCGAAAAATTTATTGAAACTGCTTATAACTTGTTCTGTTTTTTCGTATTCTCACCTATTTGTCGTGGTTTAAAGTAGTTTTTTTTTGTTGGCAACGTGCTGCTTATTTGGGATACTAAAGACATGCCAAGTTGTTGAAATTCATTATTTAAACTCAATTCCAAAGTGTTCTAATATAATTTTTTATTTGTTTTTGCTTTAGAAAACGATCCAGCAGATAGTTGGGATGTTGAAGATGATCCTATCATCACACCAGACGAGGATGAAATAGACGAAGTGGAGGAAGTTGAGGGTGATGTAACACCAAAAATATCCAAAAAGAAGATTCCGAAAATTGAAGAATCACGAAGTAAAAAGGAACATGTTAATGTTGTCTTTATTGGCCATGTTGGTGAGTCAAGTTGTATTATAAATGCATATGTAAATGTGCATCCATTCAACCAATGTGTATTTTAGATGCTGGTAAATCAACAATTGGTGGACAAATTATGTACCTTACGGGTATGGTTGACAAACGTACATTGGAGAAATATGAGCGTGAAGCACGTGAAAAATCTCGTGAAAGTTGGTATCTCTCATGGGCATTGGATACAAATCAGGAGGAACGTGATAAGGGCAAAACGGTCGAGGTGGGAAGAGCGTTCTTTGAGACAGAGCGTAAACATTTCACTATTCTTGATGCGCCGGGCCACAAAAGTTTTGTACCGAACATGATCGGTGGTGCTGCCCAAGCAGATTTGGCAGTGTTGGTCATTTCGGCGCGAAAAGGTGAATTCGAAACGGGGTTCGATCGGGGAGGGCAGACCCGAGAGCATGCTATGTTGGCAAAGACGGCGGGCGTGAAGCATTTGGTAGTGCTGGTTAATAAAATGGATGATCCTACTGTGAATTGGGATGAGATCCGCTACAACGAATGCAGAGACAAGATATTGCCATACCTCAAAAAATTAGGTTTCAGTCCCGCTAAGGATTTGACCTTTATGCCTTGTTCGGGATTGAGTGGCATCGGTTTATATGATCAAATACCCGAATCCATATGCCAGTGGTATAGAGGGCCTGCTTTTATTCCATTCATTGATGCTTTGCCTTCACTGAATCGTAATTCGGATGGGCCATTCATTATGCCCATTGTAGACAAATACAAGGATATGGGTACAGTGGTGATGGGGAAAGTGGAATCGGGATGTGCGCGAAAGGGACAAAATCTACTTGTTATGCCTAATAGGGTTAGTATGAGTGTATGCTTTTTTTTACTGATGCATTTTGCTAATATACAATTTCAATTTTTTATTTTTTTGCAATCAATTAGACACAAGTTTCCGTCGATCAGCTGTTTTCAGATGATGATGAAGTTACATCTGTGGGTCCTGGCGAAAATGTGAAGATCAAACTTAAGGTTGTTATTATTATTATTATTATTAAATATGCCCACTTTTAGATGATTCGAAGGTCACTTTTCTTATGACACCTTAAGAATTCTCTAAATATGTAGTTAATCTGTTTAAAAATATTCTATACCTAATTGTTTGCGTATGATTTACAGGGAATTGAAGAAGAAGACGTTTCACCCGGTTTTGTTTTATGCGATGCAACCAATCCAATTAAAACTGGAAAAGTTTTTGATGCCCAAGTTGTTATTTTAGAACACAAATCAATTATCTGTGCTGGCTATTCGGCTGTCATGCATATCCATTGTGCGGCTGAAGAGATTACAGTCAAAGTAATGAACATATTGCTATATTTAAAAGTGCATGTTAAAATTATATAACTTACATTTATTTTAGGCGCTCATTTGTTTGGTTGACAAAAAGACCGCAGAAAAATCAAAATCACGTCCAAGATTCGTTAAGCAAGACCAAGTGGCGATTATGCGTATAGAATGTTCCGGAATGATATGCCTTGAACAATTTAAACTATTTCCACAAATGGGAAGATTCACTTTACGAGATGAAAGTAAGTGCTCATGTGTCAGATTTGTTGCAATATTTACATATATTTTCATTTTTCTTTGCAGATAAAACTATTGCAATTGGCAAGGTGTTGAAAGTAATTGAATAAATTATGAGTACAGCTTAATTTGTGGACAAAGTGCTCACACGTTATAAAATTTATGTTTCTTCTTTTTTTTTATTTTATTTTTATTGGTCAACTGCGTCAACACGTCAAGATACCGAAATACTTGAATTAACACAATTTTTTGTTTTAATAATAAATACAAGAAAAACAACTATACACACACTTAAAATCTAATGAATGAAACGAACGAAATGAAAAATAAAATATATATTATCACTACTATTAAATATGATTAAATTATATATATATTTTTTTTGTTATACTCAAGATATGACAGTGCGTGCGAATATAGTAAAATAGAAATCCACCAAACCGTTATACAGCACATACATACATTATGCATTATGTATGTATATTTGAAAAAAAAAAACGAGAAAATACGATAGCGAGAAAGTAGTATATTTGAAAAATTCATTTCGGATGTTTCGTTACTTTAATTACTATTGATGTTCTTTTTTGTTCTATTTTGTTGTTTTTAAAAAATATGGTTTTCACTGCAGCGAAATATGTAACATCATTTGAATGCTAACTGATTTAATATACCGAACAACGCCGACAACAAGAATTTTTATGTTTTATTATGGGGGTTTCTTTAAAGCAAATGCTGCATATTGAATTTTCGTCGTTTTATTTTCCTTTTTAGGTATTTGTACTGAAATGATACATGTATTTATTGTTAGAAAATAAACAACAATTTTAAATGATTTATTTATATAATTTTCTTTTATACATGTTTTAATACGTGTAACGTTTTTTTTCTTTGGTTGTTTCGCAGCAAAATAAGTAATGAATTAAAAAATCTTATATACATACATATATTATAGGTATATATATATATAAAAAATATTTAAAAATTCAACGCTTTAATCCTGTTAAACATGTACGACGAAATGAAAAGCAAAACACTACATACAACCTTTTATATGCCTACATACATATATAAAGAAAATGAAAAAAAAAACAATTTATTTAATAAACAAAAAGTAAAACACCAAATTATAAAAAAAAAGAAACAAGTTGCTTACAATAAACCTCAAAATGGAAAATAGAAACGTTGTATAAAAATGAATTCATCAATCAAATCTAATAATTACAAATACACACACACACACACGCTCATCCAGACAAATGCGAAATTAAAAGTAGCCTCAACTAAAGGAAAACGACAAGAAAATATATAAATAATGATTTGATGCGATTTTTTTTTAAATTTTACTATTGTCACGATAGTCATGTATTTTGTGAGGCAATGAAACAACAAGTGGTTCCACTTTCATTCCTTGATACACTTCGTGTACACGAAGTGCACGAATGTGGTTCATTTAGTCTCTTTTGATACTCTATACTCTTAAGTGATATCTTGAAGCATTAATTTTTCTTTCTTTCTTTAGTTCTGCTGCTAGCGTAGAACTTACTAAGAATATATGTATGTAATACCAATTGTTATTCTTTTTAAATTGAAACTTACATAATTGAAATTCCTATGAAAAGATACAAACAAACAAAAAGAAATCGATATTATTAATGCTTTGTGTTGCTTGGATGCTTAGTTTTAATATCTATCACATATGTATGTATATATATACTATATGTATACTATATCTTCTGGGAGAATGATGAAAATGATGAAAAGGCAATCTAATTTCATAAAATAATATGTCTATTGGTGGAAGTGAATAAAAAAAAAAGAAAAATTGAAATTGTTTAAAATCAATTTACACACAATTACAATTCAATTAATTTGAATATTAAAATTGGACAAAAAATTTTATTTTAATGTTTAAATCGAAACTTGATAAAAAAAAAGAATGGATTTATGTATATTAAAACAAAAAAAAAAAAATAATAAAAACAAGCTAAAATATTTATACATACATTATGACAAACAAAACAAATTATGCTGAAAATGATTTTTTTATTAAATATAAAATAAAAAAAAAATCGAAATTTATTATAATTTTTTAATTTGTTTTTTATAGCCTTTTATATGTATGATGTGATTCCCCTAATATCGCCACTTAACGTAGCTCATATACAAAATGATCACAAAAACACCTGAAAATCAACAAATAAACTCGTAACTTACATAGAGTGTTGAAATGTATGACCGACCCTCATTGTTTTACTTCCCTAATCTTTAATGTAATTTAAAAACTAATGCCCCTATTTGTTTTCTCTATATTCAATACCCGGATAGTTATGTGCTTGTTTTTTTTTGCAAATATTTAGATGTTTTTGCGTTTGGCAACCTCCTTATGAGGTCGAGATAGATGTGCTAATGTTCGTGTGATTTCCATCATTTTGTATTGCAGCCCCCTTACGGTGTGTAGATAGTGTATAACTATGCTTAGGGGAAATGTTGGCGATATAAAACTAATGGGAGTTAGGGTTACATTTCAACCTCGTTGAGGGGATTCTTCAGCAGCTACGAAGTTTTTTGTCGATTTTTTTGTGCCTTCAAACCTTCTTGTGTCATTTTGTATGGACGCTCCCTTAAGGGATAGTGATACGGGGTAAATAGGTTTGGCGGTCGGTTAGATATTTTATTTCTCAAAGGGCCCCAACGGATTACTCGGAGCGTATTTAATAAAATATTAAATTTTGTAGTTGAGCCACTTAAGTACTGGAGATAGGTGAAGATTATGTTTTGGAAAACTCTGACGGAAAGGCAATTAATAGGAAGTTCACTTCCGTTAGAGTCGTGCGGTGGTCATAAAAACATCAATTTTGTGGGTAAGTATGTTTCGCAAACATGTTGAGGAGAAAAAATGAATGGTGGTCAAATCCAAATATTTTTAGTCTATGAGCACAAGAATCCGTCTCCTCTACATTTAACGGTCATCTGTATTGGTATATTCTAAATTCAAGTAAGTAATTGAAAGAAGCCCTATGTAGGCCCTATGCTCCAATTAGAAGTGATAAAGGAGAAAAAAAAAATAAAAATAAAAAGTGACAGACAACATCAACTATTTGTCCATGTCTTAAAATATGGCAAAGTTCACATTCGACAAGCCTCTTCTTCAACGACGACTCCAAACTTGGACGAGCGGTAGCAGAGGTGTTTTGCGAATACCTTGGAGTTCGAATAAGTTTCACGTTACCGGACTAATGCAGCGTTTTAAAAGCAGAAGTGTTGACAATTCATGATGTAATGAAGTGGCTTCAGTGTATTTCACTGGGTATTTTCACTGACAGCCAAACAGCAATAAAATCCTGAATTCATCAGTAGCCCATAACAGCAGATCATCTTTTAATGATATGGCCGACCAGTTCAATATACACTTTAGATGGTTGCTAGGACACAGGGACATACTAGGGAACGAGACCGCGTACGAGCTTAACAAAGAAGGATACAACAGTGAAAACTCTATCTGATAAGCGGAGTATTGGCGTTCCAGCGGTAATGTGTAACGGTAATAATCTTCTAGCTTCGCATGCATTATAGAAAACGTATGCCAATCTGGCAGGTATTAAAAATAACTCAAACAAATGAGCTATTAGCGCTTAACAGATACGCAGTTAGTATTCTGCTAGGAATTATTGTGGGGCATTGTCAAATAGGTAGCCATGCACGTAGTCTACGCATCACAGCACCTGAGTAATGCTGGAGGTGCGACATTGAGGAAGAGTCGATGAAGATTTACATAATGTCCTATATTTTGAGTAATCCAGAATAAAAATGGCTATATTGATTTATGGTGCTGAACTATTGCCTTTGTATCAAAAAATCATAAAATAGTAATTTTTCACTTGAAAATATGTAAACTTCCAAAAAACATCTTACAACTTTTTTGCATAGATATTTACTCATACCAAAAAACCTCAATATAATAATATTCAACAATTTTTTCATTTGCATAATTACCGATTTGATCTTAATATTCACCAAACAACTTTAATTCCGGGTAATTTCTATGAAATACCTAAGTCTTCAAAAAAAAAACATTATTCTTTCATTCTGTAAACCTGGTCACACTATTTAATAAAAATATACATTTAAATGGATAACAATAATTATATCATTTACATTTAGATGCTTACACATACAAATTCATTGGTACTTATACTAGTGCATTTATACATTTTGTGGCTATTTACACAAATTCAAAATCTACGCAATCTCTCAATGGACAAATAACTTCATTCATTAATTAATTGATATAAAAATTATTTTTTCGCTAAAAGTGGTGTTATTGGTTTATTTCTACGCCGCGTCTCCTCCAATCGTTGTGTTTCTCTTTCACCGTATAAATCTAGATTTCGGCCATGATACCAAACGAGTACATCAAAAATAACACCAATCGTTGTTAATGCTGGAAATTGACATAATTACATATACATATTTTTTTTTACATTAAATATCGTCACAGTTTCAATATCGAACTTACTAAGTGCCAACGTATTTACTAGATAACGAAATGATGCCTGATCGTAAAGTTGACAATTACCCATGCCATTACATGTTTTTGTCCATATTAAGCATGTTGAATCAATGATGCGTCCAAAAATGATGGGACCAGGTATTAGAGCCAATAGACTGACCATCATCAATGATAAACCTTGAGCAAATGATTTGTCTTCGGTTGAAACAGCTCGATAATTAACCAATAAATTTCCAATACGTCCCGACGAGCCGAACCAATTGATAATTGTCGAGGCGATGGCAAAACTCCAAAATGAAATTTCGCATCCTTTGAGACAGATACCGGGTGTCAGTATATTATCAAACGATTCGATAGAACGTCTACTACGATATGATTGTAAGCTTTCGGTGGAGGTAGGATCCAAATCATTCAAAAGTGATGTTGTTATTGTTGAAATTGACGTTGTAGCTGTTGTTGTTGTTGTTGTAGTCGATATTACCGGATGTTCAATATTTGTAATTGCTGTAGCTAAAGATAGTAGAGAAGATATTGTCGTTGGCTCAATGGTAGTTGTAACCATAGGCTGTTGTACGAGTTGCTTCGCTATAGACCTGTCTTTAATGTCACTTATTAAAGTGCTTAAAATATCATAATCGCTGCTTGATACAGTATGAGTAATTGGAAGAGTTGTCGCAGAAGTTGTGGCAATTGTTGATGTTAGTGATGTAACACAGCTACAATTTGAGTAGTACTGTAAAATATATACATATATGTTGTTAGGATTTCATCTTGTATGCGTTTAATATTTAATTTCTTAATCTATATTTGTATTTATAATCAGATTCTACGTAACTAGCGATTCTGTTGTTCAACGCACTTGTAATATTAAATGCTGAATAATCTATGAAATATGGATCGCAAAATCTATGGCATTGCCAGGCATAAATTGCCCACATGTTTCAATATCGTTTGAGTATTTCATTGGCTGAGCTTCTCTTCCATTACTGTTGTGCGTCTTAAATTTTGGACAGTATTAGAAAGGACCTAGTTATTTTAGCCGGTTCCGAACGGCAGAACACTTGTGACATCACAGAAGCTCGGCCAATGAGCCCTTTGGGGCTTTAAGTGCCACATATTAATTTTTTTTTTTGAGTATTTCATTTCTCTTGTTTTGTTCTGATCAATGCCTACTTCTCATTTAGTTGCTGTTCGTTCCATTAGGTTCTTGTAGAGCTTTTTATAATTTTACCTATTTGAGTATTTGCCTACTTATTTCGATTTGGCGGAACCAGTGAAAAATTTGTCCAGAACCATTCTGTAGGCAGAACGGCTGTGACATCACTTTGGCTTTGGCGCAGAGCTCTTTTAAAAGCGTTTTCATGGCAATTTGTTACTGCTGAAAGAGTTGCCAATTGCTTGCTGGCGGGTGGGTATCGTTCGAAAGAAATTTTTTTTTCGATAATTACACATCAGAAGGCCAAAGCATTAACCACTGAGTTATGGCAGTCACAGTCCAAAGGGTACGAAACGTTATTACTTAAAAAATGGAATGAATCTAAGGCCAATGCCAGTCTGAAAAGTTCCATACACCGAGCAGAGTAGGAGAGTAAGTAAAAAGTCAAGGAAAATATTGGGTAGCAAAAATGATTGCGTCATTCTTGGAGCGGTGGGAGCTAAGCCCTCAAAGTGGTTGGGGGAGAGCTCTTAATTCTGAAAGATTCTACGCACCGTCAAAAGGAATCTCAAAAAGAGGAGAGTAGGAGAGTAAATAAAAACTCAAGAAAATGCACAAATGCATGGGGCATTCTTGGAGCGTGTGCTCAAAAGAATTTCCTTAAAATCTTGACAATACATAAAAAAAAATTAAGCAATCACAGTTGTCATTTTTTGGTATGTGTTAAAAAATTGTCTCTATAGAAATAAGAACGAGTCCAAGAATTGTGTGTGTGTGTGTACATACTTTTTCTTCTGAATTCCATGCAGAACAACCGGCATGACATGGTGAAAAATATGTTGTATCTGTAGATTCATGGCATACGGGAGAATATGGTACACCATCACAGGCACATTCGGCATTACATTGTGCCGTCAAGTTGAGTCTGTAATAAAACAAAAACAACCGAGTAATTATTTAGCTATGGTATATATGCAGGGAGTAAATTAAAACTTACACTCCATTTCCTTGAAAAGATATCGAATCACTACAATACATAAACATATAGGATACTTGTCCGAGAATGTAGACACAACCGACAATTACATTCCACATAAGTACACTACCAGGCTTGGGCTTTTTCTTCGATATTACCAAACCGGACCCGAGCAAACCGACAACCATGCCGATAACCGATACAGGACCCACAACGACAGTGGCGCTTTGAGCACTTTTATGAAATTGCACCTCCATATATTTCGAAAGGAATGTCATATAGCCGGCAGCACCCAAAATATAAAATACAGCAGATATGATATTAAAGATGAGCAATTTATTGCGCAGCAAACGCATAAGAGCCTTTGGAAAATCTATAAATGAGTAGTGTAATTGATTAAATTATTATTTTCGTCCATGAGATGTTTTTGCACCTTTCATTTGTGGAAAATCTGAAGTACCAGGTGGCGGTGTATCGAGAGCGGCATTTGAAGAAAAACCACTACCCAATGGTAGACCTTCATCCATTTGCAATTCCTCTTGTCGCAGCACATGTGGTATATGTGAGTTGTAGTTTTCACGATTTTTCTTTGGTAAATTCTTTGGAAATAGACCAATTAGGCCTGAGAATAATACCATAAGTGTTCCTAAAATCATCCAACCGAACCACCAAGCGCCCAACCAGCGTGGATCCGTATTATCAATGAGTGGTGTTTTCGTAGGGTCAATAAACATGTTCAGTGAGACATAACCTATACAGAAAATTGATCAATTCTCAATATAACATCCATATGTATAAATTATTGTAAATGACCTACCCAAAAAGAAACCAACAATTGGGCCACTCATTCGTAATGCCATCGCCATTGCAAGCATAAGAGGTGTATTGGTTTTTTTTGTATTATCATCCAGATAGGTTTGTCCCAATGAATAGTACAATGTGTTGCCCACACCCAATACGAATTGTGAGAGAAAAATCAAAATCAACGGTACAATCGAGAGTAATTTTTCGCATTCCTGCGATATTTTTGGTGCATCACATAATTGCTGCGAGTGCTTCAATGTGGAATTCTGCATTTGGATAAACAGCAATAATTGAATGATATTCTCGTATACTTAAAACATACATGTATCTACTCATGTGCTATAAATTATGTCATATTTAATACATATTTTCACCTACAACCAATAATGAGTCTGTGATTGTAACATTTCCGTCCACATCCATATCCATGAAATATTCCTTTGTCAATTGTAAAGTATCTTCGCCTGCACCATATATGAAATGTGGCAGAGCGAGTATATAACATGAGAGACCACAAAAGACAATACCCCAAGCGATCCAACGTGGCCGATTACGTTGCCCACCAATGTACGAGAGTATGAGTGAAAGTAGAATCTGTGATATTTCATTGCCGCTAAGGATTATACCTGTGACATTGAAATCGATTGTATGTAAGATTACATTTTAAACACGTTCGACAATGTATTATATTTAGTAAGTAGTGTAGTTGATTAATATTGCATGCACTTGCACGTACTTTCAAAAGTTCTGATACATGCTTTTGTGACCAATGGGCCAATAATAAATAATATGATTGCTTTAAATAAGCCATAAACGAAATACTCAGTGGGTTAGAAAGATCATGAATAAATGTCACATCCTATCCAGCTGACGTCATTATCTTGATGAAGAGAAAATTCGTCTCAGCAGTATATAAACTGTTGGAATTTGCTCTAGAATAACTAAATGGCTTAAGAGTAGATCACATCTTGTTTTGGTCAGGTGAAAATACAAGATATTAGCATTCAATCTAAATGCTCTATATGAAAACACACTGAACCTTGCAAAATGAGCAAAATAACGTGGAATAATCCGAGACTGAACTTCTTTTCTTGCTATAGCTTACTAAGGTTAATGATTTTACGCTAAAATCGTAAAATCCAAGTGTGTAGAGAAACTGTAGAGAAATCTCGTTTTATCAGACATGATATGATTGGGTTTTACTAATTCTTCGGACATAGAAGCATCCCTGACAATGGGAATGGATACTCAGGATGACAACATATGGTAGACATTCGTACACCTTTTATGGAGCTAGACAATTGAACTGGGATCACCGCAAATAACAACAGATATTGGATTTTAACTTCGACGTCGACTATCTCGAAGAATTTGGTCCAAACTAAGCTGAAGGAGAATTGATACTCTTTTAAGGCATAGCAGAGCAGAACCTTTGATTATGCTGTATTCTCTGGTGGACTCAAGGAATTACTAGAAGTGTTGCCAACTGAGAGTTGAGCAAATTGGGAGGTTTAACTAATAATGGGACGCCGTCCTCCTAGTGCTCTAATTTGAGTATGTAAGCTACTTGCAAAACCTAACCTTAGATACCCTAAGATAAGACCAATATTACCTGTTATATGTTATGTTGTGTTATCGTGGCTGCTCTCTCTCTCTCTCTGAGGGGACGCACTTAGGCCCGAAAGGCCCACTGTTGTGCGTGTTAAATTTGGACAGCATTAGAAGGGACCTACTTATATTCGCCGGCTCCGAACGGCAGAACCCTTGTGACATCACTTTAACTTAGTTTTGTTACAGAGCTCTTTTAAGAAGCATTTCTGGCAAATTGATACTGCCGGATTGCCAATCCTTGCAGACAGGTGGGTGCCGTTCTAAAGAAAAATATTTGCGATATAAATTTTTTTATGCTTCCTCCGGTGATTGAAGCCACGACCTACAGATCAGAAGGCCAACACACTAACCACTGAGCTACGGCACCCACAATATTACCGAACACTTTCCTAAATGTTGTCTCGATGAAGTATTTGCCTTCAGTCGCTATTTTAACGGTTAGTGTGTTTACCAGAACTTTTGAAAGTACTAAACGTGCATACATTGAGTGCTTGAGTTGTTATTTTAAATTATTTACCTGTTGTTTGACTAGGTATTTTAAAACGTTTTTCTATCGTGGTTAATGTCACAACGAAATACATATATGACATTGCTTGTATTGTACCCAGTAGACCATAGACAGCCATAAACATTTTGGTAGTGGCATATCGTTGCATCCACATCGGATGCCAATTGGCTAAGCCACACATATATTCGCCAGCACGCCGACGTCTTTTCTCTACAGCAGGCATGTTGTTTTCTTATTTTTGGATTTCTTCACTTCCAAGAGTTTTGTTGTATTTCTCAATATTCAATAATTTTGTTTTGTTTTAAAAATAGCAAATTAATTCATTGTCTTATTGAAATTTCATGTATGCATTCCCATTTGGTACATAACTACAGGAACATAGATATTCAAATCATATCACATATGTATATATATGCATTAATCTCTTATTAAATAATTATGCATCTATCGTTTGATAAAAATTCTCAGTCAATACTAGTATATAATATACGTATGAGTGTATGTAGGAGATTAGTAGCGCTATCTTTTTGTCTGAGCATACACAAAACAAATGTGTTATTAATTAATTAAATTGATTACAATTGATAACTCTTAATAGTGTGTATATTTTTGTTGCGTATTTGACTACTAATAATGCAAATCAGCAATGATGTAGCAAAAACTTATGCTTTTAGGCATTTAAATACATATTTTTATGATTAAAAATTCAAATTGGCATATAGTTTGTTTTGAACTCTCTAAGATACGAGATAATTTAAGGAATTATTATATTAAATATGTTAGTCGACTTGTTAGAAAATTATTTTGATTTTTTTCTAATTCCATTTGCGATGCGAAATAGCTAATTTCTACATAATTCAGGTAGGATGCATTTAGCAGTAATTGTCGTTTTGTTAGAAATTTTATGTTCAGTAAGAAATTTGGTTCAATTAAGCTTATTTAAGAAATCTGAATGAAATCAAATATAAAATAAAGTATAAATAAACATAGCCTCTATATCAAATTGTACTAGAAAAGTTGGGGATTGGATGTGATATTAATAGGACAGATTGATGTATAGAAGAATTTTAGAAAATTATATTAGAATTTTATTTTAATTTATTATTTGAGAACTGTACGTCAAGTACACAGGGTCATCTATTGGGTGTGTGAATCAGTAACCGACCTTTTTTGGTGCTCAAAAATCGTTTATTTTTAATAAGTCTGTAAAAAAACATGTCATGTCAAAGTATTGTCCATCAGAAACTATGACATTTTCCCATTTTTCTGGCAATTTATGGATTTCATCCTAAAATAGCTTCGCAGGTTTGGCATCCAAATACCAATCGAACCAATTTTTGATTCCGGTGACTGAAGTGAAGCGTATTCCATTAAGGGCGTTCTACATGTACCGGAACAAGTGGTAATCTGAAGGCGCAAGGTCTGGGCTATAAGGCGGGTGGGGTAAAACTTCCCATCCGCTTTTAGCTAGATAGTTTTTGACCGGAACAGCTATGTCTGGTGGTGCGTTGTCATGGTGAATAATTCCACATGCTAATGATGACTTACAGCCTTTCATATCTTCTTTGCAAAAAGCAACTTAACAAAACTTCAAATGCTGTTCTTCAGCAAATGCTGTTTTTTCGCCAATTCCCAAAATTTTCTATCGTGAAAAAAAAAATGATGGACACAACCAAATTGAAAACCTTTGAGTGATTTTGACAGTAAATGAATAGACATTTCAAATGACATTTCGGACAATAATGTACGGCATCGCGATAACACGTGGCGCCAGCTAACGTAAATGGTTGGTTACTAATTCACACACCCAAAACGGGTTAGAAATAAAAAAATCTATTTCCAAATATCTTTTTTCGATAGTTTAGTAAAAAATGTCATTTGTAATAAACTAAATTACGTTGCCAGAATTGTTGTAAAAAACGGGTTCAAAAAATTCTCGTTTCTCAAATGTCTCGATACGAAAGTATGTTATTCTCAAAATTACTCGATTTTTTTCATCACAAGGAAATATAAATGTTGGTTTCAAGTATTATCCAACACTTTCTGATGCTTACCAAGATGTGGGAGTCAGCGAGAGAAATAGAGAGAAAGAGAGCGAGTGAACGTGGGAGTGGGTTAGATCGAGAGTTCGAAAGAAATGAGTTCTATGAATTTATTAAATAAACATAAAATAAACATAAAAAAAACATATTCATAAGTGTATATCGATTTCAAGTGTGTGTGCTTAACTAACCAATTTTATTGATTAAACCATTGACCACAATAGATAAGACGTAAAATAAATCAAACGACCAGACAGAATTTTATTGACTTTACAAATACACTTGTTCGCACATGAGGGCAGCCTTAATATGTTATATTCTTAAATTAAATGCAGCAATAGTGTGGCAATAGGAAAATTTTGACATTGAACTGAATCGATAAAAAATATATTTTTGAGTATTTTTTCTCAGAAGCCATTTTAACTTCACTATAAAAGTTTGAACGCCTAGTTTACTGTAAATAGGCAAAAAAAAAAAAAAAAATTGGGGTATTTTTTTTTTGAATTGTGATATTTGCGAATTATCATACTTGTATCGGATATCGCTTACAATAAGCACAAGAGCTTCTAACTTTCAGGAAAGTTGTTTGCTTTATGAGCATTTGGATAATTTCCTAAGAAGTTGATTTACTAAATTTTTTTTTGAATTGCTACTCAGAGATTATTAAGAAACGTAGTCAAAACATAATAATAAATTTCATAATTAAATAATGTGATAACTCAAATTATTATCATAAAATTTTTTAATTAATTTTTTTAAATTTTTTGTTAATTTAATCCATCGATTACATGTGTTAATAATATGTACAATACATATATTTTTTTGCACAATCACATTTAATAATCATATCTAATCTAATCATTATTATTCACACAGGTGCACTATTTTTGTTTTTTTTATATCAATTCAATAAATAGGCATAATAAAATTGGACATTTTCGATATAAAACACACACCGATAAAATAATAAATAAAGCAACAACACAAAACAACAAAATTGTTCACTAACAATATCAATTCACATCGTACTTTTTTTTATAAGAATGTCTCGATCAGTACAAGATATTCGCGAAATTACAGTTTTGTTCATATACGGTTGCCTCATCAAGTGATACTAATTCATATCGTAAACGTTGTAGACGATCGAAGGTACATATAATCACTACTACTACAATACACTCGTAGAGGAATACTGGAAGAACACACATAAATCTACTCATTTACACATACAAACAAACTATCACTGATAAAAGTAAATGTAAATCAATTGTTGATATGATAATGCTATTTTGTGTGTGTTAAAGTAGTATTACTTTGGAAAATAAACAAATGATTTAAATGTATATGTGTGTATTTGAATGTGTATCCCTATTTTGTTGTGTACCTAATATTCTGGTATTTGTAATCATTTTATTATTCCTTATATTTGATGATTACTCATACGTCACCGTGGCTCTAGTACGAGCACTGAACTGCATTGAATTGCAGTGTGTGTCTGTATGCATGCAGTTTCAACAATTTAAATTTAATTTAATATAGAAATTTATGTAAATTTATTATACATATTAAAGTGATAATAATTGATTAATATCTATTTGTATTTTATTGTAATAGTAATAAATTTTGACGAACATTTTAAAAACATTCTCAAATAGAAATTGTATCACAGATCCATGTGAAGAATAACAAATACATATATGCACTATATTTCACTTGTATACATGAGCATATGACGAATTTTTGAAGGTAAATGACCTTGTCAATTTCCTGATTACCTAGTCAAGTCATAAATATTGATACACAGAAAAATTGACGCCAAATGAATATGAATTAATATTTTTCAAAACTTTTTTTTTTTCTATTGGGTTATTCAATGGCTACAAATCTTAGAACAACTTTTTCGAAAAGAACTTCCAATGAAATGACGAAATGACAAGGGCTCGCTTCAACGACTCAATATTTGGGTGCCGAGTAGAGCAAACCATGCCCTCTAATACGGACCACAACTTGTAATCCAACGGATTGAGATCTAGACTACCAGCTGGCCAATCATCCGTTGCTATGAAGTCCGGAATGTTGTTTTTTAGCCACAGTTGAGTCGTTTTTACCTTGTGTGTTGGAGCAGAGGCCTCTTTGGATCCTCGGGATGAATTAGGTTGCTTCACTGGATGCCCGAACATACACACGATCGTTCTGTTTATTGAACGATTCTACTACGGTGAAGATTTTCTCGTAAGTAAACAGAATTTGTCTGTGTGCGTAACGCTTTCGATTTTCGCTTGCGGTTTTCCTCCAATACGGCCGTGAACAGGGGTTCAGCGTAGAGTCAAAATCTTTATGGACATGGATTTTTGTGAAATTTGCAATTTCCGCAACAAGATTTTCTCTTTTCGCAGCGGTTTTCGGTCTATTCATTTCTACACGGCTTTGATCGCTTTCACACTCACAACTCAATGCGCGGACGGCCGGATCTCTAACGGTCTCATATTGCACCAGTATTCTCAAACAACTTCACAGCACGATACACAAAATTGCGAGTGATTCCAAGCGGTCGCAGCGTCCAAAAAATATCGCCTTTTCCTATGTTGCATTTTAGTAGGCCAACTACAACAATACGATTTTTGATGTCGCCCCACTCCATGATTGGAAACAATTGATGCCAATAACTTTTTACATGGCAATGTTATACCTTGCA
Organism: Megamerina dolium; assembly: GCA_963854835.1. Classification (NCBI taxonomy): domain Eukaryota; kingdom Metazoa; phylum Arthropoda; class Insecta; order Diptera; family Megamerinidae; genus Megamerina; species Megamerina dolium. Next base: position 54,013,627 of record OY978529.1, read on the forward strand.
CATCAAGAGGCAAGGGTACTCATATGCTGAGTTTGTGTTTCCATTTGTAACACCAAAAAGGAGAAGAGAGCGTATGGAAAGTACTTGCCATTGGTTCTTTCGCGGAATTAGAATACTTTTCATATATCTCTCTGTCTGAAACTCAGCATATATATGTATTTTTTATCACTGAATATGTACGTTTCAAAAATGGAAGTAATCGGATTAAAACCACTCTTACTTTTAATACAAAATTATGTTTTCGAATATATATATTTCCAAACCTTATTCACATAGATACAATACAATCATTAAATATATTTTGTAATAAAAAAGTTACATTATTTTTAAAATTTTTATTAATGATTGATAAAAAGATTTTAAAATGAAGTTTTAATGCCTAAGAATTTGAGATTCATTTTTCTTTATATGTAAAAGTTGACATTAATTTGAATTAGAATATATGCATAGCACCACAAAAATCATTTATAAACATCTCTCATACTCTACACTGTATTTATAAAGAATCTTATAAGTAACAATGGATGACTGAATTTGTATGTACGTATGTACGTACATATAAGTAGTAATACGAAAGTTACGTGAATGTATGTAAATCTATGTTATTTGTATGTTAGTGGCACTATGGCAATGACACTTTTATTTTGATTTATACATAGTATAAGTATAACATATATACGTTCATATGTATGTAGTACATATGTACTCATTTATATATACCGCCTACTGTGTTCAAATACTATTGTGTACATAGTGTAAATATGATTAAATTTGACTTATCCACATGGATTAAAAAAAAAAAAGATCACAGTTACAATAACTTATACTCATACACATACATATGTATGCTTGTGTGATGACAAATGACAAAGAAAAATCTATCTATTAAAATATATATGTATATACGATAGATATGTACACTTGATTAACTCAAATCGCAGTAGAGATTTAAACATCAAAGTGGCAAAATTTAATTTGTGCATTGTAATTTGTGATAAGATGCTGAACAATAGTATATAGATTTATATTAGGCATATTAGGCAAATATTCGTAACTGAATTGATTTAATATAAATTATCATCGCTTTATTTTGATATTTTCAGCATGAGATGATCGATAAACTTTACAATCAGCATTTCTTTGATTTAAGAATATTAATTACTTTATGAAATAATTCTGTCAATAATTATACCCTGAATAATGCAATATGCAAGGTATATTCATTTCGGTCAGATGTTTGTGACCACTTGACGGAATCTCTGGAGATATAGATATAGATATATATTCGTGATCAGCGTCGCTTAAATTTTCGATTTAACGATGTCCGTCCGTCCATCTGTCTGTCCGTCTGTTTGTCACCTGGCTGGTTCGCACGATAACTTGAGTAAATATTGAGCTATTCCGACGAAATTTGGCATAAGTAACCTATGATCCAGGGGTACGGAGGGGATTGATATTGGGCATGATCGGACAATAGCCACGCCCACACCAAGCATTCAAAGCGACTAACCTCGGAATTTTCAAAATCTTTAACTTGCTATAACTCACATAATATACCACTAGGGACAACAATATTTGGCACATAGAGTTATATTATACTACTATATAACCTCGCCAAAAATGGGTGAGCCACGAATACTTTTTAGCGTAGCTCCCATACAAAGTGTCTGTACTTCTTTTAAATTGAAACAGCTGTAACTTCTGCATCCTTTTGTCTAGAATAACCATAATTGACACTTAGATTAATATCGCAGTCGGAAATAATCTGACAGAAAATCTGCGTGCCACGCCCACTTCTTATTGGGGCTCCCATACAAAGTTGAGGAAATTAAACAAAAATGTTAACCGCCATAACTTACAAACTATTCAGCGTAGAACAACCAGATTTAAGGTGTGGATTAATATTGAAAAATTATTTGGATTTACAAGAAAGAGGTAAGCCACGCCAACTTTTTATATAGCTCCCATACTAAGTCTCGGAATTATCTTAAAAACCTCCTTTAAATTATCCCTTTTAGAACTCTCATAACATACAAAGTACTTCGTCAAAGTCAACCATATTTCGTGTGTAAATTAGTAGTATATGCAAAAATTGTTTTTCAAAAAGTGGAAATAAAAGAAAAAGATGGATATTCAAGTAAACTTTTTACATATATATATACATATGCAGGGTATAGATTGGTCGGGAGATTTTTTAATATTAAATTATTCATTGACCTCAAAATAATGCAGGAACAATTTGTTGGAATATTAATAATAACTAAAGTGATTAGTAAAGTGATGAAAAACTGATTTGGAATTGATTTTATGACAGTTTCATAAAACAAATGTAAATAATTACAAGATTTGCTCATCTTGATTATGATGAAATAATTTAAGACTATATTCACATAAATTTTATTATGCTGATTTTAAATTACATGAATCCACTTTCATATGTTCATTTTAAAATACTGTCTAAACACAGTCGCGCACATTTTTTACGGTTGTAAGTGGTCAAGTTACGGTTTTTGTTGTTTTTAGCGTATGTAGTGTATGATGAAATTAAATTTTCATGATTGAAAGAATTGTTACTTCAACAAATGTTAGAAGATGTCTCCATTCCCTTTCCCCTTCACACTTTTCCCTCTGGCGGTAGATATCGAAACGATTGCGCTCACTCAGGCGCACTGTAAAACCCTGTGAATAGGACTTTAAATGCAATTCCTATTCCATATAATTTTAGTAACTTTTTAAAAAATCTGCATATATATTTGAGACATTGAAAGATATATTGTGTCTTTTAAATTCCAACAATATTAGATTCTGTTTGAAAATTAATTTTGATTCAAAATAGTTTCCAGTCAACTCAATACAACATATAGAGTGCAAAATGAGGTTTTTAAATTTGTAATTTTGATTTATGTTTATTTAAATAAATCTATTCTATATTATAATATTAATCATTTGATCTTGTGACGAAGGCGTGTGCATTAGGATCTTCAAATCGATCTCCAGCTCCGATATCCATAATCCAAGTAATCTTGAAGTTTTTATAAAAACAAAATTATTTGTGTATAGGAAGTAAATAATTTACGTATACCGCAACTACAATATATCAAAACTTACTCCACAATATATGATTGCACCCATAAGCATCAAAACAAGAAGACCAGATGCGATAGCACTTGTAAAGAAACCAACACAATGCCATGCTTCTGCAAATCGAAACTCATTCACATCGATTTCATTGTCACTGCCTTGAAATTGTAAACGTTTCCATATTAATGATGAACCATCTTTACCACGGATTTGCAAATATCCACAATAATATGAGAATTTCACTGGTGTTTCAACATCGGTGGCATGATATGTGATGTCATCATATTCAAAAAATTTTATCACATAATAATCATACATTGTATCTAGGGAAAATTTTAAAGATTTACTCTCATTTGTGCTAAGCGAAATGGAAATTTTCGTTTCATCGCCAGTTACTGTCATGCTATTAATTTCTAATGCAGTATCATTGGATTTCCTTCGCAAGAGCAATTGTTTAAAGTAAATTGAAAAATTCGGATCTGTAAATATATTGCCCATTGTTGTTGTTTTTACATCATGACGACGACTACGACGACGATGACGACGTCGTTTTCGATGCTTTCTGGCCGCTAAATTTACAGTATCCATTGTTGTATATACATATACAATGGGACAATGCAGCATCGTCATATTTTGACTAATGCTTGATATTAGGTAATCTGTAAAATTAATATGGAAAAAATCAATTTGGATTTGCTTTTTTGTTTTGTTTAATTTAATTTAGTTTAAATCTTAAGGAGAATGTATTGCATCTGGTGTACTCAAACTTAAGGTAACAGCACGCAACAATTATAAGAAATTTTGACAATTTATGAATTTTAATCCATGACTAAATAATCAACATATCGTCTCTATTGAAAAAGATGTGAAACATGTATATTACCATGATTTTCCAGCAACTTGGCACGTTCAAGATTGTTATTTTCGATAAAATTTACAACATTTATTGCACCTTTGCGGCAAGTAATGGCCATTTGAAGATGACCAGTATGATTTATTGTATTCGATATTATGGATGATGTCATAATATTAAAAGTATTCATCGGATTTTCAACATTTGCATAATAACATTTTGGATTAACATTTTGTAAATGGTTGTAACAGGATCTGTTGGAATCTTTATTCTTGCATTGAAAATCGTTTGTAGTTAGCTAATGATTAAAAATGCATTGCATTGCATGTAAAATTTGATTACTTTGTCAATTTTTTTTTATCAAATAAACTTACATTTTTTTCCATAAACACAACAAACATGTATTGTTCGGTAAGAGGCATCATAAGGTCGGTAAATGTATTCTGATTAATTATAGTTAACGAGGGTTTCGATGAGCTAAAATGTTTACAACACATAAAAAGTATGAAATGTCAGAATATTGAAATATCAATTACCAATTAAAACCCCATAATAATGCTGGTGTGCAATTAACTTTCTGCACAATCATTAGATATATAGAAAGTAAAACAAGTTTGATTAAAATTGGAAGCATTTTTTGAATCAAGTCCACTTGATACGCTCTTCAAACGAAAATATCTATCGCAAAATCTTAATTATATGTAGTTCTGTAGTTTAATAAAATAAAAATTGACATATAATTCATGGATGATAATTCTTAAAATGGGAAATTATTATTGTTGCACCTAGTGCTTTGTTCGAATTTCATTGAAATTTTATTTGCGAGAGACAAACAAATATTCCGAATACGTTTCGAAATAATGTATTCAATATGGAAATTATTATATTCAAATATGGGCCAGAATATGCTGCCGCATCATCCGTACTTGCCTGACCAGGTGCGCTACTGCTCGAATGAGCAGAATATCGATAAGAGGTGAGCGTATTTTGCAAAGTTTGAAATCTCATATTTTTTAAGGGTTGTGGAGATTGTATCGATCACGTTGAAAAATAATTTTATTTACAATAAAATTTGCACCTTTACTCTAAACACGGGTAGTTTGTGATCGACCCAAGTATGTAAATGTGACTTCGAATCGAAGATGGATTGACTCAAAAATATCACTTTGTCCTGAAAACCAATATGCTTTTCTTAACTAAACAAACCATATTGGTAATTTATTTCAATTATTATCTGCGATCGAAAAGGAATCAGCGAAGGTGGGTTTGACGGTGAACGAGGGCAAAACGAAGTATATGCTGTCAACTATGCGGACAACTATTTATTCGAAATTGTCAAGGAATTTACTTACCTTGGCACCGCCGTTATCACCAAAAATGATGTCAGCCTGGAGATAAAGCGAAGACTCACTTTTGCTAATAGGTGATACTTCGGGTTCAGTAAGCAAATGACGAGTAGAGCCATCTCTCGCCCGACAAAACTGACACTCTATAAGACGCTCGTCATACCTGTGCTGCTCTATGGCGCAGAAGCATGGGTTGTGTCGCAGACTGATACAGCCACGCTTGGAGTGTTCGAGAGAAAAATTCTTTGGAAAATCTTCGGTCCTATTCGCGTCGGTGATGCTATCTTATTCGAATGAACCACCAACTGTACGAGCGCTAAGCTGACAATGACATAGTCCAACGCATCACTATTCAACGTCTGCGGTGGCTAGGTCATGTTGTGCGTATGGATGAAGAAGCTCCGGCGAAAAAGGTGTTTGAAACGGAAGCCGCTGGACGACGACAGACGACAGAGAGAAAGATCATAACTGATTGGAGAAGGCGTGCACAAAGTAGAGACGCCTGGAGAGAGCTGCTGCGGTCTTCCGTAACTCAATAAAGCGTTGTAATGGCCATATATCGTATAAATGAATTAATCAATTTAATAATCTTTTCATACTAAATAGGTGGATCAAAAAGTTTGCTATATATGAAATAAACCTAAGAGATGGCGTTAGTACGTACTAATGTGAATCATTCATAAAAGAGTTCATCCTTCATTAGACGTTTGTTAAAATTTCAGTCATTTTTGTTTTCACATTTTCAGGTTACAGTTATGAGAAGCAAACAACCTGCATGTTTTTCTTTAATTGGAAACATCTAATTTTCGTATTCTGATTAAACACAATTATTTATGCATGGAAATTATAACCGAGATCAAACCAAACTAGATAAATATCATCCAGATTCGATGAAGATGGTTCAAAAGTAGTTTTCTGATATTCGTTGTGGCCGTACAAGCACCGATGACGCCGAACGTTCTTGACGCTCTAAAGAATACATGATAGTATGTGCAACGACCCAAAGGGGAAGTAAGGGAGTTAGTTGAGATCACCAAGATGTCTGTTCGGTATTATACATGACATTTTCGATATGAAGAATCTCTGCGCGCGATGAGTGCCACGTTTATTCATCATTATGACAATGCGCCTGCTCTATCAACGTTAGTTGTGCAGTTATTGTACTCGTTCATTAAAATTTAATTACTAAATTATATGAAAATTCCATTACGTCATCTGTAATGTGCATATGTACGATAATATACATATCGATTACATGTATATTATCGATTAGAAATGTCGCATCAAACATCGATGCTTGACAACACAAATGCTAGATGCGTGCATACTTCTTATGTATTTCAGCCTTTATAGAATACATTACAGTGCATACAAATTTATGTAGACACAACACTATGTTCCTAACATTTGATGTTTATATACATAGAATAAAATGTTTGTAAACATTTTCATTTTTATCATCATTTTCAACACAATTTGATAAGCATTTCATTGGTTATCTGTGTTCAGCTTATCTTTTTTTGTGAAAATACCTATAATATGGTACTATGTATGTATGCTTGCTAATAATTTCACCTGTTAAACTAGAATTAGTCATTGATATCGTACGAATAAAATTACAACACAAAATTGTGCTCGCATACGTCACACATAGTGTTACATTTAATAAGTGAAAATTGCTATTATTTGTAAAAGAATATTTTCAAAATGTGTTAATATATGATAAGTTAATTTAAAATTATATACATGTAATAAGAATAAAATATATATTAAATAGAGATACAAACGATTTTTTTTAGTAGATGGCGCAAATTGAGCGTAATTCGGAAATTGCAGCTAATGCTCAAAATATACCCGATGGTTAGAATAGATTCTATACATACTAATCGTTATGTATGAATTATATTTAATATGTAATATGATGCATTTATTATATGTAACTTACAGATAGTGTCGACTGTGGCATACGTTTATTGGGCTGGTGTCGTGGGCCCAAATGTCAGAAATATGCACGGCTACGTACATTTATGATTGTATTGGCTATTGCTGGTATTCTACAAGGTGCTTGTGAATCATATTTTCGTATAGCCGCTAAGCAAGCAGCATTGGAACATGGTTATAATCCATTAATTGTAGGTGAGCTGAGTTGAAACCTTGAATTCGATTTCGATTCGATTCGATAAATTCATGTGAAAGACACAGAAAGAGAAACTTTAAAAATAATTATATTATCAAATGTGTGATATTGTTTATGAATAAAAGCATAGAATTTTCCTGTTATCTCAGTACCTATAGCACTTGTAAAAATCATAACATGTACGCGTCAAAACTATACGCAGCTCTAATGAGATTACTTTGAGGTGCTAAAATTTGGTTGCTAGTGTTTTTGCTTTTTTCATGTATTGCTTTACGAGCTAATGTTTGAGTTTCCTTCCAGAATGGCTCCTCGTGAGCAGTGGTATATTTCAGGCGATATTTGCATTAACCTTGACCTACTGGGCGCATAAACTTCATCCGATTAATTGGCTATCGGGTACGATCATGTTACAGGCTGCAACATGTATTATTGCCATAATACCAGCCATTATGAATTTGTAAGTGTAATCGATAGCATTGGAATATAAATACTTACATATTTTACAATTCTAGTGCTGATGGCGTTGCTGCAATTTCGATTGAAGTCTTAGATGCCAATATCTGTACGACTTCATTGTATCAAATGCAAAAGACCATACTTACCGAACAGCAAAGTCAGATGTTAATATTGGTTATGCTGTTCATTTTACAATTTGCATTGGGTTTGGGGTCGTTGGCCTTCTACACTATCGGTATTACGTATATCGATGACAATTCACAGTCCATCGATAGTCCAGCTGTTATAGGTACAATACTTGCGGCGAAAATATTCGGTCTACAATTGGGCTCCACCATAATGCTGGGCATTGATATGACAACTATAGGATGGTGGTTGGGTTGGGCCATTTTAGCGCCGTTGGTTTTTATCACCGGTGTACTGCTGAGTCTGTTTCCGAAACGTCTACCGAAGACGGTAATTCATCAGGCAGCACAGAGGATCATTGAAGAAACGAATACCCATCAATTTGGAAGTCAATTTACAACATATATTGCTGATCCAGCATTTGGAGCGTCGGTGAGGCGATTGTTCAGTAACAAATTGCTAATGTTCAATATAATTAGCATAATGTTCATACAATCGGCTATCGTAAACTATGGACTTCAGGAGGAAATCTATGTGCAATCACGTTTCTTTCTGCCATTCAGTGAGGAGGATGGTTTACTGCAAGAGTGGAATGCAAAATTTGTATCGTATTTTCTAAAGCCGCCTGTGGCTGCGATTAGTATATTAATTGGTGGTTTAATTATAGCAAAAGCTAAACTATCTGGAAGGTGAATTCATGGATTTTGGTTGAAATTCTACAATTAAATGCTTTCTTTATTTCAGAACCATAACTGGCATAAACATTACGTTGGGCCTACTATTGTTGAGCATCTTTATTGCCAACATCTTTATAAAATGTGAAGTCGGCCCAATAGCTGGCATAACAAGTGGCAAATTATTGCAACCTTTTTGTTCGAGACAATGTATTTGTAAGCCAAGCACATTTCTACCGGTCTGTCCGGAGAATTCAACGGTTACCTATTTTTCACCCTGTTATGCGGGGTGCTCACGCAAAACAAGATTGAATAATATTGAGGTATTTTGAGGCTTTTTAATAAGACGATAAAGTATTTGCTTATTGGAAATTCTTTTATTTATTTTTAGCTCTATGAAGCTTGCAGTTGTGGCATGGATTTTGAAATGAATACCTCTACCACTATACGTGCGACACAGGGTGCTTGTACAGCAGCCACATGTTCCAGAATGTTAATTGTATTCCAAGTGTTGAGCCTTTTCTCGGCTGCCATTCTCGGCAAAATAACTATTGGAAAGGTTATAATAACATTACGTAGCGTGCTGCCACAAGATAAAGGTCTAGCCCTAGCAATGGAGTTGATGTTCTTCGGACTCTTTACATATATACCGATTCATTTGGCATACGATGTGGTGACACGTGAGCAATTTGTCATAGGGATAATTGTCATTAGTACAATTCAAATATTTCCTCTATAGGTACTACGTGTATGTATTGGGCACCAGAATATGCTAAATGTCTACTGCGTGAAACACCCAAACATGGCAATATATTAAACATTCTGTCGGCAAGTCTTATTCTTATAGGACTTTTGTTCGATGTACTCGTCTTTATTTATGCCAAGGGTATTAATATTTACAATTGTAAAGTGATAGATGTTGATTATACACCATCATTGTATACGCCCATATCACAAGTGGATGAATATCACAGAATTAATCCACCGGCATTTGTAGAACCAATACAATCTTCAACCAAAGAAGAGTCAGCAGCCTCATTAATAGGTGAAACGACACCAATAGCAACAGCAAAAATACAACCAATACGTTCAGCACCATCGCAACCTGATGTACGGATCCAACGAAATCCAAGCTCACTTACAAATTCCTCAGCAGGTGGAAATAGTATTGAGCAACCGATTCAATATGCTCAAGTTGTATTTCCACCTGATAAGCATAAGCCAGATGATGGCACAGCTAGTCCTAAACGTATGGCTGTAAGTGCTGATGTACCTTTGCATCATCTATCACAACACGATGTACGAGCACAATTACAAAATTTACGATCATTTAATGCGGAACCACAAAATGGGACAATTATTGTGGAAACTTCAGTGTCCGTAGATGAATTGACTGTGGTTGCACCCATCGAGACAGATTTGGATAAAGTAGCACGACCACAAAGTCCAGAGACCAATTTCTAAAACTTGAATATATCATGTAGAAGTAGTATTTTATTAATATTATTATATGTATAGTAGACCTATTCAAATTTTTAAATGATGAATTTCTCTTTGCACTAAAAGCTTTTCGGAAAACATTTCAAAAATAACTTTCAGCTAGTAACAGAATGAGTTAATGCGTGGTTATTTGCTTGAAAAGAATTTTCACAAAAAACTTACAGTGCATTGAATAACATTTTTTAGCCAGGTCTAATGTGCAATTTTTTACTTAAGCTCCTATGACATTTTCAAATTATATTGTTCATTTTACATACAATTTAATTTAAATATACGAGGTCAGGTTGGTAAGACCCTAAAAAGGATTCCAATGGATTTCATGTGTTGATGAAAGACAATTTTTTAGGAAAATATAATATCTGAAACCAAAACTAAACTTTAAATGTATTATGGAGACTTACCATCGTACGAGTACCAATGATGCGTCCAGGACATCGAGTTAAAGACATCACCGAAGCGTTTTAGAAGAACGTCGAATGAAATTAAGTGAGATAGCTGATCTGGTACGTAGGCAGGCTAAGATGTATGACGAAGCTAATAGGAAGCTAATTTCGCAATCGCAACAGCAAAATTGGTCGAATGGCGCTATGAATTCCATTCTCCTACACTACTCTTGAGCCTTGTGATATTTATTTTATTTCTATTTTATGACAAAATATTTCAGGTTAATTATTTCAGTCAAAAAAAATAAAAAATTATTGCTGAAAGGCAGGCATATTTTGAGGAATTCGACAAATCGTCTCTTTCGGAAGGCGTCAAAAAGTTGGAGCTAAAAGAGACTATTTTGAAAACTAAATAAATTTTTGTAGAATAAATTATGTAATCCTTTACTCAATTAATTTAATAAGTACTTGAGGCACTGTCCTCGTACCTACTATGCAAAATCTTCACCAGAAATTCAAGACCATTTCAATGTATCATAATAAATCGGAATTCCTTTGATGCTTAATGTTACCGGTAATGTTTGATAATTTAATGATTGATGACGATTAATTCAAGAAACTTTTCTGTTCCATTTTATTATACAATATTATTTTATAAAGGACGCCGATGAAGAAGAAGAAGACCAAGCACTGGCACCTATAATTTCCATCAGCCAGCCAAAACTACATAGGAAAAGAAGCGAGTCTATCAAATTAAACCAAATTTCTTTCTCTAGTTTTGGAGTAGTTTAATTTTATTTTAATTATTTAAGTATTTATCACTTGTTCATTTATTTCTATATATATATTTTTTAAAAATAAATAATAACTTAATTTAATTAAGTTGACGTTGACAAAATGTATGTATAGTATTTATATTTGGAAAAAAAAGAAATATTTATAAATTACTTGCAGAGCTTTTAATAATAAAAATATATAAATTGAACAATACAAAAATAAATGAATAAAATTAATTTTATAAATGTTTATTTTTCACTTTCTTTTTCTTATATTATATATACCAAAATTTTATTTATTTATGTATTTTACAGAATATTTACGATGAAAAATGAGTAATTTAAATTCTATACAAAATGACTTTAGTATTGTTCGTTTTTTCTTTGTTGCTTTAGTACTTTACATTGTTGATTAGCTTATTATGTGTGTGTGTGTGTGTATGACTGTGTAGCCAGAAATATTATATTTAGTGCAATGCGATTGAATGTTCCTTAGCCAACGTTATTCATCTTAATTTTTTATCACCTAAAAAGAAATATTTACTTGGGTTTTATGTCGCATGTTATTAATATTTGTTTTTGTATTATTTCACTTATTTATGGAATAGAATAGTTATTTGAAAATATTCCGTTTACCATGAGTTTCATAAATTAATATTAAAAATAATAGAAAAAATGTGAAAATTATGTTAATTTCATACGAATTTCATACGCCGCCTGTAAGGTACACATATTAGAAAACAATCATTCATATGCATTGAAGAAATTATTTCACAACAATATTCAAATATTTAGGATGGATAAAAATTGAGTAATGCTGTACAAAATACATTTTAGTATTGTTGTTCAATCCTTTGTTGCTTATGCGAGTGCATTTAAGTGTGTCACAATAAAAGCATCAGCCTAAAGGTAGGCAAGCATTTTTTTTTATATAAAATTGAGAACAAATGGCGCATGGTATGTACATTATTTAAATTTTTTGTTAAGAATTCTCGTAAAAATTGCTTTGTACAAATTACATTGGGTTGCCAGGGAGCCTTACCTTAAGAGCAAAGTACATATCAACAAATATTTTCGCATGATACGATGATCTGTAAAATCGTTGTAAACATTAATTCTGATATATTTTACTTTTAATATGATAAAAATAGATTAAAGGACTAAAAATGCTATTTGTTGCATTATATTACTCAATTAGAATGCCTTTTATACGCAACAATGGTATATATATTTTAGAAATGTAGTCTGTTTGAACCATTTTTTTAAATAAACATTATTTCGGATGTCTAAATTAAACCATTTGAATATTTTTGAAGTTTTAGTTACGATTTCGCTGTGATATTAGGCTAAAATCCAAAATCGAATGAAAAGAATAAGCAGTTAATGAATTTTCCAACAAATATAAGCGATATTCACACCGAGCTTGTTACTGGATAGAAGAGCGTAGAGAGGAACTACAAACCGGATGAGCTTCCAAGACAGAGCACAACAGTAACCTAATTCATTTTTAGGGAATCCAACTCATATACAAGCAGAATTTCGATCATAAAATTTCCAAAACCGTTCAAATAAGATCTGTATACGGGAAAAATTGTTATTGCCAAAATATAGTAGGAAACGTCCAGAGTTGCTGACTTAACAAGCAAATTAACACAGCTATTGTAACCTGGACATTGAATCATTGGCACTCTTGCAGTGAGATTGGTTCTAGTATTTGTTGCGTATCGGTTCTGCAGAAATAACAACCTCAGTGGTATCGCACGGGCCTTCTTCTGTCCTAAGTAAGCTCTCTCAAAAGAGAGCAGCCGCAATACCAGGGACACAGGACAAAACTCGATAACAAGGACACCGAAAATTTTCTTCCAAATAGCCCCTGCTATTTAATATAAAACTCATTTATTTTTATAGGTATGTATTTATTTTAGCATTTATTTTTATTTACAAGAATCAGCCTATACATATTTATTGTATGTATGTATATAAAAAAAATTAAACAAAACGCAGAAAAAAAAATGAAAATCTATTTAAATTATATTAATTTAAATTATAAATAAATAAATATTTATAAATTGTAATTTATATGCGTGTGTGTATATGTAGAATATATATGCAATAATTAATAGTTAATATTAACTTATGAAACTAGTGCTGGAACATTTTCTTATTAATTGATTTAAAAGTTGTTCAATTGCAACTTTTTTTTAGCTTTTTACAATATAATTGTGTGATTATTATTATTTTCATATTCTTGCTTTTGATTCTTATGCAATTATATTATATTTTTTATATTTTTTATTTTATTACCTTTTTTTTGCATTAATCTCATATTTATATTCACTTTTTTTTTCCTTCTGTATTTAGGAGACTTATTGATAGCTACATGTTGACAGTTTGTTCTGAGTCAACACATTATCATGCTGTTTTATTAAATTGTATTCAAAAATATATGTAGATAAAAAAAAATTAAAAATAATAAGAGGAAAGAAATAGGAAATTGCATACAAGATTTCTAACAAAGTATCTCATATTTCACATTATATAAATACACACGAGTTTTAAGCTTGCAATTGTAAAAAAGTGTGTCGAAAGGCAATTATGTAAATTCTTGGTGAAAGCAGGTGCGCACTAGCTAAAAACAAATACACATTGACTTCTTTATTGATTTGTTTCTTTATTTGATTTTTGTTAATTTTTGCATATAATTAACTAATACAATTAATCTTAATGTATTGTAAAGTAGAATAAAAATTAAAAATGAGATGATATCTATTAAATAATTACAACATTCTTACAATTACAAGCTTGTTAACAACAATAAAGAGCTGTAGTTTGTGTTTTGTTGTTGTTGTTGGGCATTAAAATGTACATCAACCATTTGTTTGTTTATCCTTAGACAATTAGAGTCTCCGCAGGATAACAATAGCACGAGAATTAAATTCATCGTACATCGACAAATTACAATTAAAATCAAAAGAAAACATAAACATATTTTGTATGTTGTTGTTATATTAATTATAATATTTTTTATTTATTTGTTAAAACGCTTTCTTCTTTATAATATAGTAGGTACATTTTACAATTAGTTTGTTTCTTTGTTGGAAAAAGTAAAATTAATAAAACTTACAAACTACAGCCTTAATTATTTGATTTGTATTCATATTTTACATATATGTAGTATGCAGAGTCTTTGGAAAAAATCTTACAACAGATTTTTCTTAAAAGAAAACAAAAAAAAATTTTAAAAATTACAAATAAAATAAAATATAATACAAAAAACATATAGAATGTGGGTGAAAGGAAAAAAAACAATAATAATGATGTCATTTATATTGCATTATAATGAAGTTTTGTATTTTGTTTTAATTCTAAATTGATTCAAAACAATAAGAAATATTCATTTACACAGCATGAAGTAGGTAGTATGAGTTTCCTTATTCAATATTAGGAAATTAACAACATGTTTCTATCAAAAAGTTTATAAACATTTTGCATATTTGTTTCATTTTGTTCTTGTAGTTGTGGTTTTTATATGCATGCAGGAATAATATAAAATAAATGGTTTATTTTTATTATTTTTATAAGCTTTATATCTTATTGCTGCTGTTTTTGATATTTGTTTGTTTGTTTGATGATGATTAACTACAAATTTTCTATTTTCTTTTATACAATATTCATATTTTGTTTTCATATACGTATATACAAGAGTTACAAATTTACTAATTACAAATGTTTATTAAAATTAGCGAAAACAAAATGGCAAAGAAAACAAGTTTGTTATTGTTTGTTTTCGATTAAAAAAAGTATATTTATATATGTATAAACTCCTACTTCCCCTAATCATCATCATCATCATCATCATCATCATCATCATAATTATTATCATATTTTTTCATTATTAATCATTCAATCTCATTTTTTGCATTTTTTTTACATGATATATACCCGATTGTGTTGTATTAAAAGGTGATTTCTTTTATTAATTCATATTTATGCTTTATCAATTTCAGTTCGAATGCAAATTATCACATTTTTTTTTATGTTATCATTTTATTTCTATCATATGCATGTTGTTTTTCATCATATATTATTATTATTATTTCCTCCTCCTTTTGTTTTTTGTCTTCAGAATAAAAATATTTAAAAAAAAATATTAAGAAATTGGTAGCAAACGTATGCAAGTTCTTATTGTATTTGATTTTGTCATTTATTTTTGCCAATTTCTCCGTTTGTTAATACCTTCAATTGTTGCTTCTCAATAATATCACATTTGAAATAAACAAAAAACAAATTTTAAAAATGTTGCAGTCACATGTTGTGATACAAATGATACATTAGAAATGCCATTTTCAGCAACATGTAACCGCAACAATCAATAACTATGACAGCAACATTGCACAGCAATTGTAGCGATATCATAGCGCGCTCGAAGTCATCTCGTATCTGTGTACGTATTTATGGATTTCAAGCAGTTGTTGTTTTTATACATTTATGAAAAACAATTAACTGCTTGAAAAAAGGTAAGTAGCTGATGACTGCTATGTTTTTTTTTCTTTTGAGATTTGTTCAACAATTCTACGAGCTTCATTATGAGGGAGTTTTGCAAAAGGTAATCAGTTTTTTTCAGTTTTTTTTTTTGTGAAGTAATATGATCTTTTCGTTGATCACGTGGCATGTAAGTGGTGATGCTTATGAAGGTGGTGTACATATTGTTATTACTGATTATTGTACACATGTAATTATGTGGTTTTCTACTCAAATGTTATTTGCTGATTGATGTACGATCTTTTTTTTTCATATATTTTATATATTTTTCTTTAATTTTTTTTATGGAATTTAACAAGATTTCTTGTTTTGCTGTCTCAGAAACACACTTTAGGTAAAAAATAACAATCGCTAAAAATGCTACATCAAAATTGAAAAAACTTTACCAGCAAGAGAAAAAATCATTGCAAAATTCCAAATTTTATCTCATCTTGCTGAGTTATGTATAAATATGTTGAAAAATAAAAATAAATACGTTTTTCTAACAACGTTAAAAAAAATACAATCAAGAAAAATTAAAAATTCCATAATTACGCGTTTTGAGCGTATTTTGAAACTTTTTTGCTTTTAAAGTTTACATTACACGCTCATTCGGCCACTCTATATATCTCTTCACCTTCGGCTTCTCCACTCAACGTTATTCACCATCCTCATCAGATTGTTTGCAAATTCACAACTCCTCTCCACAATATGGGTATTAAACTCGTTCATAAAAAATTCACAGTAAACACTTCATTTTACGACGTGCATCATGTGTGTGTATGTTTTGTGTGTGTTTGTGTGTGTGCAATATGTTGACTTGTAATTGGTGGCACTCTTACATGCGGGTGCAACCACCAATTTAAGAGATTGGACCATTTGCGGCTACAGTTGCGGCTATGGCATTGCCATTTGCTGTTGTATTATCTACAGTTGCTGGAGCTGCAACTGTAGCTGTTGTTACTGTTGCAGTTGCTGCTGCTGCTGCTGCCACCAATACTGTTGTTCCATTCTCTGGCTGTGCAACATCTGCCGGTACAACAGTTGTTGCAGTTGATGTTGGTGTAACTGATGTTCCATTCGAAGAATTTGTAGCAGCTGCAACAGCTGTTGGGCCAGTAGCACCGGTAGATGGTGTGACTGTTGCTAATGCTACTGCTGTTGCTGCCGATGGTGGTGGTGGTGCTGTTAGCATATTGTTTGGAGTAGCACCAGTACCACCAATTTGCAGTTGAGTTTGCATTTGCAATTGTTGCAATGTCTCCTGCGACATATTCGCCTTCAGTATAGTATTTTCAACTTCCAGTTGATTGATCTTATCCATCAGTTCGGAGATTTTCTCTTTGAGGACTTCAACTTCCTCGCGAACAGCTATCATAAGATGAGATTTGACCAGATCCTATAATGGTAAGAAGAGAAAAAGAATGTAATTAGTTTTATGAAATATGTAGAAGATATTTAAGCAAAAGAAATAGTTATCAATTTGAAAATGTAAATTTTAATTGATTTTTCAACACACTTTATCTACTAGGTAGATCTAAAAATGCTGTGTTTATTACTCTATGATGAATACTAGTATTTAAAACAATACTGAAATCTTTATCTCTTACTGCAAATTAGAGCATAAAATAGTCAGAAAAATAAAAACAATAATAATATCAAATAGGGAATATGAAAAAAGCTGCTTGTTTTGCAATTCACAACACCATTTAACATGTCCATCATTTGTTATCAGCATCGGTAGTAAGAAAAATAAAACAAACAATTTATTATTGTTATTTTTGTCTTATCAAGAACATGTTCATGGCGATGTCAAATCAATGGTGCTGAAATCGAGACATCAGCAATCAGGAGTATACAATAATAGCTTATATATTTAAAAGAAGAAAAAATCAGTAAGGCATTCATGCCGAAACTTTTAAAAAATATTGAAAATATTCTGACTCCGATGATGAGTCTGGTCACATTTGTCACAAACAATGAATCAGTATACCATTGATTCCTTTGCTGTAGAGCATACAAATGTAGCTATACAACTATCATTAGTATACATGTTGCGGCAAAATGTAGTTATAACATGTATACACATGAGTCGTATAAAAGTCGCAAACAATTTTACAAAAGCCATTATCTCAAATACAACTTGAAAAGGCATAATTCAAATTTAATTTCATTTTTTGTACAATATACATGAGAGAGTCAATTCATTTTCGTTGGTAATAAAAAATATTTTTATGTATCCATAAAAAATATAACTATAAAATCCACTTCTTTAAGTGGATATTACAAAAAATACATACTTATGTATATATATACAACAACAAACAATGAGTAATGAGAAGAATTCTTTTTCTCGACTTTCACTTTTGTCATAAACATAGAATGTAGTGTATGAATTAAAAACATATCGCATGCGATACATTTTCTGTAGTAGTCAAATATTCATAACAAAAATATGCATTTCTCAGTTTCATGTTGCAATTTTTATTGATGTCGAATATTTTAAAAATTCATTGCCAATGTTATGAGTATGTAACTCGTAAATACATGTATATGTAACACATATATATATATGTATCATATGCACGAGTATATATAGGAAATTCCGTAGAATTACATGTTTAATGCACGCGAAATGCGCAACACCAAAATTAAATATTTTTCCCTAGAATTCTTGTATAACATTCTACAATATTAATTCTAAACGAATCATCACAACCATCAACCCCTACCAAGCGCCCAATACGAATATACTTATATACTCGTATGTAAACAGCAATAACCTACATGCCTCAAAAGCCGTCTATCAGTAACACCCATCTGTTAGTGCCACCTTTTGGTGGAGAGCACACCATCAACAAACAAATGTGAACATATGTATCGCGTAATATAAATTCTATCAAAAAAGCTTTCATACTACATTCATGCAATCGAGTCGCCTGATGGTGATTCATGTTTCAGTGATTTTTACTATTATATTTATTATATACTAAATGCATGTATATAATATACTATGAGTCTTTCGTATTTTTTTTTTTTTGCTTGTGAGGTGGTAGAAATGACAATTTTCTTTTGAATTTTTATACTACATATACACCTACCACCAACACATTTGTATGTTCAAATATTGTTTCGATTCGTTATTCAACTTATTACGACGCTTGATGAAATAACATGTGGTGGAAAATCATATAGGACAGAGAGGTAAGCAGGCCTACATATGTATGCTGACATCGCAACAATATTGTAGGTATATCGTACAAGTAGTGCGTAGCTTAATGTTGCTAGTGATTGCTTGCCAAAGTCTCGCTAATGGTGTTAGTATGATCGCATGTGCATAGTACACAAATGCATATACATCGATTGCTATATAGTAACGTATAGTATGTAAAGCAATTTAGAACACATAATTTTTACAATTCTTTTTTTTTTGTGTTCAAAATGTACATAAATGTATATAGTAGTGTTTCTTGTTGCTACTATATGAAAAGTAAGAAAAACAAACACGCTAAATACATGATAGGCTTAGCATGAATATGACAATGTGTCTGTACCTCCCTCCTGCCCTATAAACAATGATAATAATAAATAATTATATAGATGGAAGGTTATTGCTTGAATAAAACATTGTCAAATAGGCATTTTGTTGTGGGGGTCTTATGTAATTACCAATACACAAAGTACATACTATCGTCAAATACTCATCATCAATTAGGTTAACGAGTATAAGAATTGCCATACAAATTGTGTCAAACATATTAATAAGTAATTCAAAATGACCATCTACCTCACTCTCTGCCGAAACGATTATGTCTAATAATAATTATTGACAAAAAAAAAAAATTAAAAATAAAAAATAAGGATAATTTGACTCCAAATAAAAATTTGTATAAAGAAATAAATAATTTGTAATTGAAAACATGTACTATTAGTATCATCATCATTAGATCAAATGTAATTCGTTTTTTAACCGCCCAACATTATTATATTGGTGGCATAAATAATGACAAATTCTTGCTTGTCCTTAATGTAAAACACGCGAGTGGCAAACACACATCTATATTTAAATATTATTGTTTTATTGTTATTTTGACTTTGTCATCATTATGCCATTGCAATTCTATTTTAATATATTTATAAATTTTTTTTATATTTTTTTTTTTAAATAATTTTTCTATAACATCATGGCCTGATTTATTTTTACATTGCTTGAAGAAAACAAAGCAAATTATTATTTTATTTAGCTATACAGTTTATATTACTCTTTGATATATGGAGGCAATTGACCCACCCAGAAAAGAAAGCCTAGCAACTGATCGGCACAACAAGACAATCAAATGGGTTGAGAATCAGCAGCGCATATGCATTTGCGATAAGATTATATGTTATAAATAAATTTATATGGTACTATATTTATACAATGGCATTAAAGGAACTGAGAAATCAAAAGAAACAAAAGAACATACTGATAATGGTTAATGCATTGGATAGTCCTCTGTTCTGTTAGCGTTACGACTAAAAATAAATTTGCAAAAAAAAAGCTTTATTCCCAAGTTCAGACAAAGTTTTCATCACAAATGTGCTTAAGTTTGGAATTGGCCAATATGAGGTTTCCAATTATAAATTTGGTCAAAAGAAAAAATAAATTAAAAACGCATTAAGGAGCAATTTTATAAATATGCTTCAAAAAGAAGTAGGAAAAAGAAATTGCAAAAATTGATATGCAATTTCTAAAATATAAAATTTAAAGCATCGAAATTTTTAATTTTTCGACAACACAGAATACACACATATCTGTATTTGGATGATGAAACAAACTACTACTCATCATGTATCTATGATGTATGTATCTTGCAACAAGCACAAACAACAGCTGCTCATCATCATTATCATCATCAACATCGAAGTTAAAATATGGAGAAATTTGCAAATTTATCTATTTTATTTGACAACACTGACGAACACTAACCCAACCAGCCAGCTAGCCAGCCAACAGCAAAAATTCTAATCGACCAAACAAACAACCATTCGTTCTAACTAGATATACTAACAACTTGGCTATGATCCAAAATTATTGTTCATATTTCCCTTATAGCTGCAATTTTTTGTCAAAAGAATGCTGATACAATATAGAGAGTATTGAAAATTGTATAAATCGATGACAGAGGCTAGCAAGCAAGCAGCAGCAATAGCAACAAATCATAAAAAGTTCATTCACAAAGCGAACCGAAATTGCCAATGCAATGACACATGCATTTGAATATTAATAAATGAAAAAATAATAGAAAATTCTAAAAATACTCATATTTTACATTTTTGCCTTCTTTCAAATGAAGACTTTTCAACAAGAAATTATAAATTTGAATGTAAATAATTATTTTGAAGAAATTTAATGAAATTAATTTCAAAAAGCTTTTGCAAAAATATGAATAAAACTTAAAACTGATAAAAACCAGTTCGATTTGGATATGTTGCCGAGTGTATGTATTATGAAGTAATACATACAAAGTAGTGACACGACATAGGCACATAACGACGTCGAAATGGAGAAAAAAAAAGCTTAAAATGAAAAACTAGAAATACCATAATAAATTTGGTAAATAGTAAACTAGGCTTGCTGCTAACTAAATGCGACATGTTTTGAATAAACCATATTTATGTATTCTATGATGAGCTACAACAACAAAATCAAATCAGCAATTAAACAAATATGTAAGTAAAGCAAACAAGCAAATAAGTAGTAGTAGACGAAGAAATATACGATAAAAAAAAAAGACAAACAAAATGATAAAAAAAAATTGTTATTTAGCCAAAATTGGTTATTCACATTTATGGTTTTATGTGTCTGACTGTGCTTGTGCCAAGAAAAACAAAATTGACAATATACATAAATACATACATGGTACTAATGTAAAATAATTAAAAATTATATAATTTTTATGAGATTTTCAACATGAAAAAATTCAAAATCAATGATTTACGATTGTTCTATGTCTTACAAGAAAAGTTGAATGAAAAACTGGAAAATTGATTTTTTTTTATACTTTAAAGGAAAATATATGGCCATTTTTGATGTGACATGTCTAGACGATGAAACCATAATTATTACATTATTTAGGTACAAATAATAACACGAGCTTGTCATTTTTCCAACAAAATACTTATTGTAAATCCTTCGTCATAATAACCTGTCTTCATTTTCTTTCCTTTCTTATAATTTGATGTGACAGGTACACATAGAGTACTCAGGACTATTTTATGACAAAATCCACTTGTTAATAAATACCTACAATTTTAGTGATTTTGTTGACCTTTTTGCCAATAAAATCGTCTTATTTTATTTTTACAACATTTACATTTTTTTTTTACAGTGGCGACAGCAATGATTATGTTGAAAACGACGACAATGACAATTATAGTAATAATACTAATAATAATGATAGCGATGGCATTGTTACCAAGTGCGTTCATTTCCACTACATACGAGTGAATATACTCGTAAAAATATTCATATATGTATGCATTTATTTAACCCATTTTTTTTTTATAGCTCAGTGCTAAAAAAAAAAATTTTTTTTTTTCGGAAAACAGACTAATATGCTTCTGGTGATCGTATGCGATATATACATTCATTTCCTGATTTATTTAAGGGTAATAAATCAATAAAATATTGTTTCTGTGAGGTGGGTGTGGTTTACTGATTTACTGATAATTTATTATGTAAAAGCTAATATTAATTTACAGCAAATATAAAATTCCATTTTTAAACTAATTAGAATGTTGGACAAAATCTGGTTTTGATGCCACACAGTAGTCGAAAACGCCTCATTATAATTTTGGACATTTTTCTATTACAATATTATGGATTGAAAGAAAAAAAAAAATTACAAGTTTTTTGTAACAAATCAAAAATTTAGATTAGAAAAGTGGGTGTGGTAAAAAATAAATTGTATCTAGATACTAAAATGCTTTTTGGTAGAAACATCTAGTATTAAAACAAAAATTTTTGAAAAATGTTGAATTTCAGTATTCCCAAAAATTACACAGTGGTACAAAATGGGTTAAATTATTGCACAATTTTGTATAATTTCAAATAGTGTTTGTGTAAGCACTTTGCTGCAATTGCATTTAATTATAGATGTATACATGTGTAAAAATATCTGTATTTAAATCGCACATAAACTATTTGTTTAAATTTATTAAAATGCTAGCGCCGTCACTATGAAGTATGCGAAAAAAAAAATTTCTGTAGGTATCTTATAGATACATACCTAATTCTATATGTAGGTGGTGTACCAGCCAAAACCACTAATAGTTTGACATTAAACTAGGTATTTGTTTGCGCATTTTTATTAAAAAAAAAAAAATGAAAAACGAACAAAAAACTTGTTTTTCTATTCATTTATAGCATGTCATTGAAATTTCATAGGCGAATGCATATTAATTTATTGAACATTTGCATATTTATAAAATCAAATTGATTGAAAATTATACAAAATTGATAAAAAAATATGTATATGTAATGTTGCTTGAGAAATTTAAATATTTTCTCTTTTGAGCAATTTTTCTTTGTTTCATAAAAAAATTTTTTTTTTTTATAAGAGTAGTTACACAGTGTAGAAAAATCAATAAAAAAAAATTTTATCGAGAAAAACGATAATTATACGTACTTTAGCATTCGGCACCATCACATAGAAGGGGCTGTCTTGGCCCTTTTGCCAAATTTCATACAGCCAATTTTCGGGTTGACGCAACGACATAGTGCTCATCATTTTTATAACGTGAATTGCGATTGATTCGAATTTATAATATATATAAAAAAAGTCTTTTTTTTTTGCTGGTCTCTTTTATCAAAGATTACACAATTGATATGTGAAATACAAATGTAATGGCGTAGGAGCTTTTTCTTTTTTATTCTTCCTCAAATTTTTCTTTTTCAGTTTGCTCAAGCGAAATTTAAAACAATTTCAATGTACAATTATGACACGTTTTTTTTTTTATATTTTATTCAACACAATTTTGATATTTTTTCACTTTTTTTTTTTCTTAAAGTATTGCTGATACTTTTTTTTTTATTTAAAGTAATTTTTCTTCCTTTAGTTTAAAATGTTTCTGTAATTATGCTTTTTTTCTTACTAAAGGCACCTCTTCTTTTATTATTAGAAAATTTTAGCTTATGCTAGGGGGCTTAAAATTTTTTTCTTTCTTCTTCTTCTTTTTATAAGTAGCAGCAGTCAGTCAATTTTGGAATTTACAGTAGTTTTCTGCAAATGTGTTGTTTTTGTTACAAAAGTTCAGCAATAACTGATTTTCAATAAAGTTTCTCAGCTATAATTTTGCAATTTTACTCAATCAAATATGAGAATTTGAAATTATCAACCACCAAAATGACGATTAGTGAACACGACGACGATAAATTGAATCGTTTATGAGTTGAAGCTGTTTTTTTACTGCTTATTGTTTTTGCCTTTTTATGGGTGTTGTGTAGAGCTTTTTTGAGTTAAAATATGTTCAATTTTTGGTAGCAATTGAGTAGCTAGTAAAATACTTAGTTTTTCATTAGTCTTTTTTTTTTTTATTAAAAAATAGCAGAATATTTTTTTTTGGAGAATTTGGCTAGGAAATTCTTGGTTTTTTTTTGCAATTAAAATACTTTGAAGCTACGCAAAAAGTAGCAATTTCTTATAAACTTTTTTTTTTGTGGAAAAAAAAGTATGTAGTTTGATTTAAAAAAAAATACTATAATTCACTTTTTAGGTTGATATTTGGAATTAATATAATTCTAATATTATTTGTAGTGTTGGTTTTCTTTTGGTAGAGAATTTATGTATTTTGCACTTTTGTTTTTTTTTGGGAAAAATATTTTATTTGTAAAAATGTTCTTTTTAGTTGCAAGTTTTTGTGGCGACTGAATGTCTGCCGGTTTTGTCGATATTTTTATATAGCCAAGTAAGTAGCTAGTCAGTCAGTCGTAGTAGCACAGCAGCAATAATCGACGATATGTGTATGCATATATGTGGCTCGGCTCTTATCCCAGTCAAGACTTGAAAGGCCAATTGAGTGAAAGAGAGTACATAGAAATTGAGTGAAAGAGCGGTACACGCGCACATCATATGAATTTTGTATGTATACTGTAGCTGCTGAATATATTTAATATTGTATCAAATACAAATTGAACAGATGTGTGCGTGTAATTCTGTATGTATTGCAAAAAAAAAAAGTATCTGTGAGATATTTTGTTCATCTTTGTTTTGTGTATACTATAATTACATGCGCATACATAAATTACCGATGATTTCTCTCTTGAGTGTAAAACACACAACAAAGAGCGATACACACGTATATGTCTGCTGCTTTATCAAGTATCTACATATAAAAATTGCTTTTGTGTGTATTTTTTGTTTGATCGTCCATTTTTCATATGACAAAGTAATCACAAAAAACAATTTTTGTATTCTTAAACAATATGTTTATCCCAGCATTATTATTGAAAAAAAAAAATATACTCACTTACGAATATAGTAATATAGACACATGTACGCAATAAATGTCATTTGATAATAAATCAAATCAAATTTAGAAAAAGGCCTACTTATGTGATGTGTTTGCAAAGCACAAAAGGATGAAAGAATAAAAAAAAAAAATTCGAATAAAAAAGCTATAAACAATACATACATAGAAAAAGTGAAAAATTCATTAGATACTCTTTGCAGGTATGCTTTCAATATTTATACACATATACACTGTTGTCGTTTTTTTTTTCATGTCTTTTTTTCTTACTCATCGTGCTTTTTAGCAAAACAAAATTCTTAACATAAATAAAAATGAAAAAAAAAAGAATTAAAAAAAAAAACAAGAAAAGAAATACAACTCAAATTCAGAATTTCTACGACGCAAAAGTTTTACGACCACACCGCATATTCATGTTGGGTACATGGTATAGCTGAGTGTGTGTATATATGTATGTGTGCATATGTTTTGGTGTATTTTTTTTCTTCTACTTTTCGCACTTCGATTTAACTTTTGGGGTGGTTATTTTGCAATTGCTTCTTCATACTCTACGCGCAATTGCAAAAATATTTATTCCGTTTTTCAAAATTTCTGTCAATATTTTCTAATTTATGAATGTAACATTGCAACTATATTCAGATTTTTCTCTCTTTAAATTACCAATTTAAATACAATTATTTAAAAAAAATTTTATGAAATTAATTATGACAAAATCTAGTTAGAAATTATATTCTGCATCACTTAAACAAAAATTGTTTTTGTGATTGTTTTTACGTAAGAAAATCTGAAGAAAATGGGTTCTACGACTTACTTTTGTATGGCAGGTGGATGTGGTTTTCATCCCTTTACGCCCATTTATAACGCAATTAATTGTCTGTTTAAAAATATTTTCATGCACCAAATTTCAACTGATTATCTTCATATTTCTGTGTGCAAAGTAAAAAAATATAGTTCAAAGCTAGACTTTTGTAGGGGGAGTGGGCGAGGTTTTCATCTGATTTAGCCCATTTTCGAACTCATTCGTTAGTTTATAAATCGAATAATTTACGCAGAATTTTAGCCAAATAGCTATATATTTCAGTGCCGAAATTATCAAATCATACATATGTATGACAGCTAAATGTGGTTTTCATCCAATTATATGCCTACTTGGGAGCTAATTCATTTCAAATAATAATCACATCCACATAATTTTCAGCTCTATATTTTTATATTTTGTACGCAAAGTTAGAAAACAAACATTCGGGCCGATTTTCAAAAAATTCACCTCATCACACAACGAAGTTGTCGCAAGCAAAGTCTTATCATCAAGTTTTCCTCGCTCGCATAAAGAGGTTTAGGAATAAAACAGACCCTAGAACTATTGAAATATATAATTAGAAATATCTCAGTAATATTGGTTTAACAGTAGTCTAAAAAATCGTGGATCTAATCGTAGTAGGATCAAATTTATAATTCTGTGGTCGTCACACTTTTTGCTATTTATATAAATTAATCGATTTCGATAAATACTAATTTCGGTAAGTTAATTGAGTACCAATCCATTCAAGTTTAAGCGTATATCTTTATAATTTGTTTATGTTCCCACGGCAATCGCGTCTTCGTCCCGGAACATACCCTGGCCATTCCAGGTCAAGGATTGACAACTCAGCGAAAAATACTGTTACAACAACAATATAATTTTTTTGTCGAAAGTTTTTGAAATGAGTAAAAATTTCATATTATTACAACTATTTTAGCAATAATGTCGAAACCGGAATTATTGCAAAATTATATCGAAACGAAATTGTCTAATTCTCATTGCAAAAAGTTTTTGTTAAACAATATTTAATTTTTTTTTCTTATAGTAATGTCGAAAAAGAAAATTAATATTTTCGATATTATTGCAAATACTTTTCGACATTAATTCATTTGATTGTTGAACTCATGGAGCCTTTGTATTTTTATTAGACCATCTGAGGAATCGAGAAATAAGAAAATATTGAATTTTTGAAAAACCCCAACTCTAAGATTGCAAAAAAAAATCTTTCCATGGGTGCTATTTAATGCCGTTTTTTGTTTTTCTAAAATAGGTACGTACCTGCATGATATCACATTATACATATAATTAATATTGACTTGCATAATATTTTAATTTTTCTCAACGTATTATTAATGTATTTGTACGCAATGGACTTCCCTATTCATAATAATTATTTTTTTTTATATTTTTGAATTGTGTGAAAATTGTAAAATAGTAAACAAACGTATCAAGTATTCTTTTGAAAAATACAATATGTCAAAACAAACGCAACGAACTGCAATACACACAATGATGTCGTTAACGATGACGAAGCCTTTGACAACGATAACAGGCATTAATGCGCACATAAACTATGGGGCCCGGCATTGAAATGTGCCCATATTGCATGTACATGTATTATGCATGTGCATACTTAGTGATTACATACATATATATGCATATACTCGTCATATTCATTGTAATACACAAAATAATAATAATAATAAAGAAAACTCTAAAACAAAAACAAACAAGTGATTTGAAAACAAACCCATTTGGTATTTTTTTTTTTGCTTTGCTTTTCGCATAAAGAATATTTATATTTTCAAATGCAGTCATAATAATAACAACCAGACGATGTGGAAATTTTCTCACTTAATATGTAAGTCAATGTGATGATGTGTTTGAAAAAAACATCCGCATTTTCATTAAACCATAACAAACAACGATAATATTACTAAACAGAAAGCAATACCAAATAGGAAACAAAAAGCAAAAAAATATACAAACAAACAAATAAATAAAATACTTAAAAATAAAAATTATGATGTATAAAAAAAGCGAAAAGTTGAAGAGAAAGAATAATAATAAATAAATATTGTATATGGAAGCATACAACAATAACAAAACATTGGCGCTTCATTTAGATTCAGTTAAAGTATGACGTATGATGGCAACGATGATTCGAACACGATGCTATACTCATGTTTGTTGTAACTTTTAAGCTTATGCAAACAGCATTAATATTATACTTTTATAAAATGCAAAACAATATAATAATAATAATAAAAAATAGATACACATTTAATTGACACCACCACCACAACAATGAATATTTTGATGTACACTTCATCATCATTATTATAATGATCATCATTATCGTCATAATCATCAAATATGTATTGTATATATACATAAAACCTACACACGCAAACGACGCGTGCTTCATGAAGAATGTATATACACATAAGTAAATGTTGAACTTACATCTATACAATGTTTATACATATAGTATTTGTATACATATGTATATAAACAAAATAGAAAAGCCGAATGGGAGGGAAAAATAAAATTCATATATAATAAAAATTAAAAAGTAAAAAACAAAAATTATTAAATAACAATAACATATTGTTACAAAAAAATGTAAACATTTTGTGTTATTGTACGATATGTATATAAAATTATAACACTAATAAAAATATCGAGGCATGGGAAAGAATTCTACTCTTGATAGGTGACACAAAATGTATAACATTCCAAAATGGAAAAATACAGCGACTAATCATATTCATAATCAATGAATAGAATGTGTCTTGCCTCCTGCTGTTTTTTGTTTTCCAGCGCTCGTAATATCGTTATTATTGTTGACACATTGTTGTTGCATCGATCAATCTATATATTATATATACAGCGGTATAGCTAAAATACAATGTGGCGATGACTGCAGTCAAGTAGGAAGAAAATTAACATTAACAAATGTTAATAACTAAATACTAAACATTAAATAAATGCACTCAAGCCTTTTTTATACGCTGAAAGTGACAGCACAAAAACAAAAAGTTTCAAATTCTGCCGTGAACAGGAAAATAAATTAAATTTGGATTAAAATGTTTATTTGACATTTTTTAATTTACTAACTTGCGCTAGGCTATGGCGCTTTAAAGTGAAAAAATTGCACGATTTTGTATGGCAGCTACATTGCAGCTCATGTTGCCCTTAGGTGGAATATTTTGTAAGTTATGGCGATTTCAAATCTAAGACAATTTCGCTAGCTTGTATGGAAGCTATATTTAAAAGTAGAATTCCTAGTTCCATGATATGCCAAAATCGACTTTTGAGTGATTGCTATCAAAACATGTTCCACTGTTCGACAGAATGATGAACACATGATTAGAAAGATTCGCATTAATTAGTATTGTGTGTCAGTATTCGTTCGATATGGATTTAATGCAATTTGATAATTTTGTTGTTGCTTACATTGTTTAAACAAAATGCGTCGTCATCATGTGTGTTGTAATTATTCGATGGATGAAGTAATAGGAAATGCAAAAAGAAAACAAAGAAATACAAATACAACTATATGTGTAGGTACAAATAAAATAAAAATTCTACTAAATAGAAAACAATTAATTTTATAAACAAAAACAGAAATAAAGAGTTTAATTTTGAAAATATTCATCTCTCTATTAAATTTCTTCTTATTACAATTTTTCATTTCACATATAATGTCATCAAACGTAATGGAAAATTACAATTTGCATTGTCAAGTGGTGTGTGCAGCACATACGAGTCGATTTGAGTCGTTGATAGCATTCATATGTGCATGGTATTAAGTACTAATACAAAATATAAAATTCATATAGTAAAGTAGCACGAAAATTGGTGTCTGTACATATGTATATGTAAAAATTTTTCTTTTATATCAAATGCATGACAGCCAGCAATCACACCTTTGTTTCAATTTCTAGACGGTGTACTCACCACCGTATCATGTAAATTATACAAATATATTGTACATTTAATCGTATTATAATATAAATGTAATAATTACTGTAATTGTGGTCTATTTATTAGTATTGTATATTACAATGTTGCTCAAACATACTTGGTTTTGTAACTACATCTACACTAGTGACATATTCCCGAGTGCCTTTATTCATTTGGTTCAATACTTATAGATGAAGTGAAGTGAAATGTATAAATTCGAAGTGTGCGAAAAAGCATCCTCGTGCAACAATATGATCTAGAATATGTCAAGTTCTTTCTATTTTTTTTCTCTCTTTGTAATCACAGAGATATCTGCTAAGTAGTAGTTGCTTTATTCTAATATTTGTAATTTATTTAAATTGATATATCCGTCCGCCGTTATCGATTTCAAAGAAAAAGAAAGGCACTTAGAAAAATTTTTCTGTACAAATATATTGTACATTTTATACATAATATACAAACATGTCCAAGTTACCTATTTTGGGCGTGTTTTATTACCATATATAAATATTTAGTTCTATTTTTATAAAAATTTTTTTTTTCTTTTTTCCTATTTTTTGTTAAAATTTTAAATAAGTTTTTATGCTAATTTTAGAACAGCTGCGACGCGTGTTAATTTTTAGCAACGAAAAAAAGAGTGACTTTTTCTGTTGATGTTCTGTTGATACCAAAGGCAAACAAAACAAATAAATTTCAAATTAGACATCGAGATCGACTCTGATGACGCCATTGAATAATTAATAATTAATTTTCTATACATATTTTGCAGCAATTTTAGTAATGGCCATTTTTATGATTTTCGATTAGATTTATTCTTTGGCTGCAATCCAAAAGTAAAAACAAAAAAAAAGTAATAAGAAATGTAAAAGTAAATAATTTCACAGTAAACAAAATTGATTTATGACAATATACGAGCATATACCTACATTTATAGACCATTGTTGGACAAAATATATTTGAAATGAGCCAAATGAGAAACTTTTAAGAGCTCAATCTGGGAGTAAAATCAAAAGCAATAGAAAATGACCAATTTTGTACAAACATATTTACACAACAATTAGTAATTATAACACCGAAGGTATAGAGAAACTAAATTTATATGTGTATTAGTACTAGTATATTCCGAGAGCAACAATCACTAGACTTTGTATGTTGGATTTTGCAAATGTTTTATAAAAAACTTGTAGAAACTTTATATTCGCAAGTAGTGAGCCCAAAGAAACTCATTTGTCAAATGCATGAGCATCATTACTTTAGATTATAATCACGCTACTAAGGTGTGATATGAGCAATATGATGAGTAATAATAAAATATATACTTATATAGTTGCAACGAGTAGTAACGATATGAAAACATACGAACAATTATAAAATATATATGTTAATATATAATAATCAGCGTTAATTAATTATTAAATAAAAGCTATTGACGAGCATTAAAGGTATTCAAGTACCTATTCAGCTATATATTAAATATTCTTATTCAATATGCTGAACTTAAAAGTAATATCACTTGTGAATAGACGAGCGCTTATGAGTGTTTTTGTTCGGTTGAAACTCAACCCACATTCATAGTTGTATTCGTATACTTAGCGCTGTACTAAGTCGCTTTTGTATCAAAGACAACATTATAACATTATGATAACTGTAATAATTGTTATAACATATATGTATGTATGAATCAAATACTACTAAAAAGAAAAATCATACGTCTATTATGTATATTATCGCTAGTTAGCAATACTAGCAAATACATTAACATAGTATTACAAGAATATAAAAATTATAAGAATATAAAAACAAACTCATTTTAGGTCAGCTTCAAACCAGTTGTGACAAGTGTAACACCAGTTGAAATCGTATTTAAATAATTTATGATCATTTTATATGCATACAAAGAGAGAGAGAGATAATGAATAAGGAACAAACAAATTATACATATGAGTATGTCTATAAATAATGATGAGCTCACTCTGAAGGTAAGTAGTACACATAAATATGAAATTCGTAGTAGATTTAAAGGGAACAAAATCAAAACAAAAATTATTATCAAAACTAAAAAATTCCAAATCGAATCAAGTTACGACAAAAGAATATTAACAGCTCATTGATACGTTTCAATAGCAGTAATAGTAATGATACAAGCGCAAACAATATGTTTGAAATTGTTTTATATGCTTTTCAATTATTTTAATAGATTTTAATTGATTGTTGTGATTGTGTACAATTACAAAAAATTTAGAAAAATATAATAAATAAATGAACAACAAATATAAAGTGTAGGGTTAATAAAGGGCACACAAGAATGTGCATTTAGTTTGAAAAATGTATAAAATGATGATGATGGTTATGGTGCAATAACTATTAGAGTAATAACAAATTTTTAGTAGGTACAATATGTATAATAAAATCGTATAAATTGGATGAATAGTCCAAGTCTTAATTTGCAAATCATTTTATAATAAGTATTACAATCATTAGGAGGAACTACGTTAATAGGTTAAGGTTATTGCTGTTGCACTCATATGAAAAAAGAGCATATATACACACTTTTTTATTTATACACATATACAAATGTATGAAAAGGTTCAGAAAAATTGACTTTTCGTGTGTGAATAAATGTTTCAGTAACAAAAAACTAATCAATTATATATTAATTTATTAACAAAATATATATGTGTACATTTTTATTGTGAAAATTTGAATTTTTGCACGAAAATCAATTAGTAGGACATAGAGTGGTGTGATGGTAACACACTTGTTTGACCTAAATGACAACACGTGCTATGCACAATATGTATAGTATAAAAAAAATTTCATAAATCTACTAATACAGGGTTAAATATATATAATATTATATCATTCTTAAAAATTATTCATTTCAGTGAGAAAACTATACTAAAAAAAAAAACAAATTTAAAATAACAAAACAAATGGGTATATTAAAAATAGCTCTTAGAAACAAAATAATAACATCATAAAATTAGATAAAAAAAAACATTTAAATACATAGAGATATAGCAATGTAGGCACATAAATAAATTAGAACGTTATTTGACATTTTTCTAAGAATTGATAAAAATCTGTTTTGATTTATTTTTTAAGACATTTTATCTATGACAAATATTTTCATCTACAAAATGTAGATGAATGTTCAAAAGAGAAATATGTTTGGAGCCCAAATAGCAGGAATATTAGCATTTGCTCTGTCATTGAAATGTGCCAAAGTCAAAAGTGCGTACTAACAAATCGTTGCTAAATGTGGGCAAATACGAATGATGCTAGTTGATTAAGCACTATTTGGTATGTACTTGGAAACCAGAACAGCACACGTTTTATAAAAGATAGAAGAGCGAATTGCACTTGCAGGCTGCAAAATGTTGGTGGAGTTTAGACGCATTAAATCAGAGTTGAGGATACACCATTATACAGTGGACTCCAAAATTACAAATTTTTTTTTTTTGTTGGTGAATTATCACAACGGTTGTTTCCCGTGGCAAAAATCTACAAACATCAGTTTAAACTGCCGGACCACCCTCCTAACTCCTTTATTCGCCTAAGTTAAAAGTTGAGCTCTTCGGACAGAGGAGGTGCCATCTAGTGAGCCAAATAAGCTTCTGGTTGGACATCGCCACTGTAAAATGTGCAAAAGAATGACATCTAATTGTTATTGTTCCACTGATTTTAAATACAATAACAATAATTTAAGGAACATATACAAAAATTGATAAAAAAATAAATAAATATGTGGCACTTAAAGCCCCAAAGGGCTCATTGGCCGATCTTCTCTTCCATTACTGTTTGTGCGTCTTAAATTTTGGACAGTATTAGAATGGACCTACTTATTTTAGCCGGTTCCGAACGGCAGAACACTTGTGACATCACTTTTTCTGAGCTTTGTCACAGAATTCTTTTAGAAGCTTTTTCATGGCAAGTTGTTACTGTCGGAAGAATTGCCAATTGCTTGCCGACAGGTGGGTACCATTCGAAAGAAAAATCTTATCGATATTAAATTTGTTATGCATCAGCCGAGGATTGAACCACGACCTACAGATCAGAAGGCGAACACACTAACCACTGAGCTACGGCACGCACAAAATACATACAAAATACAAAAATTGATATATAAATAAAAAAAAATAAAAAATAAAAAAAAATACATAAAATTTCAACCGCAAATATTTTTCAAGAAATCGTGTTAGGTTTGTTTTTAATTTTTATATTTCAAAAAATATATAAACACTTAGAAGACTTGGTAAAAAATTGATTCATTTTTTATTTCAAATCTCATACAAATAAATATGAATGAATGTGAGCGTAAATATTAATTAGACAAAATAACAAATAAGATAAGAAAAAAAAGAAGAAAAGAAAAATATACATACAGTATACATACCGACTATAATGAAAATATTTAACCAGCCTTCACCTAAAAACGATACGCTTGTACACGATGACTTCGCCGTGTGTTCATTTTTGTGTATGCGTTGCATTTTATTTTGCGAAATAACAATTAGACAGTCGGACGACTAAGTTTAAGAGTGAATGAGTTAGTGAATAGCTTTTCTTGTACAAAATATGGTATAGTTAATATACAATATTAAATTATCTAGACGACTTGAATAAACCACAAACAGCCACATAATGATATTACGTTCGTACATGTGCATTTTCATTAACTTGGTAAGTACGATAAATTAAAAAATCTTTAGAGTAAATACATTTTTTTTTCTTATCGATTTAATATTAAATATGTTACAAGGATGATTAAAGTCAATATTTATTATATTTCGATCATTGAAAATGAAAACAAAATGAAATTAATTCGAAAAATAAAATTCGAAAAGTATGTATGTATAACCTTCTAAATATAATATATATGTATGTATTTATACAGCTAGGCATCATTATTAAAGAAATTGTTGCCAAAACGATATTCTACAGTGTGTTTCAAAAGTTTCTAGATTGGTACTTAGAAAACATAGAACCTAGTGAGCTTGCAGCTTTACGAACATTTTGACAGTTTGGAAGCATTGGTTTGAAATGTCATTAGGAACATCAGGTTCAGGTGTATAACCATCAAGTCATTCAGATCTAAATGGATTATACCATTTTATAATCCTACTGAGCATCAGTACGCCAAAAACTTTTGAAGCACTATGTATGTACATAGATTATAGTTTTGGCAATAATATCTTAAATGATGTAGAACTAAAATATATATAAACTGAACATAAAATGCATATTTTCTAAATATGAATATCTCAATAAATACTAAGCACATTAAGTATCATGTAAATTGGGTGAAAAAAAAAAACATTACACAATAATAAGGAAACGCATAGTGAAGAAGAGCAAGGTTTTACAAAACTATTTGCAGTGTTATATTCTATACTTCTATTTACAAAGTAAGCGCATGTATCTAAATGCGGATATGAGAATGCAATCCTACTTGCGGTGTCATTCAAGAAAATAGATATATCGACTACATGCTAATGTATATACGTTAGAGTTCTAAATACCAAAAAATATTATTTTTTTAAATATTCGATTTAACAAGAAACTAGAAAATAAAATATTTTGTCCCGATTAATGAAATTTCATTATTTTCTTATTATGTATTTAAACATAATCGGCCGTATTTATAGTCAAAATTAAGATTCATCTTAAATTTAGTATTGACTTCCTTAAAAAATTTCCTAATACAAAAATTGGTCAAAAAGACAATATTAAATTTAAAATGATCTTAATCTTGACTATAACTATATTCTAATATCTCGTATATAAATTAAGTAAAGGGTAACTTTTAAGTCCGAGTCCCATTAATTGTTCCTTCCCAACATTTCACCCAAACACACTTCCTTCTCTGTATACGACCATTCAGAGGGAAATCAGAGCTTTTTATGAAATTCGTTCTCACCACTAGAAGATCTATTGGATATTGGGCTGCCCTACGGGGCTAAAATATACCAATAATTCCTGTTAACTTTATCTCAACATTTTTCCGAAACATATTTATTCCGTACCTCCGTAACCCGTAGGATATTTTTAGAGGGAGAAAAAAAAAAAAACGCTCCCAGCTCTCTAATGTTTCCCCTAGAGAGATAACGAAATTCATTTATTTTTCCAACAAATATACTTGCAACCTATCTTCATCCCTTAAAAGGGCGACAGAGCACAATATAAATTTAACACTTGAAAAACAACAAATATCTCCATAGTTGCCCAGAAATTGCCTATAGAAGAGAGAACTATAACTCTGATTATTATGAGTTTTACGTACTTAATATTCTGTAAAAACTTACCTCCTTTTTCGCTACTTCTTAAGGTGGTTGCCATAGAAAATGAACGAAAAACACTTGAAAATTTCCAAATAATCTCGTAGCTGCCACAAGAAATAGCTTAAATGAGGGTGAAATATAAATCGGACGGACCCTATTTAGTATTACTTCTTCTATATTTTTTCCTTCGAATTCATACTTATCATTCATCCGCACCCTACTACTGAAACTACTGAAAAAATCGACAGTTAAGCAAATAACTCTGTCTGTACCACTTAAGGGGGCTGTTATAAAAATGAAGGTAAAACTTCTTAAAATCTACAAATAACCACATAGGATGAACTGTAAAGCTGATACTCCTTAAATTTTCCACCCCAGCATAACTAAACAGCTCTGAACTCACTAACGACACAAATAGGAGAAACAAATCTCCCAAATACCCTAAAGTCCCAAAATGATGTCTTAAAGTAGATGTAAATTTTAAGCCAACGCATAATTTCTATAATGTACTTATACCTGCTAATGGATATGAAATTAGTTTTATATTTTTCAAAATATTTGTTTTGAAGTTGGTTTTTTATCAATCACCTTACAGAATTCAATAAACATTTTTGACACTGTCATAATTTTCGGTCCCTGATCTTAACATATGCAAAAATATTTAAACATAAAATAAAATGGAATTGAAACTCATTAAAATATCAAAAATATATGACAGTCTACAACAGATGACTCGTACTATCATCAATAACATACATATGCATGAGCCCATTTCAAAGGCGAAAAAATGTTCGAAATAATATTCGAAATTGTTCACCAACAAGTATGTACTTATTTATTTTTAATGTGAAAATCATATTGTGCTGTACAGTACCTACTGTAAATAAATATAGAAAAAACTGTGAGCCAAAAATATAGAAAATAAACAAAATTGAAAATTGAAATATTTTTCATCTCATTCTTGAGTATAATACGATGATGCATCATCATAATATAATCATCGCCATGTGCATAATGTTGCAAACGCAAAATTGATTAATTAATTAATCTGGGATAATTGAAGGAAATGCATGAATGAATGAATGAATATATAATGGCGACACGTGGGATATGCTGTTCAATGAATTTTTTTTTTCTTTTTTGATATTTTTAAATTAAAAATAAATTTCTATTTATATTTTGGCAAGCATAGCATAGCATAATAAGGAAATTGTTAAAAATAATATGCAATAGCAAAACAAATTGTCGCACCAGCAACATGTTGACAGTAATAATTCTGAGAATTCATCAAATGTTAAATAGAAATCATTATTTGTATACACAAATATCCAATTTAAACTACGCAACAATATGAAAAATTCTATCTTAATTGAAAATAACATAATTTGTGTAAAACATCATCGTTATATGTGTGTACGAGTACATTCTATAAATGAAAAAAACAAAATAAATTCTTCCTAAATGCGTTCAAATTAATCGATGTAGTCAAATTCAAGGTTAACAGCATAACAAATTAATTTAAATAAATTATTGAAAAAAAAAATTTGAAAAATCTCTTCTAAATATACTTATTATCCATTTAATTTTATGAAAAATACATGTTTTCTTAATTACTTATCGGTGTGTAATTAATTTGTTCCATTCAAATATCTTTAGCAACATTTTCATCATTTCTATATATATTTTCTAATTACATTTCATGCAGTTTATATTTTTAAATATTCCGCAGAATGCATTATGAAATTAGACATACATCTCACGTTAAGAAATATTTAATTGCAACAATAAATTTGAATGGAATGC
The DNA here is from genome assembly GCA_963854835.1 of Megamerina dolium. Taxonomy (NCBI): domain Eukaryota; kingdom Metazoa; phylum Arthropoda; class Insecta; order Diptera; family Megamerinidae; genus Megamerina; species Megamerina dolium. The sequence continues at coordinate 54,051,845 of OY978529.1, forward strand.
ATTGCCACACTGACATATTTAGTGTTTTTTTTTTTCTTTTAATTAATTTAAATTTATTTACACTGATTATTTATTTTTATCAACATTTTGACAGGCTACACTTTAGAAATATAGTCAAATCAATTTATTTTAATAAGTCGTTTTTCCACAGTACAGTGTGTTTCAACAGTTTCCAAAGATTGGTGTCCATTAGTCTTTCACAGTGGCGCTATCTGGTGAATTTTCAAGGCTGCATCAACATTTTGACAATTCGAAAGCGTTAATCAAAATGAAGTTTGAGAAACAAGTCATTATAAAGCTCTATTTTAAACCCAGCCACTAGTTAGCGAATCACTCCAAAATCTTGATAAGAACGTGAAAGTACTTTATAACCCTCACAGATGGCAGCGTTAATCTGGATAAACGATTTAATTCGAATTAACTCGGGCATTAACTACAGTTAATCCGCTTTAATTAATTCTCAAAATTAAAGAGGATTATGGCAATTTTCGATGGCAACACTGCTGAAAAATTTCTGTTGTGAATTTTTCTCGATCCAACTTACAAAACAATAGGTGTGTTCGCTTATAAAAAACTTTCAACAATTGTTAACAGTTTTCGACATGAAAAGCGTTGTCGAAAAAATAAATCCAGCTGCCAATTACGAACTGTGAATGTCAATTTATAAGTTTCTGGTAGTTTGCAGTTCACTTACTTCTTGTAGATTTTCTCATATCGAGAGTGACAGATGACAGAAATTGATAGTGATAGTAATGTAAGTGAGCATGCCTAATAAAACAGCAATCAGCCGTTTAGTTAATCCGCAATACGACCGTCTGTCAGGTTAATATTTTATTCGGATTAAGTACGCAGTTAATCCGGATTAACGCTGCCGTCTGTCTAGGCTATTATATTATTGAAAGGTCTGTGTTCGATTTGGTCTACACAAGGTGACAGACGACCAAAGTAGCGACATTCTGAAAATCGACAAACATTACATGCAAATCGTTGTGTTGACTCAAAACGAGGGTATTTTGAATACAATGAAATAATACTGGGGTAATTTTGTGCATTTTCTTTGTTATTAACATGGTTCGCAAACTTTTAAAACATACTATAACATATATAATAATTTCTATGCATATTATCAACACTTACAGTTTACAAAGTAGATTTTCACTTGAAAGTAAATTGTTTAAAGAAAAAAGAAAAATTCTAAGAAATTTTCTTTATATTGCTTACCTGAAATGAAAGAAAGAAAAATATAAACAAATTAAATTAACTTAATTTATTCAGACAACAATAATAAGAATGAATATTATGAATAGTAATATTAAAATAAATACTGAAGGCCATAATAAAATTTATAATGGATAAGAGAAAAAAACAAAAACAATGTACATAATAAAGTACACTGCTTATTAAATTAAAAACAAGAAAATAATATGTAGAAAATTCTTATAATTATTTCACATTGACAATGCGTGTCAATGAAGAAAATTTTCCAAATAGTTTTGTTTATACTCAATACTCTCTATATATGTACGTTAGAGCAATTCATAACATTTATGCACTGATATTTCTTCTCAAAGCTCCTTGTACGAAAATAGGATCTGCAAAAACAAAACTTGTACCTAACCTACTCCGCTACGCGTATGATATGAATGTATCGAGGTTATTCGAGAAAGAAATGTATATTTTTTTTTAGGAATCATTTATACAACAACTAAAAATATTCCATATTCAAAATCTCATAATTTTTGTATTTATCTAATATACGTATAGATAAAAATATGTTGATATTCGACATATTCATTTCAAATTATTTATGATAATTACCTTCCTCCATCATTTAGTGTTCTGATTTGTAAAATTTTCAAATGCGGAAGTTTCTAAATGACACATTAGCGGTGTAGGTGCCGTAGCTTGGTTAGTGTGTTGGCCTTCTGATCTGTAAGTTGTGGGTGCAATTCCCGGCTGAAGCAAATTTTATATCGAAAAGATTTTTCTTTCGAACGTTACCCACCTGTCGGCAAGCAATTGGCAATTCTTCCAGCAGTAACAATTTGCCATGGAAAAGCTTTCAGAAAAAGTGATGTTGCAAGAGTTCTGCCATTCGGAACCGCCTAAAATAAGTAGGGGTCCCTTCTAATACTGTCCAAAATTTAACACGCACAACAGTAATGGAGGAGAAGCTCGACCAAAGAGATCTTCGGGGCTTATAAGAGGCACATACAAATACTTGCAAAAGTGCGTTAAAATTTACTTTGGAAAGCATAACAAATATAAGCTGTGAAATTTTACTGTTGTTGTTGTTATTGCAAAACTATACAATGCAGCGGATCGTGGGCTTCACAATTTTTTCTAGTAAAATAATATATAGTCCGAATTCAAAAAAATAATAATCATGAACATTTATATAAATTATTTTTCTACAAATAAAAACACATTGCTGACACACAAAAGTTTTATGCTTGCGGTTATAACTATAATAGCCTCATATATGTACATATATAATTTCTATATGTATATATGAAAAGAAATTAGGACATGATTATTTATAAGAGTATATACAAATAATTAGGACATCATACCAGAACAAAGGAAAAAACCAGTGTTTCTGAATATTTATAAAAGCTCTCCCCTATTATAACCATACGAAAATATATATCCACGTGCTAGTCGACCTACTTTCTAATTTGCATTGGTAATGCCATATATACCTTACCTAAACGTTTGAAAAAAAGAAAACATACACCATATTTTCTTTATGTATGTAAATAAATACCATTTTTCTTCCTTTATTTTAAGGAGTGTGTTTACAACCATAGACAAAGCTAATGATATTTTAATTATTTATATCATGTGCAGTATAGATTTAAATACAAGAAGATGTACACCAAAGAAGTGTGTCAAAATGACCCTTTTTAAAATTCTTCAGTTTACTTATAGCACGAGTCACTTTGATTTACATAATTATTTTAGGTGGTACTGAGACCTCATAGAATGCATGAATAACGAAAAATGTAAAACATGACACCCTGTGGAGAATATACAGCTAAAATGCAGTCTTTACAAGGGTACTAACTGGGGAGAAAATTTCAAGATGTATTTCTTTCCGCTATGTATGACATAATATTATAAGAATTATGCCACCACAAGTATTATCATCTTCTCAAACGAAAATCCATATGCAACGGGCTACATACAAATTTTTATATATTTGAAAATTATGCAATATTTATTCTTCATTTATTTTCTTAAGACTGTATTTGTGATATTTTAAACATTTTCAATTCAATTCTTACACTGTCAAACAGACAATTTTAGATTTGACATATCAGGTGTAGTAAAAAATAAACAATCCATTATTTTTCCAATAGAAAAATAATCTGTATCTCACGTTGTATAAGTGCGATCGGGTTACGCTAGATGCGTTAGAAAGATAGGATTTCATACTAAACTTTTCAGGCAGTTTTGTAATTGCTTGACTCAGAACTGTCTGAGCACGCGTCAAAGATGGACACCAGTAAAGAGAAAACACGCTATATTTTACAGTTTTTCTTCGATAAAGGCGAAAATGAAAGCCAGGCGGCTAAAAATGTGAATAGTGTTTATGGTGCTGATACTGTAACAGCCAATCACGTGGAATTTTGGTTTCGTCGATTCCTTTCTGGTAATTTGGATGTGAAAGATGCTCCACGCTCTGAAAGGCCAATAGTCAAAAATATCGATAAAATAATGGAAATCGTAGAGTCTGGCCTCGACACTGTTTTTATTGCCCAGGCGCTAAACATTGCACAAAAAACCGTTTGGAACCATTTAAATAAGGCTGGATACAAAAAGAAACTCGATGCATGGGTGCTACATGAGTTAACGCAAAAAAAACTCATGTACCGAATTTCCATCTGAGAATCGCTGGTTACTGGTGATGAAAAGTGGGTCACTTACGACAACGTCAAGCTAAAACGGTCGTTGTCGGATCGCGGTGAGCACGCGCAAACGGTGGCCAAGTCAGGATTGACGGTTAGGAAGGTTTTGCTATGTATTTGGTGGGATTGGCAGGGAATCATCTACTATGAGGTGCTCCGCTACGGCCAAACTCTTAATTCGGACCTGTACTGTCAACAATTGGACCGTCTGAAGGAAACAATTGCCCAGAAGCGGCCAGCTTTAGCCAGTAGGAGAGGAATTGTGTTCCATCAGTACAACGCCAAGCCACACACCTCCAATATTATTATTATATATAAATATTATATATACGTATATATGATATTTTGTGTCTGTTTACTAACATACATACATATGAATATATGTCTATCAATACTTCATTTAATAATATACTATAACATATTTATGTCAATTAAAATTTTGCAAAATTAAAAAAAATAAAAAAACCATAATTTATATAGAGCACATACCAGCACACATACCAGTCAAAAATATTAATCTGCTATTGCAAATTATACTATATTTCCTTTCGTTCAAAGACGTTCTTCATATTATTTTTATATGATTTGTTGTTAGTCATACGTTTTATTGTTGTATTATATGAAATTCGATTTTTTTTCTTTCTAACTACAATCAAAATGCCATGGGAAATTTCCGACATGAATAAATTATTTTTAAAACATTAAATATAAATATAAATATATATATTAATATATATGAGTGCCTCCTTAGCACCCATATGCATGTGGCTGAAGAACTACTAGCAGATGAAAAAGCAATTTGAAAATGTGACAAACAAACAAATATGCTCTAAATTTCAATTGATTGAAATGCTTTGAGAGTAGAGCAAGAAAAATAATAGTGTGCCCTGAGTCACAAAAAAATTAAAAATACATCGAAAATGAAAAAAATGGAATTAGCCTTGTTTTGGTGTCACCTCACATATCATCATTGAATGTTGTGTATGATAGAGCGAGAAGTAGGAAGAATAAAAGAAAGGCTGTTGGTCGATCGAAATGACTGATAGTTTAGCAATGTATGTATATACGAGTACATATGTATAAAAGCATAACATTGTTTCTGTTATAGAGAGTGAAAATAAATAAATTTAGTTTTTGAAAAATACTTTTTGATTTTATTTCGTTTTTTTTTTACTTCAAGAAAATAAGAAAATTTGCATTTTATAATTTGATTTTTGCTAACGAAAAAAAATAACAGAAAAAAATTAACCAACAAACTATTGAATAAATCTAAATTGTTTTTTTTTTTGTATAGTTAATTTTTATTTTCACCTTGGCCAAATATGATGAATGTGTGTGCACAAGAGTATGTGGGAATTTAAAATATGAAACACGAGTATGTATATCAACATTTTTGAATAGCTGCCTAACAAGTTTTTATACTCAATTTTTTTTTTTTAACGCAGCTACATATAAACATACGCACACGCAGAAAATTAAAAAAAAAAAAAATAAAAAACATTTGAAAGTATATTTTTGTTTGTTTGTTTATTATTAATTTCTGTTGTAATTTTGACTTGATTATTGTTGCTATGTATGAAATGTGTGTTAATCTCTACAAACAAGTTAAAATACGAAACACGCATAAACAAACATATGTAGGAGTACATAATAATGTATCTAAACATGTATGCTTACGTATATGTATATGAATAACCATTTATAGCAATATGCGAGAGTTTTTGAGACACACGCATTAAAAATTATTAAATGCACGCAATGTATGCAGGCGGTATCAAAAAGATAGACAAATATTCATTATTTGTATATTCTTCAATATATTTTTTTTCTCATTATTGTAGCTGTCGTTTGAACGTGGCGTATAGTAATTATATCTCGTTTTGCAACTTTATATTTTGCGTAATACGAAGTGAAGGGGGGATGTATATAAATATTTAAAGATTTTTATATTGCTGGTAATATTAATTGGGTTAATCGTAAAAACATTTGTCTGTGTACTAAAAATATACATATTATTAATTATATTTTTTTGTGTGTTTGTTTAGAAAGTCAGCGATCTATTTCTTTAATTTTATATATTTTTGACAGATGATTGGCGGCAAAATGTATTTGAATTATTTGAAATGCAATATGTGTATATATATAGAAATTTAATAATAGAACAATTGAACAAGTACTAAAATGAATAAGGAAAAAGACTGACGATTGAAACAGTCCGTATGATGTGACTACTTTTTCATGATGGGCTATGTGAATATTCGTTTCATGAAACAATCAGATTAACCAATTATTCAATTCATCAGAATTTTTATGGATCCAAAATATTTCATATTATAGTCAGCTTTAATTTTTTAAGTAATAATAATAAGTAAAAATTTTATTTTCTGTTTTCTTTGTGTTGGAAACATTCTATCAACATTTTCAAAATGTTGCTCAAATAATCCTATTCTGATTAATCGAAATTGTGTGATTAATTGAATTAATTTAAATTTCTATTGCATAAAATTACAATTTTTTGAACAATTTACTATATTATTAGTCAAAATATTTCAAGCTTTGGAAAGCTCAAGGAGTCTGTGGCAAAACATATAAAAAGTGATATGAGAAATTTCTGTTATTTGGAATCGACTAATTTAAATAGGTTCGCACCACAAATGAGTAACAATGTCAGAAAGAAATTCTACCAAATGGTTCTTTAGAGAACAGTTGTCCTAACAAAAAAAAAAAAACACGCCCCAACCTATGAGTTTTTCTTATAAAAAATCAAAAAAATTATTTGTGAAATTAAAATAACATTTAATAAAATAAATAATAAAAACTTAAAACAAAATAATATATAATTAATTCAAAAAAAAAAAAAGACAAAAAAGAAATTCGAAACCTTTGCGTAAAGGCCATGTGAAATATGAAACCTTTATTTTTGCAAAATTTTCAAAAACAAACTATAAATATGTATTTATAACAAGCACTGCAACAATTAAATACATCTATCTACATACAAATGTACCTATTCTTGGATAATAAAATCATAAAAAATATAAATAATAATAAACCTCAAAATTGCTAGCTGCTGCTACCACTACTACCTACTTCCTGAATATTTAATGACTATTTTTAAAATGCCAAAAACGCACGCATACATATTAATGATTGTATGATTAATTAAATGATAATATCATACAATGATGAGACGCAATGTTTCACATTTTAAAACCAAATAACATATTTCTATGTTTAAGTCTAATTTTTGTTTGTACTCTAAATGTACCTACAACAGAGAAGAACTTGAATAAAATCAATATTTAATAGTAGAATAAAAAAAAAATAAAATCAATATATATTCAAACTTGATGTAGATAGTTTCAAAAATATAGCGCATAAATTATTACGGATAGTTTTTTTGTGATACGTACAACTAACAAATAACAATTGTTTAATTTAAATAAATCAGATTCGTTAAAAAAAACCTAATACATGGTTTAAGCCAGTTTAAAATAACAATTGAAAAATAAAACAAAAATATTGAAAAAACAAAAAATATGAATTCAAAGTAAACAAATAAATAACAAGAAAAAAAAATACACAAAGTTTTAAAAATAAACATTTTTAACATAAAAATCAAAATAATATCGCTATAAAATAAAATTAGCATACGATTATATAAAAGCTCATTATAAGTAGCTACCTATTTATATACTCTTGTATTAGGTTGTCGGAAAAGTCTCAACTTCTTTTTGCAATTATTTTTTTATACTATTTTTATGTATATTTTGATGGATGACACATTTCAAATTTCATTAAAAAAAGTTTAATTTGATCGCGACATTCGATTAGATCAATTTGAAAATGGATAACCAAATTTTACACTTTTGAATTATATTATCAAATATTTCAGACCTTTGAAAAATTACGTCAAAATTTATGGGGACGATGGTTTACCGATTTTCGTGCTAGAAATTTTGATTACCGGGACCAGACGATTGATTCGAAAGCGTCTTGTCGTCGACTGGATTATCTGAATATATCTCTTGAAAAAGAATGGCCAGAATAATTCAATCACAAAACCGTACTGTTTCGTCACGATAATATGAACTCCATACAAGTTTGTTGACTCGTTAAAAAGAGAATTTTGCCAATTATTCTAAAAATGCGTCGTAACTTTTTCAACAACAATATATACCTGCATAATATTTATATTTATAAATAATATCGTATAATTAATATATTATTTATTTAATTTCTATATGTGACGTCATTAACATTTCATGGATATGCTTGAAAAAGAAAAAAAAAAGCAAAATAAATAAAATTATAATAATTAACAACAAATCAAGCAAAACAAAACAAAACAAAAAAAAAAACAATTATCAAAGTATTATCAAGCATACACAAAAAGCAATACGACCCTTGGGTGACAATGTGGCATGTTTTGAAACCGGTTTACAATCGTTTTGTTGTTGTTTTATAATTAAATCTCTTTCTTTTTCTTAGAAATCATTAATAAAAGTTTTTTTTGTATTTCATTTTTCTAAATTTTATATTTGTGTATTTTGTTTACAAATTTAAAAAGTATAAACTTTGATCTTCATTTGATTTGATTTTTTTTCCTTGCTTTTGCTTTTGTTCATTACCATTTCAAATTTTATATGGTCATTTTCGTTGTTTTCATGGTTTTTAGCATTTTATTTTCGTAAAAATTGACACGTGCTGCAATTGTAATGTGCTTCAGCTTTAAACAATGTCTTTTAAAGCAGGCAAATAATTTTATGGTTCCAATTATATTTTTATAATGATATAATTAGGTTTGTTCACATTCAAGTATCAACAAGAAGAAGATTTTAACAAATTTTAATTATTTAATTTAAGTCACTTGATGATTTTATGTCAAATATTGCTAATAAATAGGCACAGTAGTTCGATTTCATAAAAAAGTTCAAAAAAAAAAAAAAAAACAAAATAGTAGCTATCTCATTAATTTAGATTTTGGAACATATACAACATTTAAAAGTGTGATAAATCTTAAAATAAAATATAAACATTGCAAAATATATGCTAATTTGGTGGTGCGCTCGTATTTGAGAATTTTTATAAATACCATCATATAGAAAATCGTTTGGAACTAACATAAAATTTCCCAAATCATTATTGTGATAAAGAATGTCAACAAATCGGAGAGATCTCAAGTAGTGTTAAATAAACTATTATTACAGTAGATCAATGACGAATATTATCAGGAGCAGGTGAAAGATTTAATTTTCTTTTTAACGAATTTTTCCTTTCTATCCCTTGACATGTGAAATCAATCACAAATTTTATTATACAATATTCTATTTTTTTGAGCCAATATATGCAGTTAACTTATTCGCTTTCCTATAGGTTATAGGCTTTCCGAAAAAAGTTCATAGCATTCAATATTATTTCTTTTATTTTATAGCTTGATTTTCGTTTCCGTATTTCTTCATTCCTATTTTTTTTTTTGCATATACAATACATACATGTATTTAAATTTCATCTAGGAAACTATTCATGTTGCCAAATATTTCAAGTAGCTAGATATAGACACTTATGTACATATTTTAAATAGCAATTTACCTTGATATTTCAATTTGCTTTAATTTATTGGATTTTACTTTATTGCTTTTAATCACTATTTTTAATTCTAGTTTTATTATAGTAGTGACTTTTCTGTTTTTGCTCTTTGCAAAATTTAAAACCACTTAATGTACCAAACATCAAATTGTACAAATTTCTATAGTGTATTAACCTGTACCGGCTTGGCATTGAAATGTTCATTGTTACAGTAGAAATGATCCAAATTTTAGATACAATATGTGTAGTTTTATAAGCAATTTTCATATTAACTCATACATATGTATACACGTAAAAACAATTTTATACAAGGTTAATATATAAAAGTATATAAAATCATATATAAAAAAATAAACGGTTGAAATAGTTACAACAAAAAATGAACCAGTAATAAAATGACTCTCTTATTGCAGTAGATAATACGTTTTACATACAAGCTACGAATATTAACTGCTATATACTAGCATTAAACATAAATTTAAATTGAAACCAAAACACGAGGATATAATTAATTATTTATTCCCATTAAAAATCTACTTTCAACGATTGCCATTTGCAGCAAAGAGTCTCTGTTGCAATACCAGAAGCAGTAGTAATACAGTAGCCAGTCATGTCATATTTCAAATAATATGGACATTTGTAAATTATTAATTACACACACAGGCTGCAATTCTTGTCGCTATTAAAAAATAAATGTATAAATTTTCTTTCAAAAAAACTACAACAGTTTCTGATTTATATTAGAAATGTTAATTTTCAGCAGCAAAACAACACTTTTATGGTTGCGAAAAGAAAAAAATAGCACCAATTACTCGTATGATAGACGCACAAGAACACTATTTATTGGCAATAACATAAAAAAATAAAATAAAATACAGCATATGTATGCGTACATCATACATCTCATTTAATATGCAATATGAAATAGAATAAATGACAAAATGATGCCATTATGTATGTAAGCGCCAATATAAATAATATTAAAATACCACACAAATATCTATACTATGCACAATGATTTGATTACATCAAATGGATAGATATACTATATAACACAATTGAAGTGGTATTAATATAGTCAGGGCTGGACTCGAAGAGTTGTGGCAATATTAATTTATTATGCAGAATTTCCAAACATTTTTTATATCCGCATCTATCTGAGTCTTGAAGGAATCCTTCATGAGATCAGCGTCTCAAGTGTTCAACATTACCCCCCGTCATCTCTTCGCCTGCCCCAGAAGGCCTACCAGTTTGGCCCCCTCTGCACTGTGGACGCACACCCTGGAGGCTGCCGTCTTCCTGGAGCTGGTCGACGAGAACAACAACACCCAAGCTGAATATGAATTTTCATCATTTCGAAATCGTTGTCTATTACAACAACAACCACAACGAATACATCTATAACCGACCCTGTGTTTCGCATGGTTTTCCAAATATTTAGCGTGGTAGATATCCGTGAAATGTTTATAATTTTATCAAAATTTGTACACATTCAATAGAAAATCAGTAAAATTTAACCTTATTTTGTTTTTGACAAGTCCGTGATAAGTTTTTTCGAAAAATTATCTTGCACTTCATTTTGAACCTATATTTCTCGTTTGCTAATTTAGTATATTTTTGAAAAAAGCCAAAACTACTAATTCGGATTTTTTATTATATCTTTAATAGTTTAAGTTTTTCTCATTTTTGGACTAAGTTTTATAATTCCATTCTTCAATCTGTTGATGAAATTATCAAATATACTGCTTCTAAAATATTAGGGGGGGCACCACAATTTTTTTAGTTTTTACTTTTGTTGCTAATATCTTTGGAGCTTCAACAATTACATCAAATTTATGAAATTCGCTAATCATTAAATTCTTTTATAAAGAATATTGTTTTATTCAATACCTATTTTAAGGGGCTGACTCTCCTTAAAAAGCGTACTGTGTTATAAGAATGAGGGCATTTGGTTTTAATTCAATCGATTTATTGTATGAAAATGAAATTCGCTTTTTTTCCATATTTGTATTGTAGATGATACATTTAATTAAAAAAAAGTATAATAAATTATACATCATATGCCAGTGTTTCAAAAGACATTTTTTTTTTTCAAAATAATAATATTTGTTTGCACTCTCGTAATGAATGTATATGCTATATATCTTATTGTAATTTATGAATAATTTTTAATTTGATTTTTATTTTGGTCTATGACACCAATCAGTCGGTTCTGTAAAAATTTTGCCTGTCTATTGTTTTACCGTGTATATATATTCTTAAATGTTCGCATATATATATATTTAAAATACAATCGCTTTCAATTCAGAGTGCATGGCAACTATATAATTATACTATTATGTGCATAAAATGCAACAGCTACAATAATGTGCACACATATTTGTAGATATTGTATGTTTTGTTGCAAAAGCAATGCCACCAGCAACAGCAATAGCAACAGCAAGACCGTCAGAAACAGTAGCAGCAGAAATGGCAAAAATAATTGTAAATGACCCAATTTGATAATGTTTATGTAGTACATACGAGTACGTATAAATACAATTGTATACATTTTACGAGTCGAGTAGTATATTTATGTTTTTTTAATGTTGGCTTATATTATTGCCATCACTAGTGTTTTGAATAGTGATATATATGTATATACGAGTGTGCTTATATGAAATTATTGTTAAATCTAACAATTATGTTTGCAGCTGTATGCATGAATTCATGATTTGATTGATTTATTATTTTGAATGTATTTTGAGCGATTTTTGTGATAAAAATGTGAAATAAATATATTGAAATTGGTAAAAAAAAAGGTATTATACGTAAAGTAGGTATATGCAATTACATAGTATTTTATATATAATATAAATTTAGTACTACATTCTATGTATTTTAACAACGGAATACATTTGACACTTGCCAACATTCTTTTTCCGCCAAAAAAAAAAACACGCTATATTTCCGACATTGGCGGCATCATCAATCAGCAATAATACAAAGGAAATTGCACAATTAATTTTCGATTTGTATATACTTAAATACAAAAAGAATTGACCACACGACAGAAAGAAATAGTATTCAAAAACAATTCTGGCAGATTATATAAACAGTGGATATGTATATAAGTACTCACTATATATATTGCAATCAATGACAGTAAAATTTAACATTGATTTCAAAGGAATTCAAATACTTGCAGTTTTCTCAAAAGAAATCTAATTATGTATATATATATATTGTATATATTCAGAAAACTTTACAAAATACAAAAGAATTGTAAATTTCGTGTAAAATGCAATTTATATTTCATTCAGAAGCGTGTTCATGTTCATGCATTGCTGGTAATAATTTAAAAAAAAAAATGCTTTGCAAGTGTGCACGCGGCATTATGTAATGGGAGGGGGGAATGTAATCCATATGAATCGTAAAATAAATGATGATTCATAAGAAATGATGTAATCTTTCATTATTATCGCACATTAATATTATAAATCGATGAAATATTATATAAATACACTTATATAAGATACATATCCCTCGATTTACACGGTAGATAAGTTCCACACAAAACCGTGTAAATCAAAATCTTGAATTTTATTATGTAATAACGTGCAAAACGTAAAGAACACACTAAAATGCACATAATTTAGTTATTCATTTACGTCAATCATTCTCTAACATCTCTTACATATGACATTTTGTGGTCATAGTTGGACTGCTACACTTTTTTTATGAAATCTGAGTAATAATCAGTGACATCTATTTAGTTTTTCTTGATTATTACGTATCGTATATGTTTTAATATTTTCATTTTTTTTTTCTAAAGAAATAACATGTCTTTTAAATTGTTCGTCTTTTATTCTTAGACATTTTTAAATATTAAAAAATAAGCTAATTTAAATAATAAAATAATAATACCACCTTGATCAAAAAGTTCCCGGAATAACCACCGTGAGGAAAAATCGCAGGAAGTACTGAGATAGATGTACTTTTGGCTACGTAACTTTTGCAAATGTCAAGAAATGTCAAGCTATAACGCTAATATTTAGATGGAATATCAACAACAGATGTACCAACTTAACAAAAAAAAAAAAAACAAACAGAACTCCAATTGGAACGATGGGAGCGCCACACGGTGGCTATTCCGCGAACTTTTTGATCATGATTAAATTTTTTATTTTATATAAATTTCAATATTCATATCCATACAGCAGAAAAATTGAAATTGGTAGCATTGAACTTAAGCCACATGCTAAATGAACTTAGCGTGCCTATACAAATAATAGTGCTATGCCTGGCACTTTGTTTATCTATTAAAATTCAAGCAAAGGTGGTTTTTGCTTCTAATATTTTTCAACTATGTATATACTATAACAACAACAACAACGTACATAAGTTGAATATCATATGAAATAATCTAGCTGACATTAGTTAATTTTGTAATATTTTTTTTTTTTACGAAAAAGGTGTGTTGAACAAACAAACAATCATAATAGATATTGTAGAAAAAATAGAAAAGAAATTTAAGTATTGTATTAAATTTTAACAACCTTCATTTTCAAGCATTGGATGACATTTCTTTTGTTTCTTCTTAGAATTGAGTGCAATAAATGCAAAATACTTATTATATTTTATTATTGCTTTGTTATAAAAAAGGCCGCTTGTTGGCATTGTTGTTGTAATATGAGTACACAATATTATTGCAATTAGCATTTTTTAGTGCGATTATAAATGTATGCATCATATTATAGCATTGATAGCTAATGAAAACAAAAAACTGATAAAGCAGATAATAGAAGCCGATGATTACGATGGTGATTTTTATTAAGGTTGACACCAGCTTTTCTTGAAATAAAAACTTTAGTCAGATATTCAAGCAATTTTGCGTCTTCAATGTGTGACTTATTCGAAAAAAATATCTCAAAATTTAAATGTAGTATAGAAATCATTCACATATTGCTTGCCATAATAGAAAATATCACTCAATATGTAAATGTGAAAAATTACAGAATTTATTTATCATTATAAATTGAGTTGTCAATTGAATTTTACATCAATTTCAATTAATCTATTTCAAAATATATTTATTAGTTTTGTGCAAACATTAATAATATAATAAAAATTGTGAATAAGTTGGCAAATTGTACATGCAAATTATGATGATATAAGTCTATTTACAATACACACATACTACTATACCCAGCACTTTTATTGTAATCAGTATCAATAAAATAAATAAAATAAATCAAACAAGTAAAATAATTCATGACAAAATCAAAGCAAACCAAATCGGTTAAAAGAAATCGTACATAATTCTAATGGACATTTTATATAAATTTTACCAGAAAGAAGGAACAAATAATTAAAATAGTTTATACACCTTCTCCGCAACTCACAACTATATAGTGCTTTTTTTTTGCATTTTTTACATCTAAATAATAATTACCAATAAAGTGGTGGTTAGAATTGCAAAAAAAAAAAAAAAATATATATATATATATATATATATATATATATATATATATGAAAAATCAATTATAATTTCATTATGACAAAGAGAATATATCGGTAGTTATAGCTAGCTACCTATATTGCATGACGCGTTCGATTTACACGCTATTCTCATTGCGTTGCTCATGTTATAATTGTCATAATTTATGAAATAATACAGGAAAATACCGCCAACTCATATAAATTTCTGTCAGTCGACATT
This sequence comes from Megamerina dolium, assembly GCA_963854835.1. Taxonomy (NCBI): domain Eukaryota; kingdom Metazoa; phylum Arthropoda; class Insecta; order Diptera; family Megamerinidae; genus Megamerina; species Megamerina dolium. The sequence continues at coordinate 54,067,046 of OY978529.1, forward strand.
TTGCAACGTCATTCGTTCGATCACTAGATCGCCGACGCTGCCATTTTGTTTTGTATTGTACAATATATTGTCATGTACATTGTGATACATATTTACAATGATGCTTTGATATAGAGTTTTTTGTTTTGTTTTACACAACACGATGCCAACAAACACAATAAATGTCAATTATAATAGGCAAAGTTGAACACACGTAAAATAACATTTAAATAAAATATATACATGTGTGCATATATTTTATAATAAAAAAATGCCGCCTTATGACGTCAATTGTTACTATTGTGCATGCTTATAAACGTGTGTGATCAGTTATTGTCAGCAAATAATGTTGTAGGCAGAGTAATTCGTATTTGATGTGGCTATCATCATGATGATTAAGTTATTTGACTTGGTTGGGAAAACTGATCGAAGCAACAGCTGGTACTAATTTAATGTTGGGGAAAAAATTAGAAATCATTCAACTCATTACAAAATATGTAGATTTGCTTATAAAGTATTGTGTCGCAAAATTATTCAAAATATTTTTCTCTAAATTATTATCAAGCATATGCCTCACACACTTGTTACTAATAATTTAGACAAATGCACATGTTGTTTTTTCAAAATTTTCTTTAAATAAATTAATTAAAACGAGTAAGCAATTAGTTTCGGTAATATTGAAATTTATATTATCCTACTCTATGGCAAATATTGGATATTTGAATATGTAGAGAATAGTATGGGTGTGCTTTTCATACGATTATGTTCATTTACGAATCTATCTGTTAATATATATAAATATTAGCCATATTTTATGGCGAAACAATAACAAAGTGGCAGACTATATAGGTGCTAAGTATATTTAGCATGTAGCATTAATTTTTCTACTCTACACAGATATTTCTTATCGATATGTTTTTATTTAAACGACAAACATATTATAATTATGGAGGAAAGGAAAATAGGAAGAAATTTTCATCAAATTATTTCACTATTATTTTAATATTAGCATTTTTATCGTTTTATTGGAACAAAGATAGCGAGTTGTCGAATAAAATACGGCATTTATTATGTATTGCGTTTAGATTTATATTTCTAATCGATAATAAGTACAAAGCATTTCCGTATGGTTGCTACAACAACAACAACAACAACAACAACAACAACAACAACAACAACAACCATTTGCTGGTACTCATTATCGTATGCAACAAGTATCAGTTCGATAACTTTGTATTTCTCTGGTGTAAAGTTAGAAAACATACGAGTATATTCGAAAATACATTTTTGTATGGGAGATGAGGTATTTTCATCCAATTTAGGCCGTTTTTGATTTAATTGTTGGTGTAAAAGTAATCGTTTGTACCAAGTATTAGCTCGATAGCTTTATACTCCTGTGAGTAGTTGGAAAAACGATTTTCGAAAATATACGGTTATATTTGAGATGTGTGGTTATCATCCAATTGTGCACCTTTTGGAATTTATCGGTTTGTTGTTGTGGGTTAGTGAGTTGGCCTGCTCGTGGGTTCGAAAGAAACGTGGGGAACGTTTCTTTCGAACGGTACCCACCTGTCGGTAAGCAATTGCCAATTCTTCCGGCGGTAACAATTTGCCATGAACAAGCTTTTGAAAGAGCTATGTGACAAAGCTCAGAAAAATGGTGTCACAAGGGTTCCGCCGTTCGGAACCGGCTAAAATAAGTAGGTCTAACACTGTATAATACTGTCTAAAATTGAACACGCAAAACAGTAATGGAAGAGAAGCTTGGCCAAAGAGCCCTTCGGAGCTTTAAGTGGCACATATTCATTTATTTTGTTGTTGTTGTTAAAACAATAACTTTTATCAAGTATCAGTTCGATAGCTTTACATAACTGTGAGTCGTAGACTTAAAAACGACGTTCGAAAACGTATTATTTTAAATGAAATGAATGTGCTTTTCATTCAAGTACGCCCATTTTCGAACTTAATCACCCACAGCTTTGTTAACAATAATTTTATGCATTTTTATGCTGACGTTGTTGATTCAGCATAATTATACCGTCATTATTATCATATATAAATATATATATATTTATTGCATGAATAAAATATATATCCACAACTAATGGTCTACTATAAAAGGAGTTTTTCTTATGGTTTCGCTTTTTCGCAATATTGTCATATAGGTACTTTTTGTTGTTGCTGTTGCAATAGTTAATGCATTAGATACTCTGTGATAATATCATACGTATATGTAAATATACTACATTTACCAATTACCTATATATATGTGGTGTATGTATACCTATGGATTACTACTATTTGATTAGATTACTAATGTTGAACACAACAACTACTTAATTAGTGAATAAGAACACGTTTTGTTATTTGCATTTTATATTAATATAAACAAAATGGAGGGGAAAAAAATTAATTAAATGTGACTGGCAAACTAATGGAATTATTTTACATATGTAAGTACATTAACGCTTTATAATCATATCGGCAGTTAATGGTATCTACTGATGGTTGACTTGATTAATAACCTTTGGTAAATAGGTAATCGTAATAAAACTCATTTAAATTAATTAATTCAAAATGCAATGTGTATGTAGGTACTACTCATTTATAGACAGTTGCATACTATACATATTGTCCATTTACTTTATAACTTATTATTATAAGAATAAGAAATATTTAAGGTCATTACTACTTGTTATACATTTCATTAAAAATATACTTTTTTATAATAATGCATATACACCATATTTTAATTTAATTCGTATGGTACAAGTGAGCGATTTAATGAAAAACCTTTTGCAGCAAATTTACTAAATTCCTACAATATTGCAAGTAGGTAATAGTATTTTAAAATAAAAAAAAAAATTCTTATTGCGCAAATAAATGTTAAACATTCTATAATAATAAAATGTAGGATGTCACAACATCAGTTCTCTACGTCAAACGGAATGTGTTACGAATAGTGTGCTGCTTCTTTTATAATGCTCTTATACAATTTTGCTGTGTCTGCATGTTTTCTTTCCATTACATAGTTTATTTTTACATATCGGTAGGTTAATGTGTATATTTTATTTATTATATTATTTTGACTTTTCTTTTGTTTTTGGTTTTTACTTCCAAGCCATTGTTAACAATGTGTAAAGAGACTTAACTTGTCAAAAGTTATTTGTTGTTAACCATCTTATTTATACCTACCTACAGTTCTATATTAATTTTCTTCTTCTGTTTATTTTCCTTATTGTTAGTATTGTTGCATTTTAATCTTGTTGATGAGGTCGTCAACTCGATGAATAAACCGTTACTTTTAATCTTTTGTTACCTCAATAATTCTAGTACTTGAACCAATGCTTTGTTATTTAGAAGACGTATGCGAGTATATAATTTAAGGAAGATATTTTTTATGAATGAGCAAATCCCTTTAGGTCGTGTTAGTTTAAAGAACAATATAAATATGAATATAAATGAAGTTAATGGCTTTATGAAAGTAAAGCAAATAAAACAATTGTATGAAAATAAATGTAAACTATTTGCTTTGTTTTGGTTTTGCATATTCTAAGGGATGATGACGTCATGCGTGTACGAATAGCAAAACAAATATAACATTAGTGTGGAATGCACCATCCATTAATTTTACAATAGATAGCTTTAGTAATCTGTATCTCGCGTTGTATAAAAGCGATCGGGTTACGCTAGATGGCGTTAGAAAGATAGGATTTCATTCTAAATAAACTTTTCAGGCAGTTTTGTGATTGCTTGACTCAGTATTGCTTGAGCACGCTTCAAAGATGGACACCAGTAAAGAGAAAATATGCCATATTTTACAGTTTTTTTCGATAAAGGCGAAAATGCAAGCCAGACGGCTGAAAATGTGAATAGTGTTTATGGTCCTGATATTGAAACAGCCAATCAATCACGTGCAATTTTGGTTTCGTCGATTCCGTTCCGGTAATTTTGATGTCAAAGATGCAAGGCGACAATTGGCCGATAAAATAATGGGAATCGTCGAGTCTGACCGTTATGTAAGCACTGTTTCTATCGCACAGGAGCTAAACATTGCACAAAAACCGTTTGGAACCATTTAAATAAGGCTGGATACAAAAAGAAGCTCGATGTATGGGTGCCACGTGAGTAAAAAAATCTTATGGACCGAATTTCCATCTGTGAATCGCTGCTGAATCGCATCCATTTCTAAAGCGGATGGTTACTGGTGATGAAAAGTGGGTCACTTACGACCAACGTCAAACGAAAACGGTCGTGGTCGAATCGCAGTGAGCCGGCGCAAACGGTGGCCAAGCCAGGATTGACGGTGAGGAAGGTTTTGCTGTGTTTGGTGGGATTTGCAGGAAATCATCTACTATGAGCTGCTCCGCTACGGCCAAACTCTTAATTCGGACCTGTACTGTCTAAAATTGGACCGTCTGAAGGAAGCAATCGCTCAGAAGCGGCAAGCTTTGGTCAATAGGAGAGCAATATTGGCTCGCCAGAAGCTCCGGGAGCTTGGTTGGGAGGTTCTTATGCTTCCAGATGAAGATGTTGTGCCATTTATTTCTAACTTTATGCATTTTAATTCAATTCAAATTATTGTATTGTATATTCATGATTGAATAGAAGAAAACAAAACACTATTCTGCCTTATTAATGCTACACATGCGAGGACGTTTGATAAATATTGTCGCAATTGCTGTTCCAAACAACAGGCTAACTAAATATTGACATACAATTAAGTGTTTTTGTTGTTTCTTTTCTAAGGAATAAACTAAAAAATGGATTTCCCTAAAATTTTGCCATATTTATTGTTGAAAATCAACAATACTTCTATAAAGAGAATATTTTTGAACGAAAAAAATGGCATTTTTCCTATGAAGTAAATAAAAAAAAAAATAAAAATATGTGGCACTTAAAGCCCCAAAGGGCTCATTGGCCGAGCTTCTCTTCTATTACTGTTGTGCGTCTTAAATTTTGGACAGTATTAGAATGGACCTACTTATTTTAGCCGGTTCCGAACGGCAGAACACTTGTGACATCACTTTTTCTGAGCTTTGTCACAGAGTTCTTTTTAGAAGCTTTTTCATGGCAAGTTGTTACTGTCGGAAGAATTGCCAATTGCTTGCCGACAGGTGGGTACCATTCGAAAGAAAAATCTTTTCGATATAAAATTTGTTATGCATCAGCCGGGTATTGAACCACGACCTACAGATCAGAAGGCGAACACACTAACCACTGAGCTACGGCACCCAGTATGGCACCCCTATGAAGTAAATACAATTGATTAAATAGTACGACGACGAGTATTGAAATTTGGTCTATATAGCAAAAACAATAAATAATAATATTATTGTTTATCTTATCGCTATTAAAAATTCTTCAGTTGATTACTTATTATTTTGAAATAATCGCATAATTAACTCTTTTTTTGCTTTCGTTATTTTCTTTGTTTAATTACAGGTGACTGATAACAATTGTGTATGGCGCAATGTGGGGAAAATACAATTTAGCTATTTCTACTACTGATTCTAAATTCCTTTTGGCCTACATGTGTTGCTATAATATTTTTCTTTTATTTTCGCAGCTGACATATTTATTAGCGAGACTAATTCATCAAAAAAAAAAAAATTATAAATTGTGATGAAGTATTTGTACGTGATAAATTGTGGGTATAAAATATCAAAAATTCATAAAACTTGAAATACTTTCATGATATTGATCGCTTTTATTGTATATAAAGTAAATAATTTTTATTTGTTGAATACCATGAGAAATTAATTATCAATTTGTATGTATGATTGTCAGTTAAACAAATCAATAATTAACGAGTACAATATTATTGTTTGGGGTCTCAGGCGGATTAATCTGCGATATAATTATTTGCTTGTGGAGGTTAAAGCGACCGACCGACTTCTTTTACTTAATTTAATATTTTCCCTTTTACAATGTTCAATATTTGCAAGGCAAGCATCTTCAAAACAGTAGCAAAATATATGAGAGCTTACTTAGTTCAGCATTTACACTCAAAAGCAAACAAAAAATAGCAGAATCCATATGTATTGTAAGTAGAAATAATGTCAATAATATTTTTGTATTGTAATATGAATAACAACAATAACATCATGGCATACAATACAACGATAAAGTTGCGACTGGGCATTATGGCGCCATTGTGGCGATAAAAGACGAACTCCTTTTTTTAGTTTAAACCAGAAATGTAATTGTAAATAAATATGCATTCAAGATAAGCTTAAAAGTGTGCATTTACTTAGGAATATTTACTTAGCAATTACAACCTACACACACACACACATGTACATAAAATACAATAAATATAGTAGTAGAGGTATGCTCATAAATTTAATATTAGTTTTATAATTAAGAAATTATTTTAATGAAATAAATCAGCTGTATGTGTATAATGATGCACATTTAAAATTTTTATGAGTCAAACGAGTTTCGATGTATTATAGACGGCTTGAAATTTCAACTTAGAATGAGCCAAGTTAGGGCTGTCGCTCTTGGATGTCGCTATAAGATGGATGCTATAAGTCATTCTTGACATAAGAATGACTGTTTAATAAGTTTGGGCTTTCTTAGGGGCTCTGTCTTTATGACAGCTAAAATCGGCTGAATTCCAACCGAAATTGCCGAATTCCAGAAATCCGAAATAATGTTTAATAATGCAGACTTTGAAAACGAATATACAGAGTTGTTTTAAGGCGACATATTCGGCTATATATTTCTGTTCTCACTTCAATCGGGTCTCCGCCCTCTTGAGTTACTTTCGAGGTCTGGACCAAGGATTGCAACTCCAGACATATTATTTTCGAAATCACGATGCATAATGTATCAACAACAACTATATATTTCTATTTCGAAAAATGTAATTTATATTTAATTGTTCTGGCTTAGGACTGCTTAGGGGTCTTAAGCATTGCATATAAGAGCAAACTTAAAAATAACAAATATAAAGCCACATACTGTGCTAATATCGTATATAATTATAATTTTAAAACACTTTGTAAATAAAAAAAAAAAAAAAATACGATAAAATTAGCTAATCTCTGTCTTAGTCTATGGAAATTTTCACCATTACAGGTACATGCTTGAGATGTTCATCAGACAGAAATCTTTATCACCCGTATATTAATTTAATTAAATTATCTCGTGAGATAAATATGAATAGCTGTGAGCAGTGAGACTTTGTTATATATATTGTAAATCAAATACAAAAATAAAAGTGTTGAAGGAAGTAGTGTGTATCTTACAGGTGTAGTGTACTGATAAGAAGATTTATCGAACAAAAACAAAAAATTAAATGAAAGAATAGACTCTATGAAGTGTATTTAAATATTATACAGAGTAAATTCTTACATTTTATTGCTCTTTTATTTTATAGCAAAAGATTTCATACCACAAAGAAGTCAACATTGAATATAAAGAAATATGGAAAAATTAATTAAGATACAAATTACACACATAGGATCACATCAATTTTAATGTTTTGCAATTAGTATTCAGTATATTTTCTGTGCAAAAGAATTAAATACCTAATGCAATATTACTCATAATATTGATAAGCACATAATAATAATTGCTGCTGCTGGTAAAGAAATTTCCGCATTTATAATCAAGTGATTAATATATGCACTTATTTAACTTGTGTATGCTACTCTGTTGTTGTTCATTGTGTACTTGTAATAAGTAACAACAAAAGAAAAAAAAAATGAATTTATGCAAGGTCATAAATATCTTTGTGATATGACTTCATATGTAAATGAAAAAAAAAAACAACAACAACATAAGTTATGATCATAATCAATTTAAAACATATTTTATATGATTACAATTTTTTTTTCTTCTTTAATATTTGTCTTGTTGATTTTTGTAAAATTACACCTACGTCGGTACTCGCACTACAAATGCGTAAATATGATGCAAAAAAAAAAAAACAAAAACAAAAAACTTTCACCTGTAGCTGACGTACATATGAAAATATGAGATATACTTGTACGCACAGACAAGATCATTTGTTTAAATTGATGATTGTAACTGATTGCTGTTATACTCGTCATATGAAAAATATGATCAATTATATTATTATATATGATTATGATACATTTTAACGACATATTTTTTTTAAGTTGCATTTCTTTGGTCTTTACGTGTAATTATTTTCGAATTTTTGCCCACTGAGATTAGGTGAATATTACGAGGGCAGTCCCAGAACTTCCCGACCTGACTTATAGATGGCGGCAGTAGTTTGAAAAAAATTACTTTGGTGAAAAGTGAAAACCTTATAAAACCTATGTTTCAAGTTTCAAGGCGCCACGTTATTTAGTTTTTTTTTTTTAGCCATCGAAAGTTAACGACTTTAATGAATTTGTAAACATGGACAAAATTGGTCCCCGTTATGTAATTCAATAGTTTTATTTGAAAGGTCTCAGTCCAACGAATATTAAAGCCGAACTAGATTCTACTCTGTGGGAGTCTGCTTCTTCGTTTACGACCATAAAATATTGGGTGACAGTGTTTAAACGAAGTCATACGAGCTGCCAAGACGAACACTGTAGTGGTCGACCAATTGAGGTGGCCACGCCAGAAACGTTTTAGAAAATCCACAAAATGGTATTGGATCGCCGGCTGAAGGTGCGTCGGCTAGGTGAAATTACAGGCTTTTCAAAAAGTGCTATACATCGTATATTAACCGAAAATTTGGAGATGAAAAAGCTGTGTGCAAGATGGGTGCCGGCGTAAAGATGTTTCTATCGAGTGTTTGGCGATGTTTCACAGTAATAAAGCCGAGTTTTTGCGTCGGTTCGTAACCACCATTTCACATCTGAGACAAAAGAGCAGTCAAAACAGTGGACTGAAAGGGGAGAATCGTGTCCAAAGAAGGCGAAGACAGTTCCATATGCCGGCAAGGTTATGGCATCTGTATTTTGGGATGCACGTGCAAGAATGTTTATTGATTATCTTCAAAAAGGAAAAACAATCAACGGGACGAGTATTATACTAATTTGTTGCAGCGTTTAAGTGACGAAATTAAAGAAAAAAGGCCGCATTTAGCGAAAAAGAAAGTGTTGTTTCATCAAGACAATGCATCAGTTCACACATCCGCTATTGCGATGGCCAAAATCAATTAGTTAAAGCTCGAATTGCTTCAGCACGCACCTTATTCGCCAGATTTAACACCTTCGGATTATTTTCTATTTTCAAATTTACAAAAATAGCTTGGTGGTAGACAATTTGCAAACAATGAAGAGATGGAATCTGCGATAGATGGCTATTTTAATGAGCTAGACAGCTTCGATACCCTATAAACAGGGTGTCGAAGCTATAGAATATCGCTGGGAAAAGTGTATATAGCTAAAAGGAGATTATGTTGAGAAATAAAGAAAAATTTTCCCAAATTTGTCGTGATTTCTCGTATACTATCAAGACATCTGTTTTAGAGACGTATTGTAGTAGCCTTAGAGTCTAGGCAATTAATTGCGGGATTGAATATAAATTTCAATGTGCAATTGATAACATTTTGCTCCAAAGTGCTAATGCACAAATTATAGTTGGAATTGATAAAAAATTCGATTATCTTAATTGTCAAAATTATTATATATTGAATATTAAATAAAAAAAAAAAACATTTTTAAAATTTAACTGCATATAATTTGTTTAAAAGATAAAAGCAATTGAAAAAAAAAAACAGCTATAAATTTATAATGATAAAATTTCGTCACTTAAACGCTGCAACAAATTAGTATAATACTCGTCCCGTTGATTGTTTTTCCTTTTTGAAGATAATCAATAAACATTCTTGCACGTGCATCCCAAAATACAGATGCCATAACCTTGCCGGCATATGGAACTGTCTTCGCCTTCTTTGGACACGATTCTCCCCTTTCAGTCCACTGTTTTGACTGCTCTTTTGTCTCAGATGTGAAATGGTGGTTACGAACCGACGCAAAAACTCGGCTTTATTACTGTGAAACATCGCCAAACACTCGATAGAAACATCTTTACGCCGGCACCCATCTTGCACACAGCTTTTTCATCTCCAAATTTTCGGTTAATATACGATGCATAGCACTTTTTGAAAAGCCTGTAATTTCACCTAGCCGACGCACCTTCAGCCGGCGATCCAATACCATTTTGTGGATTTTCTAAAACGTTTCTGGCGTGGCCACCTCAATTGGTCGACCACTACAGTGTTCGTCTTGGCAGCTCGTATGACTTCGTTTAAACTCTGTCACCCAATATTTTATGGTCGTAAACGAAGAAGCAGACTCCCACAGAGTAGAATCTAGTTCGGCTTTAATATTCGTTGGACTGAGACCTTTCAAATAAAACTATTGAATTACATAACGGGGACCAATTTTGTCCATGTTTACAAATTCACTGAAGTCGTTAACTTTCGATTTATTGCCAGATAAGAATACTAACACACATGTACTTATAATAAAAATACAGTAAATAGCATTAAATTAATTGCGAACAAAAAAAAGAATCAACAATAGTAGTAAACAAGTGATAACAATGAAAAGCATTCAGACAAATGTATACAGACTTATTGATATTTGATAAAATATGTATGTGTACCTATAAAAATAAAATCAAAATAAATACAATAAGTCCAACTAAAGGCAAAAAACAAAAAAAAAAACAACTTAAATCCTAATGTACTAGCGTGCACTCATTTCAAGTGACTAAAACATAAATGAGCAAAGTAAAACTAAGCAAAAAAAAAAAAAAAAATAAAACAATACTTACTATTTATTAGAAAGAAAACAAAACAAAAAAAAGTACTTATGATAGGAATAAACAAAAAACTTTCACAATACAATATTGTCTACGAAAACAACTAATAAAACTAAAGAAACCTTTCGATATGATAATGCTAGTACATACATACTTGCACATGAATAAATACTTGATTATTCGTATGTATGCGTATAGCTTTACACATTGAGTACAAGGTATCCCTGTCATATAATTTTAGCATAATGTATCTAAATGCTGTGGATGGATGTATCCAAAAGATAAAGACAATTTAAAAAAATAAAATAAAATAAAAAAAAACAACAATCAAATGGGGGAAAAATGAAAATTCTGCAACAAACACAATAACAACATATCAACATCAACAACTTTCTACAAAAACTTGTATAGAAGAAAATCTTTCTTAAAAGGCAACAAATACGATTATCATACATAGAATAGCAATAATGCACCATAAAAAGTTAGCTACCTGACGGGCTTCATTTACTATAATATCCTCCTAGACTAAACAATTAAGGTGTTGTAAAATGTTGACCTCAATAATCATCAACATGTTGAAGAATTAATGTTGTATATGCAACAATGAATGATGTGCAACAGAGTAATAATATGAGTATCGCGAGAGAGAGGTAAATTGTATGAAGATAAGTAGAAGTAGAAATAAATAAATAAATTTACGACAAAAGTGAAATGTGTACAAGTCTGATAAATACCGGCAGCAAAAAAGAAAAAATATATTTTTTTGTAGACATTCATCATCAATAATCGCTTACACATTACTTAGATATATAATGCCAAGAACGAATATGCTTTTTATCGGAACTTTTCTTGCTAGACAGTTGAAAGCTACAATTGCAAAAAAAAAAATGCAATTTTGCTGCAATTTCTTATATGATAAAGTTAAAAATATAAAATTTATGCCACACAATATATTTAATGCATCGCGTTTACATCTGCAATTCACTAAGCAACAGGCAATGTGAAATAGATCACGTATGGTAACATAAGGCGAAAAAAATGTGGTTGAAACCAAAATTGATTTGGCTGATAAAAAAATTGATTTACGATAATAAATAAGAAAAGCCTATGGAAATATATTCTTGCCACATTATATCTTAATAAAAAACAAAAAAAAATTATCCAATATTATCTATTTCGAAAAGTATATTTATTTTCAAGATTAAAAACGCCAGAATTTCGCTCACATTGGCTGAATTTCATATCACGACTTTGTGAGTTCTACTTCGGACATATGCTAGAAGTACACTAATGGTTGGATGGATGGATGAAAGAGTCTTCTGAAACAATAATTTAATAATTTGGAGTAAATATGCAATTTTCGTCCTATTGCCAATATATTTTCCTCCTAGGATGTGCTTGCAATCATACTCATACACAACTCTAATATAATGCAATAATATTAGGTGGAAAAAATTGCCAATATCAAAGCAATGTTTAATTATATAAAATTGATTGATGTCGTAAGACATAAGTAAAAAGGAAAAAAAAACCCAATTAATGTACTTCAAAGATCCGTTTGTCAATTAGCAACTTTTCATTGGATGCAAAAAAAAAAAAATAAATAAATAAAAAAAAAATTGAACATCTTTCAAAAAGAAACAAGTACATCTAGTAGTACATATATGTACATAATGCACACACACACATACACTTGACGAATCATACAAAATATGGTGGTGATATAGTGGCTCATACAAAATTTATGAGTACTATTGTCATCAGTGCAGCACACATCGAGAAATTTCTATCACTCGCAATAAATAGTGCACGATGCGCCATCAGCTAGCCAGATTGCTTGGTTATTTGATGTATTCTATTATATTAAACATCATTATATGTAGTGGCTGCCGCATTTCAATTACGACAAGAGAATGAATAGGAAGAAAAGGAAACTTTATCATCTGCAACAGTCACACACATACATACACACACACACACACACACACACTCATATGTATGTATGATTTAGTGAACGAGTCTATTGAAAAATTGACTAGTTATCCGATTGTGTCCATTCTATGAAGAAAAGTAAAATGAAAACAACTCTGAAATTGTACCAAAGACAATATAAAAATATACTTATATGGTTATATGAATGAAAGTTAACCAAATCAAATGGACCACTCACTCATACTACAATAGTCTACTTATGTACATTTATGTACAGTCAATGTTTATTGCATACAAATATGTGTGAATATAAATATAAATTTTTTACATTTCATTGGATAATTTAAATGAAAAAGAAATAAAATAAATTTGATGCAATTAAACTGCATGGTCACAATATGACTATTTTTAGATTAAATGGCGACACAGTAGCACGCACACACAGCTCTCACATTGCCCTCCTACATATATGTACATATAGTTACAATATATTGAGTCTATAGAATATGAGAACAAAAAAAAAAACTGTAGTAGGTATATACATATATATAGCGCCGGCAGTGTTTGGGTGCTACAAGACATTTGCAACGAAACTCTACTCACATAAGTGCAGTGTACTTATTATGAAACTTCTAGAATGAAAATAATTGAATATGTGTATTATCAAAAGAAGAAACAAACAAAAAAAAAATAGTACATTTCCATTGTGTTGATTGAGTGAGTAAAATTAACCAACAACATTGTCCTATACTGAGGCGTTAACAGTAATTGCTGCTGTCAATTTGAATTCAATTTTGAACATCAATTTATTAGGTCTACTGGGACTAATGCTTATAATAATGCACTATGCACAGTCGCTAACCATTGGGTTACATATTATTATTTTGCGTTTTATTTGAAAAAAAAATCCAATAAAACTTCAGAATGTAAGAATAACAAAAAAAAAGTCATATTCAAATTATGACTCAATACATATACATATGTAAATATTATAATTGTGTAAATGTCAAAATTCAATAGTCTATAAGGAGTAGTTTTATTGCTATTTGTGTTATATTTTTCTTTTTTATTTGTAGCATTTTTTGTTGGTGTTGTTTCGTTTAGAAAATGTTAATTTATTTGCACAGACAAGCACACCACAATCAGGAAGTACTCGTATAATCAGTTTCAGAAGAGGAGACACTGTCATGATAATAAATACATACTACTTATATTAGAGCTTTTGTATAATTCATGTACATATTTACATACGCAACACACCCATAAAATAGCAGAGCGAAAAATGACAAAACAAAAAAACAGAAAACATAAACAAAATGATTATCAACATTTTTGTTTATATTTGCTCAGGTAATCTATTAAAAAACAACATTTTATACGCATGGAATTTTTATCTACTAGTATTAAAAAAAAATAACGTTCACTTTGAGGATCTAGTCTCACTTTCTCAGTTGTGTCAACAGCTCTAGTTGATTTACCGAGCAGAAGGATAGAAAGATTTGAGTGGCATCTGATCTAAAGGTCTCGAAAGAGGGGGTGCTGCTAACTCACTCAAACCTAACCCAACACAAGAACACATTTTTTTAAAACCAGGTATTAGCTTAAATCTCTTTTGCACAAAAATATTAGGTATAGTAAAAAGTAATCCATTATTTTACCAATAGATGGCTTCAGTAATCTGTATCTCGCGTTGTATTAGTGCGATCGGGTTACCCTATATGGCGTTAGAAAGATAGGATTTCGTACCAAATAAACTTTTCAGGTAGTTTTGTGATTGCTTGACTCAGTATTGTTTGAGCACGCATCAAAGATGGACACCAGCAAAGAGAAAATACGTCATATTTTAGTTTTTCTTCGATAAAGACGAAAACGCAAGCCAGACGGCTGAAAATGTGAACAGTGTTTATAGTCCTGATACTGTAATAGCCAATTACGTGCAATTTTGGTTTCGTCGATTCCGTTCCGGTAATTTTGATGCCAAAGATGCACCACGCTTTGGAAGCTCAATTGTCGAAAATATCGATAAAATAATGGAAATCGTCGAATCTGACCGTCATATAAGCACTGTTTCTATTGGCCAGGAGCTAAACATTGTACAAAAAACCGTTTGCAACTATTTAAACAAGGCTGGATACAATAAGAAGCTCGATGTATGAGTGCCACACGAGTTAACGCAAAAAAAAACATCATGGACCGAATTTCCATTTGCGAATCGCTGCTGAATCGCAACAAAATCGATCCATTTCTGAAACGGATGGTTACTGGTGATGAAAAGTGGGTCACTTACGACAACGTCAAGCGAAAACGGTCGTGATCGAATCGCGGTGAGCCGGTTCAAACGGCGGCCAAGCCAGGATTGACGGTCAGGATGGTTTTGTTATGTGTTTGGTGGGATTGGCAGGGAATCATCTACTATGCGCTGCTCCCCTACGGTCAAACTCTTAATTCGGACCTGTACTGTCAACAATTCGATCGTCGGAAGGAAGCATATTTGACCTAAATCGGATCATTCTAACTATGCTAAATAAAACCTTCAATTTAATACAAAAATAATGGATTGCTTTTTACTAGACCTTGTATTTAAACGTCTCCTTCATAACTGTACGCCTTACTAATTATTTGAATATAGAAGAGTTACGAGACAGAGATTTGCACGTAGATTTTTATTATGTCAAGTTTTTTTTTGTTATTTTTTTACTAGATGTCAATATATACATAGTAACATTTTATAATATTAGCTAATATGTCATATTATGTTATGACACCATGTGAATCCCCAAATTAAGTGACAACTTACCATAGCTTGTTCGATCTTATTATCGATTGCAACTGCACTTGTCCCAGATGCACTAAAAAGAAAAAGAGAAAAATAATCAAATATTATTAACAAATTTATAAAAAATTTTAATAAATTAGTGTATATAATAATATTGTATAATATTATTGCATATTGTATATTATAAAAAAAATGTTTGCAATAGCAGCCTAAGATATTTCTAGGTTTTATTATGGAAAAAAAGTCTTTATAAGGAAATATAAAAAAATAAATCAATCTGAATGATGTTATGTTCACATCATCGAAGAGACTCTTATTGTTTTACAACTATCATATTCGTTAAATTTTGTACCTTATAGCCTAGACAGACGGCAGCCTAATTCCGGATTACCGAGTTAATTCGAATTAACTCGGGCATTAACTGCAGCTAATCCGCATAATTCTCAAAATAAAAGAGGATTAGGTCAATTTGCGCTGGCAACACCACTAAAAATTTTACAAAAAATTAGCTGTGTTCGCTAACAAAAAACTTTCAACAATTGTTAACAGTTTTCAACATGAAAAGCTTTGGCGAACAAATAAATCCAGCTGTCAATTAAGAACTGTGAATGTCAATTTACAAGTTTCTAATAGTTTTCAGTTCACGTACTTCTTGTAGATTTTCTCATCGAGAGTGACAGATGACAAAAATTGATAGTGATAGTAATGTAAGTGAGCAGACCTAATAAAACAGCAATCAGCCGTTTAGTTAATCCGCAATACTGCCGTCTGTCAGGTTATTATTTTATTCGGATTAAGTGCGCCGGTAATCCGGAATTAGGCTGCCGTCTGTCTAGGCTATTACGGTTTCTGGGTATACAGTAAACACCAAAGACCGCTTCGAGTCCACGGAAGACATTCAATGTAAATTGTTGAGTGTTTTGGAAATTATTCTGAAAGTATAATTCGCATTGCTTTGAGGATTTTAATAAAGGTTGGTATAAGTACATTGCACTACGAGTGGATTATTTTAAAGGTGACAAAAGCAATTTGATGAATAAATCAAAAGTTTCATTATCTGAACGTCTATCTGCCTATCAAAAATACCAACAAATCATTAAATACTGAATTTAATCGAAAAATTTCAAATGTTATATTGAAAAATAAACTCATTAAAAACAAAAATTCATGATTGTAATACTAAATTCGATTTCCAATATCTATATATTATACAAATTGTGGGTACATACACAAATATTAAACGATTATCGTACATCGATATAATTGAAATGTTTCAAACGTCAAATTATGTTATCTATAATATGAAAATATTTACCCCCCTCGATATTTTAAAACATCATTAAAAACACTTAACAACATCTACTATAATTACATAAATTTCAAGGACTTATAATACTTGAAAAAGTTAAGTCATCACGTACCATATGTATATGAACGTATAATGTAAAGTTAACAAAATGAAAAAAAAAAAAAAACTTTTCATTAATAGGTGAGTAGAACAACGACAGCGAACTACAAAAAAAAAAAACAAAGAAAATATTTGTACACAAATTAAAAAAACTCATAGAAATTATGCGCAATAGTCTGTCTGGGGGTACAAAGTACCATACCCAGCCATAAGGCAAATTATGAAAATATCGAAATTTATGTTTTCAACACTTTTAAACAATTGTTAAATTTATTTAACGCTTTTGTATTTGTATGTATAGTTTTTATGTTAACAGAGTAACAAGAAAAACAATTTATTTATTTATTCATTTTTTTTATTACTCTTTTATTGTTTATGTGTGCTTTTAGAGATATGGGTGGGTTGGTTGGGAAAATAATTGTTTAGCTTTGTTGTATGTATTTACATATATTAAGCTGCTTCATACTATATACAAAAACAAAATTAGAGGTGCTCTTTTTACAAGCGAAATATGAGGTATGGGTTACTTTATGATGTCCACAATAGGTGAGGTAAACCAATGGAAAAATCCTTTAAAAAATATTGGCGCGTAGTTATAATCAAAGTAAAATCATTTGAAAATCATTTTTATTATCGCTTTTTTTTTGTAGATTTTTATATGGAAATTATGTCAAATATGTTGATTCTAACTTTAAGATGATCTTAACTTTCACTATAACCACAAGCTGTTTACTTTAAAATGGTCTCAGAATATTATAAACTGCCAAGATTCGCAATAACATTTTTACAAAATATTTCGTAAGACTGAAAACACAAAATTTTTAATTGGCATTGGTATTTTCAAACCAGTTTGGCTCACTAATAGTTTTCCATCTATCCAAAATATTCTGCTGGATGTCATAAAATAAATCTCACTTCATTCGAAATCCTCAAAAACCGAAATTTTTTTTGGTGGGACATCTTAATGTACAAACTGGAAATAATACAATGTGTACGCTTAGAGCAAAATATGGGTATAATTGAATTTTATAGAAATCACGTCACTATGATTTTAAATTAGATGTTTGCTCTTTATTTCTCAACTACTGTGAAAATTTAATGATTTTTGTTTTTTGTGGTGCAACTATAAATGCTGTCCGTTCCCCTTATATGAAATTCGTGCTGCATATTCTGATATTAAATGTTTTGGGTGCATTTTATTTTTATAAGAAAAATTGAATGTGAATAATATGCTATATAGTAACACTCAATTTATTGAAATAAGACGTTTTTCATTTAAATAAAATTAAAATTCAAAGAAAATTAAATATAAAATTCCAAGTAATAAATCAACTCTCAGTAAAAACGCTTACATCGTAAAAAGTACACAAACAAAAAATTATGTAGAAATAATTATTTAAAACAGATTATCTATTTTCATCTTGTTGTTAATTAAAACATTTCCGCCAATATTGTATTGCCAATAAAATAATAACTGATAGGAGAAAAAAAAAAATGTAATGCAAAACAAAGAAATGTGAAAAAAATCCTTTAATGGTGTGAATATATAAAAAACTTTATGACATCATATAAAAATATGAATTTATATACCTAAATCAGAATTATGATGAAGGTTTCTTCTCTTTATATTGATACTTATTATAGACCCAACACTGACATTTTGACAATGTGTCTCTGTGCAAAATGCAGCAACGCAAGGTCGTAAGCATACAGTTTTTTAACCCTTCCCATTAAATGTTCGATTGCGCTCATGAACGCACGAGTTAGTGTGCATATCAGTAGTCATTGCAAAATGTGAAAGCTGCCTATCTTCTCATCCATAAAAGTCGGAAATAAAATTATTATCAGTTGATAATAATGCCTTCAATTTCATGGTTTATTTTGATATTTGTCCATTTGAACGATTCGATTCGATATTTTATTATTATTTTGTTATATTCGTCCTTCATAAAAAATTTGATAAAATTTTGTTTGTGTTTGTGTCATTCACTGGTCAATACAATTGTTGCTTTATTTAGTATCGGTTGCATGCCTTGTGTCGTTCTAGAAGGCGTTAATGCACTCCTTGAGAATACAATGAACCAAAAAAAAAAAAATTATAATAAAAAGAAAAACAAAATGCAATCAAAACCGATTTAAGAATTCAAAAATTATAAACAATAAAGCGTGTGAACGGAATATTTTCTTTTGGCAAACAATTTATGTGTGTGAAAAAATGCAACTTAATATTGTTATTATTTTTTCTTGCTATACACGCACACACACACAAGCGAATACAAGGGTATGCATGCATTAAGTTGAAGATTTATGATAACCAAAATCGAATAAAACAAAAGAATTAGATATAAAACATAAAATTATATTTTCATCTGCAAAAAAATAATCTACGACGTAGTTTGTTATATTTATTAATGAATTAGTGTGTTAAAAATACCTGAATATCTTTTTATAGAAATAAAAAAAAAAAAAAAAAGAAAAGAAAATTGTCAACATAATTAAGAGCCCCATAGAAACATTTAGAATATTATAAATAAAATAAATACATAAAGCTATAAAATAAAACCAATACACACCTTTCATATAACTTAAAGATTTTTTTTATTTTAGAATTATGATAATAAACAATCAACAGTGGCACAAAAAACTTTTATGCAATATTCAAGAGAATTTTTTTTCTTTTTATAAATATACATATAAATAATTCCAAACTAGCATATTATGATCAATGACTATTGTAGTTGTGAATAGCAAGAGTCTAACGAAGTACAATTTCTACTTAATTAGAGTACAAGCAATTCAGTGGTACTAGGAAGACCATGACATTTCATGTAACACTTCACTTTATATGCAGTGTACGATAAAATTCTGACTAAAATTTGACCAAAATATTATTTCATACCAAATTTTATGCCATTTCATTTACAAATAAACATACTTACTTACTTACTTATGTGGCCATAACAACCGAATATCGATTTAGGCCGAAAATAACATGCTTCGCCAGCCATCTCTGTTCTTCGCTAGCTGGCGCCAGTTAGAAATCCCAAGCGCCGTCAGGTTCTCCAGTACTTGGTCTTTCCACCGGAGGTTTGGTCTTCCTCTTTTGCGTCGTCCTCCAGCGGGTTCCGAATATAACACCTTCTTAGCTGGAGCGTGTTCTTCCATTCGCTCGACATGACCTAGCCAGCGCAGCCGCTGGATTTTGATGCGCTTTACTATGTCAATATCGGCATACAGCTCATCGTTGTACCTTATTCGGTACTCGCCACCAACGCAAATAGGTCCAAAGATCTTGCGTAGGACTTTTCTCTCGAAAACTCCAAGTATTCGCTCATCCGAGGTGGAAATTGTCCAGGCTTCAGCGCCATATGTTAGGACAGGCATGATGAGAGACTTGTAGAGTGTAGTTTTCGTTCTTCGAGAGAGGGCTCGACTTCTCAATTGCTTACCCAGCCCAAAGTAACACCTGTTAGCAAGAGTTATCCTACGCATGATCTCCAAGCTGACGTCATTACTGCTGTTAATGCTGGTTCCAAGATAGACAAAGTCCCTTACTACTTCAAAAGCGTAGTTGTCAACAGTGACGTGCTGTCCAAGACGCCGGGACTCTTTGTTTGTTGACACTAGATACTTCGTCTTGCCCTCGTTCACCGTGAGACCCATCCGACGCGACTCTCTTTCCAACTCTGAGAATGCTGCACTGACTGCTCGCGTGTTCATGCCGATTATGTCAATATCGTCGGCATACGCTAACAGCATGACACTTTTGTTGAAGATAGTGCCATTATGTCGTAGATCAGCAGCTCGTATTATTTTCTCCATAATAAGATTGAAGAAGTCGCACGATAACGAATCACCTTGTCTGAAACCCCGTTCGGTATTAAACGGTGCGGAGAGGTCCTTCCCAATTTTCACTGCACAACGGGAGTTATGCAGTGTCATTCTACAAAGTCGAATGAGCTTTGCAGGAATACCGAACTCAGACATTGTTGCGTAAAGGTAATCCCTTACCGGACTGTCGAAAGCGGCTTTATAATCAACAAATAGGTGGTGTGTGTCGATCTGTTTTTCTTGGGTCTTCTCCAGGATTTGGCGCAGTGTGAAAATCTGGTCGATGGTGGATTTACCAGGTCTGAAGCCACACTGATAAGGTCCAATCAGGTTGCTGAGCATAGGCTTCAACTTTTCACACAGTACGCTCGATAGAACCTTGTATGCGATGCTCAGGAGACTTATTCCACGGTAGTTGGCGCAAATTGTGGGGTCTCCTTTTTTATGTACAGGACAGAGAACACTGAGCCTCCAATCATCAGGCATGCTTTCATCCGACCATATTCTGCTTATGAGCTGGTGCATGCGGGTGAGCAGCTCATCGCCTCCGGTCTTAAACAACTCGGCAGGCAGGCCATCAGCACCTGCAGCTTTGTTGTTCTTCAGCCTTAAAATGGCCGTTTCAACCTCGTCATAGTCGGGTGGTGGAACATCAACACCATCATCTGTAATTGGGGTTATCGGGCATTCTCCTCCACTGGCGGAATTGTTCGTAGCATCGCCATTCAGTAACGTGGAGAAGTGTTCCCTCCATAGGCTCAGTACACTCTGGACATCCGTAACCAGATTCCCATTTCCATCACGACAAGAAGAGGCTCCGGGATTTAAACCTCCACTCAGGCGCTTGATCTTTTCAAAGAATTTTCGAGTCTCATTCTTGTCGGTGCACATCTCTATCTCCTCACACTCGCGTCTTTCCAACTCCCTCTTCTTGCGCCTGAAAAGACGTCTCTCTGCACTCCTTTTCTCTCTATACCGCTCCTTAACAGCTCGCGTTACGCCTGCACGCAGGGTTTTTCTGTAGGCGGCGTCTTTCTCTGCGGTAGCGTCGCGACACTCCTGATCATACCACTCATTCCTCAGAGGCCGGTAGTAACCGATTACCTCCTCGGCAGCAGTAGTCATGGAGTGGGATATATGTGTCCACCGTGCGCATGTATCATCAAGTGGGGGAGTGTTCTGCATAAGCAGATCCGATAGTCGAGTGGAAAATGCATCTGCTGTCTCTGGTGATTGCAGCTTACTGACGTCGAGCTTTCTCTGTGTGGGACTTCTCTTGTTATTTGCGACACATAGGCGTGTGCGCACCTTAGCTGCAACAAGGTAGTGATCCGAGTCGATGTTGGCACCACGGATCGATTTCACGTCCATCACACTGGAAGCATGCCTTCCGTCAATCAACACATGATCAATTTGGTTTCTTGTACGATGATCTGGAGAGAGCCATGTCGCTTTGTGGATGTCGAGATGCTGGAATCTGGTACCACCAATTACCATGTTTCGTGCTGCGGCGAAGTCGATCAGCCTCATTCCGTTATCGGAGGTGTTTTGGTGGAGGCTGAATTTTCCGACAGTTGGACCAAAGGTACCTTCCTTGCCCACCCTGGCATTAAAGTCGCCAAGCACGATTTTGATATCGTGGCGGGGGCAGCGGTCATAAGCTTCTTCGAGGCGCTGAAAGAAGCTCTCCTTGGTCACATTGTCCTTCTCATCCGTCGGAGCGTGGGCACATATAAGGCTGATGTTGAAAAATTTTGCCTTGATGCGGATTGTGGCCAGCCGTTCGTTCACAGGCGTGAACTGTGAGACAAGATGTCGCAGTCTCTTGCTGACCAAAAATCCACATCCTAATTCGTGCCTTTCAGCATGGCAACTGTAGTAGATGTCACAGGACGCTCTTTTGGAGCAGCCCTGTCCTGTCCATCGCATTTCCTGGAGAGCGGTGATGTCAGCTCTGTATTTTTCGAGGACATCAACCAGCTGGATAGAGGCACCCTCCCTATAAAGGGATCGGACATTCCAGGTGCATATCCGTAAATCATTGTCCTTTTTTCGTTTGCGGGGGTCATCAACAAAAGCGGTAGTCCTTATCCGAGGCATTTTAGTTTTTTTCATTGGAGGGGTTTTTTATGTGGCGGGTCCCAAACCCAACGCACAACCTCTAACCGAGGAGATTTTCGCCACTCACTTCAGCCGCCTCCCAGCGGGTGCCAGGAAGACGTTGCCCGGTGGTCGCAAATAAACATATACATACAAAAATTTTCACTTTTTTTTACATAAATCAACAAATTTGTATGTAAACCACAATTTTTTTTAATATATCTTTCTGAATGTTATTTGTTCATTAAAATAGTATTATGTACAAAATTTAAAATCATTCCATTTATTAATAAACACCGTCCCGATACAACATTTTCATAAAAAAAATCATGCCATCATTAGTTTAGAAGGTGTGATCATTCTGCATGCCTCTCCATTGATAAGAACTTCTATCAGGTAGACGTATAGATCTGCTAATGTTTAGTTTTTTCCAATAAACTCTTATGCCAGTCCTATATTTTATAAAATGTAGTACACATAAGGGGTTTGAAGCAATTTTTACCACATGTGAGTTCTGTTTTTTTTTTTTTTTTTTTTTTTTTGTAAAAACTAAAGTAAACAAATAAATTTCAAATGAAAAGCAATAAATAAAGAACATATGTATGTATATTAAGATGCCTCAGGTCAAAAAGTTGATGTTTTCATCATCTACTAAAATATTTCGTTTTAAGTGAAACTCATTCTGGGCTAAATCCATTTTAAAAACTCACAAGCCGTTTGATTATTTTGAGCCTGGCGGCATAGGAAGCTGTTCTCACTGCAATCGGGTCTCCCCCCCGGACTCTTGAATTACTTCCGAGGTCTGGACCAAGGATTGGAACTTCAGACATATTTTTCGAAACCACAACAACATTTATTGGAAGAACATTCAGATCTCTGAGCTTTTTTCATAGGAAGTTTGATTCATACGGAATTTTTTAACACACAAAAAGCTTCCTATAAAGCAGAATAATTTTCTTGAACGTCATAAAATCAGCAAAACTTCATGTTTTGCTGTTAAAAACAGCAACAAAATATTTTTTTTTGTATGACAGCTGAGGCATCTTAATGTATATACATAAATCAAATTAAAAATTATAAAAAAAACACGATAAGCGTTATCTTTACGTTTAGAACAAAATTTATATGTAAATAACAATGTGTGTGTGTACAAGAACAAACTTCAACCAGAGCACCAATATAAAAAAATATATGAAAACAACACATCTAATAAAATTGCATGTATGAATTTAAAATAATATAGCCATATTTTGTATTATACAATTTACAAAACCCTAACTTATAATTACTGTTATCGTAGAGAACGAAATACAATGCTGACGTCACAACAAAGGCGATGAGTATGTTTATGTAATGTTCATGAATATATAAGTAGTAGGTATATGTGTGTGTGTGTGTTCCTAAAATAAACGTGATTTAATAAAATAATAACAAATATGAGAGAGCACTTATATGTATACATATGCATAAACATGAGCTGTGTTGAATGGGTTAGAAGGTAATACAAACAAACAAATGTAGTACACATTCACACATAAGTACATACATACAAACTAGCTGCAAAGTTTATTGAAGTTCATTCGTGTTATTTTGCAAAAATTAAATGATGATGTCATATTTTATTTCATGCTTCAAAACTACTACATTTGACTGATTTTTGTTTTGATTTTCATCCATAAATCGCCACATGATACTATTGTATTGTCTTGATGGCACAAGAACTTATAATACTTATATAGGGGTAAGTAGGTGAAACGTTGGTAATTGATTTCACACGAAAAATACTTTTTTTTTCTATTTGCTGTTTTAAAACGTGTTATGTAGAAAAACACGTGATTCAGTGTGTATTGATACAAAACGAATGAACGAATGAACGAAAAAATTCATGATGGTATACATTTTTGCCAAAAGTAAGCATTTACAAGTATCATATATCCTAAAGTATGTACATATAAAATATTATTTTTTAAATGTTTACACTACTTCAAACCAGTAAAAACAAGTTTCACAAGCAGGTACGTAATATATATTAATACATACAATATTTTAAGCGTAGTATGCCATTTTTTTTTCTTCTTTGGCTTGTATAAATATGTACAAACATACATTATCGTCTTAGTCGTCATGAGTTTTTAATTAATCAAGTTGTTAAAACAAGTTTTTTCCCTCCGTTAACATATTCATATACAAGTAAATGGTATTAAAATTAAATTTTTATTATATTGTGAATAAATTAGCAGCTACAGGGTGTTGTTTCGATTTTTTTTTTTGAAGTAATTGCATAAAAAGTCCAGCGCACTAAATAGGGAAATATTAAAATGGGGAAAAAAATCATTAATTTCTTCTTTAGAAGTCATTACAATATTACGTTACAAAATTTTCACATTCAATTAATGAAATTTGAACATTTTTACACCGGATTTTAGTATCATTAACCGTATGAGAATTATAATTGTAATATTATTTTTAGGTATACGGTTAATTGTGTTTTTTCTTCGATAAAGTTGATATTTTTGCAATTTTTTTTTTTTTAATTCCACCTGCTTGATTTAAACTAATACACTATCACTTTTGCCATCGGAAACAGCATGGTTTTATTTTCTTTAGCTCAGCTTTTAGGAGGAAAATACTACGAACCGCTGCGAAAGAATCGCATAATTCATACCTTAAGCCATCGAATTTTGACTTATTCAATTTTCTTGCATAATCCTTAAAAATTGTTTATTTGCAACAGAACACCCCATATCGAGGGAATCTTAGTAGTAGTAATATTGTTATAAATGGCTTACTAATAAAGTATAAGGGGGAAAAAACGATCATTAATCAAAGCAATATGAGAAGACAATTCAAACTAACAAAAAAAAAAATGTTTTAATGATTTGTGCAAAAAGAAATTGTTTTCAAATTAATAAAGCGAGATTATCATCGTATATGATTGAAATTTTTTTTGTAAACAAATTGATAAAACATACAGCAACAAGGTTAATTATAAAAATACTAAAATTCATATAGAATCATATCAAACAATTGCCAAAGGAAGAACTCTCATGATGTTATATTCTTAACGGTTTCACACATAATTCTTTCAAAAGCCTTTTAATAGTAATCATTTATCGACAATTAACCTTCATAATATCCAGCCTAATTGCTAAAAAAGAAAAAAAAAATTAGACTGCATTACTTCCGCATAGACGTTAATATCATTTGAATTCATTCGAATTGAGCTCTTCACTGAATCTCTGAGTAGAAAGAAGTAAAACATTAAAAATATATTCAAAACAATTTTATTTAGCAGTATAAGTAGTCGTCCGTGTAGGTAGTTAGTAGTATTTAGTCTTGTGTATGCTTGACTTTTACTTTCAATTTTTCCCTTTATTGTTGTGTGCATACACAATACACTAAACAAAACTATGTGTTTATTGTATTCGTCATTCATATGACATTTACTATGCACCCAGAGTACACATAGCACCATCAACAATCAACAAGAAATCTGAAATTTGCAGCGAGAGGCTGCAAATAGTTTTGTGCAAATATTGTTATTGCCGTCGTTGTTGACATTTTTCTTAGTGCCAATTTAATGTTGTTGTTTTGTAGCTACTCTCTTATTTCGGTTCAACATTTTCTTCAATCATCTGTTGTTGTTGTTTTGGTTCTATTTGTATTTCATTCTCTTCTTCTTCTTTGTGATTTATTGTGACTGATTATTGTTTGCGTCTCTTTATATTTAGATATTTTATTTGTTTATTTTATAGCTAGAATTATATGAGGAGCAATACTTCTTGACATTTTGGTTTGCATTCATGAATGAATATAAGAAGAAAATGTTGCAATAATATATTGACTTTTGACCAAAAATAGAAAATATAAACAAAATAATATAATAATAAATTATATCGTCAAAAAGAAAAATAAAAGGAAATTTAATCAAAAATGTCTTTATAAGAAATTCAATTAAAATTGAAATTTTCATTTTGAATAGAGTTGAATATACGTTTAATTTATTTGCTTTTTAATTTCAACTGTAGACGAGAATTTTGAACTTTTCCAAATACAGTTTTGATGCCGAATAATTTCTCTTATGATATTATTGCAATTTTCTTTGGCAATTTTTCGAAAACACAAAAATATAGATAAATAAGAATAACATGTTTTGAAAATTTGGAATTTTCTAAAAAAATATTTGCAATAATATGCAAATTCCAAAGTTTAAGCAAACAAGAAGAGAATGTAATAAAAAACCAAATAAGCAAATAAGTATAAAATTGTCAACAGAAATCACGCGAATCAAATTTACAAACAGTTTTCGTTACGGAAAATACCCAAGATATATTAAATTCTGAGGGAATTGCAAAAATATGACAAATATTTAATGTATGTAGGTACATTGTAGGTATGTAGTAAGCGATATTGCAATTAACTATAAACGATGCAAAATATGTCAACTCAGCAGCTGTACACAGGTACACATTTAATGGAAAAAAGGCTTACAGTGGGCCTATTTATACCCACACACACACACACACACACACGTGGAAGATACCCATAAATTTTTTAACCTAAAATTACCTCAGAACAAATTATTCCATAACTTTAATTCCCTAGAAAATTAAACTAAAAACAACTTCAACTTAATAATAAATAAATAAAATAAATTGAAGAAAAATGGTAATAGAAGCGTCACAATGAAATATGATATTTATAAACAATTTTTTTGACTGCAAGAAATACCAAATAATATACAAAACTCTTGTACATATTTCTTTCATTATTACAAAATCAAACACATATACATATAGTATACATAAGTATGTATGAATGTGTACGTAGATACTCATAAACATCATAGATATATGTATATGCTAACATCTACTACTGGCGAGCAACAACAACAACATTATACGCAATCATCTTCAAGTTTAACGCATGGCCAATGCCAACGTCATTCATTTTAATATTATTATTATTATTATTATTATTGTTGTTGTGCTGCCGTTTTTGAGCGAACAATGCACTTTTTGATGATATATAAAAATAAAAATTTCGTAAACACACAAATTAATGAAATTTTCAGTCTCCTCTGAACGCTGCGCTAAATTCGCATAAATAAAATTAAATTGGGTGGAGAAAATAAATTCACATCCAAAACGAAAATCAAAAATTGAAAAAAATTATAATACAGAAAAAATTACAGACATTTCGAAAATTTCAATAGCAAATATCAAAATTAAAAAAAAAAAAAAAAAAAAAAAAAAAAAATTAAATTTCATCATTATATGGTTTCCAACTGTAATTTGTAGGTGGAAACATGCAATATAGTAATTTGTAGTATTGATTTTTTACATTCCACTACACTACCCCGCTTTTTTTCCAACATTGATAATAATAAATAAAACGAATTAGTATATATAATTATAGTCTATTGATTGATTGTCATCACATAGTAACCACCAAATAGCCAATACATCCATTATGTATCATCAAGTAGCTCTATTGATTTTGCACTTGAAAATATTCCAATAATTTCACACACATTCCCAACCATCATCTATTTAATCAACCATAAGTCCGTTGTTGCCATCAATCAGCAGTAGTCAGTAAATATGCTCGTATATGTTACATATACTACATGCATATATGATTATGTGTATCAAATTACATGTAGCCAACTATCTAAATTTAGCGAAATTGTGTCAATTCAACACTTGTACTAATTGATTTGTAATTTTACGAGTGTTTAGTGTACTATTTTTAGTTCAATATCATATATTTTTCAAATTCAATCAAATGAGTGTGAAATAATTTATAAATAAACTATATAACAAGCATATTATTCTCTTGACGCAAACTAGTTAAAAAACCAATGCTTCATTGTTTCATGTAATTGAAGAAGAACCGTATACAATACAAATTTCACTTTGTTTTTTTCAAGATGTTACTACGTGTGGAATTGTTGATAACACTTAGCGATATCTATTGCAAGAATATCTTTGTAGAATTTTTTAATCTGGAAAACAATCGATGAAGTGAAATTTGCGATTCAAAAATTTGCTCTACATCAAAATTAAAATTACGAATTTTCTTGGGAAAGTATTTACGATCAAAATTGGGGGAACAAAAAACAGAAAAAAACTGTAAAATTTGATATTCTTATTGCTGTCAAAAATTCGAAACTTTCTTTTATGTACAATATTGAAAACTTTCACAAAAATTGTGGATTCAGGTCCCATTAGACGAAGTTAAAAAATTTATTATACAGCGAGTAATAGATTAGGTTAGAAAAAACTATTTCAACAAATATATTTTTTGTAGTGCTTTATGAATAATTTTTTATTTGGTGGATAGGTTAACTTATATTCTGATTTTAAATACAAGACAACGACTACTCACTCTGGTAAAAAATAGTCGATATATTTCATAACCACTTCTCGTACAGGATCTTGTTTGCCGGATATACTTGGATACATATCAAAATCCATTTTGTTATTGCTAGAATCGGTTTTCATTACTATGACAGTGAAAGTTTGTGTGAAAGCTGGGTGAAATGAAAATCGCAGCAGTAACACAGCCAACAAGTGATCAGATGATGTAGGGAATGCAATAGAACTGATATATTGCAACAAAGAAGTTTATATTTGATTGTTTTTATTTAACAAAAAAAAAAGTGGATATTTATATATTTACAATTATTTTATATATATGCTGATATGTGTTCATATATATAGAGAGAAGTATTAAATCTTTGTGGTGGTCGTGTTACATACGTATAAACACATAAAAAAACACGCACTGTTTTCTTGATCCAAATTGAATATTCATTCACGAAATATAGTGGATACACACAATTGATTTATTTAGTTTTCACTGTAAATGTTAACAATTTTTTCTATTGTTAATATTGATATTTATATCCATATATGATGATAATTATGAATTGTATAGAAGTTAATGATTGTTTTGATTTTGATTTTGGACCACTTAATTATGATATTTGTGTTTGAAACTCGTATTTTGATGAGTGTATTTTATTTGAAAAATGTTTCCAAATTTTTGTAAAATTGCTGATTGATATTTATTATTATTTTACTATTATTTTCTATTTCTTTTTTTTTTATAAAATCGCTATTAAATGAAATAAAATAATTCATATGTTCAAATGGGATTCAAAATTATATTTTTAATTTACTAATATAATTTATAGAAAGATCACAAGTTTTAATTATCTCTGCAGAAATTTATATGATATCACAATATCAACGAATTAGTATTAGTAAGAATAATAAAACTCGAATAAACCTTTCTTTAAAAAATCTAGTAGATATGTACATCATTCAACCACAATTCTCCAATTCTCCAAGGCATAGTGTTGGTGTTGTCATAAGAAAAGCTTGTTTCCATACATTTCAAGCTGAAATTAGTTTGTTAGGATAAGAGGCAATTGCATTGAAGTAAATTACAATTCAAAATATGTATAATGATCAATATAATTTCATTCCTATGGTCGCCGAGCTTTTCAACAATTTGGAAAGTTGTTAATTTTCAAGCAAATTTCTCTCTATCAACTCAGTGTATCGGATAAAGAGCCTATTACGAAAATAAAATAAAATTTCTAACTCCAAACAATTTTTAAAAGCTGCAAATAAAACAGTTTGAATACAAAGATATTTAAAAAACAAAAATATTTCGCATTTGATTTCAGTGAATTTTTTTTTTAAATAAAAACCCGATTTTTTAAAACATTTTAAAGTCCAATATTTATCAAAATTGGTTCATCTACAGATACATCAATTCCCCAACTCTACCACAGTATAAATCATTTCCAGATGATAGCAAAATTTAATCGAATGAATTTCAGTTTATTTTCATGTGGGGAAAATAATGTTAATGATTCAGCAACTCTATACCAAATATTGTATTTGTTACATTCGCTGGATTGTATGAGTATGATAGTCTAAAAGAAAATCACTCAAAATTGCATACAAAATCTCTCTTTTATTCAGCACTTAAAAAGAGCGAGCCAGAGCAAGAAAGACATTAACACCAGACAGAAGTGATACGATGTGAGGGAATGAAAAGGCATCATAATAAAAGAGGAAAAGTCGTGGTTGCAGTTGGTTGGTGCAATTAAACATATTGCACAGATTGTTAAGCTGAATGCATTCATACATGCATGAAAAGGTGTGTGTGTTAAATGAGACAAAATGAATAAAAAAAAAATAAATAAAAATATTTTTTGTGAAATTTTTCGTTTGCACGAAACTCTAGAAAATATTATGGAAACAATGGCTACACCATTATATTGGGGGACTACTGTTTATTCATACATACAAAACATACATACATATATACATACATATGCATGAAAAGGGTACGAGCATATAAAATTCCGAAAAAAATTTTTAACATACATACATATATATAGATCTTTATAAAATCTGCAGAGATTTATGCGATTATGAAAATTAGTAAAAGAAAACCATGAGGATATACTCAATGTGATCTTATATTTTAAAATATTTAATTGATTTTTCACAAGTATAAGTATAGGCTTTTCAATTCATCCACTTTTATTATAAAAATTTTCACGTTTTCAAGGCAAAATAAAAACAAAAAATGTTTTTATACTACCGTAATTTAGAGAATAATTTAATTTTATTTGAATATTTATTATATATATTTTTTTTAATTAATACAAGCACAAAACAATACGAAGCAGCGCTAATGCACAACGATCGGAGACACACACAATAAAGCAACAACTAAAAAATTAAAGCCATGTTTGAAGTCGAAGAGCTCTACACCATAACTGAATTTCATTATTCTGCTTACTGCTGAAGACAAAAAAAAAAGCACACAACAAATGAACATACATACAGAAGCCAACACAGAGCATATACATAAATACAGTGCAACATGAATTGGGGGAAAACATAAAAATTCGAGAATTAGAAAAAAAAAAAATAACAACTTCATACTATATGTACATATGTATGTGTGTATTAAAAAAATATATTTGTTCTGCATACTCTTTGAGTACATCGATGGGAGATATACAACCCAATACAAAAATTGCCAGTCAGCATTGTACACTAACAGCAGCTAGCGCATCAATGTGGCTATGTTCAGTGTGCTTAATTTAAAGGTAACCGTAATAATATTTAAGTGTGCCCTAGCCAGCTTGTTCACACTGCAACATAGCACACTAACCACACCAATTCATATTAAAAGAAGAAATCACAGACCTTATAGATAGAGGAACATTGCTTTTATTTTTTGTCCAACCAAGTACTCCAAGTCGGAGCGTATTAATTTGAAAAGAAATGAGAATTCATTTTATAATACGCTCTTTGTTCAGCAGTTGCTGAATTAAGATATAAAAAATGTGGTAACGAATATGTATTCCTAAATGAATTTCTCAAAAGAATTGTTTTATTAATATTGTTAATATTAATATTGTTTCATTTCATTATGAAGTGGTTTTAATTAAAAAGCACTTAAAATCATGTATCAGCGTATGTCTACACATACAAACATTTTGTAAACAACATAGTTCTGATTACCTAAATTATTTTATTTGTTAAATACGATTTTCAACAGCATTTATAATTTTGGTATGAAACTTAAGTATACCTTAAGTAATCATACACATAAATCTGCTCTAAAACCGGTTTATGGTCTACTTTTTAGAACAGTCTACTTCTGTTTTCTTAAAACAAAAAAACAACAACAAAATATTTAAAAAGCATATACCATAACTTTTAATATATACATAAATTAGAACTAAAGATAAAAAGAGAAATAATTTTTTCGATTAGATTAATCATACATTTTACAAGACGTACTAAACCATCATTAAAAATATAAATTTGTATGTAGATAGATTAAATGTTATAAACTAGTTTTTTCTCCTCTTGATATACAATAAAGCAAAAAGTAAACAAAAAAAGCTCTGCAGTGATAAACATAGCAATAATAAAACGAAAAATAAATTCAAATTTTTTAATATGAACATGTTAATCGTGTACAAATGTTGACATCGCAAAAATATACATAATCACTCAAACCAATATGGCTGACGTTGCTGTTAAAAGCAATTCAGCGGATGAGCACATCAGCTGAATTAATGTAAACGTAATAGGGTTGCCAAGTCCCTAAAAAATTATATCACGTGGAGATTTTAAATACTTCAAACCTGCGAAGACATTTCCACAATTTGAAGAAATATGTTAAGGATAAAGCGCATTTCAAAGGCAAATTATTTTACGAGCTTTTGGATGAGATTTTCGGTATCGGCAAGGAAAAGCAGCGATATATATTTGTTTAGCCTAAATATATTTATATTATGTCTTTACGATTGTACATTTAACACATTAAGTACTCAATATCAAAGACATATAAACTCAAAATTCATTAAACATGTTTGTGATTTCCACCTAATTTGTTTTATTTTACATACAGTGGATTTTTGATATATTTTTATAAAGACATATTTTTTTTCGTTTATTCATATTACTCTCTGTTACCGCTAGAGTTAAAATAACTTAAATAATTCCCAAATATATAAATCGTCGTACTAGCGTAATATCTGATTTTCACTAAATTACATTTTATCAGGTTTGTAGACACTCATATTAAATATATGAGACAAACTTTCGCTTTAATGCAATATGGACATCTCTATTCCTCTACGATATTTAGTTCTTTAGTTCGATGTGTTCTGAAGCCCCTGCAGATAACAAGATTTTGCTAATTTAATGTCGAGTAAATACAAATAGTCAATAGTAAATTTATAAATAATTATGTGGCAACTCGTAATATTGAGTTATTTCTAAACTTCAAATTCAGCTATTCAGCCGATTAAATGCAAACACATCGCACAGAAACCATAAAAAATACCATATATGCACACAAGGCAGAAAATATGAAATTCTGAAACAACAACAACAATGACCGCAACTTTGCAACCACGTCATGCGCACATGTTTGAGAGAGTGAGAGTGAGAGGTAATAAGAAAGATATCAAAGAAAGAATTACTAAATGAGAAAAAATATGCTCTTCACATCATACATGCACACATACATATAAATGTATACATAAAGGTACACTAGTGATTTCATTTTACGAAAAATATATACCACCGGTAATGCCACGTTTTGTGCGGCGCTGGCATTAATGATAAAAAACACTGCGGGTTGTAAGAATGGCGGCGACAATAACGACATACCGAATGTTTGGCATTCTGTCCGTCACATCAATATTTTGTATGTAGAGCAGATTTCGCGCCACAAACTTATGTTGCCGTCGCTATTCTCGTCATCATTACACACCCACCATACCTCTTAAACATTCGCCACTTTCCGGACATTAAGTTGTTTGCTAATGTTTACGTTTGTCAGTGTAGCCAAAATTGCAGTATAGAAAATGTTTGGCACATGAAATAAAACTTAAACAATCAGCTGTGTAATGAGAAGTGAGTGTATGGTACGAGTATATTAATATGATGAAATTCTTTCAGTGATTCATACCTAGGTGTATCAATTATTTATTTTTACTCGTTACAATTTTTCGTCAACGGCTGACATTTTCTTTCTCTCGATAAAATAGATTGATACTTCTGAACGGTATGTACATATGTAACGTGCGTGAAAACGTGAGATACGGCCATATTTGATTATTCGACACAATATGTTGATAACGAAATTTACCATCGTGAAAATTTTTCATTATAGATTTTTTCAAAATTAAAAGTAAATACCTTTTTTTTTGTATAGTACGTATGTATGTAAAAAAACGTATGTATGTATGTATATACTAGTGGTATATTACATAAAAATATATTAATTTGAATAGTTAGTAAATAAGGCATTATTATTTAATGATAATTTCAATAATTTTTGTTTGTTTGTTATATAAACTCATATTAATTATAAAAAAATTTTTTATTCATTATCGCTGTAAGCAAGTAAGTAAGTCTTCCGTACATTTTCTAAATTAGGTAGGCAGGTATGTGGGTAGGTATATAATCTACAAATTTAATGACTATGAGCTTCATTAAATTTTTAATGGCAATTTACATCATGCACACACGAATTATCTATTATATAAATGAATATCTATATGCATACATATGATATGCATAGGCACTATGTTAAATACGTAATAGAAACTCAATTTGTTTCATGTTTTTATTTGAATGCATATGCACATACGTACATTCACATGTGTGTAGATGTGTTTATGAATGTATTACACTTGTAAATATATACAGTTGTCCACATAAAAATAGGAGTGCGTTCATAAGAATTATATTTTAAGGCATAACTTTTTAGAAGCAACTGCAAATAAAGCGAAAATATAACGGGACTTGTAACGGGATGTAAGTTGTGAAATAAGAATGTGAAATTGATCATTGGGTTTTTGATTCTAGTGCAGTTTCAATATTTGGTAAGTGAACTTCGATTTCTTGTGCTCAAAAAAATAGGAGTGCCGTCTACTTTTTTTACTAACGGGCTGTTTAAGTGAAAAATTGATTAAAAAAAGTAAAAGTAAGTACAAAGAGTTGCTTTAAAGGTATTTCATGAAGTTTTGACAAACATTTTTTTTTAAAGTGGGGCGTGGTAAGCACTGCACAGAGGAAAAGCGAAAAATTATTATAAACCTTAGGAAACACGGAAAAACTTACAAAGAAATTCAAAATTTAGTTGGATGTTCTCCTCAAATGATAGTCAATGCCTTATCTTATAAAGAGAAAGCCGAAACTCGTGGACGAAAGCGTAAAACTTCTGTTGTGGACGATCGGAGTATTGTGCGGTATTGCAAAACCAACCCATTTGACTCCACTAAAATGATAAAAAATGTGCTAAATCTGAAAGTCAGTGCTGAAACTGTTCGAAGACGTTTGGTGGAGCACGAATCATTTGCTCGAAGCCCCAGAAAAGTGCCGTTATTAACAAAAAAGCATGTAGCCGCACGCATACGATTTGCTAAAGAGCACATTTCTTGGCCAAAGGAAAAATGGCGGAATATACTTTGGACTGATGAAAGCAAAATCGTCTTGTTTGGTGGAACTGGATACAGGAGTTATGTCCGGCGGCCACCTAATATGGAATATCGTCCGCATTATACAAGAAAAACAGTGAAGCACGGCGGAGCAAAAGTTGTAGTTTGGGGCAGCTTCTCATATAATGGAGCTGGTCCAATACATTTGATAGAAGGCATCATGGACCAAAAGGTTTATGTGGAAATTTTAGATAAGGTGATGTATCCTTATGCTGAATGGAATATGCCACTGAAATGGATATTCCAACAAGATAATGACCCTAAACACACCAGTAAGGCTGCAAAGGAGTGGTTTAGGATCAATGAGGTTGAGGTCATATCGTGGCCTGCTCAATCTCCCGACCTCAATCCCATAGAAAACTTGTGGGCAGATATCAAAAAAGGTGTTGCAGATCAAAAGCCTTCAAATTCTCGAGACCTATGGACAGTGGTAAAAGAATTGTGGGAGAGAATCCCTCTAAAGCGTTGCCAGGACCTCGTCGATTCAATGCCGCGTAGATGTGCTGCTGTCTTGAAAAATGGAGGCTATACAACCAAATATTAATATTAATTTTAGTTTTAAACATTTTTATAACATTTCTAATTAGTTAAGATCCAAATTTTTTGTTTTACAGGAAATACTCCTATTTTTTTGTGCAATGAATTTCTAGTTTTCATTCTGAATGTGAAATATTTATTTTGTTAAGATACTTTAAAAGGCTTTAAATGCACTTGAGAGATGAGTTCAATGTCCATACATTATTTAGGACCAAAAAAGAATTTGAAATAAAGAATATTTTTTGTGAAAATAAGCGATTTTGAATTTTTGTGAGCTCACTCCTATTATTTTGTGGACAGCTGTACTTCTATCTGCTAGTGTTGATAATTTTTCTGAATGATTCCATGGTACGTCTCATTGCGTCGACTCGAAAGTATACATAGCTACTTACTTATTAAAAGCTCTCATACTCACTCATACATTTTACACATTCAGCTAAATAAAGATGGTTGCGTTTGATAGTGTACATTTTTTGGAAATTGAAGATATATAATTTGTTTTTTTTTTGCTATGAAAACGTATTTGAGTTGCTGTTTTTGACTATACTACCACTAACTTTTAAATCAACCTTTCGATTTGATTCGCACATGATGAGCATAGAGTCAGAAATGAAACATTGAAGAATAAGGGTTACTTCTTAAACATATGTTGCTTTGCAGTAATACATTGTATTGCATTGTTCCTAAAGGCAACCTTTAAAATTTTGACAATATATTCTGTTTACAAAAGCAGCGAAAAGTAAACTGCTCATCCATAAAAATTTACATGCAAGGTATTATGAATGCAATACTACAATATATGAATATGGTATTAAAACTAAATATTAACGTAAGAAAAAAGTTTTAACAAAAACAACTAATAATAATGATAGTGACATATAGAATATATAAAAAAAAAAGATTATAAATATGCATACATGTGTTATTATGTACATAAATTAATCTAATTGAATTGCAGATAGACTTTATAATAAACTAAATATTATTATTGTCAACATTATTAGCATTATTGTTATCATGTTGAATACAAATCATGATTAAAACTATTGTTAAAATAAACACGTTTATTTACTTATTGGTATTACCAAATTTTGCAAAGCTTTGTGGAGCGAAATATCATAGAGGCGCGATGAAAACAAATGTACCTGATTCAAATACATGAAATATCGATATTTCTTAGTATTTTCAAAAGTTCTGATACACGATTAAATACACTCAATGTGAGACAGTTATTTAACACACAAAAAGAGTCGATCGGAAGCGCCAGAAAGCTAGGATTGAGAATATGATGCTCTGTTGCTGGTGGTACTGGAAGGAATTTATTTACAACTAGCTGCTCAAGACTGATCAAGTTATCGATTTGAAGCTCGATCGTGAACAACTCATTATATTGAGCGAAGTAATCGAGCAGAATTGACGAAATCTGTAGGTGTTATATTTCATTAGGACAACACATGGCCACACACTTCTTTGGCAACCCGGGGAAAATGGACAGTTTTGGTCTATCCACCATACAGACCTGACACAGACCTTCAGAGGAAAAAATTGCAGTTCAAATATGACTGATAAAATTACATGTCCGCGTACTTAGGCCCAAAACCGTAGAACTTTTACGAAGATGGAATCATGGGCTCGGATCAATAACAATTGCCGGTATTTTTATTAAAATAATAGAAATAAATACAACAATTTACTGTAAAAAAAAACTGCTTTATTTTTTTACTTGACCCATAATTATTTATAAGAAGGTAATAAAGCTCATACCCATCTCTGCGAATGATGACCATATATTCGGTGTTCCAGCACCATTTTATCCACTTATATGTTTTTATTTAAAAAATTCGTACGTACGCACGCACACGTTAATAATTTGTTAAATTAATATTATTATAATTTATTATTATTTTACATGATAATTTTTGTTATTGACATTAGGTTTATTGTTGTGTCTGTTGTCATGTCTTTAGAAATTGATGCAAAATTGAAAACAAAAATTTACTTTCCTTGCCCTACACCAAATTGTGTGTCAATTGGTCGAACAGTAACTTATCTCATATCATATTTGGTTATTTTAATATTGCTAAAAATCGATGACGAATAGGAGTATACCAATAGGCCTTCTGATATGATTACAAGCGGACTAGTTCATGTCGTAGTGGTTGCGGTGCACATATTTAGTATGTTGTTGTTGTTATCGTTTTCTCAAGTATGAACTTGTTGTTTTCATTTGGTCATGTTTTTCGTTTAATGTTAATGTTAATGTTAATTTAAGCAAATTAAAATATTTTTTATTTAGTCACACAACAAAATAACAACCTATAATGTATCGTCTGTCTGTCTGTTTGTAATTAACACAATTTATCATTTGCAATTCCATTTGATTGTTATTTTGGTAAACAACAAAATAAAGGTGTGTTTTTATATGCGGCAATATTAACACAGAATACAGAAATGAGGTTTTAAAAGCAAAAGCAAAAAAGAAATCCGAATCTTTTGACGAAAATCTTTAAAAATAGTCAATATATGAATATTGTAGTATGTATACACACACATATACACATAAATACAATAAAAATAATTTTTGTATAAAATTATAATAAAAAAACTCTCAGATAACAAGTTGTCTATGAAATAAAATGATAAACTATTACTCATACGACTCGGCATACGCAAAAGCATCATTATGTGTGTTTTTGCCATTTTTTAACATAGTAAAATGTAATTTGAAAGAAGAAAGAAATTAAAGTGCAATTAATGTGATCTAATAACTAAAATAACTCATACGAACGTTAGCGCCCATTTCTATGGTTGGTTGGTATGTGAACAATTTTCTTTTTTTAAATAAAACATTTTCAAAATTTTTTCCTAATTAATCACATTTTGTTTGCCACTTTTTTTTATCCATTTCTCTAAACATTTTTAAACAGTTATAATACTGGGGGCAAAAACACATAAAGTTATTAACACATAAAGATGCCATAAGTAGACATGTGTTATAATAGTAGCTAGCTATGTATACAAAAACAAAGAAAGAGTAGCAATAAACATCATTAAAAATGATGAATATCTTAATGTGGTGTAATAAAGCGCATCTCATGCGTTATGACTAATTAACATTTTTCATGCGTAAATAAAAATTCATATTCACGTGCGTGAGTTTTCATTAAAGCTGATAGTTTTCTTTGAAATCAGGAAAAACATATTTTGAAAAAATATGTATAATTAACACAGTATTTCATATTAATCAAATACGAAAGTATATGCTTCTGTTTAGAGAGTAGAAAATTATGTAGTAAAGAGTATAGAGTGTGTGAAATATATTCCAGCATATACCACCTTAATCAAAAAGTTCCCGGAATAACCACCGTGTGGCACTTTTTGATCAATGTGGTATTACTGCTTCTGTGGACCCAGTAATAACTATCCTATTCTATTTCATTTACTCTCTGAGCGTAATGATTACTTTAATTCAAAATGTAAGTGATCACGTATCTAATTATATTCTATATCTTAAGAATTTTAGAGGCATGAGTTAAAGAATTTTAAACTCAATTATCAAAAACGAACTATCGAATTTATCAGGTCAAAATAAAACAAGTCGACTATTTAGAAGAAGATGAAATATTACGATATGATATTTGTTATTGCATAGCATCAATTCAATTCAGTATTCGGTTCCTCTGACATTAAATCAATTTCAGCAAAGGATGTATTTGAGTTAATTAGGAAAGCAGACACTATTTTATATTTTTGAGGGATTTTTAGTACAAAATATTTCTATTTGGTCACGGTTCTAGATCTTGAGGAGTCGTAGTTCTATAAATATTAAAATAATGTCCACCAAATTCCTGGAAAGTGAGGTCAATACAACATTATTTTTCAATATTTTTAAATCTGATTGAATGTAGCTCCACACAATCAACATTTGGCTTCTCCAAGTGGCTACTGATTTCCTCCACAGATATTGTATGCTATTCCTTAACAATAAAAAAATCCTTTCAAAAACATTTTTTTTTCTCTCCTATGGAAGAACGAAATTTCTTTCGTAAAACAAACAATGCTTATGAGTTGATACAATCTCACAAGTTCAAAGTTGAACATTTTCACTCAAATTCTACTGAAAAGATTATTACAAATATCCTTGCTTGATGTCGTCTTTCGTGTTGTTTTTGGTAATTTTATTCATGCATATTTGTGGTATTATTCGAATGTAATTCAATTTAAATGCGGTTTTAAAACCCATTTAACAAATGTTAAGTATACACATTTAGCCATTGTTCATGTTGCTACATAATGTTGTTGTATCAAGAAGTATTTGCAAAATGAATGCAAACAATTTACACGTTATGTACGAGTATGTATGCACATAAATACAACTATATATTTATACGCGACTATATATATATGTATAGAATGTATGTAGAAACGTCTTGGTCACGTTTTTATAATTGTCGTTGCCTGCTGCTTCGATTCGTTTTGTTTTTCGTAATCTGTAGCTTTTCTGCTTCTTTAAATACCCTTATGTGATTGCGCTCTGATAATTCAGGTGTTTTTTTCCTTAGTGTTTTTTTGTATGCGAGTATGCAATTAATGATGAAAAAGCTTTGCGAATACTTGGTATATTTTATAATAACAACAACAAATGGCATAAATTAATTCTTTTTCGTACATAAATATCTATGATTATAGTTTCTAACTGCAATCATTTAGCAAATATACATACAAATATTTATAATAACAGTAATAAGCATAAACGATTGAAAGGTAATGGCAAAGCAAGCACAATATTAGCATAAATAATGGCCAGATGCAACACGTTGAATATAAGCTTTACTAAAAGAATGCTTAAGAAAAAAATATCCAGAGTCACTCTTTGATTGTTTGGATGACAAGTTCCGAACAGCCAAATGATTCGTTGCGATTTCAATTTGCGACATTAGGAGCATAAAAAATTTTCATTTTTGTTGTAAAGAGCCTAAGGGTCATTATTGTGTTTGCTGTTGTTTGTAATCACATTTAAAGAATACAACAATT
Source organism: Megamerina dolium (assembly GCA_963854835.1). NCBI lineage: Eukaryota > Metazoa > Arthropoda > Insecta > Diptera > Megamerinidae > Megamerina > Megamerina dolium. The sequence continues at coordinate 54,108,446 of OY978529.1, forward strand.
GACCATAAATATAAAATATCGCATACATTTGAATTTAATTCTCCAACGTTAACGACAGAGTTTATACTCTACATATTATTGTAATATTTCTTTACTTTTTTTTTTTTTGCTCCTTATGCTCGTAACGGTATATTAAGACCACTTGGAAAAATTTTTGATGACAATCTATGACTAATGTAATATTATAGAAAATATTATATCTTTATATTAACTATACATGAATAGGTAAAGCAAAAATTGTATATTTTTTTTTTTAATTTTATCCTCTTCATCATTTTAAAATCGCCACTATACACTTTTTCAAATTTTTGCCTTCTTCCTTCCTTACTTTGCTGTCGGTTGCTTTGTGTGTGTGTGTGTATGTTTTCTTTTACCATTGTTACCTGTTACTGTTGTTTCAAATTCAATAGACTGTACTTGCGTTGCATGAACTGTGTGATTATGCTTCTCAACACTGATCTATCTGGCGGCTTGTGGTTAAAATATGAATAATAATAACAACAACAACAGCACCAACAATAGTCGTAACGATAGCAACAACATGGCCATGTCATGCTCACAAGTTAGTAATTTATGTTATTCGTTTTTTTATATTCATTCCATTTCGTTACGTTTCGTTTGTTTATTTTGTTGCCGTGTTTGTTATATTGTGATTGCGATTGTTTATACAAACACAATAAAAAAAAAAAAAAAAATTTTATAAAAATAAAAAGACTGTTATACAACAATAGGTATCTACTATTAAGTATATAACAAAACTCATATACGCGCATGTTTATAATGGAGTTGGATGTATCAACAACATTTATGTTGCTATGCTGCTAAAGAATTCCATAGTTTGCATATTTTTCAACTCATTTTGCAGAATTTACAAATTTTTCGCTAGAATTTCTTTTCAATTAATTTTTGTTGTTTTTTTGTTTACAAATGTTTCCAACATAATCGTATATTTCAGCATTTATGCTATGACTTATTAAAATGGTTGGCATTTTTTAATTGAAAGACTTTTGAGGGCTTGATTTAAACTTGGAATCAAAGTTTTAAGTGAGTGTTTAAACTCAATTCAGTGGTCAAAATTCATATTTGAATTAAACTAAATTATGTACATTATGTAATTGACCTGGACCTGGTATTTGGTATCAACGAATGCTTGCATCACTGGGTGTATTACATTAAAGACTGAAAGACAAAACAAAATTGTAGTCTCAAGTTAGTTATGTATTGCTTAATGTTAAGAACAATACATTGCAATAAAGAATTTCATTCTCGATACTATCAAATTTTGATTTGTGATATATGCTAAACAATAATATCAGCATTTGGAAATTCTTCAATCAAATAAATGTTAAAATATGTAATTAATTCTTAATCATTTTAATAAGAAGAGTGATTTATTTCATTGCTTCATTACACAATACGTGTTAAAATGGTAATTTCATTAAAGGCACGTACACCACAGTATATTGTACAAAATTGTATTATAATACAATTATCAATAAAGTCGATCTAGGGTGCTAGTATGAAAATGTGCTCATAATTAGAAATTAATACAAAAAAAAAAATAATAATAATAAAACAACAACCACAAATGCATACAATAATAATAATAATAAATGAAAATAAAATGAAACGGTGAATAATACGTAGCAAGTATAAGCGCCAGACAAAAGTATGTACTTAGTCGCTTAGCTTATCAATAATATTCAATTTAATTGAAATATAATCATGTTAGAATAAGTAGAAGAAGACGAAGAGCGACAAAGAACAACAACACCAACAACATATAGTGCAAACAATAATTATAATCATCGAATGCAAATAAAAGTGCATCTAGAATATTTATTTGCAAATAAAATTTGTACGTATACAGTGTGTGTGATGTGACGAACGAAGGATATCACGCGACGTACAGCTGATTGATTAGCAAACACACACACACACACGAACGAACACATTGACTCACACAGCAATACCCTAATGGGAAAAAATCGATGAAGTGATCAGTATTAGATAATTCGCTTCAACCAGTGTTACCATATGGAGTGACAGGTAAGTTTAGTCGATTCTAAATTCTCAAAATCATAGGTAAAAAAAAAAAAAATTGCACAGTGAACATGAAACAACGGTAGACTGAATTAAAGTCGACACTTTTTTGCAATAATGTTGAAATTTTCTTTATATAGAAAAATATTTTTCGACAAATATTGTAAATAGTGTTTAAAATAACATCGAAATTATAATTTTGGCTAAATTTAATTTCGACATTATTTGAAAAATTTTTGCATTAATTGTGAGTCCTGCGTTACGGCAGAAAGGCTTATATCCTCATATTTTTTAAACTCTCAAAACACTATGGTAACTCCCGTCTCGCTTTGTCTACACATTCATACATGCATAGAGAAATATAGAAATATATTTCAACTAATTTTGAACTGTATACATTCAAATTGTTAAAATTATATTTCGATTTTATCGTAACATTTGTTGCAATAATATCGACAATCGAATTCAATCAAATCCAAAGATTTTTTCGACATTATTGCAAAAAATTATTTCGCCATTAATTCATGTAGTCCAATCAAGATGTGTAAATTCATGGAACCAGAAGGTCATTCATTTATTTACCTCTTCATTTAGAATTATTGATATTTGACTACTGGGACACATATAACATACATAGTACGGACATATGTTTAAGTGTATGCGTTTTAGTTGGTTTACGATTAGAAAAAGTGATTATCTATTGGCGTGACATTTATTGCTTTAATGAGTTATGAGGAGAAGAAAAGGAGGCAGAAGAGAGCAATAAATTTAAATAAAACTGATTAAACTATGAAATGGTTTCGCATATAATATTTGCACCAAGTATTTGTGAATATTACTATAAACCTTTCCATATATTTCATACTACATCTTTAAGATGTTGATATTGACATTTTGACATTTGCAATAAGAGTCAAATTAGTCAGCATAGTAGATTAATCTATGTATTAAGAGTCAAATTAGTCAGCATAGTAGATTAATCTATGTATTGGGTGATCCAAGTAGACATACTTTTTTCAATAGTCTTTTTTTGACAGATCACGTGTGAGTCGTGCAATGCTGTCATTTTATTTTTATTTAATATTGTTTGGCATTTCATCATGGAAAGACTTACTCCTGAACAACGTTTACAAATCGTTCAACTTTATTACGAAAATTCACGTTTTGTGATTAATGTGTTCCGTGCACTTCGCTCAACTTATGGTCAACATAATCGGCCTACTGAGCGTACTATTCGCAACACCATCACTCATTTTGAGACCCAGCATTCATTATTGGATAATATTCGACCGAATAGACCACGTCCAGCACGCCGTATAGCGGCCGTAGCTGAGAGTGTACACGAAGACTGGGGAGAGGCGATTCGGCGCCGTTCGCAGCAACTCGAACTGACGTATGGAACGACTTGGCGCATTTTACGTCGAGATCTTAAATTGAAAGCGTACAAAATACAGCTTGTGCAAGAACTGAAGCCGCCCGACCTTCCCAAGTGACATCCCTTTGCTCTATGGGCTCTTGAAAAGTTCCAAGAAGATCCGACGTTTTCGAGCCAATTTTTGTTCAGCGATGAGGCCCATTTCTGGCTCAATGGGTATGAAAACTAACAAAATTGCCGCATTTGGGACGAAGACCAACCTGAAGAGATTCAACAGCTGCCACTTCATCCAGAAAAAACCACGGTTTGGTGTGGTTTGTGGTCCGGTGGAATCATCGGTCCATATTTCTTCAAAAATGATGCCGGTGAGAACGTAACCGTCAATGGCGACCGTTATCGTGTCATGATATCCAACTATTTGATGCCTGAAATTGAAGCCCGTGATCTCGGCGACATTTGGTTTCAACAAGACGACGCCACTTCCCACTCATCGCATCAATCAATGGATTTATTGAGAGAACACTTCGGTGAGCAGATAATTTCACGTTTTGGGCCGGACAAACCCGCTTCGATTCAGGCCTTGGAGCAAAACATCACGCGTGTCATTCGCCAGTTACCAGTCGAAATGCTCGAACGAGTCATCGAAAATGGGACTCAACGGATGGACCATCTGACACGTAGTCGCGGCCAACATTTGAAAGACAATTCAATTTGAATTTTCTGTGTTTTTTTCTTTAAAAAATTAGGGAACCTCGAAATGGATCACGCTTTATAACGTGAGTTTATGCATTAGAACAAGTACAAGAAGTAACTTTTAATGATCAAATTAAAAGTTATTCTATGCATAATTCCTTGGAAACATTTTTGTTTTTTTGCAAACAAAATTTAATCATTCCCTCATTCATATGTGGAGATAACATTTTCGTGCAATTGCTTTAAACCACAACAATAACTATAACAACAGTACTATAAGCAAAATTTGCGGAACAATATTATAAACTTCCGGTTAAAAACACAAACAAAGTGATTACATTTGAAGTCGTATAATATTTTTGATTTGTATATACTTTATTGAGTAAGCAAAAAAGTTATCCGCGAATCTGCTCTCCTTACTCATGATTTTTGACAATAATAATATACAATATAGATGCAGAATTTTCATAAATTATTTTAATAATAAAATCAATGAACGTCTTTATATATGAATAAACAACCTGCTTAAAAATTGATAATAACCAATAATATGAGAGCGGTCCCAGAACTACCCGACCTGACATATAGATGGTGGCAGTAGTTTGTAAAAAAATTACTTTGGTGAAAATGTTTTAAGTTTCAAGGCGCCACGTTGTTTAGTATTTTTTTGGAGCCATCGAAAGTTAACGACCTCAGTGAATTTGTAAACATGGAAAAAATTGGTCACCGTTATGTAATACAATACTTTCATTTGAAAGGTCTCAGTCCAACGAGTATTGAAGCCGAACTAGATTCTACTCTGGGGGAGTCTGCTCTTTCGTTTACGACCATCAAATATTGGGTGGCAGAGTTTAAAGGAGGTCGTACGAGCTGACAAGACGAACACCGTAGTGGTCGACTAATTGAGGTGGCCAAGCCAGAAACGGTTAAGAGAATCCACAAAATGTTATTGGATGAACGACGGCTGAAGGAACGTGAGCTAGTTGAAATTACAAGCATTTCAAAAAGTGCTATATTGCATATTGACCGAAAATTTGGAGATGAAAAAGCTGTGTGTATAGAGCTAAAAGGAGATCATGTTGAGAAATAAAGAAAAAATTTCCCAAATTTGTCATGTTTTCTTTGTTAGGTCGGGTAGTTCTATGACCGCCCTCGTACACCAATTTGGTGATTATGTTGACAAACCCATGCTATCAGGGACAATCTTCATTTATTGAATTTCTCTAAAAATGTTCATAGCATCTTTAATATGACGAAATAATGTAAAACTTGCAGTAATACTCATACTGTATACATATATTGTATTTGTTTATTTATAAGCTACTACCTCTTCCACCAACCAAATCAAATATTGACTCATAGACTATGAAATGAAAAGTAAATCGTATGATTTTTGGGTGACGTCTTAAGTGTCGGGCGGCTTCTTTTTTGTTGTTAGTGTAAATATGACTCAATTAAAATAAGAACATTAACTAACAAACGATAATAGAGGAAACGCTGTAAAAATATTCACAAATGAAAAAAAAAAAAATAAATAATTAAAACTAAAAAACAAATAAATACAGAAATGAAACTTTTAAAATAATCTCAATACCGAACACATATTGGGCTGGTTGTTGCGTACAATTATTACTGATGTCAATAAAGAAAAGTATGTAAGTTTATTTTAAAAATATGAATCAATCAATGGAATGATCATAAAACAAATAAATTGTGCATTACTCACTCTACCACCACCATTATGACGTCATATAATGTAGTTTAAATTGCGTAATTGAAGTAATACATTGTATGCATTCGTAAATATCATTCAAGATTTCAATATTGATTTGGATTTGGTTCAAAAGGTAAACCTAAAATACACCTAAATGACTCAACTTTAAGTTGGCCGAAAACGAAGACGTATTTGATCCTGTTGAGCTTTACACTAAGCCTGAAATATGCAATTCAAAGTTGTATTGTGCTAAGTTGAACCTTGTGAATTCTCAAAATATACATATATGCATTTAGAGAATTCAAATAATACATTTTATTATCTTTTTAACCATATTACTGCAATATTGGTAGGTACGCTAATTATAAAATTAATTATAATTAATGTGTGACATCCACATGATGAATTAAAAGAAAGAAAAAAAAAAAAAAATGCGCATATAATAATTATTATAACCTCGTGCATAAATATAATTAATTTAAAAACCAACACGAAGCTAATACTTATAATCATTCACTAATGATATTCTCTAAAAACTAGGTAGGTGTTTGGATATTTGCGTCAAAGATAAATTCAGAAAAAAAAAATGTGCAAATATGTATGTACACACGACGTTACATTGGTGGCCAATTATATGAGCATTTCAATACAAAATTTTCATTATATTAATTCGAATAAGATTTATTGCAATCCCTTTTGAAAAATAATTACAATAATATGCCAAATTTTGTACATGTACTATAGGATGCTATAGAGAAAATACAGAATAATAAAAAAAAAAAAATGACATCATTTTAATAATTTGATTTGAAATTATATACACTAATCATCATCATCATACAGGCGACAACTCAACCGTGACAGAATGGTATGGTGATAGTGTTGCGATTAGTGATGGTATTGCAGTAGCAGTCAGCACGATTTTTTATAAAATATTTGTGTTGGACGAAAACCATTGATTGACCTTGACATTTGTGATATGCTTGTCATACTGAATCGGTCAGTTAACGAAACCATTGCGTATTTTATTACTCAGCAGTTAGTTGAGCAATCAGACAAATGAAATTAAAAGTTGATAAACTCTTCATTTCTTTTCATAATTATTTGTTATTTTGTCGATTTTAACTTTTTTTATAAATGTCATCATTGTTATCGCATATATTCCTGTGCTTTTTTTTTTTTGTAAATATTTCATATCAACATTTTCAAGTACAATACGTTAGATGCAGATGTAGTATATTCACATAAGTATATATAATATTTGATAATAGTTTGTACTAAATAATGAATAAACAATAATATAAAAAAAAAACATGACAAATAGAAATTTTATTCTCAACTTAATCAACTAGTTGTTAATTATTTATTTTTATTTTGTATTTTGCTATTATTATTCAACACCCATTATTTTAGTTAAGAGCACAAAAAAAAAAATGGCATGTGTCTTTAACAGATATTATGAATAAAATTTTTAATTTAAAAAATTATATATTCGAATAGTAAATGTTCTGTTACTAACTCGATGAAATGTATTAATGTCATGTGATAGCATGTTGTGCATGTGACAAAAGTTATAATTGCCCATATTTTACTATTAATCATCTCTTGGGAGAAATATGTATGAAGTCAATACAATGGGCATAAGTGACTGAATATTATATATTTCATATCACGTGTATAGACATTTTCAACTTTATGGGTAAAATTTGTTATTGATTGATTTCATTTTGGATAATTATTTATACTCGTATTGCTCTTATTTATTTTTTTAGTACTTGTGTAGGCTTATAAGCCAAAAATTTATTTTTAGGTAATATTAGAAAAGTTATGTTCCATTCCTCTCTATAACCACAAAGTATATTATTGCCTCTTATTATTTGTATTGTTGACATTACCTCATTTTGATAATTGTTACATTTCCTTTTATCATAGTCGAAATTACTTACAGATACTCGAAAAATTATTGCAACATAATTTTCACTTACCTAAAAGAAAAAGAAAATTACAAAAAAAAAAAAATTAGTAAATTGTTAAATATAAAAAAATATATAAATTTATATAATAACAATAATATGCATATATACATACATTAAGTAAATAAATGGTACATATTGGTTTTTGGTAAAAAAAATGTATGGCAATAATAAAGAAATAACTAGACGAAATTTATGTGCAATTTTATTCATAAATTACACTAAGTAATGAAAAAGTACATATGGGAAAGTAAATACACACACACACATACATATTTTGTATATAAATTTGTGCACATGTTTTGTTTTGGCATCATTTATGGCTTCATATTTTAAATGAAATGGTGTAGTTGTTATTACAATAAATAAATTATTTACAAATATTTCGTATATTCAAGTACAGCGGACCTTCTTTCTTTATGGAAAAATATTTTGTTTGTTTTTTTTTTTGCATTATAAATAGATGGATACCTATGTTTTAACAATTGTTTGTATATATTTTGGAAATGTGTTAATTAAATTCCATTTGTTGTAGCAGCAGTATTGCTACGATTCTTTTTTTTTTTTTAGTAATAAATTTATTTGTTTATCATAGTCAATTAATTATTTATTCATTATATTTAGTACTATAAATTCGTATACATTTTCATACATTTCTTATATTAACATATGCGATGGTGTCTGTATTTGACCATGAAAAATTATGTATATATATATATATGTACGAGCACATAAATATGTATAAATATCTTTCAGCCACATATGGTGTTGTCTGTCTGCTGAGTAAACAATTTCCATTAACCGTCTTATCGATTTTATTGAAGCACTTTTATATGCTTATTGTGAAAACTCATTTTAATAATTGAAATGAAAGATGATTACACAGTGGAGCAATATTTGGAAAATTATTTAAAGCTTAAAGCTATCTCGTAGGAAAATATTTGTATCAATGTAACGGGACCTAAATAAATGGAATTTAAAAAAACCAGAAGGTTTTTCGCATATAACTTTTGGTTTTTTCGTTTTTCAAATTGCAACTGAAAATAGCAAAGGTAAAGATGTATCAAAAGTGACACAAAAATTTTATAAAGATTCATAAATTACACTCAAAACCATTTTCACAATGAAGATGGCGAGAAAAATTATAGATATTGAATTGAATTTAGTAGGATAGTATAGTAGAGCCCCGAAAGAGGTTTTGACAATTTTATGAGTGAGTACTGTTTTATATTATAACCTCATAAAATGTTCAAATTTTGCCTAAAATTTTATGAAAAAATAGAAGTATACATATACTTATGAATAAAAAAAATCCTTCAAGTTTAATTATTTCTTGTAGAGTAATTTTTTGAAGAAAATTACCCAAAAATTGTAAATTGTAAATTTTTTTTTTAAAGACTAAAAATTGCTGCACAGTGTAATGGAATGTTTAGGGGTTGTGGGCATAAAAATATTGTGTTTTGTTTTATTGCATTAATATTTTGTAGTTGGAAAATATTTGAATTTACCATTTGAATTGAATTTGAACTTAAACCCTTACCTCGCTATACAGCCTAGAAACGTTTTCCAATTGGCCGTATAACGAAACACTTATTTTTGATATCAGCCTAAAACCACATCTTTTCGGTCTTATAACGAAATATCTCTAATTGGCCGTATAACGAAACACTTATTTTTGATATCAGCCTAAAAGCACATCTTTTCGGTCTTATAACGAAATATCGTGAAGGTGTCACGTATAAAAATGCCTTATAGCGAGGTATGCAATTAAGTGTAATTAAGAATTGAATTCAATATCATTGATTAACTAATACTAACATTTTAACTAATCATATTTTTACTGGGCACTAAATTACCTTTAAAGGGTTAATTTCCAAAGTGACCTTGCTTAACCCTTAAATACGTATTTATATTGTGAGCGCAAATTAAAAATGCGGGATTTACAACAGATGGCGTAGTTCGGGATATAAGCATCAGACAATACTGAAACTATATTCATGTCATAACCTCATTCCATAGCTTTCATTTTCAGTATGTGTCATTTGCCCGGAGTGTAAACAACATAGTTTTTTTTGGCTTTCAATATGTCAAGTTTTGTGCCCACAAAACAGCATTTGCGGGAAGTTTTGATTTACTTCTTTAATTTGGAGAAAAGTTCAGCTGAATCGCATCGATTACTCTCCGAAGCTTATCCGGAGTGTGCTCTTTCAGTTTCAACATGCGAGAGGTGGTTTGTGCGTTTCAGAAGTGGTGATTTTGATGTGGAAGACAAAGAATGTCCAGGACAGCCGAAGAAGTTTGAAGATGCTGAATTGGAGGCATTACTCGATGAGGACTCGTGTCAAATATTTCATAGTTCGCAAAGGAAAAATGTAAAACACAAAAAATATGGTTTTGTAGAATCGAAATGTTTCCAAATATTATATTGTTCATTTATATAATGAATTGTTTAACTAAATCACATTAAATACGGAGGTATTACTTAAACGTTGTTCAACAATTTAGTTAACCAATCGTTTAACTAAAGACTCTGGATCTGGCCCCAACTGGTCTGTTGTTGTTGTCGCGTTGTAATAAGAACACATGCTACATTGCATTTGATATCTTTTAATTAATTATTTGCTGTAATTTAGTTTGTAAATTGTATGCTTCATTATGCTTCAACTATGAAAACATCTAGAAAATTTTGCTTACAAGTCAAATTGAAAAGTTAATAATCCTCTTTAAAGCTTTATGCTAAATATGTATGTAGTAAGTATTCAGCAGCAGGTTGTTGCAGAAAACTAAAATAAAGAAAATGTCAACTTTACAATAAAATTGTAATGAGTAAGCAAGCAAGCAAGCGTACATATTTAGGTACTCGCATATATGTATGTATATATACGCTAAGTATGGATATAATCGCACTTATCGAGCATATAAAAAAAAAATCGATAAAATAAAATGTTTTTTTTTAACTGTAGCTGCTTGTTGTTGCTGCTGCCAAAGAATTTCACCTCTCTTTAATGGGACGTGTATGTATATAAGTATATACATATATAGCGTATAAGTTTGTATAAAAGTATATGCATGTACATAGTACTGGTATCAATTTTCAGTGCATTAACCTTATATTTCTGTTTTGCTATTTGAACTTAATTTAAGAGCAGCAACGTGCTGCATATTGCTCTGTATATGCGTGTTATTACTATTGTTGCTACTGTATATATTTTTAGTCTGACTTTTATGCTGTCCGTCAATTATTATTTTTTTTTTTTTTTTCATTTTTGTATTTCAACTTTCTAACAAAGTTCAGAGTATGAAGCATGCGATGAGTACAAAAGTTAACAAGAACTTCTAGCTGCATTTCAATACTGTATATACGTATATAATTCTACATTTAATAAATTATAAATTTTAACATAATACAATTTGAAATTCCTATGTTGTAAAGCAGAAATCTGCGTTTCAAAAAAGTGAATTGAAGTGAAGATATAAAGCCGCCATGATTATGCAATTTAACAGCGTTAAAAGTAGCATGAGGCTCAGATCATCAGTCAGTCAGATCATCAGAAACCGCCCAAAACATGTCATTTGATTGACAAAATCCGAGATTTGTAATAAATTTGATATTTTTAATCTTTGAAGACTGAAGCCAGATCACCCTGTATGTATGAAAATATTTTGTATAAAATTCTACTGAGAAGTTGCATTATAGCGATTACATTGCAATGCTAACCACTGAGCTACGGCACACACTTATCGATTACTACTTGCCACGATTACTTATGTTAATAATTACTATATATTACGAATACGACCAACTATTCAACCATATAGCATTTTATTTTGAAATGTCTAAAGCAGTTCTGTAATATTTAGCGATTAGTCTTTGAAGTTGAAAACAAGTCAACTGAGTTACTTGATTTAATACGAGTACATAGGTAATTAACATAAAATAAATTAGTATTGAAGCGACTATCATCTATTCGTTTAGTATGTACGAGGGCGGTCCCAGAACTACCCAACCTGACATATAGATGAAGGTAGTTTGAAAAAATTTACTTTGGTGAAAAGTGGCAACCTTATAAAACATATGTTTTAAGTTTTAAAGCAACACGTTGTTTAGTATTTTTTTTTTTGGAGCCATCGAAAATTAACGACCTCAGTGAATTTGTAAACATGGAAAAAATTGGTCACCGTTATGTAATTTAATACTTTCATTTGCAAGGTCTCAGTCCAGCGAATATTAAAGTCGAACTAGATTCTACTCGGGGAGAGTCTGCTCCTTCGTTTACGACCAAGACATATTGGGTGGCAGAGTTTAAACGAGGTCGTACGAGCAGCCAAGACGAACACCATAGTGATCGACCAATTGAGGTGGCCACGCCAGAATAAAAACATCAGTTCACACATCCACTATTGCGATGGCCAAAATCAATGATTTAAAGCTCGAATTGCTTCGACACGCAGTTGAAGTTCGCCAGTTTTAGCTCCTTTGGATTATTTTCTATTTCCAAATTTGAAAGAAATGGCTTGGTGGTAGAAGATTTTCAAACAATGAAGAGGTGGAGTCTGCGGTAGATGGCTATTTTAATGTTCATACTGTAAACAGGGTATCGAAGCTATAGAATATCGCTGGGAAATGTGTATATAGCTAAAAGTAGATTTTGTTGAGAAATAAAGAAACATTTTCCCAAATTGTTGGTTTTTTTTTTAGTTAGGTCGGGTAGTTCTGGGACCACCCTCGTACTCTATCCAAATAGGAGTGCAGTAATATACTACATATAATAAATCGTGGAATACACGCCCATTTTCATTTGAATATTTTATTTAGCGTATTTTCAAAAGTGATTTATTATTTAATACCCAGGAAATTTAATTCATTTTTAATTAAATATGTATATATAAATAGTTATCTAGCTTCAAGAGTATATGCACTTAATAATAAGTGTTTTTTAAATCTTTCTATTTACTATAATTAAAGAAAAATTATTTAATATTTTATTACACATAAAATCATACACTAGATTGACTATACCTTAAGAGTGTACTATCGATAAAAGGTCATTATTATATATATGTATGTGTAAATATCGATGAATGTATTTCGAGTCAAATATACTAATATAAGTATTCCCTCTCAATATAATTCATATATCATCATAATTATTTATTAATTTGCTACTTTTTCCTTTTAATGAGAGAATGTCATTTGTAAATAGTAGAGATGGTAAAGCAATTTACAATCATAATTAGATAAGGAAGATCGTAAAACGTACAATATATAAAAATGTATATAAATAATATATATAAAAATATTACCAGATCGGATCAGAGTTACTGTGAGCGTCAAAAAAAAGTAAACACCTTGGCTTTTCATATTAAAGGCTTTATTACAACGAAATAACTAACACAAACAAAAAAGTAAATATAAGGAATTCAAAAGTAACATTATTAGAGTTAAAATCTATAAAAATAGAAAAAATAAGGTACACATAAAAAACAAAAATTCAATTCAATTGAAAAAGGACGGAATTTCAAGCGTCAAAAAAAAGTAAACATGTGATAGAAAGTAATGATATAAAAACTACAAAAACAAAATTTCTTTAATTTCAATATTTAGTTTGTTTTCCTTTGGCTTTCTGCACTGCAATTAACCGTCTAGGCATTGAGTCGACAAGATTTTTGATAATATCTGGGGAAATTTGGCTCCATTCTTCCCTTATCGCCATCTTAAGGTCTTCTTTGGATGAAATTACCCTTTTTCTTATTTGCCTGACCAGATGCTCCCATAAATGTTCTATCGGATTAAGATCCGGAGACTACGGTGGGTGATCAAGCACTTTTGGGGTCCGATAGAGAAGCCATTCCTTCACAACTTTGGACGTGTGCTTTGGGTCATTATCCTGTTGGAAGATCCAGTTTTGCTGGGAGGTCTAATTTCTCGACACTTGGAGCAATATTGTTTTTTAGAATGTCCAAGTAACCGAATCTGTCCATAGTGGAGTCAATAAAAACGAGATTGCCGACGCCAGTCGCCGCCATACAACCCCATACCATGACTGATCCTCCTCCATGCTTTACGGTGTTGGTGACGCAATTCTCTTTGAAAGCCTCATTTTTGGAACGCCATATTTTGGGCGGCTTTTTTACTCCAAATATCTCAAATTTGCTTTCATCAGTATACAGAATGTTTTCCCAAAAGCTTTGTGGCACATTTTCGTATTTTTTTTGCAAAATCTATACGCTTCTTTTGATTGACCTTAGATATGTACGGCTTCTTGCGGGGAATCCTACCATGTAGGCCATTTTTGTGGAGCGCTCTTCTGACTGTACTTGAACTTACTGACTTTCCCAAGGTACTTGATAAATTTTCTGCTAATTTTACCGCACTTGACTCAGGATTAGCTTTAACTTCTTTGACTACGTTCCTAATTGCGACATCGGTTAGGCACTTTGGACGTCCGGTTCTTGGTAAATCTTGCACGGAATGGTGGGTGGCGTATTTATCCAGAATTTTTTTTATTGTGCAATGGTTCCTGCCCACAATTTCTCCAATTTCACGCAATGATTTCCCTTTCTGCCGCAAATCTAATATGATTTTTCTGGTATCTTCCGACGTTTGCTTTCCCATGGTGAGATGGCTTGTTTAAGGGTTATGATATGCTTTTTATTGAACACAAAATAATTAAAAACTCGTATTATAAGCAGAAAAACATTCAACGAAAAAAATTAAAGAACATTTTTTAGGTTTTTCCCCGAAATAGAAAAGAAAGTGTGGAAAGTGTTGCCGTTGTTTACTTTTTTTTGACGCGTAAAAATTGATACATTTTTACTTTGAAGGGATTTTTGTAATGTTGCCGTGTGTTTTAAGTTTACATTTTCTGATGATTGTGCTTGAGTTATTACTACACTGAATCCTGCATACTTATTTTTTCTGGTAAATCAAAGCTAACTAAGTAATAAAAGAAATAGAAAATATAATATGAGTGTTTACTTTCTTTTGACGCTCACAGTATAAGAGAAATTTAACTAAAATGATATTGTTAAAATTTTTAATTATGAAGGTGTGTTCACATGATCATACATTTGTTCAACATGAAATTACTATATCACATATAAGAGATTGTGAATCGCCTTTTATAGGTGCATATATTCTCTATATTAAGTAGGATGGTTCAAACTAGCAAATCACATCAACAATTACAAGCTTCAATTATGATTAAATCTATTGAAATTTCTTTACATGGTAATTCCGACCGTCGATTTAAATCCCATCGCTTTTACAATGTGTCTCTGCCAAAAAGTGCAAGTAATTTTAATAAATTTTTTTATTATTACCTATTTATTTGGAAAATGATGGTAACAACAATTGCAATATTATGGCCAACACTTAATTGTGATAAAATATTATTATAAATATATTTTTTTCTTTTTTGGTTTCTTGCATTTTTTTTTTTGTATTCAAATAACATGAGTATGCAAGTATATGTTGAATTTTTGCATGCGACAGTAATGGTGGCAAACTTTCCATTTGCTTTTATTATTTTTATTTTTCTACATAAAATATCATACATGTGTATATACAATATATATATATATATATTGCTTTTTGGGGTGATCAAAGTGAAAAAATAATATAAAATATGAGATAAACTTGTTAATGGTCATCCAAGATAATGAGTCAAGTGTAAAACATAAACTTTCACAATAAATTGTATAGATAGAAGCAAAAAGAAAAAAAAAATTCATACCAATTCATCCAAAAAATACCGAAAGTAGGCCTAAAGTACATACGTACAATATGTAAATCTGTTCGAATTGTAATAAGTTTTTAAATATTGTAAAATAAATGGACAGAATTTCACAAAAAATAACAATTTAATTAAATAAAATATAATAAAAACATATATATTCTTAAGTGAAATAGAAATATCATCAATGAAAAGAAGAATAAGCTAAATAAGTAATTGAATTAAAAATTCAATTCGATCCAGAAGAGTGTCACTGCATATTTTTCATTATTGCATTATTTCGAAAAATATTTTACGTTTGTTTCTTAGCAGTTTAGGGCTATACAAGTCACAGTTTGGTTTAGTAGGGTTATATAATTATATAATTAATAAAAATACAAACTTTTCAATCTATTAAAATTGTGATTAATTAAAAAAAAAAAAGGAATTATTTTCATTAATCAGATTAGTTAAACGATTAATCGCACTACCCTAATACAAATTTTGAAAATCTACATGAACAAATATTGCATTCGGGCAAAAATCGCATCAATCTCCCATACAAAAATAGCTTATTGAAACGGCATTCTAACACTTTGCTATATAAAGCTAAACTAACTAATTACAGGACATATTGAAGACATGAGCTGAACCGTATAGAAACCACATCTACCTCCCATACCAACTCATACTTCCGTCTTCACATTTTGCGGACGAAAATATCCGATGAATCAAGACTGGCGTGTTTTTTTTTTATATAACCGAAGTTTAGCTTTTGAAATTTTTGACCTAAACCGTGAGACGCCCTACTAATACAATATGTATAATTTATAAACTCAAATGTCGTCAATATCAAAAGCAAAAATAACAATAAATTAAATGACTCTTCATCAAACTTACTCTTCAGTACTAAACATTCGTACGATATGACCACGCAATACAGCCGGAACACTGCCGGCTCTAACAACGCCATAATATGCACCACCATCACCACCGTTGGCCGGTGATTGTGGTGGTGTTTGATATGGATGCATAGGTTCATCGTCTTCGAAAAAACCTGAAGAATTCGATGAAGTAGTACGTGGATATTTCATCATTTTAGGCCAATCGCCATCACCGCTAATACCACCACCACCAACACTAGCACCAGTATTATGAGATGCAATTGGTGGTGTTGTTGGTGATGATTTCGATGATGACGATGATGATATTGTTGTTGTTATTGAGGTTGGTGTTGACGCCAAAGATGATAGTGATGCTCGAGCTGATCTGTTAGTAGTAGTAGCAACAATAGCTGATGTTGTTGCTGTTGAAATTGATTTATTTCTTCCCATGGAAATTGTTGAAACAGGTGGTGATGGTGGCAACATCATTGTTTTCTTTTGTTGTTTGTGAGATATTTATAACTTTTGTTTGTTTGTATTTTTAAAATTTTTTATTAAATATAATTTTTTTACTTTTGCTCGAGACTTCTTAATCACTTTTGTTATTCAACATTTCAAGTATTCAATTCAATTGCATTTATGGCACGATCAAGCAGCTTTTGTGTACGTTTATTCACTCTCAAGTATTAGTTTGCACTTAAATTGACTTTTAAAAGTATTGCTATATATTTTTATCCTCAATTAACTTTAAACACATACGAGATATTATTAATTGTAGGCATACATGCAATACATTATTATATCATTTGAATATAATTACTATTTTTCATTAATTAATGTTAACCAATACTTCTGTCTTGCTTAAAGCTATACGCACACTTGTTGTTTAATATCGACACTTGTACAAACACCCTGTATGTGAAATTAATTAATATACTTCATTTGCATATAAGATATTTTTTCTACACACACAGACGCATATGTTAGCAAGTATTGTGTGTGTGTACTTTATTGTTGTTAATTTAAAACACGTCAAAAGCAAGCTACTTAAATGTTAAGTAAGTATACACGATGAGTACATTAGGTCTGTCGAAAATTTTTGTGAAATTCATTCAGCGCTCTTTGCAAAAAGTGTGATTTTTTAAAAGCACTTTTTAAATATTTGTCGATTTTAAAAAACTGATGAAAATTTACTAACACATATATAAACATATTTCGAAAAATTCATTCAAAATGAATAAAAACATCATATTCAGAATATTTGTACAGCTCTAATGTATTAATATATACAATTTGTGAACTGTTCTGTTCGAAAAATAATCCAACGAACAAACGAATGATGATTTTTGTTTATACAAATACAGCAATATCAACAACAACAACAAAGAATTTTATTTATTTATTACTCACACACACTCACACACATCAACAATACTGCACATATGAGCTGTGTATAGTAAACATAGTGGAGAGCAAAAAAAAAAAAAAATATCAATGAAAAAAAAAACTTGTTTTGAAACAATGAATTGTGGAAATAATTCGCATTAAGCTCATGTATTTACATGCATATGTTTGTAAGGTATATTCTGTGTATTGTAAATATCTTTCTTTAAATGTGCACAGATGTACAATAAAAAAAAGCTTGCTTTCTCGTCAAAGCCTTAATATATATATGTACATCGTTTTGCGTATTAATATTACAATGGTTATGTATGTACGCCGCACCCACTTTATATACCAATTTTCTATTTTTTACTGAAAATATTTAAAATTCTATTTTTTTATAATATTTGTTTTTGATTTGTTAATTTGTAGAACACAAAATTTTAATATTCGATTCGATTGAATTATATGTTAATTATTCCGCTATGCGAATACCTATGGCCTCGTACCTATTACTGAACTGTTAGCTGTCGGCCACTAAATGTTTACAAGTAAGTTAATGTGTAGTTAATGTGTGATGAATAAACATGCTGACTTCTACTGCTGCTGGTGCTACTGCTGCTGCTTACACATAGTTCACTGGGTTAAAATGCCCGATTGACGATGCGCGGTAGGCTGTGGTCGTCGTATTTGTGCTTTTATTCTTATAGACACTTTAATATGCATAAGCACAAATATGTAAATATAAATACACGAACACACTTTGCCACGACTCGCCACGCCACACCACATCTTATTATAAGTTGTATAGCAGTGTGATGATACATACCTACTTATACTAATTTATTTTCGCCGAGTCCCTTTCTTCTTATATATATAATTTGATATTATGTTGTTGTCTATATGCCTACATTATGTGTGTGTTGCTATATTTATATTTTTTTTTTTGTTACAGTCGATTTGATTTTTAGATATATTTTAATAATTAATTTGCCAAAAAACAACACCATTAACCATCAGCACCATCATAATGACATGAAACCAATAAAATACATGCATATGCATATACGAAAAATTGCTATTTTTAGCAAAAAAATGACAGGCAAAGGAAAAGAAAACAAAAAAGAAGAAAATCAATTTTAATAATAATATACAACAAATATATGGTATGTATAACGACTTCGTTTTATTGGCCAGTTTAGCAATGTGTATTCAGATATGAGTGATTTTTCGTTGTCAATGTTGAAGCAAAATTATTCATACATATACCACATGTAATAGATATTAGGGTGCACAAACAAGTGTGTCAACATATTTAAAAATGTCAAAATAATTCAAATTATATAACTTTGATAATTTTTCTCTATTTAAAATTAATCATTTTAATCAAAGAATCCGATTACTCAATTATTCAACTAATTAAACTTGTGATTAATTAAAAACCAAATTATACGAACGCGCATCATTTTGATTAATCAAAATTCAAATTAATCGATTTTTTCGATGATTCGAAATTTCGATTAATCCGAAAAAAATATTCAATTTCAGAAAAAAGTTTCACAAAACAAAGAAAAACTAATAGCGAACATCATTTTGATTAATCAAAATTCCAATTAATTGATTTTCGATTAATCGAAATTTTGATTAAACCGAAAAAAATATTCGATTTCAGAAAAAAGTTGCATAAAACAAAGAAAAACTAATAGTGAACATATTTTGATTAATCAAAATTCTGATTAATCAGATTATTTTATTATAAGATATTAATCGAGCAGCCATTTCGATATCACACATTTGTAATATTAAAGCTTCTCGATAAAGATTATCAAAAGTCAAGTATGCATTCTCAACTCAAAGCGATCGTGGTCCTCTAACTTGTGAAAATCATTATTCATTTCAAATGTAACAAAAGAAACGCATAATAGTTTTTCAATAGAATTTTTGCGATCAGATAGCAACTACACAATTTGCTTCACATTTTTTATTTACTAATTTATTTTTTGAACGTTATATTTATAAATAATGTGTCAGTTTGTATAATTTAATATTTATTATGCGAATGAGAAAAATATAAATTATATTTAGATATGACAAATGAAACAAGAATTTACACACTAGTTCCCAAGTTAATCTCACAATTTGAGAAACTTGTTTGGGGTCAAGTTGAAAATTTTACTGGATAATAAATTGACAATAAAGATGTTTCTCAAACATTTGACGCATAGTACGTACATTTTGTCTATTTGGTAAATATACAAAATTTTGTACAAGATATGAACTGAATAATATACGAGGTGCGACATGCGTTTTGAAGCTTCAACCTTCCTCTACTAATTGTCAAAATTTCATGGCATTTGGTAGACATTTAATGTTTATTGACATTCATTTTACAAAACACGTGTTCGTTTGATGTTGAAATTTTAACATGGAGCAAAGAGCGGTCATTAAATTGTTGCACTCATTGTTCGTCAATTTTTGTGTCTTAATACATAATTATCCACCTTGTAGAAGCATTTTACAAAACTATACAAATATTTGAATATAGAAAAGTGTAAATCTAAATATTGCAAAAATGTATTTCAGATCTTATTGATTACTGATCGGTTGATAAGTGTAGATCTAAATATTTTCTGTGTGTACCACCTTGATCAAAAAGTTCCCGGAATAACCACAGTGTGGCGTTCTGGTCTCTTTCTGTCGTACTCATAAACCCACGTATCGTCTGCAGTAATGATTCTTTTGATGAATGTGGGGTCGGATTCAACCTCGCAAGATTTAGAGGGAATATCAACAGATGTACCAACATAAAAAAAACTCAAATTGGAACGATGGGAGCACTTTTTGATCAAGGTGTTATTTAAATGAGATTGATCAACCGCAATCAGATAATAGTAAGAATTCTTTTTCGGCTTATATTATTTATAATACATACAATATTTTGGCATAAGTAATACTAAATAATTTGAAAAAAAAACCTATCCTTTTTTGTCGATAAATCGAAATGAACATAAATATTATATAAAAAAATTCATATTATAAATGTGTAATAACACTGTCGTTTTTTGTTATTTATCTCAAAGCAATAGTGCATATTTATTATATTCTAGTATTTAATATATATTTACAAATTTCCAATAAGCTCAAAAGCAAAAGAGCTATTTAGTTCAATAAGTGAAGTAGTGTCAAGTCGTATGCCCTATAGCATGATATTTAATGTACTCGTACACATACATCCATACATATGTATCAACATACTTATTAGGTTATGTATGTATGTAGTATTCGTATTATCATATTTCTTTTTCCACTTCATTTGTTTACAAAAATTTTTTTTTAATATATGCAGCAATATTCATAAAAAATAAAATAATAATAAAAAATACTTCTTCGCTTATTGTAGGTACATACCACTAACTAGTATGCGGTATAATACATACATATTATAAATACATAAGACAAACATTGTCAAGGTGTGTGCACAAGGTTAATGCAAAAACAATAATCTTAATAACAGAAAACAAAGGGAATCGAATAAAAAGAAAAATACAAAAAAAAAAACACATACACACAGACATTTTAAAGTTAACTATATACATACATACAGTACATCTGCAGAAAAACGTCATAAAATTAAAGAAATAAATACGAAAAGCGATATACGTATATGTACTCGTATGACGATGACGTCACACATATACTGGTATGCGTACTGATAGTATGTAGGTACATATGTATGTGAGCAGAAGTGTTTAAAATAGAACAACAACAAAACAAATAATACCAAAATGATTACGAAATCAAATGATAAATAAGAATATTTATGGTTTATATTTTACTTATTCTTTTTTCTCTTAATTTACAAAAAAAAACTACCATTTTTACATAAAAGTAATTAAAAAAACTGTTGTTTATACGCATAGTAAAACACATGTATATATAAGAGATATAATACCGGCATTTATATATGTTGTAATATAGACAATGTAATAAACACACACACATACACACACTCACACACTTAGAAAATACTAAAATTATTTTATATTGTAACATATATAGAGAATAACTGTAAATTCAACTATGTACTGGAAAAACAATAACGCAACTAATACTGTTATTAGTAAAAACCAGAAGAGAAAGAACCAAGTAAATGTGCTTAATACATAATCACTGACTGAGTAGCAAACAAATAATGTTGGTACTCGTAAAGCACTTCACTTTTTTGGCTTTGATTTTATTTTGATAGGCACACGACGCACGTAGAACAGAATATTGTAACGCCGACAACAACGACAACGACAATGATTATAAAGATGATGATGATGATGAGAGCGACATATGTTAGCTAAACATCAACCAAAAAGCTAAAATATAAAAATCAAACTAACGCCGGCGACTAATTTGTGTTTACTGAATGCTAACACATCAATATAACGAATAAAAATACGACGAATCCAAAAAAATAATAAAGAAGAAATCAAATAAAATAAAAAAAAATATGTTTATGTATATGTATAGATATTGCACAACCAGAATTTATAAATGAACGAATTGAGAGATGGTGATGAGGAGGAAAAAGGCAAAATGAAAAAATAAAATAATAATTCACTAATTCACACGTTTTTTTTTTTTTAAGTACTTAAACCGAAAGTCCAGTAGTAGCAACAAGAATATACTTAATATTTATTAAATATACACGCAAACAAGCGATACAAATATGTAAAGGTAGTCGACGACGACGACAAACAACGCTAAATACTCAAATTGTATATCAAATACTAATTGATATTTGCTTTGTGTCAAATCACTTAAAAAAAAAAAATAAAATAAAGGAATCAAAATAAAAAAAATTGTTGATATAATCGTACATTTATTATCAACACCTAATTATTGTTGCTGTGCTTCTTTGCTTTATTGTTCTTTATTCTATACTAGCTTTTATTTATGTGTGTGTTTATATTATCTATACTTAATTACAATTCAATTTTTGTTGAGGTAGATTACATGACAATGTCTATGTACAACAATTGTGTAAACACAGAGCTTAATTAAAAAAAAAAAAACGTTAACAAATATTTATAAAATAATAATAATTATAAAATTATGAAAAAGAAGAGAAATACACTATAACCCATAAATATTCATACAAAAAATTGTAAATTTTCGACAATTTGATAGAATTTTACATGTCAAATAAGCACACTCAAAAATAAAATTTTTTTTTTTAAATTTATTTTAGGAATATCCGCAAATAAAAATAAATATTTTTAAAGATATATTTATATTTATAAATGTGAGTGGGTATGATATTGCATCGTGTTGAAACTATAAGTCATTTGCCGACTATTTGATGTGCTTGAAGTCATAGGTTACCACTGTCCAACATGTTGGATAAAAAAAAATTTTTTTCAATATTTTTATACACTGAAAAAAAAATATTATATCTAAAAATAGTATTTGGTTTATGTATAAGATCACAACATCATTTTGAAAAGCTTTACCCATACAATTAATATAAGTTAAATATATAAATTATTCCATAATCATACTAATTACGATTTATTTTACCATTTTTATATAAATTCATTGATTAATTGATGCTTTTAATTTTTCTGTTTTTTTTTTATTCGTTGCCATCTTTTGTGAATAATTTATTTCTTAAGTAAATGATTACAATAAATTAAATATATATATATATTCATTTATCATTGCAGTGAAGTGAAGCGATGTCGTTTCTATCAAATTGTCTATTTCTTGTTCACCTTCGCCTTTATATACCTTTATATATATATATATATATATATATATATATATATATATATATATATATATATATATATATATATATATATATATATATATATTTATATATATGGCGAAGTGTATATATATATGTATTTAAATATTTGTAGACACTTTGTCTAATCGGTTTCTAACTCGTATACACATTTTTTTATGTGATCGTTCGATTTTAGTGTCTTTGAATACATAAGCATTTGTCTGTGATATTTTTATTGTTGACGTTATTTTGTTATTTCATTTTTTTTTTTTTTGTAGACAAACTAAGTTGCACACACACACATAGACAATACTTAAATATGTGAGTATAAGTAACTAAATACCAAAAAAAAAAATGTTTTTAAGCACTTTCATTGCTGTGGTCATTGTCGTCATTTACGTACGAACGTAGTATTCAACAAACAATTTCTTATTTCAATTAGCTATTGTTCATAGTGAACTTCTTCAAAGTTCACAGCTATTAAATGTCTAAAAAAAAAATGTAAGCTATTTTTATAAAGGCAAAGCAAAAAAAAACAATAAAATAAAAAATTGCATGAAGAAATTAATTTTGCAACTGTATATAAAATGGTTATTTATTTAACCTTGAGTTTATCTAATGATCAGTCACATTAGGGTAGGTCAAACTGATCAAGAAAAAAACATTAGGCAAGACTATCACAAATACAATATCAAAATAAATTAGTTATTTTTTTACCGAAGGCTTTAAAGAAATTTTAGAACAGATTTCTATATAATTTTATCCATACTACTATACTCATATATGTATTCTTACAAATAATAACATGAATAATTACACATCAGTCAACGTGAGAAATTAAGTTATTTGCAAGTAAATTATGAAAGCAAAATAAAGTAATAATAATTACATTTCCATTTCAATTTGCTCAAATCTTCAATGCTCAATGGTCTACAAATGAATTTTGTAGCGTAGACCAAAAAAAAAAAAAATTCAGATTAATGACCGTTAAATTTGTGTAAAGTTATTTCATTTCCATTCATTTCGTTATACCATTCAATTAGAAAAAAAAAATGGAAATTTCTTCCATGAAAGTGTAAAAATAGCATCATAAAAGCACAATTTGTAGTATAGTACAATATATTTACAATATTGTATATACGATACACAATAGTAATAAATTTGCTCCATGAACATTGCAGTAAAGTGTTAAAATTGTTTAAAATTTTTGTAAAATTTTTTTAATACAACAATACATACTGGTGACTGTATGTACATATTTACAATAATTGAAGCATTTGTAGTTATTGTTGTTATACTATTGCGATTATTGTTCGATAGACCATCGAGTACAAATCATTGCCAATAAAAAATGGCTGTGCAAAATTTGCTGCAATCATTTAACAATTCCATGCCCAAATGAGCATCACAATAAGCAAAAATTGAGAAAGTGGGAGGGAGAGAGAGAGAAGATGGAACTATAAATTATTTACTTTTTAAAACATGGGGATATAAAGTTTAGCATATTCAAAAAGTAATTTGCTAGGAAAATAGCGAATAATAGATATCCTACCCTATTACAGGCACTTGCAGAGGTACGATAGATTTATATACCTGTGCGCAAGGTCACAACACAAAGATTCATTGTAAGGTACGCAGGTGTGGACTACGTTGATATTCAAATTCATTTGTTTGGCGTTAAAAATAATCTTATATGTATATGTACAGCCAAATTGACTCAATTCGCGACTCTGATCAGTCCTGTTGGTATTATTGGTATTATTTGTTACGGCTACTACACAATAAACCAAAAGACCCCAAAAAGACTACATTTTGACACTGGTCTGGCGACTAAAAATGGTGGCATGGTCGTATAGGACCGTAGTAGTGCCAATGATCACCTATGCCTCCTTGGCGTGGTGGCCGAAGCTAAATCAAACAAAGGCTAGAATGATCCTTAGTAAGGTTCATCGACTAGCCTGTTTGGGTGTCACGGGAGCAATGCGCATGTGCCCCACTGCAGCCTTAGGAATTCTAACTGGACTCACTCCTCCAACCAGTGCGGCACTAAGGCTGTCTAATCTATCCAACCTTAAAGAAGGCAATCTCACAGGACATACAAAGATCCTGGACACCGTTTGGGGCTCTCCATGTCTTGTGGTCGTCGAGAAAATGGATATTAAGCTAGCCTTCTCCAAACACTTTGAAGTGGTCATTAACGACCGTTCGGCTTGGAGGAGTAGCGGTATGGTCCCAAAAGGGTACTCACAGTTGTGGAACACTGATGGGTCTAATATGGAAGATGGCTGTGCGGGGGCTAGAATTATTGGACCAAGATTTCGAAAAGCAATCGCAATGAGGAAAACAGCTTCCATCTTTCAGGCGGAGGTACATGCCTTAAAGGTATGTACGAGAGAATGTATACGTAGGGGCACCCGTGGTACCAAAATATTCATCCTGTCGGACAGTCAGGCGGCTCTAAAGTCCCTGGAAAAATTCTCGTTTTAAACTTCTCAATGCCCTGACAGCAAAGAATCCTGTCACCCTAATGTGGGTGCCGAGACATGAGAGACACGAGGGAAACGAAATGGCCGACACCCTTGCAAAGGAAGATGCAAGCACTCCTCTCATTGGACCAGAGCCTTTCTGTGGGGTTACAAACAGTTTCATAAACAACTTGATATGTGAGAGGTAGAAACGGGATCTACTCGACTACTGGAGAGCTCAAACGGGCATGCGGCAGTCGAAGGGCAATGTGGAACTAACCACCAAATGAAAAAATAGGTGTGGTAGGAAACGATACCTGTCGACTCTGTCATGAGGAGCAGGAAACATCGGAACATATTATATGCAATTGCCCAGCGGTGGCGAGACGTAGACTTGGTTACCTAGGTAATGGAATCTTGACTCCAAACCACATAGTTAAAATCAACCCCACAGCAATTATAAGATTTATAAATAGTCTAGAATTGTTTTAATTGGGTAATAGGCGCACAAAAGATCTTTTAGGTCGCAGTGCAAAATAGCCTGTATAATAATTAAAACATCGTGACTCTCATTTAGGAACATTTTGCTCATATTTGTACTCATCAGAGTACTTTGGTGGACTTTGGATGAATTTAGGAGCCTTTTCGGACTCGTTTAGGATTCTTAATTTAATTCTCGTATGACTCTAAAAGCAACTAATTTATGAACATTCGACCAAAATTTTCTAATACAATTTATGAGTATTTTTGGATGTTTCTATTGTAGTATGCTTGTAATTAAGAACTTAAAAGAGAATTATGAAAATGCCTAATTATAGTTTTTTGTCAAATCACTTGATCCATAATAATAACAATAATTTCTTAAAATAATATCACCACTTTATCGGAATATATTTCACGCTTTTGTGGTAAATACTGTATATATTTATACGACACGCCTCTGCCACCTAAATATACATATAAATAAATATAAGTAAAATTTTAATGAAAACTACTAAATGCAAGTGACATAAAATAATTTGCAAGATCATACATTTTATATGAATTTTGGATTTTCTATTTTTATTCTTCTTGCAGCTTGCTTCTTATGCACTGAGACGCAATATGTATTCAAAAGAGAATCTATACAAGATTAAAGCATATAATTTGCGGGTGGGTATGCAGCATATTTAAATAAACATACAAATATGTAGGCCATGCTTATGTGAATTAATTAAAATTTTATGCAATTTAAATTTCACAAATTTTATTTATAATTTTATTTTCATTGCTTTATTTTTAGCAATACATTTGCGCTGAATTTATCTCATCTACCTTTGAGTGAGCGTTGTGGAAGTTGATTGTAATTATGCCAAAAGTGTTGATGACAAATAAATGTCAAGACAGTAATTAATGTTAAAAAAAAATAAAATAAAAAAATACATAGATGCACACACACATATTTATGTACAAGTAAATTTGCTGAAATAGAGAAATATAGCATATGCAAGTATAGTGAAATAAAATAAATTGCAACATGGTGTGTAATCGTTAAATTGTATCAAATGAAAAAAACGAATGCTATGCATGCATGTGAACAGCATCATTTAGCAATTATATGTACCACCTGTACGTATACGTAACATTTAATTTATGATTTTTCTTCAAAATGCGTCTGGTAAGAGTATATATCATACAGAAATACATTAGGAATGCACTTTTATTAAAAATTTACTTGCAATTTATTTTCATTTTTATACGAAATCGATTTTGCACACCTGCGATTATACGTAATACTTGTATAAATACACATACTATAGTTAAGCATTTCTTTATGAGGGTGGATGGTATGGTATATCATCTAATTGTTGTTGGCAACAACAAAGAAATCGTAAAAATGATTTCACAAATAAAATTTTTACAATATTGTGAAATTACATTGTTTCGTTGGTTGAAATGCAACAAGACCAACAACAACAACAACAACAAAAATGAGAATATATATTTTAATTATGCAATATTACGAAATATTTTATATTCTATCATTGTGGTCAAATTAAACCTTCAACTGCAACTACATATACATATATACTGATTCATGCAAAATTTACATGTTTTCCCATTTTTTTTTTACATTCTATCGAATTGAATAAAGTTCTCTATTGACTTATTTTGTTAACTGCTAATAAAGCATGAACTGTATGGGCTACATATCTAACGATATTGAAGTTCTGCAGTAGTAGTGGTTAATGCGTGAGTCTTTTACTCCAAATGTAAATTTTTCTTAGAGATTATATATGTTTGCAGACACTCTGAATGAAAATATATATCTATAAGATTGAAACTCGTCTTTTAGAGTTTTATTTTTAACTATCAAATCTACAATATGTGACCATTTCTTAGATAAAATAATCATAATAATCGATTATTTCCGGTCAACGAGTTTAATAAATGCTAAAGTTTCAGTTTTATAAAAATGTCGCAAGTTATACGTATCGCTATCATATTATATTGTCATCGATATGATATAAAAATACTCCAACTGTATATGAATCGAATGTACTAAAGTGTTTTTATTTTCTTTTATCAATTCACCTTATCTCTTTATTTTACTGTTTGTTATCATAATTACCATATTATTGCTCAGGTAAACAATTTATCTACATATTTTTAACAAAATTGCAAAAAAAAAAATTTCTATAACAACCATTTAAAAGTTTTATCAGCTTGAATTTATAAGAATTTGGAAAATAAAAGAAAATATTTTTATTTTTTCATTAATAGTATTCAAGTGACATGATTCTACATATGAAAATAGTAAAATTACCAATCATTGCCGAAATATGGGATTGAATGATGGAAAATGCAATTTTTCAGGACATTGAACCGCAAAATACAATTAATAAGAGCTTTTATAACAGAGAACCGTTTTGATAGATGTTTTATTTTGGCTTGGGTTCTATTTCGTTTTAATAATCTATTAACTGCTTAGAATCTTATGCAGCTTATTGAGTATGAACATAGAAATAAATAAGAATATGAAAATAAAAAAAAAAAACTTCACATTTAGCTTTTTTAATAAATACCTATAAATACAAGAATAAATACCAACTTATACATTTATATACATATTAATAATTATCTTGATTATTTTATGCGCATAAATATAATATAAGAAGATATGTGTTTATTTATTAATTTACTCATCAATAGTATTTTTTGTTATTTCAGTTCAGCAGGTGTGGCTTGGAATACTTTGAATACATCTATATACCTATGCACAGGGTATTTCAATAAGAGGTGTTATTTTAAAGTTCCCATTATTTTTTCATGGTGTCAACATATAACTGTCATTCGTTGATATTTGACAAAGAAGAATTAGAGATTTTCACATATCGATACATCGATACATGTTTGCACAATGCTTGAAATGAATGAAATAGTGAAAATGCACTAGAAAAACAGTTAGTACTGTTTATGGTCATCATCGAGTGCCTGTCACACACAGTATCTATCACATCTGGGGCTCCGAAAACCCAAGACAAATGATCGAACAACCTCTCCATCCACAACGAGTGACAGTTTGATGCACTTTTTGGAGTAACGGTGTCATTGGACTGTTTTTTTTTTTTTTTGAAAATGATGCTGGTGCGACCATTTCAGTGAATGGATTAAGTTACCGAACGATGTTCAGTGACTTTTTTTTGGCCTGAAATCGATGTTATGAACGTGGAAGACGTTTATTTTCAGCATGGCTCTATTGCATGAACAATTTTCTGGACGTGTAATTTCTCAAAATGGATATTTTGAGTGGCCGCCGAGATTGTTCGACTTTTTTCTTTAGAGCTACGTTAAAGATCAAGTCTATGCCAATGCTCCAGCAATTATTGAAGTATTCAAAGACAATATTAGAGCTGTTATTCGTGAGATATAGTCGCAATTATGCGAAAATGTGATGTTAAAAATTGCATCAACAGAATGGCCATATGCAAGAAGAGTCGCGGCGGACATTTGGCAGATTTTGTGTTCCATTACTAACCTCAGAGTTTGTACTTGGGATTAAAATAAAATTAGCTCCTTTTTTACAAAAAATCAGCGTTTTTTTTTTATTTAAAATCAGCCCTTTTGTTGAAAGACTCTGTATCATATCTACGAATCAGCATATTAGCATCATCTTTAATATTTCTAGAATTTAATTGCACGTGTAAACAAACTAAATAGATTTTAGCATGAAGGTTTTGTCAATTATCATATATTAACGTACTAAACATTGCTACCAGAATGCTTGGCGCGCGCGAATGGCATGGTCTCTTCTTGGCAACAATTATTGCAACAGTCACAAAATCAAGGTGTATTTTTGATTTATGTGAAAGACAAAACTCATTCGTAAATTTGCTTGTTACAAAAATATATCGTAATATTGTATATGGTTTTTTGATAGAAAGGATATTATTCTGTATGATAGATGTAGTAATTTTGAACCATAACTGATTGAACTGCACAAACTTATATATTTCATTGACCATTACAACTCAAAGAGTACGCAATTGTTAATTCCTTCCACAGTAAAATTCAGATGCAACATTTTAATAAAGTTTTCCGAAACTTTCAAAAAGCAAATTATACATATTTGTCGCTCCTTAGGACCTTGTACGAACCCCTCTTTCATACTGAACTTTCTGAATGGCATAACTTTTGTGATTGTTACTTTCTTGAGTTCTGTCATTTGTTATTATTTTTTATTGGTATACCTTGGTTGAGATGTGATCCATATTTCTTTCACAATTATTAAAATAAGCACACTTACTTAAGAAACTTGAAAATATCAATCAATATAAATTCTTACCTGAAAAGAGAGAAACAGAAAAAGAAATGCTTATAAGTAATTAGTTTTTGTTGTTGTTATTTTAAAGAGATACAAATTTTTTTTTTGTATAAATGATAGACATTTCAAAAATGTATTTTATAAGTCCAAATTCTCTATCATGTTTATTCGACGTATGGAACAAAGGAGAGGCGCGATAGAATGGATGGTAGTTCTAGAGTCAACAAAAGTACACTATGCAAGGTAATTATGGAAGTAACCAGGGTTTAAAGGCATTGAAATAATAAAATGGGCAGTTCTAGGCGGAATTGTATTCCTCCAAAGTCAATAATATGATTTTTAACTAAAATTCTTCTTCTTTCTCTAGATTTTTGTTTAAAAAGCGTGCGGTTTTCCAAATTTTCTTATTTCAAAATATCTCAAGTCATTAAAATTTTGATTAAACAACTTTTCAGAGTTCCAAAAGTGCAGAATATTTTATAATTAACAAAACAGTGAGTACTTTTTGATTAATCAATATTCCCACTATTTATGGAATAATTGACTAACCAGACTCCCTTATTAAACGTGTAAACACAAACCCTAAATTTTCATCGAGTACATTCTTTGTTTTCAAATATCATGTAATGTAATTAATTGTCGTAATCAGTCAATTTTGCCAAACACGTCATTAGTTATACATTATAAGCAAAGGTGAAATAAAATTGGCAAATAACCAAATAACCAAAAGGCGGGGGAAAAAAAACACAAAATAAATTGTCGAAACTTACTATTGCAAGATGCATATAAATTTTGTAAATTTTTATAAAAGAAAATAAAAAGCAATAAAAAATTTTTTTTTTTTATTTCACGCTACTAAATTAACCATCACTTGATTATCGCCATAAATTGAGTGAAAAACATGAGACGACTGGTGCTGATAATGATGATGATTGACAAAATGTACACATATAGTACTTGAAATTTGTTTAAAACAATTTTGGCATGACAACGCTACGGTTGCCATTAGCTTCGTAGACAATTTGTATACTTATGGTAGCAGAAAAAAAATTTTAATGTACGTATTTTTAATGATTAGTATATATTGCAGTATATAGCATTTTCACCAGAAGAACACACATTTATTTACCAATACAAAAAATTGTTACACTTGTTGACAGTCAGGTAATTGCAATTACGATTATGATTCAGTGTCAAAAGTGCCAAAAAATAATTTAACAAAGAAATAAAGATTTAATTTAAATCAAAAATTGTAGGTAAATAAAATCAAAAGAATCAAAAGAATAATTCATGTCATACATGAATACATATTTTGTTTTGCTTTCATTGAATTTTGTAATTTCTTTAAATTGGTCTATAAATTATATTTTTTTATACACTAAATTTCGAACATGTGACTCATATGCTATATAGAGAGGATATAAGGATAATTATACACTAAAATGTCAAGACGATAAAAATAAATTTAATTAAAATTTATATCTAAATTAAAGAAAAAAAATAAATATTATAAATTTATATTCTTATTGTTGGTGTTATGTATTTTTACACAACATTGAAGGTGAAATGTTCTAGAAAATATGTCTACCTACTATATACCATATATGAAATGTGTCAGACACATACATATATTCGAAGAAATTTAGTTACTGCATATTAATTATTATAATCAAAATGGCTATATTTATGTTTTGTACACAACAACCAGTACACAACAATAGGTGTATTTTGCAAAATTAATATACAATTTTTGTATTACTCGACGAACTAGATCACTTGGCATTGAGAAGGTCAATTTAATGTATTATAATTTCAAATATTCTGCGTTATAAATATTCCAGCATACATTTAGGTATAATTAAAGCTACATTGAATTCTTTAATACATTTACTTCTTATTGCTTTGCAAAACAACATCAACTCACATTGATTTCTAATTTAAAATTGTAATTTCATTTTTCACTTTAAAAACTGATCAAACACTTGAAGCTATGTTTGCTGGGATATTATCCGTATATTGTATCAAATAAAATAAAATGCAATAAATGCTTCGAACATACATATACCATAATTGAGTGCTCAAGGAAAAATTCCAGTGTAAATAATTTCCAAGAACTTCATTGCTTACATATAATCGTACACACACACACACACACACACGGACAGTGTTCATAAATTGAAAATTTCTATAGAATTTATTTGTGTATTGCAAGCAATTAGAAAAAAGTTTAAAATACAATTTCCTAAAAAAACATGTAGCATGTAGTCATGCGAAATTACCCAAAGTATAAAGTGTTTTTATACATAAATTCATTAATTACATCGAATTGTGTTATGTGAAAGTGAAATGTCAATTAATACATCAGATTAAATTGATGAGACAAATGTCACTAATTGAAATATTATGCTGACAAAAGATGAGAAATAAAATATAAATACAACAAAATTGAAAGTCAAAATGATGAAAGCAATGTTTGTGTCAAAACTTTCCATTGTATTTGTAGATGATATTTTGACATTTTGGTAGATATTATATTATTATTTAAGGTATTAGCACATAATAGTTATCGATTTTATTGATATTTGAGTGGCCATTTGAAATTTCTTAATAAGAAATTTAGAAGAAATATCAATTAAATATCAATCAATCATTATGAAGACAAGTTTAATTAATAGTAGTTCAAAAATAGACTACCATTTTTAATAAGACATATATGTATGTATATGTATCAAATGTAGCTCTAAAACAAACATAATAGAAGAATAGTAAAATTTCGAACAATTTTACGGTTTGGATGAAAAATTTATCCACCGTGGTAGTTGAACAGTACTTCAGTGTGTCAAATTGAATTACAACTTTGAAAGAGTCGAGTTAAAATGTGGGACACTACAAGGTATAAGGTTATTCCATAAAGATGTGAAGCACCATATTTTCGTGAACAGTAAAACAAAATATTCCACGGTGTTTTTATATTCCATCTTTCATATGAACATACCGAAAATTTCATTTCGATTAATGAAATCATCCTTCGTTTACAGCTCATTTAAAATTGACGTGTCAATGTATTTGAAAAAAATGGAAACAATTGACCATCATTACTAAATTCTTTGTAAAAAAAAGGTTTGAAGGTAATGAACATTCATAACGAAAGTAATTTCTAAATGTTTAGGGTATATCGGGACCTTTAAAAACTTTTCTTTAAAAGTGGTCGTACAAATGATTGAACACGGTCCACACGAAGGCGTATCAACACCACAAATTATTGTAAACATACAGGATACGCTGTGAGCAATATTTTCAGTAACTACCATGATCCGAAAACAAAACAAGGTGCTAAGCAGTGATGTGAACATGGTTCTTCGGCTCCCAAGCAAGGTGGCGTTAATATTTTCGAATGTAAAAATAATTTTTTTGTACATTAGCTTTAAATTGGTAGAGCAATAAATTCATATTATTATTATAACCTTTCGGACCATCGAAATTTCGGCACATTTGTTGATATAAGGCCTTCTGATCTGTAGGTCGTGAGTTCAATTCCCGGCTGAAGCATAACAAAATTTAATAACGAAAAGATTTTTCTTTCTAATGGTACCCACTTGCCGGCAAGAATTGGCAATTTTTCTGGTAATAATAATTAGCAAAAAATGCTTCTTCAAAGAGAGCTCTGTGACAGAACTAAGTTAAAGTAATGTCACAAGAGTACTGCCGTTCGGAACCGGCTAATAATAAAGTAGGTCCCTTCTAATGCTGTGCAAATTTAATACGCATAACAGTATTGGAAGAGAAGCTCGGTGGTAAAACAATGCGGCTTTCTGGCCTTAAGTGTGTTCTCTTAGAGAGAGAGAGAGAGAGAGAGAGAGAGGGCAGCAGTCACATAACCTAACCTAACTTTGATATAAGCTACAGGAAAACTTGCAAAAAATATTTGAATGTCACAGAACAGACAGCAAAAGGTAAATTTAGAGCGTAATTCTGCTTTTGTTACATAGAATTACCATGTGAGAAGCTTTGATAGATGTGCAAATCTCCAATATGGTAGGGCGATTGGATTCTGCAAAATCGTTAATAAAATATAGCGTTTCCTACCAGTGTCTTATTCAAAATGAACAATTAATATGTTGACATTTTTATACACTTTCTTGTTAAAATCACTGTATTTATAATTATCATTATTATTATTTGAATAACACGACTTCATAGGTATAAAATGTGGAGGCTATTTTATTTGAAGTTATTCTAGATTCATTAAATATGCATTCTTTTTGAAATGCTTACTGTGTAGCGCAGTTAATTTTGTTTCAATGAATTATGAATATATTAAAACAAAAATTTGAAAAAAAAAAAATTGACGCCCCCGGGTGGGCTCGAACCACCAACCTTTCGGTTAACAGCCGAACGCGCTAGCCAATTGCGCCACGGAGGCACATGAAATTTTTTACTTTCTTTCCTTAGTAATGCAATAATCATAATGTACATATTTATAATATTCATATATACACACATAGGCACCCATATGAGTACATATGAGGTCTGTACTCTACCTATCACACCTGTAGATATGTAATCATATTTATGTTAATTTATTATTAATATATTGTAATTTTCAATTTAAAATGTATAAGTAAGTATGTTTTTAATTAAGAAAACGAAAACGACGACGAAAAAAAAAAAATGAAACAAAGCAGACAACACGATATTAAAAAAAAAAAAAATGGAATGAAACCTGAACTAATATCAATATTGGTAAACAACGCGACAGCGACAAAATACAAGGGAGGGGTGATGGAGGAAAAATAACTAAACTAAATACAACTGCTGTTAACAGTAATATTAGTTGGTTGGTTCGTTGGCTGGTTGGTCGTTTTGATTAAATTTAAATCGACACAAAACACAAAAAAAAAAAAGAAAAAAAAATCGTAAACATCGTCTGCTGTTGTTGTGACATTGTATTGTGGTGGTGTTTATTATCAAAAAGCGGGTTGATAAGCGTGAAACAAGTAACAGGAGCACAGCAAGGCAGACAGCAAAGTAAAAGAAAATAATAATAATATCATAATACAGCAATATTTAGTAGGAGCAACAACAGAGTACAAAGATGCGTTGCGACAACTTGATACTCCCGTTGAGCGCGTGCTATGTTGTTGTTGTTGTTTTGAATTTTTATTTTCTTCACATTTGTTTTTTTTTTTTTGTGTTTTGTGTGATAAGAATACTTTTGTGTATAAATATAAAACAGATAATTTCATTTTTTTTTTATATTACTTTTGTTAATAATATTTGTACTAAGTATAGTAGCGTTATACGAGTATGATAATGTTATCAATATGAAATGAAATGAAATCGAAATGGGAGAAGCAAAAGAAAATATAATTCATGAACTACAACACAGGGTGTAATAATGCAATTTTTAATATAATGCTTTCTTTCGGTTAAGTATCTACTATAATTTTTAATAATTTCTCTAAACAAATATTACAACAAACAATATAACTTACAAAAGAAATTTTAAAATGATAATCATTCTTGTGTCAAATTTCATTAAAAAAAAAAATACACACACAGAGAAAAATACTTACTTACCCAATGAAATCTTTGATAAAACAATAAACCGTAAATAAACTGCGATCATTACTGAGTATAAATTCTGGTTTTATAACTGCTGCTGCTGGTGGTAGTGCAGGTAAATATGTGCAATTACGTATATTACTATTGTTACCAAATTTATTGCTGTTGTTATTGCTGCTGCTGCTGCCGCTACTGCTTGCGGCAAATTGCTGTGTATGATGTTCGTGTTGTTGTTGTTGCTGCTGCTGCTGCGGCTGTTGTTGCATAGCCGTTGTAGTAGTCATTGTAACAAATTCTTGAATTTTCTGCTGATGTTGATATTTTTTTATTGCAACATTATTAATATCACCACCAACGGCAACGTCACCACTAACACCATCATCATCCTCATCATCCTCATCATCATCATTATTACCACCACCATCAGCATTAAACATTTCTAAAACTTCGACTTGATTAACAATAGTGCCACTGCTGCCAATACTGCTGCTGATGGTGGTCATAGTAGTGGTGATGGTGTTAGTGGTGCAGCAACCAGCAGCAATGTTTGTTGCTGTTGCCGTTATCATTGTGTTGGTGTTGGTGCTAAAAGAAATAACAGTCGCATTGCTGTTGTTTGTTCCATCGAAATGGGCGCATAAAATGCAATTTGCCGTTTTAGCGCCAATTTTTCTTGTCGACATATTGCAGCAACAACATGACGACCATGACGACGACGACAACGACAACGACAACGAATAATTGTTTGTAGTTATTGATGCGTGCTATATAGCGTTGTTGTTGTTGTAGCAGTATGGTGTAACAACAGTAGCAAGTAATAAATGTTGAAGAATGTTGTTGTTTTCAAATTAATTTATTACTTTTCTTTTTCAACATATCTTTCGGTAACAAAAACCTCTAAGAAATTGTTTATTTTTTGTCTTTTTTGAAATAGTGTTTTTTTTGCCCATAAAAATAAAATTGTAATAAAATTGCAATTTTGAAACAAACAAAAAAACATTTTACAACAACATTTTTAGTAATATTAAATTATTAATTTTGTGATGAGAATGAATGGAAAAATTTGTTATAAGTATTGTATGTTACGTTAAAAAAAAAACAAATTATTTGATCTTAGTTGTATTAATATCTACACTAAACAAACCAATGTTTCGACTTTTCCAAAAATTTCAGTATAAAATATATCTTCGAAACAATACTTATGTATAAAGAGAATAATCGACTATTTAGAAGAATAATCTTACAAGTCACATGCACAGGCAGACGGACAATAATACACTATTTGACCAGGTCTAGCCATCCTGCGATCAAATATTGTATCAAGCCTCCGGTTACTCCACTATCAAATGGTTTGATGACTAATCTCTCATATAAATTTCTAACGATCATAGTCTTATACCGATATCAAATGATTCCGAATGTAACATAAATAATCGAAACTTTTGGTTTGTGACGTATACATATTAGAGTTTCTAAGATGTTGGTGATATGATAATAACATTACAACATACAGGTACAAACAAATACAAGACAATACAAACACTTATTCAGATGCTAAAAATAACATGCATACGATTGCTCATACGATTTCATAAAGTTTGTTTAAAAATTGGGGAGTACAGGAGAGAGAGGAAAACATAAAAGTTACACACGATGTAAAATCAGGATGGTTAGGTTAGATTATGCAGGTGGATTGCACAGACAAGTGGAACGCATCAAAGATCGAAGCATGCACATTTTCGTACCCAGCCTTAGAACCTATTCCTATTGGGGTGCTTACAAGTGGGCTGTATGAAAATCTTACCTAAATTAAAAAAACCTAGGTTCTCCACTTATCGAGTCGGGACTTTTCTGCGATTACTACAAGACACAACCAGGCTTCTGTGCTGCCAAGTGTGAACGGTTTTGACAATTTTAAGGAACCATATTACAATAAAGGCTTGATGTTCCTGAGTAGTAAATAAAACCATTTGACATTTGTCGAAAGTAAAAATATTTAAGAGTGTAGTGTTCATGCCAAATATTGTATGAATCCTTACAAAGAAAACAATTGCTCCAATTTATTTCTATTGAATAGTAAACTAATGTAGTACAAGCTATATTCAATAGAAATGAACTGGGGGGAAAAAAAAATGCAACAATGTATTATACATAGTATAGCATAGTGATTGCTAAAATAAGTGAAAAGCCATACGAGCGAAAAAAAAAAAAAAAAATGCTTGCGTTTCATTTAGACGAAATCAACAAACTAATATGTACATATAAATGTACACACACACACATACATACATACAATATTCATTATTATTATTATTATTCATTGTTGTCACCAACAACGGTTACAATTACCGATGAAATTGTAACACAATGCTACATAACCACATCAATATATTCGAGTATACATACAATACATACATACATGAACAATAGTTCATATACATATGAACTATTGTTAGAAAACATAGAAATATTGCTATCAGTCAGCAGTTTGTGCAAGTTTGTTGTCATACACTAAACAATCACCACCACCACCATCATCATCATCATCATCATCATCATAATAATTATGTTGTACATGCCTGCTAATGCGAAAATGTCAAGAAACTATGTAGTATAGTCGTATACAAGTAGAGAAAAGGAGGTGCAAAAAAAGAAAATTTGTTGTAAAAAGAAATATAAATGGCTATACATAATTCACTGACACAAGCTGTTACCATATAGCCAACATCATATACATTTTGCCATCAGTCAACTATGTAGTACTTATATACATAGTAGAGTAATAATAATAAACTAATGCGAACACTATCAAAAGGAGGAGGAGACATATAGTATTTACACAAATAAATTTGACGCTTGTTGCACATCATAATTTCTGATTTGGACATTTTCAATATAAACGAGGCGGCAATAAGTATAATTTATGAATTTACATATCTACATACTGATATACGATAAAACAAAATAAATTAAAAAAAAAAACTTTAAAGGAAAAAACCATATTAAACAACAATAAAAAAATGGTAAAAACCACATCAAATGATGACAAATAGGAGAGAAATAAAAAAAAAAAATGAACAAATAGTGGCAACAATCTGGGTCAATGCAATTTCACCGAGTTGCATATTAATGACAAAAAAAAACTATCAGAGAAATAATCACAACACACCAATATATGTATACCCTGTAGCAAAGTGTAAAAACTGGTTACAACAAATGGTTCATAGATTAAAATATTTCACAACTAAAAATGACAGCTACATTAAATAGTCAAAATTAAATCGTAAATATTGTATTATTTCTCCCTATACTATTAATATGGCTGTCTTAGACGAATGGCTGCTACAGTTACGGCCGCTATAATATATAAATCCCGACATTATGGCGATTTAGCTGTTCAAAATTTTGTATGGAAGCTACAATAAGCAGAAGGCGTGACTGGTCCATTTCTTGCAAAATTATTACGCAGTGTAATATCAATCAGAAATATTAAGTGAGTTATTATTATTATCGTTGGGAGGATGTTGCACCGCGACCTATAAGATCTATTGTGCCCCCCTACGCAGAGCTAGAGTGTGTCTCTAAGCCCCGTCCCCTCGATGAATTTTAGTCTTGGTCCTACTTCACAGAGTCCAAGTTCATCCTCGGGAATGATGAAATCTCTCAGGTATTTCCTTCTCTTGTGCATCAGTGCGGAACAAGTTCCTATCACATGTTGTGCGGTCTCGTCCTCTTCCCTACAGAACCTGCAGAGAGCATCAGAGAAAATTCCCAGTTTTGTTAGGTGATAATTCAGCCTACAGTGCCCTGTTAATAATTCCGTAATAATTCGCAAGTTGTTCTTCGTTAGATTCATAAAGTCCTCGTAGCGTTTTAGGTTGTATGTCCCTAGCGCTAGTTTTGAGTGTGTTAGCCCTGGTAAGTTTTCCCTGTATATGCCTCCTTGTCTATCCTCTTCTTCCCAGATGATACGGGAAATGTTACCCGGTCCTAATCCACAAAATGGTTCAGGCCCTGCAAATGGAGTTGATGCTCTTTTCCTGGCAAACTTATCTGCCATTTCGTTACCATTGCACCCTACATGCCCCGGAACCCATAGAATCCACACCTGATGCTAAGTGAGTTATAACAGGATAAATTTTATATAAAAATCCGGGGTTAGTCTTTTTGATTGCTCCGTATGCTCGTGGCAGTTAACCGATTGTGCCCATAATTAAAAGCGTGCCTGCTTTTGGATCAGAGGTAATTTATGTTAAATTTGTTTGAAAAATATAAAAATTTGTTCAATTAATCTTGCGAACCAACTACGTAACAATCAGACAGACAGATGGACGGAGGGACATATTCAAATAGAATATTTAAGCCACGCTAATCAAGCTCAGTGGTTAGTGTGTTCGCCTTCTAATCTGTAGGTCGTGGTTCAATACCCGGCTGATGCATAACAAATTTAATATCGAAAAGATTTTTCTTTCGAACGG
This sequence comes from Megamerina dolium, assembly GCA_963854835.1. NCBI lineage: Eukaryota > Metazoa > Arthropoda > Insecta > Diptera > Megamerinidae > Megamerina > Megamerina dolium. The sequence goes on from OY978529.1 coordinate 54,149,317, forward strand.
TACCCACCTGTCGGCAAGCAATTGGCAATTCTTCCGACAGTAACAACTTGCCATGAAAAAGCTTCTAAAAAGAACTCTGTGACAAAGCTCAGAAAAAGTGATGTCACAAGTGTTCTGCCGTTCGGAACCGGCTAAAATAAGTAGGTCCATTCTAATACTGTCCAAAATTTAAGACGCACAACAGTAATGGAAGAGAAGCTCGGCCAATGAGCCCTTTGGGGCTTTAAGTGCCACATATTTATTTTTTATTTTTTAATCAAGAATTTATACACTTTTTTATATCTTCGAATTTTACCTGGTCAGGTGTTTGTAATAATTTGTGTTTGTGTGTTTGTGTTTATGCAGGGCATACAAATATGGTGTTTATGAGAGCGTAGCCATATCCATTTTTTCATATTCTCTGAAACACAACTATATTTTTTTTTTAAATTTTTTTCTTTAATTATTTTCAACAATATTGTATACATAACATATTAAAATAAATGTTTGTCACAAAAATTGTTTGGACAACCCTCATAATCACAATCACAATTATTCGTATTATAGTAATTATTGCGTCCTCGTCAACACTATAGTCATCATCATCATCATTATCATAGTCGTCATATCGTCATCAAATACAAGGACACATAATCACAAAATGAGAAAAAGTTTTTAAAATTTTAATTAAACTGCACCTGGTGCAACAATTTTTATAGTTGTTACTGGTCTTTAGAAACAAAAATTCAATGTTTACTTGTTTTAAAGAACATGCAAAAATTCGAGCGAGAATAAATCAATATAAAATAAATAAAATATAATAAATAATTTTTTTTTTTTTTAATTCCCTTAATTTATAAAATGTTAAAATGAAAATTACGGAAATCGAGCTGAACTCTATATGCAAAAACCATTTATTTCAACATTGATTGAGATCTTATTATATAATTTTTTGGTTATAATATATTTTTAGAACATGTGTATTTAAATAAATGCAAAAATTTTGCAAAAAATATTAAACATCTTACGAGTTACATGCAAAAATCGATTTAAAAAACTTTAATTGGAGAATTTTTCAAAATGGCAACTATCTACGCAACCAGAGATGTATTACCATATACTAATCTTTTTGGAATATTGAGCATCGCTTTATATGGAGGGTTTCCATTGATCATCCAAGAATATGCTTCCATATATAGTGTTTCCCAATAGGGATGATTGGATTTTGACAGCTTAAGGATGCCAAATATTTGTTTTGTAATTTTTGACATTTGATGTATATTGTGTTCAGTAAAATTTGCAATTTCATCTCGAGCACGTTGTCACAAAATTTGGAAATTGTACAAATATTTTTTTTTTTAAACGCAAAAGGACGTTCCATTAACCGATATTCTATTTCCGGAAATCCGGAATATCAATCCGGACATTTACTTTGAAAAAAAAAACGTCGTAACTTGCCATACAGCCGCCGTTATGAAGCATTTTTTGCGCGGAAAATACGGTGACTGGATAATTCCAAGAAATGGCCCCAACAACTGGAGCCACTGCACTATTTTCTGTGGGGTTATGTTAAATCACAGATATACGCCAACCAACCAAAAATTATTGACGAGCCACAATAGCCGTCATACAACTCGAAATGTTGCACAGAGTCATTGAAAATTGGAATGATCGAATAAACCAAGGAAAAAAGCCATGGTAATCATAAATAGCATAAAATGTACCAATTATAGCAAAATTTACACAAATTTGACAAAATTTTCTACGATTTTTTTTTTTTTCAATTTTAATTCATATCATTCTTAATGGAAAACCCTTTACACATAATATATCTTGCCTAAAAAAGCCTTGGCAATATAAAACTCACAAAAATATATAGAAGAAAATTTCAAATGAAAAATATTACTTAGAGGAGAACGGACAATTCAAGTACATGCGATACAATGTGGATGAATAAACATATTCGCCAGTTGAATTACTTAAATGACATTTGCATATAATTTTATTTGTATTTTCTTTTGTTATACCATAAACTAAAAAAGCATGAATACTCGTACAAAGTATAAATCTCTTGACAATTTTTCCACATGAATTGACATTGGCATTATTTTTAGCCTATGGCAGCAACGTATTCGTATATTTCATTTTTTTTTTTTGGTTCACAACAATGAACAAAAAATATCAAAGTGAAATAATGACAAACCAACAACAACAAAGTATTTTATGGAAAATTTACACAAATTTAAATCATATAAAATACAAAATATTTTTATAGACTTCAATAAGGGATGTTGCCAAAACTACATAATACAAAGATGCTATTGTTTAGAAATTAAATTATATGATATATTTTGAATATTAAATTTAATATTTAAAGTACTATAAAATCGAACAGAAGGTCATATAAAAATCAACACTAACAATAATGAATATAATAAAATAAAAGAAAAATAAATTAAATTAATGATATCAAAAAAAAGGAATTTATACAATGCTCAATATACTCGTACATCTATGCATGTGCTGGCACAAATCTATTGTAGTACATACAATATTCTAATTGTGAACAAACTATAAGAAATTCTTTCAACAAGATTTCTTCACACAGAGTTTTCACACAAAAATGTATAGCAGATATTGGTGATGATTATAATGATACTCCATATATATGTATGTATGTAGATATATTGCATAATATATCGTAAGAATAAGAAGATTGAAGAGGAAAAAAAAACAAAAAAACAAAAACACAAAAAATAATCATATAAAATAGTATACAAGTGTATATCTTTGCAAAAGTTGTGCAACCTTGACCTAAAAAAGTGCTACTACATTCTACAAACAACGATGACTACTGCAGTACCATGAATATTGTACATAACTACATGTTGGTATGTACAAAAGTGCAACAACAAGTGTATATTTTATACACAGTAGTATGTAGCATCATCAGAATAGAATTATATCATATGAAATGAATATGGAGAATTCATGTATTGTACATAATAGTATACTCTGTACTCTCTAGTATGTAGTTCCAGTGACTTCTAGTGATGTTCAGCAAAGTAAATACATATGAACACACACACAAATGTGATGCCCATATACACAGTCTTCTACATGTAAGTATGTATATAAGTACAAAGAGACGCATGGTGCACATGTACTCACTTGTATAATATATATTGTATTCTCTTGGGAGCAATACAAGACAACTAACTACGTCATCAAATTTCTTTTACTTGACGTATACATGAGCCACTATGAGCACCAAGTGGTGGGCCTTCCAACATTTTCATACGTACATACATATCTATAGTATGTATAAGACGTATAACACAACCAATAAATGTCGCATATATGTAATATGTACTGTATATATGTATTTTTACATAGTGTCGTATATTTTGTGTTATCAAAATCATTAATGCTATTATGTTGTTGTTGCTTCTGCTATTATTACCAGAGTTATATATATAGTATTTTTAAATTGTAGTCACGTACTGTTTAGCTTTTTGGGCGCCAAAGGATAACAAATCTATTCTACAGTTGGCTAATGTTCCTTTCTTTTTTGTGGGTATACAATTATTTTCTGTTTTATCATACACATAAATACAAAAATTTGTGTTTAATTTCACAATTTAAAGGAATGAGAACGAAAAGATCACTCTTATAGTAAGTACAGGGGTGGCCATATTAGGTGGACCCATCAGACAATACTATAATCTTGACAGATTTCGACTTGTAGCTGTCATTGAGCACGTATATGAAATAATCAATCGAAGGAAATTTTTTCAATGGAGCCAGGTATACGTCAAAATGACTTTTCAAATGTGTAAACTTTGGCAAAAAAATCGTAAACAAACAAAATTTGTCGGCTCTACGTTACCGAAAACTCTCAAGTCAAGTACCTCTTCACGACCCAAAAGTGACAGCGTCGTGTGGTTGGCTGAAGCATAACAAATTTAATAAAGAAATGATTTTTCTTTCGAACGGTACCCAATTCTTCCGCAATTCTTCGGGCAGTAACAATTTGCCATGGAAAAGCTTCTAAAAGAACTCTGTGACAAAGCTCAGAAAAAGTAATGTCGCAAGAGTTCTGCCGTTCGGATCCGGCTAAAATAAGTAGGTCTCTTCTTATACAGTCGAAAAATATAACACCACAACCATAATGGAAGAGAAGCTCTGCTAAAGAGTCCTTCGGGGTGCCACAAAAAAAAAAAAAAAATTAATAAAAATAAAAAAATGATCATCGGACCGTTCTTTTTCGAAGACGACCATGAGAACACGACAACCGAAAATCAGGAACATTATTGGTCAGTGATGACCGAATAGTATATAGTATATAGACCATAGTTCGAAAAAATGGCATGGAGAATATTTTCTTTCAACAAGATGTTGCCCCTTCTAACACACAATGAATTTTTTGAGGCCATTATTCCCTGCTCATCTCATATCGAAAAATGGTGATTTCGACTGGTCTCTACGGATTTTTATCTGTGGGGATACTTGAAGTCAAAGGTTTATATCAACAAGTAAAGGACACTAAAGGAGCTTAAGACCAACATCCGACAGAAAATAGCCGCTATATGACCGGAGACACTGGCCAATGTGATGGAAAATGCCAAAAAGCGGGCACATTACGCCATTCAAGCTCAAGTGGACCACGTGTGTGATATCATCTTCAAAAAATGATGTAATCAAATCTAATTGATCCAAATTAAATGCTTTTTCATCTGAACAGCAGTTTATTCCCATCTTTTTTTTTCTTTAATAAATAGGTTCACCTAATATGGTCAACCCTGTACAAAGTGTAAAAAAGTGTAGAGGACAAACCAAGAGTATTGCAGTTTTTTAACCAACAGTTGGAAGTAGTTTAGATTAGCACGAAAAAAAAATATATTAAAATAGTTGTGTCGATCATTCCTTCTAGAGCAATCACCTTAAACTAAATATGAAAAACAATAGACAGAGAAAGATAAAGTTCTTCGAAACCAATATAAATTATAATTGAAGTATAAATAACAAAAAAAAAAAATTAAACAGATTTATTTACCGCCACAAATAATTGCATTCACATTTCTATATAACAAGCATTTTTTTTCTTACAAAGAAATCCTAATAAATCTCAACTATCTCTGAAGGGTTAAGAAATGATTACATTTTTTATATGTACGCATATATAAAGCTTAAGAAAATAGATTGAAAATGAATATAATCTAAATGATACTAAATTTATGTAATACGCACAAGCTTCAACGAAATTGATTAGAAGAATAACAAGGGAAACCTTGAGTGAAAGTGTAAAAGGGTAGAAAGACAATAACAAAGACTATAACAAATTCACATGAAACTCTGTCTTGCTATTAAGACCCTCCATTACGTACGTAAACATATTCAATTATAGATAGATTCTTTAGTGGGTGGGAGAGCCACAAGGTTTATGATGTGTAAGCATGCGTGCGTATACTTTTGTGATGATACCATATACTATAAATACATACATACATCGGGTGTTTATTTATGTCATACATTTTCACTAAGTACGACCAATAAAATCATAGCTAAAAATGTCAAATACTTTTGAAACAACAAGTAAATAATAAACTAATAGCGGCACGTTGTCAGGCATCAACTACAATTTCGTTAGGCGGTAGTAACGGTGACGACTATAAATATGTAATTGTTGCAACTGTGTACCATTGTAAGGCATAGTACAAAGAAAAAGTCATAATAATAATAATAAAGAATACTACACAAACTTGTATATACATATATTTATATATATTTACGCCTACATTTACTATCATCAACTTTATGGCAAACCAACGATCAACAATCATAAATATGCAACACAAACATGCACCATCTTTTCACATACATAAAGAAAAATCAACTCTTTATAGGTATACGCATCACCAGCATTAACATTAACAATTGTACAGTAACTAACAACGACAACAGCAATAACTATAATAACGCTCAGAATAGCTATCGACAGCTGCCTGATGTTTCACGGTATGCCCTCTTCAATTGGATATATAGTACAAAAAATATGGGCATTTCCCCAGAAGGGCTCTAATATGTAATAAACCTTAACTATAAACATATAATACTAAAATTCAAGTGTTAAATTTGATTATAAAAATATTTCATATTTGTATATTTGTCTGATAGAAAATAGTTTTAGAAATATGCAAAATTTTTCACCATCTGTCATGTCACAGCTGCAATTATACTTTATATTGTATAAAGTAACTAATGAAGAACAAAATATTTTATAATTTTATAATTAAAAAAAAACAAATCACAATTTCGTAGAATTTTGCACCATTCTGAAATGTAAAACATAAGTATTTCAATTTTCTGTCACGTCCGTAACATCATGAAATTAAGCACTTAATTGTGTTCAATATTTCGTTTATATAAAATAGTCATATCTTTGTATTGTTATTCTCCCCATTAGGATATCAAGTCCGCAACCAGAGAATGCCCATGCATACATATGAATATGTAAGATGATGGTCCCAGAACTACCCGACCTGACACATAGATGGCAGTAGTTCGAAAAAAATTACTTTGGTGAAAAGTGGCAACCTTATAAAACATATGGCTTTAAGTTTCAATGCGCCACGTTGTCTAGTATTTTTTTTGGAGCCATCGGAAGTTAACGACCTCAGTGAATTTGTAAACATGGAAAAAAATGGTCACCATTATGTAATTCAATACCTTCATTTGAAAGGTCTCAGTCCAACGAATATTAAGGCCGAACTAGATTCTACTCTGCTTCTTCCTTTATGACCATAAACTATTGGGTGGCAGAGTTTCAACGAGGTCATACGAGCTGCCAAGACGAACACCGTCGACCAATTGAGGTGGCCACGCCAGAAACGGTTAACAAAATCCACAAAATGGTATAAGAAATTACAGAAATTTCAAAAAGTGCTATACATCGTATATTGACCGAAAATTAGGAGATGAAAAAGCTGTGTGCAATAGAACAAACACAACGTCGTGAAGATGTTTCTATAGAGTGTTTGGCGATGTTTCACAGTAATAAAGCCGAGTTTTTGCGTCGATTCGTAACCATGGCTGATACACTGGTCCACCACTTCACACCTGAAACAAAGGTGCAGTCAAAACAGTGGACTGAAAGGGGAGAATCGTGTCCAAAGAAGACGAAGACAATTCCAGTGGCCAGATTTAGCTCCTTCGGATTATTTTTTATTTCCAAATTTGAAAAATTGGCTTGATGGTAGAAGATTTGCAAGCAATGATGAGGTGGAGTCTGCGGTAGAAGGCTATTTTAATGAGCTCGATAGTTCATACTATAAACAGGGTATTGAAGCTATAGAATATCACAGGGAAAAGTGCATAGAGCTAAAAGGAGATTATGTTGAGAAATAAAGAAAACAGTTTCCCAAACTTGTTGTTTTCTTTGTTAGGTCGGGTAGTTTTATGACCTCCCCCGTACATACACTTATCTGCCCAATAGAAAAATTATGAGAATGTTCTCGAATTACGTATAAGTATAGATGTTTAATCGAATAATTTTCAACACAGGGCATATGTGGATGTTAGTATTGTATATGGTAGAACATATGTTACACTATAATATCGTATTAACGATTATTGTACTCATAGTACATTGAGTTATTCAAAGTGCTAATAATATGTAGTTGCAATAAGACCAACATTGTTGTAAATTATATGAATGTACTCGTAACGAATTACTTAAATGTACCTACGGGTATGTATAGTTCAAGTTTCACATCTGTACCAAGTATTTATACCTTCGCGTTAAACCATTTGAATCGGTTAAGGACTGGCTCATATTACTAACAATAATTTTTTTTTGTAAAAAATATAAAGATAGAAATAAAGCACATACAAATATTTAATGTGTGGTATGCGGCAATCATACGACAATGAATCTAGCGCCCTTCTGTCATAATGGTCAGGAAAGCTCAGTGCATTGTGCAGTACAATGCGGTGAGTGAACCATATGATAGCAATTTACAATGAACTCACATACTCCTCCAATTTACTGCTCGACTATCGAGTACTTAATTACTTGAGAAATTATTGATTCGAAACAATATCACAATATTCCACTGTTGAACAAAAAAATGAATGAATACGAGAAGTACGTAAAACAATAATTATTATCGAATTGTTCAAAATAAAATAAGCAATAAAAATAGTTCTCCATTTGTTAAATTTAGTCTGCAATAGCTTTGTATATTTACATTAACATATAAATGTATTGAGTACATACAAAATTGCGTGACAAAATTATTTGGGGCAACATTAAAATTATGTTGAGTGGTATCTATATCTATATATATATAGTACATACATATACACAAATGTATACAACGCGAAGCAATGTACAAAGTACAAGTATGATGGGAAATAGTTAAGCATGTATGTATGTACATAACTTCAGGAAATGTTTACAATGCCATTTATGGATGATAAGTGAAGGGCAGCAGTAAATAGTAGAGTAGTATGTAGTATTGTAATACTTCAAAAATAGAATAATCGCATTTTTTTCTATTCGTTTTTATATTCTATTTATACGTATGAATTTTTCAACTAGTCACAACAGCCCAGTTGGTTGAAAGTCTGTCGTTGTATGTATATATTAGAGAAGTTATTTCTTGTTATTGTTGACAGTTCTTCAGTCTTGTGGTTATATATGCATTGTAAGCAAAATTGTTATACTATATGTATTATCATATATACAGATGTTTTGTTCAAGTGAGTATGTACGTGCTTAATGGCATCTGTATGCAAATATGGCATATTTTTTTTACTTGAACTTTAGAGACTTTATTATTAATACAGATTATGTTTCGAATGATTATTTGCAAATTGAGGAAAAAGGGAGACAAAAAAAAAAAAAAACTGTGGAATATCAAAGCAATTATCCACAATAATTTATCATATACTATATTATTTTTCTCTATAAGCTGGAGGCACAGCAAAAAGCTTATTTGATGTCAAAAGGATTTAACCTAACGCTGGGTGGTGACAATATTACGATGAAATCTATAGTCTTAGACCCATTTGATGGTGTGCTGGATAGCATAATAAGCAGCCCATACTCAATCCCAACTCGAGCTCGCTACGAGTCGAGAAACCGTGTTCTCTCTGATGAACACTCTCATTTGATAAAGACAGGAGATATTGAGGCAAACAGACTCTGTAGTAAGTCAAAGCACTTTTTATACAATAATTCTGAAGGATTTTTTTGTTGCACAAGTTACTATAGCAAGGATCTCAACTTGGAATATATTTCGCCGGGAAGCCAAGAGAGACGACGCCGTCAGTGTCCGAAACAAATACACCAGCATTAGAGATATTTTAGAATGATCGCATAACAATTGTGCACCATTTAATTAATTAATATGTGGCACTTAAAGCCCCGAAAGGCTCATTGGCCGAGCTTCTCTTCCATTACTGTTGTGCGTGTTAAATTTTTGGACAGTCTTTGAAGGGATCTACTTATTTTAGCCGGTTCCGAACGGCAGAACCATTGAGACATCACTTTTTCTGAGCTTTGTCATAGAGTTCTTTTCGAATCTTTTTCATGGCAAGTTGGTACTGTCAGTTGAATTGCCAATTGCTTGCCGACAGCTGGGTACCGTTCGAAAGAAAAATCTTTTCGATATTAAATTTGTTATGCATCAGCCGAGGATTGAACCACGACCTACAGATCAGAAGGCTACCACACTCACCACTGAGCACGTATACCAATAGTCTTAGAAATAAATTTCGACATTATTGCACACATTTTGGCAATAATGTCGACATTTCGACATTTTTGCAATAATGCCGAAAAGTTCCAAACGCATGAATGATGTTTCTGATGAAGGTAGGGACTGTAGAGGTCAGGGCCATGCCATCTGTTTAGCGACCTGATTTCTATGTGTTTCTTTTGTTTTAACAAATTTGTTTCACTAAAATTTAAGATGCAAATTTGAGATATACAAAAAAAAAAAAAAATTCCCACAAAACTGTAAAAATTTCAGTTCAGCAGAATCTTTCCAATGTATTTTTCCTACATATTTGGTTTTATGTATATTTCTAATGATTCTCTCTCACGATTAAGTGCAGTATGAATTATCATTTAATCAGACATTCTGATTATTCGATTAAATGATAAAAAATATCACTGGATCATAATATTAAGGAAAAATTTGTTTGAGAGAAACTAACAGCGAAGGAAGGAACTTTAAATAGGAGTAAAATTGGAATACGCATACATGTAAGGAGTTGCTGGAATAAAAGAAAAAAAAAAAAAGGCATAATCGGGTATTTTTATACAAATCTTAAACTTAAACTACATAATTTTTTATACTATATACTAGATATATATATATATTTTTCCCATTCATTCTTTATATAGAATTTTTTGTGTATTGTCAATTCAATTTCGATCAAATGAAAAACTTAACAAACAGAAACATTGATTGATTGTAGAGAAAATTTAATTAAATAAATTAAATTAATAAACAAATTGTTTGTTTTTTTTATTGTTTTGCCACATTACCTTTTAATAAAAATATTTCCGTTATTGAAAGCAATTTCAAAGTTGTTTTTGTTTTCCATAAATAAAGCTTTGATTTTGTTACAACTGCTGCGGCGGGAATAAGATTTATATAAATATTTTTTTTTTTTTTCAAATTGTCGTTTCTTTTTGCTTTTTATATGTAAAATTCAATAAAAATTTTGTGATTGATTGGTTTCGATTGATTTTAAAGGTAGGTTAGGTTAGGTATTGATTTGATTCTTGTTAAAGGATCGTAATTTGCTTGTAGAAATTTTCAGTGGCTGCCTTTTTTTTACAATATCGTTCTAATAATAATGATATATATTTGTATTTGCGTGTAAAAATCTTCACTGATCCTTGACAACGTATACGAAATCTAATACGTATAACAAATGCGGGGGGAAAACGATGCGAATATTTGCTTGGGATCGATAATGTGTATGTGTGCGAGTATGTAAGAAAGTTCGGATTAACGATTTTGATAGCAAATCAAAAATTTCCCAACATAACCGTTAAACAAACGAAACTAAAGGTGTCGTCTGCTGCTGGCTGAATATTTTCTGATTCAAGTGTTCTCGAAGGTAGATAACGTAGGAACCAGGCAGTAGAATAATGACAACGACAATAAGGATAATGCGGCGAAAAGCAAAAAAACTAAAACTAGATTATTCCTACTTCACTTTTTCGCTTTTAGTTTTAATATATCACCTTTCATTTATAGTTATTGGTATTGTGTATGCGATATCTACCCCTTTACAAGTATCTACTCCACAAAAATATAATATTCTTTCTTGATTAAAAAAAAATATTTCAATACTTTTTTTTTTGTTTCACTTTTAAGAACAACTTTAGTGGATTTTAGTGATTTTTGATTTCAATGTGAATTTATATAAATTTTTTTTACTGTAGAAATTTATATTCGATATTTCTCGATTAACTTTAATTCGTATTTGTCGCTTCGTACTTCCGCGTTTTTATTGCTTTGTGAAAAAATATTTTCCTTTTTGTTCCCTCACTCTCTCGCTCTCTTTCTATCGCGATTTATTTGGTTATTTTAGTTATATTTTTTTTTAACACAAACAATTTTGAACTTTGGTTTCTTTTCTTTTATTTATTTATTATTATTTGGTTGCTTTTTTTCATGTAACGATTTTTTTTCGATTATTGAAATTCTTATTTCTTCTTCTGTGGAAATTAATAAAAAAATCGCTCGCTCATTTATATAGAAATTATGAAAATTTTCTTTCTGCTTCTTCTCTTGTAATTTGTTATATTTGATCCTGATGCTTAATTATATTAATTAATTTAAATATATAAATATATATTTTATTTATTTAATTGATTGGTTGCTTAGTTGATTTGTTGGTTGGTGGTTAGAAAGAAGCCAAAGTGTATATTGACAGCTCGCACCGAGGGTAGCTTTTCGTAAAGTTTGTGAGTGAGAAAAGAATTAGTTTTTCTGCAATGCACGACAACGTAGATAGTAGGCAGAAGTAGCAGCATATCTATGAGCATTGTATGCTTATTGGTATGTATGTACATACATTTTCATTCATTTTGTGCAGCCAAAATGGCTACACTTTTAAAAACATGGGCGCACGCGAGAGCGACACACAAACAGCGAGAGAGAAAAAATGTAAGTGTGAGAGGGAGAGAGAGAGAGTGAAAGCGTATAATAATATCGTAATGCAATGAGAGATTTTAAAAAAATGCAAAATGATGGATATATTTAAAGAACATATGCCACGCACACATACAATCATACACAGTAAATTAAAAGAAGATGATGTTTACATTGTTTCTCGTTTCTTATTGTATATGTTCAATTGCTCTTTGTTATGAAATTGATTAAATTCATTGTAATTTCTCTGCATGGGTGGGTGTTTGGTGAGTAGATACATTTCCAATGTATCTACAATTGCATTGAGATGAATAACAAAAAAAAAAAAAAGCACTAAATTTCATTGATATGCATCTCTACCTACTTGCAACTGAGAATAACAGACATTGCAGATACACTGCTATACATATGCGATGACTCTCTGAGAAATAGCAGCTATGGCAGCTAGCAAAAGCAAGGCAACAACAACATACTTTACAGTGATTCCTCATCGAACAGACAACATTTAGAAAAAAATTCTTTATTTTAAAGGTAATTAATACTTCTCAATCGGGAAAACACAAGCTTCCCACAAGTTTTGAGATGGGAATATATGAATGATTTTGTTTAAAAAAATTTATGAATTTTTTTTTTAGGCAAAAGATAAAGGAAATATATTCGTAAATTAAAGAAATTTTCTTGATATTGTTTTATGAATGTCTAAGGATCTCAGTAAATTGACTTTTTACAATTTTCAAAATAGCAATGAAAATATGCTCTTCAATTAAAATTTTTATTATATTATAACATCTATTTACTTTTAGAATTCTCATTAACATGAAAATATGAAATAATGCTAAAAAACGCAATGCGTCGCACTTTAATGCATCTAAATGAAATTTCGAACAGTATTTTCCAACACATTGCATTTAATTTTGTTTCATCGTTTTTATTACGCTGCATCACTGTACGAACGCGGTAGTATACAAGAACACGGTTGTTACAGTACGCGTGTGCAAGATGGTGCGCTGCTACTGCTTGCTACTGCTGTTTGATTGCTGCAAAAAGCCCTGATAAAATAGTCTGTGTATTGATAATTTGTTATGGTAATTGTAAAGATTTACGTATGAAAACAAGTATTTGTAAATTTTTGCAGACCAATATCTTTTCGTTTTTCGTTAAACACTTACGCACACTCAATCTTCTGCCTTATACTATTTACTAATGAATATCATCTACCAAATACGTGTACTATGAATATGTAAAGAACACAGATGTTGGCCCGGGAAAACAAAGTATGTACACTTGTATTTATATAGAATGCGGAGAGTACAGTAAAATGGCTTTCAAATCGAAAATCGGTGAATTCAAACCCTTTTTCTATAGATTCATTATCATCTATGTAAATATGTCGATTTACATTTATGTATGTAGAAATGTACTTTAACTCATACTTTTGTCGTATGAGATTTCAACAAATTAATTTTCTTGAGTAATAAAATTAATTCAACAATCAATTACAAAGCTGTGTCTTATTTAGAACAATATGACCATGCCAATATAAATACGTATGTAGTCATACACATGAAAATGTACAGCTACCAACAATTACTTACAAGTATAAAATTATTCAAAGCGCGTCTGTTTGTCTATATGTACGAGTATTTATATTATATCTATATATATTTATTGGGATGCAAACAAACAATAGCACAATCAAGGCATGCGCAATTCAGTCAAAACGAATTTTGCAGATACGCGTTTCAACTGAGAGAGAGAGAGAGCGTACAGAAAAGTATTGTATGAGGAAAAACCTCGAAGGAAATATTGAAGCGTGTATTAAAATGTTTAGAATTTTTATACATATCATGGTAGGAGTAGAGTATAGCGGCTGGGGATGTGAACGATTGTGTAAATTCATGCATATACACTTTATCAAAGTGTCATGTCTAATAAAAATTCGCAACATTTAAATGCTTTCTGCAAATAATCATTTTATAGTTTGATAATTGGAGCTTATAGGATTCGAAAAATACTTTCTTTCAGTACTAATGTGCGTTTTAAATTTAATAGAAGAGAGATCCTACTTATATATAGTCCAATCCCGAATGGTGGAACTCTAGCGACATCATTTGTACTTAGCATTGTCGTAGACAATTGTTACTATTTGAAGGAATAAATAAATAAATTTTACACAGCTGCGACTAGAATCCAAGACGACTTACGACTCATGCACAAAAGACCAAAGCACCAATCAACCCACTGAGCTACGGCACGATCTAATCTACTATTTATCAAGGATATATCCTTCATATGACGTTCATATTTATATAAGTAATATATATACAGTACTTTCGTAAATTATCATAGAATAAATAAAGAGAATATTCACACAACTCTATTAAAATTGCATATCATCATGCCTACATGTAGATACTATGCAACAATAAAGAATAATAGCACACAATAACAATGAGAATTTAACAAATAAACAATCGCTAATATGGCGGCAGCCATAAAATATGTAGATGACGCGGAGAGAGAAAGCAAACAAAATCAATGTCATATGTATGAAAAATTACATGTACATATACTGCAAATTAGTGTGGGTCAAAAGAATGTATTGATGGAAAAACTGTCAAAACGAATGTCTAATTTTGAACCATCGAACAAAATGTTGGAAGATTTACTTTAGAGTCTAAACTTCATTATTTTAACTATTAGTCTTATAACCTTATGTGAAATATGATTGAAATATCCAAATAATGACACTGTATGAGAGAAGTATAAAATAGTAAGTGTGGCATCAGAATATTGAATCACCAAAAATACATAATCATAATCATTTAAATTAACACCTGACTACATCATTCAGTGTATAAAAAGATTAAGGTTGTAAGGTTGTGAAATAGTGGGCGTGATCGGCTCACTTTTTTTCAGTACATAGTGACATCATTGAGCAGATCGTAACAGAGGACTTTGTAAAGGAGCTACATTAAATAGTGGCTCGGTTTATAGCTTGACCCGGTAATTCTCTCCAAATTTATTTTACCATTTAATATCAGAAGCGAATAACTATGAACCTTTTAGCGGTTTAAAGTTTAAAAAATCCGTGACTTTTTGTGGGAGCAACATGTCTCATTTTCTCCGAAATGATTTTATCTCACAATCTGATTGTTTCGTGTGCGCGTGAGAGGTATCCTGCGAACCAACCAGATGACATATCTTCGCCGATTCATTTCAGTGTTTAAAGACTTCCAATCAAGCTTAATATGTTCTCAGCCTGAGATGCTGAGATTAATAAAATTGTGTACATTTATCTCTTAAGCAAAATTTTATGTTTGGACATCTGTTGCAGAGATTTAGATTATTTAAAATCATCCAATATAGAATTCTCCAATTGTCCTCTTTTTTTTTTTTTTTTTTTCAAAAAATCGACTTTTTTTTCTTGATGAAATGAAAGGTATAAATGCTTAGAATATTTGTGCAATCGTATTTTTCGATCCACAACATATTTATCTCACTAAAGCCAGGAATAGCCGACTAAGATGCTGATGTGAGTACAATGTAGCATTTTAATTTTAAACGCGTTTATCTCAAAAGCATTTTTTTTATCCTAGCGTCAAGCATAGCTCATGATCTACTGCTCAGATTTACTTCATCTAAAATTTTCCTGAAAGAGTATGATTTTTCGTATGACTTATACCTGAAATAAACATAAACAATTGTTCAATAATTGTCGTTAAACAAAAAAAAAAACTTTAAGAGAAGAGGGTAAAATCGAAATTTTTCTTTAACTATGCATAAATTGGATAATTTTTCTTGAATACTCTTTATAAATAGGTATAAGTCATAGAAAATTTTATTAACTTGAATATAAAATACAAGTTTTTGATTTCAGTTTACTAAAAATGGCTGCAACCTTGTTTTTATCGAACGACTCCTCGCTTTCAAAGGATGACACGATCCGCCATTTTGGGGCCGCAATATTAGATTTTTTCATCAAAATTTTTTTTTTGTATTTTTAAAAGTTGTCTTAATAAACCATCAAAACCGTTCGTTCGTATGTCTTTTCATTATCCGACAGTAAACAATCAAATTTCGCTTCATTTTCGGCTAAAAAGAGGAGAACCTCCCCTTAACCTGTACAAAAGTGGACTCACTCTAATGTATTGTATATACAATTTTATAACAATAAAGCATGATTGTGAGGAGATAGACATAGTATAGGACTTACTCAGTGTTGTATTTATAGATAAAAGAAAAAATATTTTGAAAATTTTTTTTGTTATATTTTTAAAGAGTATAAAAAGAATTCCTCCGAACCACACTGCCTACAAATATGCAACACAATTTTTGTATAGATACCGAGTATCTTTATTGATTTATTTTTATATAGAAGGTAGTTGATCCTTTTCGGTAACATCGCCATATATAAAACATGTAAAACTATGTATATATAATATGAGGGCATATAAGTACATCCATATATAGTACATATTCATATATCCTCCCTCTTATAGGTTTGTTGATTTCTTGCAATTTATATACATACGTATTTGTTATTGCAATGTACTTTCATACATATATATATCATATATGTACATCCAATATGTGCGCCATTTTTAATTTGCGGCTTTGCATGTTGAAACATTCATTGTGATACTACTACTACCTTTGGCATTGATGTTTGATGGTCGAACGGAAATTAGTAATTATAGCTGTGGCCTTTATTAATTTACTTTTCTTATGCTTGTGACATGTTAGGTGGTAGTATTACGCAAAATTCAATTAAAATTATTCTATGAATAAATTTAGACAAGCATTTTGAAATATAATTTTGAAAAAAAAAAAAAAATAAAAAAATAAAAATATACGATCATTTCAGTATTAAAAAAATACATAAAATTATCAAATTGCAAATTAATACAAAAAAAAAATAAAAAATAAAAAATAAAAAAAAAAATTTAAAAAAAAAATAAAAAAATAGGAATTAATCAAAATCAATTTTATATACATACTTCTCTTGTTGTTGATGTTTGAAAATGCGCAGTTATAAAATTTTTTCATAAATACGAAAAGTGCAAATGTTAAAATTTGAAATAATCAGCATGCCATGAGATAGGTATTGTAATTAATCAAATGCATTGTATTATCTTTCTGTTCTCACATTTTTTTTTCTATTGATAAGATAATAACAGTAGAGGTGATAACAAATATTAGTTTAGTATTTTACCTACAAATAAAAGGTAAAAATGAGGTTGAAATAACATTTGCTATTACCACACTGTGAGCAATTCAAGGGCATTCATTTATTTATTATTCATCATTAGCATATCAAAGTATATACGGGGTGTTTCGCTAGTTCCGAGATAAACATAATAAAAGTAATACCACATTTTGAATCTTAAAATATTATTACACAGAAATGTTAAATATTACGTTTGACATAACTTTTCACACATAATAACAACTAATATATTCTGAAAGAATGGGTAAGCATAAAACATCCACGCCTTGCAGTTTTTCTAGATCAATTCGCGCTCTGTACACTTTCAAATGAATTTTACATTTTGACCCCTTAAAAAATATATGTATACTTGTAAGCATGATCAGGAAAAATTTGGGGAATGAAAATGAGTGGGAGTTGGTAGATATATTCCTAGTTGGGACACTCTGTGAACGGTGGGAGCAATTTTCATAAATAATTTCAATTTTATAGGGGAATACTTTTAAGGGGTAGAGATAGGAGTTAAGTAAGTTTGGAAAAAATGTTACGGTGGAAAAATTAATTTATTTCGGTCAAAGCGCCCTTTGGCCGAGCTTCTCTTTCAGTACTGTTGCATGTGTTAAATTTTCGGACAATATTAAAAGGGACCTACTTATATTAGCCGGCTCCAAACGGCAGAACTTTTGTGACGTCACTTTAACGATTATTTAAGAATTTATTTTTGTAAAAAAAAAAAACGATCTTTAATTAAGAAATAAAAATATATATATTTTTTGTGATTGTGTGAATTAGTAGCCGGCCTTTTATGTTGCATGGTGCCACGCATTCTCATGATGTCCCAAATGTCATTTTAAATGTCTATTCACTTGTTGTTAAAATCAGTCAAAAGCTCTCAATTTGGTTCTACGCATCATATTTTTTTCACGATGGAAAATTTTAAGAACTGCCAAAAAAAAAAAAATAGCATTTGCGTGAAGTTTTGTCAAGTTACTATTTTGTATAGGAAAGTGCATCTGAATGTCATCGTTTGCTTGTAGAATTGTATGGCGACAATTCTCTATCCAATACACAGTGTAAGGTGTGGTTTGTGCGCTTCAAAAACGGTGATTTTGATATCAAAGACAAAGAACGCTCTGGACAGTCGAAAAAGTTTGAAGACGAGAATATGGAGATATTGTTCGACCAGATACCACTTGTTCCGGTCCATGCAGAACGCTTCTCTTCAGTCACCGCAATCAAAAATAGGCTCGATTCGTTTTTGGCCGCCAAGCCGGCAAAGTTCTTTTGGGGTGGAATCCATAAATTCCCAGAAAGATGGGAAAATGTTATAGTTTCTGATGGAAAATACTTTGAATGACATATTTTTTACAGAATTCTTAAAAATAAATGATTTTTGAGCACTAAAAAAGGCCGGTTACTAATTCACACACCCAATATTTCTCTCCATTTTTAAAGTAAGTTTTCGATGACTAATTTGGTCTAAAAATATGGGAAAGTATTTCATCTAATTCGATTTCGATCGAAAATATTGTAACACTTGTTAGTTCGAAGGTAATCGCCTTGATGCTGATGCGTTTTATAATTAACATGCAGTGGAAGTTTCTTGCCTAAGATATGAACCAAAGAACCAACAAATTATAGCTCGAAAAGACGACAATAGAAAACTTTATTAGTGCGACTATCAAATTTAGTCCGGCAGAAAAATTTGCCAAAAATGCTTCTTAAAATAGCTCTGACAAAACTAAGTTAAAGTGATGTCATAAGAGTTCTGCCGTTCGGAACCGGCTAATATAAGGAGCTCCCTTCTAATGCTTTTCAAATTTAACACGCACAACAGTATTGGAAGAGAAGCTCAGTGGTATCACAATGGGCCTTTCTGGCCTAAGTGTGTCCTCTCAGAGAGAGAGAGAGAGAGCATCCACATAACCTAGCCTAACCTCTCAAATTTTGATCAGATTTCATAAAAAAAAAAAATTAAAAATAGTTGCAAAATGGGAATTTTTGAAGATTAAGTAGTTTTTAATTTTCGGTATTCAGACTCAACAGCTAACATCTAATAAGTGGATTTAATTATGTAAGGTTGGTTGGCTTATCAACGCCCATATATGCCCTATGGCGCTATACTTCATTAAAGCTGTCTGTACTTATTTCATATGTGAACTAAAATAAGAAAAAACTATTTAACAAATCAATAAATAAATAAGCATGACCTATAAAGATACTAATATTTAATAGTTTTAACATTAATATTTACTAAATAAAATAAAAAAATTAAAAAAAAATAAATAAAAAAAAGTAAACAAAATAGAAATTAATTGAAATAGGTTTATTCCATAGTTAATCGCACCACCAATTGATAAGAACAGCTAGACAGCTAGCAAATAGCCATGGGTTCATTTCAAATCAAAATATATACCTCTAACGCTCTTATATGTACAAGGAATATAATTTCTATTGCTGATACGAACCAAGTACAAGTATATGAAAAGGGAAATAAACAGAAAAATAGACAATAGTTATAGTAAATAAATAAATAAATAATAAAATTAATAGCAAGAGTATAAGAAAGAGAGATAGAGGGAGAGAGAGAGAGTATAAATAATACAGTAGAGTATGAAATCCAATGCTCTCACAACAGGTAAAAATAGAAGAAAAAAAAACAACAACAATAGAAATTTGTGTATACTTTTGTATAATAACATTTAATTTTTTTTTTTAGATACGTTACCAACCATTATTACTCTTCGTGTAGTTACTCGTATTGTGTCTAATAAAGGTAGTTGGCTAGGTAGGTACTCACACTCTGTTGCACTTAAACACTGTGCCAACAGTAAATACTAGGTAGAGCGATAGAGTGAGATAGCTATTACAAGAGAAAGGTGCGATCAATGTAATCGCATACAAGTGGCTGACAAAGAGCCAAAGAGAATGAGAGCTATTATAGCGAGAGTAAGAGAGGCAAACGACACACAAATAATATTCTTCACTTAACTATGTGCACGCCAGCCATACTGTTCCATCTCTCACAAAGTGTTATTATAATAAATATCGTATATAGGTGTACCACCACCACCACTTTGAGTGTGTCGACTGCTTACAAATTTGTGTTGTGACAAAACAAAACACCACACAAGTTGAACACGAGAGCATATTAAATGAAATACCTGTCAGTAGTTTGACAGTAGACATCGTAACAGTAACAGTTATCATAAAGCCGGTAGTGTAATTTTTCAACTACATACATATATTTACATATTGATATTTAATGATTCTCTAAGTAATATTAAATTGTTATTGAGATTGTGAATTGAAGAAAGCCTAAAGCTCAACGTGCTTATATATAATTATAAATTGTGGATGGATTAACAGTAAACAACTACAATTAAAATTAGCCGCTATTTTCTAATAACGCCAAAAAAAAACATAGCTGATTTTCGTTCTGTGGTACATCATATTTGATGCTGACATAATCAACAGGTTCATGCAACGAATAGAACAATAATACGAAAGCCACAAACAAAACAGATAAAAACTACTTTTACACATACCAGGACGAGAGAATTCCAGAAAAAAAAAACAAAAACAAAAAAAAAAAAAACACATACTTCCAAAATGTTTGAAGTAGCCTGCCTAATGTTCATTTGTCCATTTCTAGTTTTATTATTCGTTATGATGTTTGCAATGATTACCTTATAACATGGTCGTATAGTATTGAAAGATATTATGTTGTGTACAAATAACGAGGCTCTCATCAAGAGCCAAGTTGCATTTTATTTACATGTAATAAGTTTATTATATTTAACTTGAATTTGTGATCTTATAATTAGCATGTATGTAAATGGGAGGAGGAATTATATAATTTCTACCTTTTAAATTAAGCATTTATTTGATGTACAATTATTTCATATTCGAATGGAATTATATATGTCTTCAATAAAATAAATTTAATTTTTTATACGAAAATCATTTGTCTTCTTCCTCTTATATGCCTTATATGTGATTTTTAACAGTTATGTATTCAATATTTCAAGTAAGTATTGTCCATTACCAAAAAGGGTGTGTACGTGTAAGCATTTCCTCTACTATTTAATACTTTCATTTATATTGTAAATTGATTTGAAACTTTCACAAATCAAATTATATATTGATTGAGCTAAGTAAAAATTTATAAAGCCAATAGAAGTACGATAGAAGAGAGAGAGAGAGGCAAAAGAACAAGATGTGAAATGTAGTAAATTAATCGAAAAACGTAAAGATCAAACAACTTATTATTTACAAGAATAAAGCTTATTATAAATATAAATCTTTTAATATTTAAATTACTAGTTATTATCGAAGGTTATACAGAGTAGCTGCTGTCCGATATATGAAGGATGCAATTTATTGAAATTTTTATATATATGTTTTTTTTTCGAATAACTAAACCTGTTTTTGTAGAGTGGAAATCTCAATTTAACCTCTGAAATCTGAAGTAATCACCCTTGAGCTGCTTCTTTTCATTTTTCAATTTTAAAGATGACACTAATACTTATACATATATTCGTATAAGGCTGGTCCTTAACTCTATCAAGATGATGATAGATCATCATTTAATTATGAAAATTATAATTTTGAAATTATTTTCTTATTTAATATAGATGAAACTGAGAGAAATCATATTATTATAAAACTTTATGATAAATTAATTAGTTCATAAATAAAAGCATCTTTTCATATTTTTCGCCTGAAAATATAAGGCAATCGAGTTGGAGCTCAGCCCAGTCTCAATGTTTATCAGCAAAAGGAAAACTACACTTGTCTCCACATGAAAATGGGTTTTCAAAGGCAGACCTCAATCAGAAACTTAGTATAGACGATTATTTTCATTGACGATCAAAAGAGTTCGTGAATGGCCGCAAACGAATAAAAATTCGACTACTCTCAAAACAAAATTTTGCCTTCAAATGTATATTTTATAGCGTAGGGAATTTTATTTTAACTTGTCAAGAAAATTATACTTAACGAATGATCTATAATATGTCCTGTAACTGTCACTATCCAATGCGATTTGGAGAGCTCAATATAATGGCCCATAGTTACAGTCATATTTAAGATAATCTTAATATTATATTCGGCATTTTGACAGTTTTTTATATGAAAAATATGTCAAAAAGGTCGATTCTAATTTCAAGATGATCATAACTTTGACTATAACTACGACTGGAAGTATTTCCATTTTATACGAAGAAATTGTGCTTTAAATAAATTGTGGATCTATCAACTTTAAATCCCAAATGAATCGTCGTCTTGGTCCTTTGATGCATTCATGAAAACTTAATGAGGCGTACTCAAGTGAATTCGAATACCGTTAGTTAAGGACCACCCCAACAAGCACATCCATATATATTTATGCATTTAAATAATATTATAATACAAATAATTAATATGCATCATTCCATACATCCATATGATTCAATAAATATTATTCCTATTGATTTTAAATTATTCTTATTAATTAATGTCTACTAAAATTCACTCAAGATGGCTTCTCATCAAATCTCTACAAGGAAATGTTTTAAAATATATATATTGTTATTTTTTGTATCTGATATTTATCATTGAGCACACAAATAGAATTAAAAATAAAAAATTATTTCTTTATCTCATATTACTTTTAAGTAGATACGTATATAACATGAGTAATATGCCAAAAATACATACTAGCGAAAAAGTTGATTTGTTTTGCACACTTTTTATTTACTCCTACTCGTAGAAATACAAAAAAATATATAAATTAATAGGCCATTTTGGCACGACACAATGAAGTGAAATAACATATATACAAGATTTTTATGATTTATATGAAAAACAAATTACGCACGTAGAAATGTTAATATTATACAATATATATATTAATATTATACGGTGGTGGGTAATCTGCAAAATATGTGAACTATCGATAGTATATAAATAAAATTATCGAATAAATATACAAGTACTCAGCATATGAATATATAAAAAGTATTAACACAGATTGGCAAATTAACATTAGGGGATGACTGCATACAACTTGTATATCAATTTTAGGACAAAACTTTGCAAGCAATACAACAAACAATTAATTGTGTAACGTAAACTCGTTTTTCGATAACTCTGTTTATCGAGTATGCATTTAATAAAATTTGCCCATCGTTAAGTGCACATGTACTTTGGATAATATATATATATATATATATATATATATATATATATATATATATATATATATATATATATATATATATATATATATATGTATGTATATATATATATATATATATATATATATATATATATATATATATACATATATATACATATATAGCTACAAACATGTGGAAAGAACGATCCATTTAGCAACATGAATTTTAGACACGTCATCGCTTAATAGTATCTCTCGTACATTAGCAACCATAAACCAACTTCGTAAGGTAGTATTGCATCTAACAACCTAAAATGTGATATCTAGAATGCAAGCCGACAATGGTATTAAGAGTTCAAACAATGGCATACACATATGCCAATTTGATCAAAAAGTTCCCGGAATAGCCACCATGTGGCGCTCCCATCGTTCCAAATTTTTTTTTTTTTGTTAAGTTGGTACATCTGTTTTTGATATTCCCTCTAAATCTTAGCGCGTCATAGCTTGACATTTGCAAAAGTTAAGTTACGTAGCCAAAAGTACATCTATCTCTGTGTGTGTTGGCGATTTTTTTTTACAATTTTCAATCAATTTAATGCAAAAAAAGACGTCGCAAAAGACATGATTTGCGAGGCTGAATTCGATCCCACATTCATCAAAAGGATCATTACTGGAGATGAGACGTGGGTTTATGAGTACGACGGAAGGAGACCAGAATTGTGGGCAAAAAACTCGTTATTTGTAATTTTTTGACGAAAAATTCAATAAATACCATCCAACAGCTACCGAATTCACCTGATTTGGTTCCCTGTGACTTCTTTTTGTTCAATCGAGTTAAAAACCCATTATGGGGAACCCGTTTTAGCAGCCGAGAGGAAGTAATGGGAAAAATCGCAGGAAGCACTGAGATAGATGTACACTTGGCTACGTAACTTTTGTCAAGCTATGACGTTAAGATTTAGAGGGAATATTAACAACAGATGTACCAACTTGTAGTTATTCCGGCAACTTTTTGATCAATGTTGTATATATATCTACAAACTCATATATACTATGTATAGCTACATCATGAAATGTATGTAAATCTATTCAAATACTTGTAAAAATACTTTAAAATCCAAGCATTGTCGTTATTTAGGTATAATAGTGGTAATGTTATTCTATATAAATATGTAAATTTTTATAGATAAAAATTTCAAATTCTATAGTTTCAAATGACGCAATATACTAGTGAACAAAAGAACAAAAATCATCCAAAAGGTATTAAAAAGTATATTTTTGGATGCATATTAATTTTTTGATTTTATGCATAGAAATATGTATAAAGTTACATATAAGTATTTTTTATCAACGAATGGTTAAGTTGAACAATCAGCTTAAATTCATGGTTACCTTCCAACAAAAAGAATACTAAATATTTTCAGAGTATAGAAATTCTAAGCGTTGCTATTAAAAAATGTTAATTTTTATTATCTTTTACAGTCATCTTTACATGAAATTACTTGATTCTATATTACCGAATATTTCTTCAAACAAGTGTATTGGGTGTGGTGCAAATGAAACATATAAATTGACAAGTAAATAAAATATTAATGTTTAAGGCGCTGTTTAGTGATGAAGTCTATTTTTTGTTTATGTTTTATTGAGTTTAAATAAATCAAACAAATAAAATGCTTCCTTTATTTATAATGCTTTGTTGTCATTTATATTCGATATCGAATTTAAATATTGCTATTTTTATAATTTTATGAATTTGCGATACCATGACGGTAGATAGTATATTCAAATATATATTTAAAGTGAAAGTCAAACTTTTAATTTGCTAGATTTTCTTTTTTTATCAAATTTCGTTTATTTTTTCA
This sequence comes from Megamerina dolium, assembly GCA_963854835.1. Lineage (NCBI taxonomy): Eukaryota > Metazoa > Arthropoda > Insecta > Diptera > Megamerinidae > Megamerina > Megamerina dolium. Next base: position 54,174,706 of record OY978529.1, read on the forward strand.
TATATACTACATATACATTGCTGCAGTTTTATATCCATAGCGCAATGAATCGAATTTTTATTTGAGGGTTTTTAAAAGATGGTAATTACGATTATGATTATGATATGACCATGAATAATATGATACAATAATAATAGTAATAAGAGAAACAAGTTTTATATACCTTTTTTTTTAATGGTGTTGAGTTCATTAGTAGTCGTGTTAAAAAGTGAATACAATAAAGAAAGTACATACTGCACGTGCGCAATGGATTTTACAACTAGTAGCTATCTTCGAAAAACATCAGCATTTAGTGAATAATTAATAGATCGCTACATTCAATGCAGTTTAAGGAAATGCAAGTAAAGTCGTTAAATATAAAATCTATAAATTTAAAATAAAAGAATAAAATTTAATACAAATCGGTTTAACTTTTCTCATGTTGAAATATTTTGCGCATTGCATATTTTATAAGCACCACTAGGGTGTTGTGGATACCACTTACGATTTAGGCTACCCCACATTATCAAGTAACTCTTAAATATCTATATGGGATGGCTAATGAAAACATATCGTACACAAAAAATGGGAGTTTAGAATTTCTAACTAGTTGCATAAAACTGTAATCTATTCATGCCAAAACGTATAGTATGACAATGTTAAAAGCTTTCATTTTTTTACAAACTAAAGAAAACTTAATTTTATGTCAATGATTTTTTTGCATTATTATCATTGTATTGATTTTAACATATATGTAGATATAATAATGAACAACATCATGATTATGCTGATGGTATTCGGTCATGGTGATGATGATGATGATGGTGGATCTGTTGTTTTCGAAAGTGCTAATGCATTAAAAATTCAATTTAAATTAATTTTTTTTTTCAGTGATTTTTGCTGTTATCTCTTTATTTTGCTTCACATTTTATGTGTTTACAGTCCTAAATAATTTTGTTTACGATAGCAATAGCAACGATGTATTCAAATACTATGTATTATATACTATGTATTATATACAGCAGTAACTCAGTCAGTCAACTGCAGGAATTGGGTTAGCTCAATAAAGTAAGAGTTTAATTGCGTAAATCACTAATGGTTAGCTTAAGAAAAAGAAAATAAATGAAAGTCTTAATGTTTCAATTTGTAAATAATATGAACTTTTCAAGTACTTTGCTCAAATTTGTTAACCCACACACACATATTTTGTGTTAAATTTTTGGCTTGACTGATTTCAAAAACAAATTTTCAATACTTGTAACCATGCTTGAGCTGTTTTGATCATAAAATTAGATATTCTTTCTTAAAAAAATTTGTTTTTTTTAATTTTCTTGTGAGATGTTACGTAAATGATCGATCGATTGAAATGTAATCATTTCGTTGTAAGTTAGAAAGAACATCAACAAAAATTTTTTTCTTATAATTGTAATCACGATTGATATCTTTTAATGAAATATTCTTTTTACAAATTTTTTACAGAGATGTTACGCAAATGCATCACTGGAAAATAATCGATTAAAATCTCATCATTGTGTTGATTTGCAAATGTAATGAAAGGATCACATGTCAGCATGACGTGGAACTAAAAAAATTATATTGGAGGCTAATGAAGAGGAAGAAATAACCTTCGGTACTGGAGAATCTGTCAACGCTTAACATTTTCAGCTGAAGCCAGTGAGCATGAAATGGAAATAGACTGTCTTAGAATGACTTTCCTAAGAGTATTCATTTATCATTGAAACCTGTTCGTATTTATTAATATGTAATGAAAAAAATTACACACTACTTCATTTTCAATCTTTTTCATATGTTTTAATATTAAAATTAAGTTTATATATTATGTGTAGAATCTTATGCGTGCCAGGTTTGCAAGAGAAAGCATTTCACTATTGCTGTTTCTACTTCTATTGTACACTTCCAAATCAAATAGCATGATTCAACTAATTATAACAAAAAAAAAAACAACAACAAAATAATACTATATTTTGCTGCACAGGATATACGAATACGCATGTACCTGTATATAATAAATTCCGGAAAATGTAGAATTAATTGCATATTTCTGTTGTAGTTGTTGTTTTTGTTTCTGCATTGCTACCCACTACCACTACAGCCGATGTATAGTATGTACATACTCCACTTTTTTTTTCCATATTTCATGTCGTTTTAGTTTTGGGGTTGGAAAATTCTATGCAATAGTTGATAGAGCACCATTACCATTACCATAATATGTAGGTAACATTAAATAAATGGAAACTAAACACGTGCTAAGAGTACAATCACCTCGTCGATTTTTTATTAGGTCAGCAGGTTAAAAATTATGCTGAGTATAGCAAAAAACAAATACAAACATTAGCGATACTAAGCAAAAAAAAAAAAAAATCAAGTTTTCTATATTACTGATGGATTTTATTGTAAATTTTTGTTCACAAAGGAATTTCCTTTTTCTTTGTCACAAAAAGCAGATATTACTTATAACAGAAACTATTTGTACTGCACAACAATAACAATAATGAGACGTATACAACAACCTTGTTGAAAAGAGATGTACATGCCTAAATTTTCATATTGTCTATATCCTATTGTTAAATATAAACGCGAAAATCATGTCAGAAATAAACATTTTCTTAGTAACTGCAGTGTTTAGTATGTGAATTCATCAGAAAAAGAATTCAGGATTATAGTTTCAGCAATGAAACTGATCCTAATAAAAATTGGTTGCTAAGAGGAAACAATAAAATATTTTCAAACATTTTCAAAATCCTTTGTAAATTTATTTGCCACATTGCATGTAATTTTTTAAACGGTTTAGTTCAGGTTGCAATAATAGGAAAAATGTGTTCACACCAAGTCAAGGTATTTAATAATAAATCCAATTCCAACGGTAGAGAATCAATGCCTAATACGAAAGAAAATTAAGTCTATGTATGCACTAGAGAAAATCAACACATAGTTGAAGGTGGATTATACTCACGTATGTAGTATTCATATTTTCGTGTACTACTACTCACTCGTACTCGTCAAAATTTGCAAAGTATGAACTTGCAACACGTAACTCAATCTTATGATCGTTATGATATACTTTGTTTTGTATGAGTCACTACAAACTCGAAAAATATGATTCGAAAACTATCTCTGGTAGTTTGAACTCTCATACTTATGAGTCTTGAATCATTTGTTACGCATCTTTAGTATGTTGAAGTTAATTTCCACAATTTATGCTTATTTATGTTTCGAGGCTTCCACATCCATTAATTAAAAGCGAAAAATAAAAAAAATAAATCGTTTTTTTTTATCAAAATCAAAAATCAGGAAATATTTCTAAAATGTATTTGATTTATGGACATATTACTTCACTCAAATTGTTTTTGTAATAAATGCATTTCTGATCATTTAAAATAAAATTGCTAAACAGTAAAATTCTACAAATCATTAAGAAAAGATTTACGTGACATCAAATGTTTAGCAATACAAATTTATCAATAATACTGTAGTGGAACGAATTTTAATTCTTCAATTGTCAATTTGAAACTATAATTTTTTATTGAAAAAATTTTGTATTTTGTATATATAAAATTGCCAATATGGTAAAAAAAAATAAAATATATATAAGAAAAACGTTACAAAAAAAAAAAAAAAAATAGCAAAAATAGAAGCTTTAGTTTCATATTGAATAATGACTAATATGTATGTCAAAACAGCTCCACTTCGGCTAACATCAATGGTTTAAAAAATATTAACATAAATGAGTGAATGCAACGGATCGCTGATGATATACTAAAATTTCATTTGATCAGAAAATAAATTAACAAATATAAAATACATAATAATAATTAAATAAAATCTGCCATAATATTACGCTTTGGCAAATTGCCCATTGATATGTACTAATGTCAAAAAAAAAAAAAAAATTGTATGTACCTACTTATGTATATTGTTCTGAAAAATATACAAATTCCAAGAATTTTCATCAATGAAATATATACTATTTCTGTATAACATGAAAAATATCAAACGAGGAGGTGAAGGGGACAAGTAAGCTTCTAACGAACAGCAGCAGAACAAAAGTTTATTATTTTGTTGACAACAATTCTTTCAATGGTTGCCATAGAAAAAAAAAAAAACAATTTCAAACAAAAAATGGCCAGAATGAAAAGAAAAACTAAGTAACTAAGTAAAAGACAAATAAAAAAAAACAAGTTCCTAATTATAGCTACTTAGAAGCAACAATATTGTATAAATAGAAACGAAAGAAAATGAAAATAAAATAAAAAAACAAAGAAAAATCGATAAAAAAAAGCACGTACACGCGGTGGTACAAAGGTAACTAACCTTTAAAATGTCAAAGTGATAATGCTTGCTGCATGAACAACAGGAGCAAACATATAATTATATATAGTTAAAACAGACTTGTATGATGCAGCAATAGAAAGTCGACAAAATGTCTACCATGTTGAAATATAATCCATTAACGTATGTATTTGTAGCAAAATTTAATTACCCCATGTCAAAACATTGCTGTGTTGATATTATTACGAGTATATTAAGAGAGTACGTTTTATTAATGCCAACATGTAAATATCTTTATTTTGTTTACAGTGAAAAAAAAAAACAAAAATAGTAAACTTGATTGAAAAAGGGAAAAAAGTACAGTGTAGCGATTTAATTCCATTTTCCTATGCCTTTGGATTTCAATATGACAAAAACCTTAACCCTTAATGAACCATCTTGGACAGAAATGCAATTTAAAAAATGCTTTAAAACCCTATTTTCGATAAAAATTCAGTAGCTTGGTGCCTTATATATACGAAGAAATATTTTTTCTTCTCGCTCGCTTAATTTGCTCCTCTAATTAAGTGAAATGTTTATGTTTCATTTTGATTTACAATTTGTTTTGCCGCCTAAAAGTATGCAAGTTTTATTATTGCTGATATCAAACCAAAAATCCTAAAAGTATGCTATATTTTTATTAAAATAATATTTTTTTTGTTTTGTTTTTATAATTATCTGGTATTTTTGAGAAATCGCTAAAAAAAAATGTTTCACGATTTTTGAAGAATATGCCCTGTATTATTAAAATAAGCAAGTAAGTCCAATTACACATTTGGCTTCAAACCGGTATCAAAAATGTAAAAAGTCATGCTTATTTATGGTATCCAGTCTACATTAATAACGATTTCAGTGACCCAAAGCTTACTGATATACAAAATACAACTACTCCGTTTTTACCCTTACGATGTATGGTATCGAAACACTGTGGGACGTTTTGATTTTAAAGCTACGTAAACAATTTTTTGGAACTTTAGTGTTTTTCAGAAACTTTTCGTAGAAACAATATATTGTAAAGCTGGCCGAAGCTGGATTTTGAATGCCAAGAAAAAGCTCAGAAAGAGTAATACTAGAATAATTTATTGTAGCCTTTTGAAATCGATTGGACAATAATGGAATATCAACTTTAACCGAGTTCCTTGGAGTCTCTAGTACAATTTATTGGTTTTATTCATTGCATATTTTCACTGTAACGGTATCTCTCAATTGAAAATAATCTAAAAAATGAGTATATATACACAAAGGTGGGTACATATATTATAGTTATGATTGAGTATTGTTATAAAATATTTTCAATGCATACGTGTAGCTTCAATGAAGCGTTCAACAAAGAAAAAGTGAGATAAATAAGCCTCTGAGTATCAACGAAATACATTGTTGTATCATACCTTCATTTAAAACCAAAAATACTTTTGGTGTTATTTCCGTTATTTGTTTCGTGTGACCCAAATAAACCGATGTAATATTAAGAAGCCCATCCTCAATTTGTCTACATAAACTTTTGCAATTTCATTTACACCTATGTAGGTAACCAATTATAAATTGGCATCCAGTAGGTAAATCAAAACCAAATTAAAACATAGTGAAGAGTTGAAGTAAAACAAAAAACAAAATAGTAGGAAAATAAAACCGTAAAAACCTACAATACTCAAGGGCACACATTCGAGTATAATTAGTTTAGTTTCTTTTCAATTTATTTGGTTGTTGGGTTGGTTTGGTCATACAAGAAAATGCACTTTGAAAATTGCTCAAGAGTGTTTGAAATCACTTTGTAACACTTTAATCACCAATAAATCATTTGTAATGACGATAGTAAGTACACGCTGCATTTAAGTACATAAAAAAATGAGAGTTTAAATATTTAAGCTATGAACAAATTTGGAAATTCATTCGAACATAAAAGTCCACCTAAATGCTATTAACAACGATTAGTGTTTTTTATTGTTGTTGTTGTTGTTTTTGTTTTGGCTCATGCTGCTGCTGCTAATTGGCATTCGAACATTTTTAAGCATAGCTAACATAACTAACAACTTGTTTAGGTTAAAAAAAAAAACGGTTTTATTTTTCTATCATTTTTGACAATCGCATAGCAACAGCAACGATAATAGTAGTAAGAGATTAATAGATGGTACACACATTATACATACTTGTGTTCGTACAAATATTTGTTCACTCGTTACTCAATCGTTCAAATTTGCAATACAATCATTACCTATGCAAATAAATAAATGTAATATACATACATATGTATATGCATATAATTTCTAAAATGCCCTCAGGCAAGTAATTTTATGGTTAAGCGTAGCCATCTATAATTAGAGTCAACTTCATGGCAGCAAATAGGACATATAGCAAACGAGTTGCCGCCGCCTATGGTTCATTAGTAAAAATAGAAAATTAAAAAAACAAAAACAAAAATAATAAATAATTGTAAAGACAAACATAAAAGGTGGTTTTGTTCAGATCACACATCTTTAAAATAAGTCTCGCCACTATTTTATTTTTTTCAATGTCAAGGTTTCTAGAGGCGATTCCCTCGTAGTGGAAAAACCGACTTAAAAATCAATGAAAATCCTATTTTCTAGAGTCTAATTGAAAAACAAATTACTTTTCAAAATATAATACAATCAAACTTTTAGAACGCGCCGATTTCTATATGAATAGAAATTCAAGGTCTTGTACTTGTCAAGGCTACTAGAGGCGATTCCATCGTAGTGGAAAAAAACGACTTGAAAGAGTCTTGAAATATGAATAGAAACTCAAGCTCACTCAATGAAATTCCTATTTTTCTGGAGTCGAATTGAAAAAGAAATTACTTTTCAAAATATAATACAATCAAACTTTTAGAACGCGCCGGTTTCTACAATTTTTTTTTTTTTTTTTTTTTTGAGTTCAAGTTAAAAAGCAACTTGCTAATTTATTGTGTAGAAATAATTAATAATTAATATTTATTATGCATATTATATTTCATTTTAAATATCTATGGTCTTCAAAAAACACCCTTAAACGTACAGGATGATTTTTTAGCAACTTTCTTTTTGGCAACACTGTTTTTGAAAGCTCAGTTGTTTTCGTGTTACATGTTACTGTCAAACTTGTTCAGTTTGGTCTATAATTTAACCATGAATCGACTTGCAAACGAACAACACTTGCAGATTATTGAATTTTAGTATCAAAATTCATGCTCGGTTAAGAAAGTGCATCGTGCACTTTTTTGTGTTCAGCGACGAAGCTTATTTCTGGTTGAATGGATACGTGAGCAATCCAAATTGCCGTATTTGGTGTGAAGAGCAGCTAGAAGTATTGTAAGAACTGCCAATGCATCCCGAAAAATGCACTGTTTGGTGTGGATTATGGGCAGGTAGTATCATTGGACCGTACTTTTTCAAAGACGACGAAGCGAGGAACGTTACTATGAATGGCGAGCGCTACCGTGCGATGATTACAAACTTTTTTTTTGCCCAAAATGGAAGAGCTGGACTTGGCTGACATGTGGTTTCAACAAGACGGTGTCACATGCCACACAGCACGCGAAACAATGGCCCAATTGAGAGACGAGTTCGGTTAACAGTTTATTTCACGTATTTCACGTTTGGGGCCGGTCAATTGGACGCATAGATCGTGCGATTTAACTCCGTTAGACTATTTATTGTAGGGCTATGTTAAGGCTCATGTATATAGCGACAAGTCCGCAACGGTTGACGCATTGAAGAATTGAAGAATTTATTAGTGAGATACCGGCTGATATGTTGGAGAGAGTATGCCAAAATTGGTCCCAGCGTATGAACCATTTGAGGCGCAGCCGCGGTCAACATTTACATGAAATCATCTTTAAACATGGAATTATATAGATCGTTCTATCGACTCAAATAAAAATTTCATACATTTCTCTAAATTTTATGTGTTTTTTTTTTAAATCAAATCCGAAGGCTCTTAAAAAATCACCCTGTATAAGTGTAAACCGATATTGGTACGTATAAATTCAAATAAAATATAAGATCAAGTGATGATGGATACGCTCAATGATTTGTACATAGTATGATGGATAAAAAATATTTGCTGATGAGCTATCATTACCAATATAATATATATAATTATTAAGATTACAATTGTTGTTGTTGTTTCTATTGCTAGTGATTTGTATTTCTTTTTCTGCATGCATTGTACGTTTATATCTTTACAATTATGCATACATCAATCAATGTCAACGATTTATGTATGAGTGTATTATACATAGGATTGACCTAAAAAAATAATATTAGGCATTTTATGTAGGTATATTTATATTTAGTTATAGCTATGGTATTTTCTCATATACGAGCAACAAAAACATATTCGGTAGGATAAAATATATTGCAACACTATTAAATTTGTGAAATTGAAATTCTCATTAAAAAAATGATAAGTGAATGGTGGTGGTTCGGTTTTTATTTCAGAATATATAGTTTCAATTTAGCAGCATCATTTTTTTAAAATTTAATTAAAAATAATTTGTTATTACATTATATATACATGAGCTTGTTTGTGAATATTTTTCAATTTTGCTTCAAATAATGATCGAGATATTCGATAAAAGAAATTATATATTATATTTATGTTAAGCACAATGTTTCATATTAAACTTTAACAGTCTGAACGTAAGAAAACGAGTACCAACAGTGTAAGACTGTATAAATTCTGAATTCAAATGAAAATGCAAATTTAAATTGTGCTTATTGGGTTGGGCTTCATAGCTTCCTTTTAGTCAGTTCTATGGTAAAAAATGTAACGGTTTTTATTCAATACTGGAATAAATTCTCGACCAAGATTCCTCGGTGTTACTAATGTCAGTTATTTTATTCTACAGGGTTAGGCGATTGAAGTGTTACCAACTACACACAGATATATTTGTTGAACCGATATTGCCAACTACGTGAAACTCATACCAATATCAGCTGCTTATATTGTTTACAAACTATCACAAGCATTTGCATCTAAATTTTGTAGGACAAAAGTTATTCGAAATGGAATTCAAACGTAATAATGTGATTGCGGTATATTTGACTGAAAAATCACAGCCAGCTATTGTTCGTGAGCTCAAACACCTCAAAGTGAATAAAATGTTTGTGTATCGTGCCATAAATCGTTACAATGATATAGGTAGCTTTGCAAAACGCTATGGTGGTGGACGAAAAAAAAAACATCAACATCACCTGACATGGTTCGGAAAGTGAGGCCTCGACATGAACGAAATCCATGTCGTAGTGGTAATCAAATGGCCAAAGAATTGAAAATATCCCAGCCAAGCATCCGACGCATATTCCAAAATGAGCTCAAGGTAAAGCGCTACAAGGCATTCGATCTTACAAAAAAGCAACAAAAAGTTAAACTCGAAAGATCAAAGAAGTTGTTACGCTTGCACGAACTTGGCGTAGTTTTAAACATTGTATTCTCTGATGAGAAAAATTTCCCTATTGAGCAGTTCATAAACTCTCAAAATGAACGTGTTTACTTAACTGAACGCACTTCCGAAAATTTGAGACTACGAATGGGTACCCGAAGTGAATTTCCATTTCAAGTAATGGCATGGGCAGCTGTGACCGCCGATGGACGATCTTCAATCGTTTTAATCGAGCCTGGTGTCAAAGTCAATGCGGCGAGCCGTGGGCACGCAAACATTTCATTCGTAGAGCATGGACGGTCCAACAAGACTCGGCACCATCACATAAAGCTCGTGTGAACCAAGAATGGTTATAAAATCATGTTCTGTACTTCATTTCGTCCACATAATGGTTTTCGAATTCGCCAGATGCAAATCCGATGGACTATTTCATCTGGGCCATTTTGGAGTGCAAGGTGTGGACTAAAAAATATGCCAATATGAATGCGCTGAAGAAAGCCATTGTTCGCGAATGTGCCAAAATACCGGAGGATCACATTCGTGAAGCGTGCAACTAATTTTTTTAACTGTTTGAAGGCCATAGTCAAGGCAAAATGTGGCTACATGGAGCTAGAGTGAATGGATTTTGAAATGTTTATTATTTCCACAATTTTTGTAATTTGAATCAATAAAAAATAATTTCACACAAAAAAAAAATATGGTCGCTTGAATAGGTAACACTTTAATCGCCTAACCCTGTGTTTACATTAATTTTTTTTTCAATGAAATAATATTACTTTTAATATAAGCATTCCAAAGGCCACTTGCATAAATGCTAGTTATGAAATTGGAATATTTTCAAAAACTTACAACGTAAGTACTTATTATCTCAATGGGAAGAAGAAAAATAATAATAAATAAATAATATAATAAATAATATTATGGCAAATCATCATCATAAGTATATTCTGTTTGTAAAAGTACTTTAACTAATTCTTTTCTTACACACAACGTGAAGACAAATAATCAATTGTAAATAAGCTGTGACTAAGCATCAAGATGAAAAATCAATAGTAAATACTTGTATGCATTGAATACATATTGAAGACGGATGTATGTATGCATATGCAGAAGACTAGATGAACCTAATGAATAGTACTTATAATTCACTAGTTATAAAAGCAATCACTTCAACAATCCAACTATAAATGTATATACGAGACAGCAACATTTACTGCAGGGCTTACAGATCATACGCCGGCCTGCCTGCATTTGTTAAAAACCATAGGTATGGTGTGTATGTATAAATAACTATTTGCTTAAAAATAAGCGTGAGATTTTGCCCATCATACATACGTTCGTTATTAAAAAACGAACGATGTATTGTTTATAGAGATATGTATATTCATATATATGTATATATACATACATATGTTGCTTAGAGAGAATTCATTGGAAATAGAAAATATGATGCTGGCAGTACGCGGATAATACAACCGCAACAATGATGACGACGACTATAAATACGACATGTTGAGAGCTGTCGCCATAAAGTCTACTTGGTTGGCTAAAACAATAATCGTATATGTGAAATCTAAACACATTTACTCATTTATAGGCAGCACACATATGCATATATATATACAAATGTGTATATGACAATAAAAAATATAGCAAATAGTATTCACAAATAGTGTGTAAAATGGGAAATATAAAAAAAAAATATATATACGAATGAGTAAATACATTCAAGTATGACTGTATATTTGAACATTTATTTTATTTATCTACTACATACATATATTGAATAAGGTTTTAATAAGAAATCGACTAAATCTTAAGTCAAAAGGGCAATAATGATCAATTACAAATTATATATATGTATTAATATAGGTAGATACATGAACAATATATAGCAACAGACACATGTACACTGTACATACCAATTGGAGAGAAAAAAAATTCAGAGATTAAAATTTTTGTAAACTTGATAAAGTTTGAAAAGCAAATGTAAAAAATAACTAATGCAATTGCATTGTTTTTTTTTTTTTTTAAATTCCAGCATTTTCATTGGAGATCATATGCGAATGTAACGAGTGAACAGAGTGAACAATACTAAAATACAAATAAAATAATTGTTGGCAATTTAAAGTGCAATTATTTTGTAAATGATTTTAATCTTTAAATTATTTGCAATTGTAGAAAGAGAAAAGTAGTATAATAAAAATAATAATAAGACAATCATTCATATAGAAACCGTCCTTGTAAATATGCACTCAAGTTAGATAAGTATCTAGCTAAGAAATTACAATTTTAATTTATGGAATACGATTAATATAAAATCAGTTATAAAAAACACACATACTGACTGATATTAATAAAAGTTAAAATAATTGCATGTTATATGCAACTTGCGCGGTATACATCAAATTGAGATTTGAACTAAGATCACCTAAACAAAATATCTAGTTATTTAGTTGTTAGAACAATATTGGAAAATTATAATTAATTGTTATTTTTATACATTTCTAAATAAATTAATATTTCTTTGTTTGGTTATTACTCAGAACAATTATCGTGAGAAAAAAAAAAAATTATATTGCAGCTACATTAAATAGTGTTTATACAAATGTTGCTGTCTTTGTCTTTGATTGCTCTGTATAGGCATGGCATTTGACCGATAACACGACCGATTTTCACAAATGTTGTCAAAATATTTCAACATTTGTTCAAAGTTGTTGTACGAATCAGCGAAAAGACAGGCAAATGGATCTTAAATCGACTATGGATGCGATAGTAATGCACTATATATATACATTTTTTTAAAGAATTTCTGTAGATTCCTTCAAGTGGCTAAAAACATTTTTAAAAAATTTTCGAAAATCACGGCAGAACGAACCCGCGCATATACTCGGGAGTAGGGTATGAAAAATCAGGTAAATAATTGAAATTAGAGACTCCGAGGAACCTTGACCCTGCACAGTATTCCAAGGGACCTACATATATTAGCATATGAAATTGTCAATTATTTGTCGATAGATCGAGTTGTGAAACAATAAATTCTTTGCCTTTTCGAACTAATTTTGATGAGTTGGTCGATCTTATGTTTTGTATATAAATATAAAAGAAACGATGGTAGCATTCTGCATTCCATAATATTGGGTCACATGGGTAACACATGATTTCTTTTGATAGTAGCAAAAACAAGTTCAGATATGGATTATTCTGGTATTTTTTCGTGATCACAAATGCACATCTAAGTCAGATATAAGAGGTAGTTATGTTCGAATTGGTAGCTTAAATAATTTACTATCACAATGAATACTCATCTCTGCTGCCGTTTTCTTCCAATAAGTTAATCAGAATATTTTTTTTTTTTTTTGCAAATAAACTTACCACAAATCATTGCGGATGAAATAATTGATTGTAAATTTTTATTTTTAAATTATCTTTAAGATCACATACCTGTAATTATAATAGAAGAAGAAAAACGAAAAGAAATTAATTAATGATAATTGTAAAATTGTTTTCATAGTGTAAGACACAAAACAAAGAGATTAATATAATATATTGTAATTAAAAAAAATATGCAAGTCAAATTTCAAATTAGATATTTATATACAAACATAAATTATAATTAAGATTAGTATTTTTTTTTAAATATAAATTTTTAGAAAAATATATATATGTACATAAGTTTATGTAAAATGATAATTAAAATTAATATTAGTCAGTGATTTAATTAGTATTTGCTAATCCTCAATAAGAATAAAAATTATTAATTTCTTCTAATAAATTTATTTCGAATTTATTGATATAAATTTGCATTGTAATATGCAAATATTATATTCACGCAAGACATCCGATATTAATCTTAGATTGTTTAGATAACATTATTCGTTTTGTCAGTGAAAAAGTGTATTTCTTTTGAAAGTAATTTATCATAAAACAATATTTCTCTTGCTTCCCTTAAAAGCTCTAGCCAAAAAAGTAAAAGCTATCATTTTTGTTGTATTTTTTATAGAAAAAAAAAAAATATATATATATATATATATATAAATATATTACCTATACTCGTACATATGCACTTACTAGTGCCTAAACATTCGTTCCTAAGTGTGAATACAAGCAATAAAGCGTATACTGCTTTAAACTGGTAAATATCAGCACAAATAATGTGAAAATATTTTTAAAACGCAATTACATAATAATAAAAACACCAAATAAATTTGTGAAAAAATGAACAATTTTAAGCAAAAAAAAAAAAAACATCACGATCACGAAGAGAGTGAATGAAAATATTAATTAGAGAAGAATGACGTAAAGTGTAATCCAGACAAACATATAGAAAACTATCATATAAAAAAAAAAAATAATAAACAAAAGACAGAAGAGAAGATTGAAAAAAGTCATCAAAACAATACCATTTATGGCAATTAAGTTTCGTACTAGGATACGTCATCAATCAAAATATTCAAGATGTTAGAAGAACAAAATTGTTTACTTTCGTCAAAATTGAAGACAAAAAAATAAAAGGCAATTCGAAAAAGTTGTAAAATTTAATTGTACAGGGTTATTCATTCGTGATCTAATAGCCTAGACAGATGGCAGCGTTAATCCGGATTAACGACGCACTTAATCCGAATAAAATACTAACCTGATAGACGGCAGTATTACGGATTAACTAAACAGGTGATTGCTGTTTTATTAGGCCTGCTCGCTTACATTACTATCACTATCAATTTCTGCCATCTATCACACTCGATATGAGAGAATCTACAAGAAATATGTGAACTGAAAACTATCAGAAACTTGTAAATTGACATTCACAGTTCTTAATTGACAGCTGGATTTATTTGTTCGCCAATGCTTTTCATGTCGAAAACTCTTAATAATTGTTGAAAGTTTTTTATAAGCGAACACGCCTATAGTTTTGTTAGTTGGATCAAGAAAAATTCAAAACAGACATTTTTCAGTAGTGTTCCCATCGTAAATTACCCTAATCCTCTTTATTTTGAGAATTAACTCGTAGAGTTTTATAATCCGCATTAGTTAATGCCCGAGTTAATTCGAATTAATTCGTTAATCCGGATTAACACTGCCGTCTCAGGGCTATAAAAAATTAGGTTAAAAATAATACACTCGTAATTCAGCTTCCGAGTATTATATATTGCTTGAATATTTTCGTTATGAATGGAACCTCTTCTACAATAGTGCCAAAATATAGCTACAGCGTTGACTATTTCGAGATTCTCGAGTTACGATAAGAGAAGAGCAGCTTCACGTAAAACACTGGCCTCAGCTGAGACTTTTGTGAGTCTTAAAATGAGCCGGTCAAAACAGACTTGGAAATGTTAAAATGGGAAATCCTATTTCATCCGTCTTATTCACCATTTAACGTTTCCACTATTCACCATTTTATCGTTTCCAAGTCTGTTTTGACCGGCTCATTTCAAGACTCACAAGCGTCACACTTGAGGCCAGTGTTTTTTGTGAGTCTTGAAATGAGCCGGTTCACCAGATGAGCCGATTAAATATTAAGATATGTACATATTCTATAAAATATATAATAATTATCTCATCTTGATTCATTCTGAGAAATATTGCAAAATGAAATTATTGAGATAAATGGATAAAAATCCCAAAAAATTAAATTAGATCGTATTATATAGCGTTTAATAAATAAATAAATATGTGGCCACATAAAGCCCCAAAGGGCTCATTGGCCGAGCTTCTCTTCCATTACTGTTGTGCGTCTTAAATTTTTGGACAATATTAGAAGGGACCTACTTATTTTAGCCGGTTCCGAACGGCAGAACACTTGTGACATCACTTTTTCTGAGCTTTGTCACAGAGTTCTTTAAGAAGCTTTTTCATGGCAAGTTGTTACTGTCGGAAGAATTGCCAATTGCTTGCCGACAGGTGGGTACCGTTCGAAAGAAAAATCTTATCGATATTAAATTTGTTATGCATCAGCCGGGGATTGAACCACCGACCTACAGATCAGAAGGCGAACACACTAACCACTGAGCTACGGCAGCGTTAGTGAGAACAAAATTATGTCGTGAAGAGATTTGTTGTTTGAGCCAAAGTCCCCAAAGACGGTCAGGCCATAGTTAATAATTCTTAACAATAAATAAAAATGGATTAGTAGAAAAAAAAAAAAAAAAATTAAACAAGCAGATAATATGGTTTTTGTATTTGATTAACCAAAAGAAATAGATAAAAAAGAAAAAAAAAAAACAAAAAAACCAAGATAAAAATTCATAACAATCATAATAACAATTTAATATAATTTGTTATTATTATAGCGACGGGAAGCAGCAAAAAACAGCCTCATCAATAAGCACAACAACGCAAAGATTTGTTGTTTTTTTTTTTATCAATTTTATAAATATTGTAATTTAATTTAATTTTCATACTTTTTTTTTGACATTTCTATTATTGTTGTCGTTATTTTTGTGTGTTTGTTTTTATGTGTTATGGTCTGTTGACGCTGCTTCTGCTGCGGCCTGCTGCTACTGGTTGTTTAGCTTGGCTGCTGGTGCTTCATTTAATGTTGGCATAGCCAAAAATATAGCATGACATCATGCTTTGTTACGTTTTGTTTTTCGGTCAGTCAATCTTTCTTTCCTTCTTTCTTTTTTTCTTCGCGCCGACTACCGAATGAGAGTTCAAAACAAATTTGGCGGTAAGTGGTCGGTGGTTATAGGTTAGCTAAGTTTGTTTATTTACTTTTACTTGAAGAAGAGTATTTTGCGAAGAAAAAGAGCTTTAAGTTTTATTTGCTACAGCCTTTTACACTTCTACCCGAGCGATATCATCACTATAATCATCACAAATATGGTATTTATCGTACTCGAACTCTGTGTTGTTTTGAGTGAAACATTTGCAGAAGGAACTAACATGAAGAGGAGAAGAGAGAATATTTATTCGAATAATTTTTGTGTTTATATTTCTACACCACTGTTCCCCATCGAACTGCCTTCCTATTGCCCTGCTTTGTCGTCAAACAAGAAAGCATTTTATTGCTACTTTGGACTTTGCCCATTTTGTTATATTGAGTGCTAGCTGAATCCTTTTATATGTGTTATTTTTAATTTGTTTTTTGATGTTCTCATTCATGTACAATGCATGCGAGTATGTAGACTTGTAGTAGTAGTAACCTTGAACCTGAATCATCATCATCATCCAAAAATGATGATTATTTTTCCCTCACTTTGAATTAAATGCGCGTGGCATGATTGAATGAATGCAACAATATAAATACGTAGTACAGCAACAACGAAAGCAAAGAAAAAAATAATCAAAATAATTACTCCTTTCAAATATGTACACACACATTAGTTTAAGCGATACCTTATTTTTTTTTTGTTTCAGAAGAGTCTAGACCCAATTGTTTAGCTTTAGATGATGAAGCTTTAGATAGTGAGCGGCGTAATCTTGAAGGTTTTGTGATGTGGACACGAATATGAATTATATTCACAATTTTGTCTTATTAAAAAACAATTTTTTTTTTGTGTTTTAATGAATTTCTATTTTACACACATAATTTTAAAATAATTTTGAAAAGAAAAACTCATTAACTTGATAAAAAAAAAATTTAACTATGAGAAATAAAGTTTTGCTCAATTGTTTTTGAAAGAAAAAAGAAAAACTGAAAAAGAAATATATAAGGGATATGAGTTTTTAAAACGTAATGATGTCACATTTGAAAAATAAGAGTTGTTTTGGGCAACCCATTTCGCTAATTTCAAATATGGTTGCCTTTGACGAAAGAACACCTTCAAATTTAAATGTAATCAACTGATTCTGTTGAAGTGCAGTAAATTGTTTGCACAGATTTATTACATATCTCTGTGAACTGCGAGAAAAATGATTGTACAGGGTGATTTTTTTAGCAACTTCATTTTTCGTGTAACATGTTACTGTCAAATATGTTCAGTTTGGGCTATAATTTAACCATGAATCGACTTACAAACGAACAACGCTTGCAGATTGTTGAATTTTAGTATCAAAATTCATGCTCAGTTAAGAAAGTGCATCGTGCACTTTTTTGTGTTCAGCGACGAGCTCATTTCTGGTTGAATGGATACGTGAACAATCAAAATTACCATATTTGGTGTGAAGAGCACCCAGAAGCATTGTAAGAACTGCCAATGCATTCCGAAAAATGAACTGTTTGGTGTGGATTATGGGCCGATAGCATCATTGGACCGTACTTTTTCAAAGTCGACAAAGGCAGGAGCGTTACTGTGAATGTCGAGCGTTACCGTGCGATGATTACAACCTTTTTTTTTTGCCCAAAATGGAAGAGCTGGGCTTGACTGACATGTGGTTTCAACAAGACAACACACATCACGCGAAACAATGGCCCAATTTAGAGGCGAGTTCGGTGAAAAGTTTATTTCACGTTTGGGGCCGGTCAATTGGCCGCCTAGATTGTGCGATTTAACGGCTTTAGACTATTGTTTGTGGGGCTATGTTCAGGCTCATGTCTATAGCGACAAGCCCTCAACGGTTGACGCACTGGAAGCCAATTTATTCATGAGATACCGGCCGATATGTTGGAAAGAGTATGCCAAAATTGGACCCAGCGAATGAACCATTTGAGGTGCAGCCGCGATCAATATATACATGAAATCATCTTTAAACATTGAATTATATAGATCGTTCTATCAACTCAAATAAAGATTTCATACATTTCTCTAAATTTTATGTTTTTTTTTTTCAAATCAAATCCAAAGGCTATTATAAAAGGACCCTGTACAAAATGTTTACCAAAATATGTCCGGTATGTCACTTATCGGTCAAAGTTTTGGTAGACCGTATATCGGAATAATATTAAAACCATAGAAGTTTAATAATATTTTATTCTACAATGTGGTTACCGAAGACTGTTCAGTTCAATCACTCTCAAGGCTGTACTTTGCTTAAATAATTTTTTTGTAGATGCTTCAGTCTTTTTCGAAATAAGATTGTAAATTGGAGTCCGTTGTCGTTATATAAGGTAACTCGCTCGAAAAACCGTGATGTTCAACGTAAAATCTTAAAATTGCGTGTCCTTTAAGAAAATAAATGCGCCTATTTGGTTTTATATGACCAATTTGAATAAACGATGTAGAATAGCTTTAGACAATTTTCTTTATAGGCAATATTTGGCAATTTTTTGAGATTAAAACTAATCATTTAGAGTAGATGTATAAAATAACACGCAAATTTTAAATCTAGAAGAATAATTCATATCTATTAAAATAGCTACAAATGCTATCATTGTTTTGCTATAGCAACATTTTATGTTTGCATTTGAGACAGGTGTTATATGAAGAATATTTTTTATGCACGCAATATGTTGCTGCGCAGTTAATTAATGTATCTAGAGATGGGGGCATAAATGAGTCATTTGCATTATTATGAGCTAATGCAAAGTCAGCAGCAAATGTCTTTGAAGACTATGTATCGGTATAGACGAAATACTGCATATGTATATACAGTGAATCAATAAAAAATTTGTACAGCAAAGTGATTAATGCTTTTAAGTTGCAACCACAAGTGGATAAACATAAATTTTATGTATTTGTGGTAACCCAGGGCATACATGCCATGCAACAAGCCATATTTATCAACTCAAAATATTACGAAATTTTTACAATATGCCAAAGAATATATTCATCGTGATGATAATGACTTTTGGCATTTGACTGTAATTTTTACAGATGAGTTCAAATTTAAGACGGTAAAGCATGGATGAGATAGCGTTATGATAATCGTTATGATATTAATAGGCGTTGATAATCTTGTCTTCATTGATGGAATAATGAACAAAATGGACTGCTTAGCAATAAAAAAAAAATTTGGTTCAATTTGCTGCAAAATTAAATATCAATGGTGATTATCGGCTCGTGGAGGATAATGACCCAAAATATTATGCGTTAAATATTATTAACGAATGGTTGTTGCATCATGTCAAAAAAAAAGTACTTCTACAAGTTAACTTGGTACTGTGAAAATGGCGCATAATTATTCAAAATAAAAAAAAAACACAATTTTATTTACTTTTGGTATTTCAGCTAATAGCTTCAGAGATAGTTGATATCGAAGACGAATCACTTTGCTGTACGTTTTTTTTTTTAGGTTCACTGTATAATAATATTACGAATTTATATAAGTACATATGACACCATCATTGAAAAAAGAAGTTGCATAGTAGCATTATTTACTAATACGTAATACTCAAGACGCGCCACAGTAGGCGAATTACAAAAAAAAAAACACATCTAACAAACAACCAATTTAAAATGAAAAGTGGCAGATACGAATATAATGTATGAAAGGAATAGGAGACCATACAAATGGTGTAAAATAACGACGCCATACGTCAAATTGCTAGAAATGGCTTTCATTCTGGGTGGTAATTGGGTAGCAAAAAAGAAAAAAAAAAAAAAACCACAAAACAAAGACCAAAATAAATTAACCATATCGAAGAAATGAATATTGGAGAACAAAAACAAACAAAAAAACACACACAAAATACGCAGAACGCAAACTACAAATTAAAATGACATCATAGGTTCTGCGTATTCCTCATTTTCCCCCCTACAGGTTGCTTTCGACATTATTAGAAACGCACTTTGTTGCTCACTTGGGCATATAAAAAAAATGAAAAAATGAAGTCGTAAACAAAAACGAAATTCATAAAAAAGTAAAGTAAAAGAAGTTTATTCTTCTTGTTTTTTTTTTTTTTTGAAGTGAATGATAACATGTTTTTGTTTGCCTTTAAATGTCTGTGGTTTGTTAATTTCACTTTGTCTTTACTTTTAACTACGTAGTAAATTTTGAGATATGAGAAATATTACGTTGAACATTGTTGAGAATTGACTTAGGCTTTTCAATTTGTTCTGTGGATTTTGTTCCTTCACTCAACTTTATTTAGACACAAACAGAGTTAATTATATTTTGCAATGTAGTTGCGCCATTATCAGCCATTACTGATATTTTTAATCAACTTAATTTAAATTTAAAAAAAGAATATATATTTTTCGCATTAACATTTAAATTCAAAATACTTGATTACAAAGAAAAAGTGTTATTAGGTTTGACATTATAATAAATAAACATAAATTACATTGTTAGTATTCTAACAATTACATTCCTTAATAATATTGTATATAAATTTAGTAATTATGCATACATAATAAATCCTAAAATATGATTTTACCCAGTATATAATAAAAAATTTTTAATAAAACATGCTTTTATGATCAGAAAAACATGATACAAATGTATAATTTCAATATATTTTTGTTTTGATAGTATAACTACAATAACAAAGAGCCAATTTAATTGTAGACGAAACAGAGACAGACATAGAAGAAGAGATGAGAAAATATTGCATGTGAGCGTATGAAGAAAGAACCCAGAATTATATATGTACTACTTCATATGATAAACTAATTGAGAATTATATATGCAATATATATTAACAATGAATGAAAAATTACTTGCATTCAGTTGAAAAAAAAAATACCAACTACAACAAAAACGAATAAAGGTACGAGCATAAACAACACCAACTCTATGGAAGTGATATGAAACGAACGAACGATCGAATGAACGAACGAACGAACGAACAAACCAAATGAATGCCACACACACACACATCACAACGACGATGCACACGATTCATATCAAATACAATCAAATAGAATGTACATCTTCTTTACACAGGCTGACCTGTTCAATGATGCTGTCGGTGATGTCGCAAACATGACAGCCGCCATGCCATCTAATGGTGTCATCATCATCAATGGATTCGGATTTTGTGGTGAATGTTGCGATTGTTGTATGTCCTTCTGTTGACGTTTTGGCACTGGTAAACGATTAATTGTCATCCCAAAAGCTGGATCATAACTTGTTGAAATTTTTATGGGTGCACTACCAACAATGGCAGCGCCCGCTGCCGCTGCCGCTCCCGCAGCAGGCTGAGGCTCTGGAGAACCACAATAGAATGGCGAATATGGAAATGTTGTTGTGGTAGGGCTAGCACTATAGGCCATATGTGTTGGTGATGTTACGTGTGGCGTTTGATGACCACTACCACCACGACTACCGGGCCGGCTCATATGTTGTGGACTATTGCCAGCACTTATCGGAATTGGTATAGAGCGTGA
This sequence comes from Megamerina dolium, assembly GCA_963854835.1. Classification (NCBI taxonomy): domain Eukaryota; kingdom Metazoa; phylum Arthropoda; class Insecta; order Diptera; family Megamerinidae; genus Megamerina; species Megamerina dolium. Next base: position 54,196,543 of record OY978529.1, read on the forward strand.
ACGACTTGCTGTGTAAAGGGTTGGTGAAAATTGATCGATTGCCTCATCTTTATTGATATCATCATCATCATCATCATTATCACCATCGTCATTACCAACAATAATAGCACCATCATTATCAATATCGTTATCATCAAGCCCTACACTATTCAAACGTTCACCAACATTGAATAGATCTTGCGTTATATCTGTGGCAGGCAGTTTATAACGTTCATCTCCAAGTGCCAAATTCGTATAAATATTATTATCCGATTGAGCTGGCTGTGTTGTGGTAGCGGTGGTGTTGGCAGTGGCAGTGATTTTAATGGTGTTGGTTATACCGCTTGCCCAAACTGTATCATCAACACATAATGAAGTTCGTTCAGAGATTGCCTTCGAATAGTATAACAAATTGCCATTTCTATTGTTCATATTACTACCCTGGCTATTGGTAATTAGCGTGAAATTATCATTACTAATCGTATTGTTGAGCATTGTTGAGATGATAGGATGTGCTGAAATATGCGGTGTACTGAAAGCGCGTTTACGATTGGTGCCAGCAGCTGTTATGGCTATGGCTTGGGATAGACTGGAAACACTACATGGTTTTTTTTTTTATAAAATCATTATAGAATTTTTGTTTTTGAAAATGTTGGCCAAAAGTGTTGGTTGATTTTGTGAAGAGATGTCAATCGTTGTACGATTTCATGGTGAAAATCGAATAAAATTATACATACAACAGAAAATATATATATATAGAAGAAAAAGAGAAAGAGAGAAAATTCACCAATTAGAAAACTTAAATTGACTTTATCTTTATTATTATTTATTTTCTTCTTCATAATTTGGGAATGCAATGGTAAAACACAAAGTTAAAGGTTAAAGTGACCAAGAAGATTTCATATATAGGGGTATATGCAAAATGTATGGTTCATATGATAATATGTATAAGATTCAATGATGCTTCTTACCTAAAAGTGGAGTGGAGCAAGTAGAGTTGAAGGTGAAAAGGTTTTTGCAACGCTGAGTACATTTTTTTTTCTAAATTAATAAAATTTTCTTATAATCAAATTAAAAAGATCTACAAAATAGCCTCTATCTATTTATAAAATGAGATAAACATTTTGTTGTCCTTTACACACCCTTTCATTTCACTTATGAAGCTTAATGTAAGAAATTGGATAAAATTGGATTGTTTCTTCCTATGGATTTTAACATATTTTCTTTTCATAAATACTCTGTATGAAAATTGTAACAAGGCTAAATCGTAAAATCGGATAAAATAAATAGATCCATTATAACTCTGTATAAATTTTAAACGCACAACCATACTGAAAGAGAAGCTCAACCATGGTTTTTAAGAGTTCATATAGCCAATTACAAAAAGGATTCTATATTTATACTCGACTGTATACTTTATTAGATTAATTTTAATTATTTTCATAAAAAATCTCAAATAATTTCGGTTATACATATTCAGTTAATAATATCAACAATACAAAATACCATAAAATACAATACAATAAAAAAAACTTTAATTACAAAAACAATAATAAGCTGGCCTATTTAGCATTACGTACAACAAATGCTTTTGCCAAATTGCTTGAAAATTTCATGTAACTCATACGCAATGCATGACGATGACGAATTTATGCAATACACGATCAATACATATGAGCGTATACTTCAAATTACCATTGAGCGCATTTGCAGTGTTATTTTTATGCTTGTGCATTGTAAAAATTTTTTCATTTTTCATCTTGTTGAAACTTGTAATTACCACACTCGAGTGGCAATAACAATCATAATAATAAAATAAACATTAGCATATGTTGATGATGGCGCCAGAAGAATTATATTGGCAACACAGCATGTATATATGCATACTTTTTTCGATGTAAATCATCATCATGATGATGATGATAATCATAATGATATGATGATAACGGTGGAGCTATTACTACTGCTATTGTTGATGTGTTTTTTCAAACTACCTATTTCTCTGTTTTCCAATTTTACTAATACTCTACATCATTACATTAATTTTTATTACGTTACAAAATACCAAATACAACAAAAAAACAAAAAATTCCATATTTCTCGCTTTAGCCAACGCAATTGGTAGAAAATTGTCAATTACACCATTCGCTCGTTGATTATTATGTGCATATGTGTATGTGCGTGTGGCAGCAGCTGTGACCAAATAGTTGTATATATTATATATATGGATATCATGTCAGTTTCAGTTTCTTTTTGAATTTTCTTCCGGAACTCTTTGCAATTGCTGTTGTTTTATAGATGACTTGTTGACTTGTTATATAGATATCTATGTTCATATACTACAGAGGCAAGCCCCTGTATGATTATGTTGCAGCATGCACAAATGCTAAATAATGTATTGTACATGCCTGCACGTCATAGATACAACCATACAATATATACACAACGTCTAAATTTGTGCAAAAAGTGAAATACGAAATTTCTAGAATGCACACATACGAAGACAGAGTCTCATTTGTACACGTCATATGTATTTAACAAGCCATGAAAGTTGTGTAGTAATTATGTTGCAGACAATTTTTTATTTTTTTGTAGATATTTCTTGATTTTTTCGTTTCTTTACTTTTGTTGTATTTTCGATCGCATATGTTAATTTTCTGATTTAGTGTCTACTCGCACCAGCAGCAGTTTGCGTTGTAGCATATTTTATGATACTGTTGGTGGTTCATTTATTATTATTCTAATTTCTAATTGCTAATTATATATTTTATTTTTATGTGTTACTAATTGATTCGAATAATGATTTTATATAAAAATTAAATATTCGCAAGATTTGAGACCAAGTTTGAGTATACAGTCAAACTGCCAAAAGCTCTCGAATTTTTCAAGTGAGTATTTTTAGCAAAAATATAAATAAAAAAACATTTATTGTCAAATAGTCCACCTAAAAATCCGAAAGTAACTCATAGAAACTTGTAAAAATGAAATAAAAAGAACCAATATCAACAGAATATTTTTGTTCGAATTCAGTCGAAAGACCGACCTCAACTAATCAAGACATGTACTTATTATAAATAGTGCTGTACGATGCATCGTTTAGTCGAACAGTGTGATTAATCAAAATTCGCACAAGAATTCATTAATCAATTTTGTGGTGGGTGTTGATGAAAAGTGAGTTATCATCGCGGCAGCACTTGGGATTTGCACTTAATAAATATGCAAAAACAAAAAAGAAAAAAAAAAAGATAATTTCGAACCTAATTTTCTTAGGTTTTAGTACTATTAAATTGACACCTTTGTATAAGATAGTTTCTTAGATATCATTTATGTTCCATGAGGTCAGACTAGGTATTGCTGTGCTTGAAAATTTTGAAGAAAATTGTTTATATTTATCACATTAGCTGTCTATTAAACCTTTGCCAACTAATTTTTTTTTTCATTGATAAAAACAAAATGTTCAAATTTTAGCATTCATCTCGAGGTGAGACACCTCAATATAAATATCTAAAGTATGAAGAGGCATTAAAAATAAGAAAAACACAACTAAAAAAAATTTGCAAATTAAAAATAATTATTACAAAATTTCAATAAAATCATATATATGTAGTTTTATTTTTATTTTTATGTTACTTCTTTTAATTTTTGTTTTGAATATACGAGCAAGCACTAGCATCATTAACAGTAGTAATATTCCCATACAAACTTTTTGTTTTTATTTACCATAAAATAAATGCATCTATATAAATGAACACTTTGTTGTTGTTGTTGTTGCCACACTTTACAATAATATCAAACAACTGCAGCGGCATTGTATGCAGTTTTTCATGTTTCCCCATTATATTTTATTTCCCCACCGTCATTAGTTGCTTGAAGTGTGTTGCAAAACAAGCGTACATGATGATGATGATGATGATGATGATGATGATGATGATAATGATAATAAATTGTTATTCTTTATTGTTGCAATTGTTGTTGTTGCTGTTGTTGAAGTTGTGTTGTGTTTTTATTTTTGGCGCACTTTTGCTTTCAAATAGACATGTACAAATGCATTTGCATATAAGTAACATATACCTATAACGATTCCATGCCCATATATATGGCAAATACGAGTAATCAATGTTGATGTTGCTGCGGTTATGAATGCTGTTGTTTTGTATTATTATTATTATTATGCATATTATATTGCCACTACTGTTGTGATTGCTACTTGGTTGCGTGTAAATAATTTTCAAGGAAATAAAAATTTTTTTCATATACATGGTTGTTCGTAAAGAAAACAAAAAAAAAAATAAATAAAAAAAAAATTGGGTGAATGGAGCTGCAGCAACAAACAACTGCAATAACAACATCTGGTCAATTATAAATACATTTTTATAGATTTAATAATAGAAAAGTGTGAGAATAGAGGGTATTGTAATAGAGACGCAGCATGGCACATATATACAACCACTTTTACAACATATATAAATACATATACTCAGTAGATAAAATTAGGTTGGAAAATATCCTAACTAGTTTTGACACTAGTTAAGCAATGTATCAAGGAATTTCACCCTTAGCTTGGGTATAGTTTAATATTGATATGCTCGATTTTTATATGAAAAGTGAAAGATGTGTTGTGATCATGGCTACATTAACGAAGTATATAATCGGAACATAGTTTTATGAAAGTATGGTTTACTAAAAAATGTGACAAAACGTCATCGGTCAAAATGACACAAAATGATCTGAATCAATTTTCTTGTAAATTTCACAATAATTGACTTTAATTGGTAGAAAAATATAAACAAAAATACTTTTTTTTTAGACAATTAAGTTGTTGACATCGATAATAAAATTGTATAAATCATTTTTCATATATTTGCATTTTTTTTTTTCAATTAAAAAAATCAAAAATGAAAGTTTTCGTGTCTTTTATGCATGTTATAGAATTTTATAGAAATATACATACAAAATAGTATAAATTTACATACGCAATGTGTATTTTTATAATAAAATATCCTATTTTAGAACTCCTTAGCAATTTAAGCCATGCACATTTTTGCCTATCGGGTATGGCGGATGTAGAAATTCATCTGTGTAGGTAAATGACAACTAGAGTTAGCATATTTGCAGTAACTACATAGTAAAATAATAGAAAAAAATAGTAACAACAACGATGCCATAACTATGTATGATACGCTCTACTCTACACTTGAATGCGCAACCATCATCATCATCATCATCATCATCATCCTCGTTACCAATATCATCGTAGTCATCAACAATAAACTAAATCAGATAAAAATGTTGCAACAAACTATGTGAAGAGTGATAGTAAAGGGATCGCGCAGCACAATATAGACAAAGAGAGAGATAGAAAAAAAAAAAGAAACAATATGTTACAAATATTTTATCACGGATATCAAATGTTTCTATAGAAATAATGTAATGCGAACTATTTGTGTAGTTGTTGTTTCGTTATTATTGTTGTATTTATGTAGTTGCAATACAAACATTTCTTCAAATCCGGATTTATGGCGCTTTCATTTTATGTTGTTTCGATATGAAAATTTTTGTTGTTTTTTTTTTTCTGTTTGCCTACTTTCTGCTTTCCTTTATACTCGCTGTACATACATATGTCATATGTTGTTGTGCCAGCAATACGAGGAGTATGCGTTGTCATGTTAGTTTTGCGATGCTGTCAATATTGTCATTGTTGTTGTGCTGTTGTTGTATATTTGACAATCCAACTTGTTAAGTTGTTGATTTCTTCCTTCTTTCCCTATTAGTGTTGCATGTTGTTGTTGCTATTATTATTACTATACTATGTCACGCTTATTGTACATAGATTCATCGTTTGATAGACAATTCAAATTTATACATTTCGTAAATAAAAATATACATACTTAATATGGACATATGTTGTATGTGACGAATAACTATAGTTTTACGTAATATCTATAATCACGTAAATGCGTGTTTGAATTTTTTTTTTTTTTTGGTTGAGCTTGACTTCTGATTATATCATGAAGGCAAAGACTTTGAATGACACGGAAGATATTAATAGAATTAATTACAAATAATTGGCAAAACCAAAGGGTTGCATGATACTTTCATAGGTATAGGTGTATAATAATAGGCAAAGACAAATGCTGTGCATAAAAAATTATAATTTGAATTTCGAAATGCACTGTGTTAATTTTCATTATATTTGTTAGTAGGTTGACGACAGAATAATGACGAATTTTAAAATAACGTGAAATTGAATGAAAAATTTACAAACTTTTGGGTTTTTCTTTTAAGCAACTGCAACGAATACGTAGCAGTGTGTTATATTAACAATCCTCTAAAAAATGGCTTCAGTTTTCCAAAAATATTATTAAACGTAAGAAAATAAGATTTATATTCAAATTTTATAAAAGACAAAGAGTAACTTACAAATATACTTATACAATATTACTTGTATGTGTGTGTGTATATGAATGAGGCATTGTTCTTACCTGAAAGAAGAAGAAAAAAAAAAACAAATTAATAAAAGTGATTTTGGTCAATTTTAATATAAAATATAAAAATTAATTTACAACTATACTTATGAGTAAGAATCGGCAAGTTACTTGCCTCGCACTGTACTGTATTACTATAATACAATAGAACTAATCGAACAGGAGTTGATTTCATTTCACTCAAACTACATGAAAATATGAATCTTTGTCGTTTTATTGGCACACCGATTGTCAGTTGTCGAATAAAAACTCAGCTTTAAATCAAATTTAGCCACAGTGAGTCTTTTTTAGAGACATTTGTTGAAGGATATCTTCACAAACATCGCAAATTTACCTAGTTATCTTCGCATTCAATTTTTAAAAAGTGTGAAACATTTAACATTACTATTAAAAATTGTCCAGCGATACAGGAAATAAAGACTTTTAACAGAATCAGCAGCGCCATCTCTTGTTGTATCATAAAAAATAATATGAGTAAGAGAAAAGAGAAAGCTTTTACAGCGAACATGTTAAGAACCAAATGTTAAGAAAACTCTCAATATGTGCGAAATCGGTTTAAATGTTCACTAAATATGAATGCATTTCCGAATGGGTTGTGTATTTGCTAATATTAAATATAACAGAATGTTGTATGAACATTAGAACTGTGCGATTGTCGTTTAGTCGAACAGTATCATTAATAAAAATCATAATCAATCAATCATACGAATTATATGATTAATCAAGAAATTTTACATTTTTAGTTTTTCTATGATTTTTAAATTTTATTTGAGAACAAAAATTTTACATGTATTTTCATATTCGCAACTTTGGAGAGCTACCTGTTTACTTTGTATTGGAAAAAATATTATAAATATTTTGAATATTTTATTCTGATTATTCGAATAATTTCAATTATCATAATTACGACTTTTCGAATAATTTCTTATTTGATTAATCAACAATTTTGATCAATCAAATTGTACGACTAAACGAATGAACACACGGTTCTAATGAAGATCTTCATGCAAAGGACTTGTAATCCTAAAGAAGTCATATTTTCGAACTATGATTACAAAATTACATTTTAATAATTTCATTGTTTTTATATTTTCGTCTCTATATATGCATATACCAGTAGAACTAAATAGAATTAAATGTCTCATTTCAAATGGAATTCGATCTAATTTGATCCCATATGTGTATGAAAGAAGTCATATTTTCGAACTATGATTACAAAATTACATTTTAATAATTTCATTGTTTTTATATTTTCGTCTCTATATATGCATATACCAGTAGAACTAAATAGAATTAAATGTCTCATTTCAAATGGAATTCGATCTAATTTGATCCCATATGTCTATGACATTTTTCTGTTAAATATCTTACAGCATAGCAGCTCTGTTCATCGGTTATGATCTTGCATCTACTAAAACTGTTCTAAAATCAATAGAGTACTTTTTTTAGAACTGCAAACTCTATGCTTCAAGCATTTGCTGAACTTCAAAATTGTATGCAAAATTAAGCAAAAATAGAAACATTACCTATGACATGCTTTTGTCAAATTTAATAAATTTAGTAATGTAAATCACATAACATTTTTGCAATTAAATTTAAATAGTTCATTTTTCACTTAAATATGTAAGCAATTGCTAGGTTTTTTCTTTGCAAAGCAATTCAATGAAGCGATTGCTAATTATAGCAAACTTTTTCATTATGTTCATTTACATTCTCCATACTCTTTTGACCATGAACTCTTATTTACATGTAACATTGGCTTTTATAATATTTCTGATAGTTTCATTATCTCTGTAGATATGCGTGCGTATCGACATATTTTCTATTGCTTTTGCCGTTTCATTTTTAGAAATAAATGTATGCTCTACTTCTTGCGATTTTACATATAAAAGTAGGGGAGAAAAACAAAAACAATAATGATGAATGGCTATTGATTTAAATAGGTCAAGGCGTTTTCTGTTCTGCCACTTAAGCGGTGGCAATTAAACGAGACGCAATCGACACCCAAAAAACGATCATTAATTTTCAGTCAATTTCTTTTGACATCAATTTTTGGGTTTGGTGGAAGAAATATCAAAAATCATTTATATATATTGGTGATGAGAAAGAAAACTTATAAAAAAAAAAACAAAAATCAAAAGTAGACACTTGCTGAATTTTTCAACCATTACTTTATTGTACATACATATACAACAAAAATCAAAACATTCAATAACAAAAAAAATAAAAAAATACTAATACTAATAGAAACAATATATTGAAACGCAATAACATAAAAATTTTACTAAATACGACGACGACGACAACGACGTTGATGACACCAACCAACGAAAATGAATAGCAAAATACAATAATTAAAGAAATTAACTAAAAACAATAGAATATATGAGAAAGAAACAATAACAACAAACATCAACAATAATAAGCAAATCGATTACAAAGCAAATAGCGAATAAAAACCAAAACAACGACAATAATAATTTTGCAACCAACCACAGTTTCATTTCAGTTTAGTTCACGTGTAAAATAAATAATAAAACAATCATAAAATCAAAACGAAATGAAGCAAATATAAAGAATAAGAACAAAAACAAAAGCGAAAATATTTATAAAAATAACAAATGAGCGATCAGAAAAAAGCTTACGCTTGCATCAAATTCAAATATCAACAATATTACTGAGGTTGCCAGATTGGGAATTAATACAAAGTTTAAAAAAATTTTTCAAACGAAATAAATTTACTTAATTTTGGACAAGTTGGAGCTATATACTACCTATTATATCGAGAGTGCTTGAGAACTAATAACTTATTGCGAGTATATACAAATCATGGCATATACATTGAATACAATGGGAACGAATAAAATGAATGTTAATGATAGAATAAAAGATTATGTATTGCGCAGGTCCGTTATTATATTCTGAAAGAGTTTGACAATCGACTGATGAGATATGACGTCACAGTAGAAACAAATTTCTACGAATAGTGTAAAATCTAAGAAGTGGATAGTTTAATTTTATTATTTAAAATAATAACTACAAAAAAAGAAATTAAGAAAAACGAAGTATGGAGATGATATGCATTATCGAATTCGTAATTTATATTTCACCTTTCCTTCCACCTTCCACCTTTCTCAGGTACTTTGAAATTATCAAAAATATATGTACATCTTTTCACTGAATTCTTGATACTATTTTAAAAAGGTACCATCTTTAACTCCATCAACATAGTTCCCCTATGCAGCAGCACTTCCGACAAACAAGAATTGGACGACCTTGCATATGATGCAATTGAAAATCTGGCTAGCTATATATGTCACACACTCCCAATGAAATCGAGCGAATTCATCGACTTTACTCACTTGGGTGAATCACCTGAGCGAGGGTGGTTTAGCAAAGATAACAGAAACGACGATGGCCCACATAATTAATTTTGAAAAAATTTTCGAGGCACGATGTAGCTCAAAATTTCTTTGAAAAATAGGAGCTGATGAAAAGCCATTATTATTTTACTTGAATATTCTAAAAAGTCAAGAAGTTTAGTAAATGTATGAAGTGTAAAAAGTGTATACATACTATATTCTCTATCTATTTTTTCAATAAATAGGTGAAGAAAATTAGGATAAATAGAAAGTAAAAGCCACCCTGATTCCTCTTCCGAAAGTAATAATTTGTCTTGAAATAGGTTCTAAAAATGCTCTAAAAAGTTCACAAAAAGCGATGTAATGCTCGTTCGTAATCGATCGTACTGTCCAAATATAAGAAGCACAATTCTTGCAAAAAAGTAAGTTAGGTTAGGTTATGCGGCTGCCCTCTCTCTGTGAGGACACACTTAGGCCAGAAAGGCCCATTGCGATACCACCAAGCTTCTCTTCAAATACTGTTGTGCGTGTTAATTTGGACAGCATTAGAAGGGACCTACTTATATTAGCTGGTTCCGAACGGCAGAACCCTTGTGATGTCACTTTAACTTAGTTTTGTCACAGAGCTCTTTTAAGAAGAATTTTCGGAAAATTGTTACTGCCGGAAAAATTGCCAATTCTGGGCGGCAGGTGGATACAGTTCGAAAGAAAAATATTTTCGATATCAAATTTTGTTATGCTCAGAATCAGAAGGCCAATGCACTAACCACTGACCTACGGCACCCACTACAAAAAAGTAACAACTATTTATATTTTTATTTTATTTCATGGTCTCATATTTTATTATTTACACTATATTTGAATTGAAATAAACATGTTTTTTCAATACATTGTAATCTCTCGAATTATCTGCTGTGAAAATATATAAATATAAAAAAATTTAAATAAAACCCGTAAAATATGGGGAAAATTCTCAAGCTGGCCACACTGCCGCCTACTATTCTCTTTCGTACTCTCTCATTGAGTACGATTTGTGTTGATTTTCATCAATAATATTATCTCACTGGCACTGGTTGTATTATATGTTTCGCTTGTGAGTACTAAAGAAACAAGTGAATGAATAGATGAAAATTAAATTTTTGCATTTTTCACAATTTGCGTATAAAAAAAAGAATTGATAATAAAAACCTATTTATAATTTATTTACATTTTACTCTGTATTTACAATATCTACTATAAAATATATTTTTACACTTGTTGTTTTCAATCAATGGTGATTTTTATTTTTTTTTACGTAATCTATTATTGTTTTTCTTTTCATTCATTGCGTAGAATTGTAAAAAAAGTACTAATAAAAATACTTACTACATATGTAGTAAAGTAGGTGTAGGTAGGTAAGCTAAAGAAGAGGCACATGTGTAGGCGGCTATTTCTTCAAAAAAAAAAAAAAAAAGTTAATAAGTATAGCATCAATACATAGGATATTCTATGTAGTAATAATGAATATATATGAAATATAAAAATGAAACAACAATTGGCATAAAATAAAATAAGTCATAAAATGTGAAATTTATGATTATATAAATTTATTATATGCATTCACCCACCCTGTATTATCATCATCGTCATAATCATAATCATGAGTTTTGTTCTTTGAAATTTTGCACAGCGCCACCCCACATATTTTTATATGGTATGTATCGACGTCACCACACACATACATACATATCCATATATCCACATTAGCTGGCGCCACAACACACACCACATTTCACATACGACAAACATATACATACACAGGTGTACATTAAAACATGTGAGACGAATTACGCCAAAAGTATTTGAACATTTCTAGCTAGCCGCAGTCAACCAACCGACCGACCGACCATCTCTAGGCAGTCAGTCAACCAGCTAACAATAAGCTGCTAGCTAGCAAGAATCAGCAATCACAAGGGGAGACCAAAAAAAAAAAAAACCACTAAAGCGACCAGAAGCATATGTATAAAGAATGCTAGAGTAACTCATAGCGGCAGCAGTATAGCAGTAGCGCGGCAAAACGCTTTTCAAAATGATTTATGCGCGTGAATTTTATAAAACAAACCAAACAAAACAAAAACGAAACGACAACAAAATAATAGCGATCTAGTCAAATGAAATGAAGTCAAATAAGCAACAAAAAAAAAAAAACCTCAAACACACATGAAAAGCGATATAGAAAAAAAAAAATGTTTTTGCATAAAAAGCTAAGAAGGTTCTAAATAGAATAAAATAAAACAAGTTTAACAAAAAATCGAGTCCAACAAACGAAGAGTTCAGTAATTCGGATGAATTAGATTTATGGCTCTTATTAAAACATCCATTTTGAAGTACGAAATTGTGCTTCAAGTAGCACAAGAAGTAAATTATGAATGTCAAAGCTTTTCATGAACAAATCCATTTGCTAGGAGAAATTTTTTTTCATAGTACAACACAAAAATGTCTTACCCATCGAAAAGGTAGTAAAAAAAGAGATGGAATTGAAAGTGAAAAAGGAGGAAACACTCAAAAAAGGTAGTAAATCCACACTAATAAATCGAGTTGAATTGCAACTCTTAAAGCAGGAATGGAAAAAGGTCGTAGTCTTAATCAAATTACGTCCATTTTCGAACTCATAGCAGCTTCGTTGCTGAGAATAATCGAATGTACCAAGACAGATATGATTAAATCGAATCAGATGAGGTTTAATTTGAAGCGCAAAATCAATATACCCTTGACTTTTTGAGTGTAGGGTATACAAATTAGTGAACAAATGAATGTATAATGAACCAACCAACTGACTATTTGATTGGTTAGTACGTACTCGTATGTATGTATGTGTGTATTAACGATGCGGAACAGCTGACTGACTCACCGACATTCCAATGATGATGACAGTGGTGGCTATAACAAACCAAGTCTGTGACTACAACGATAAAGACGGAGAAAAAAAAAGAGCGAGAAAGAAAGAGAAAGGGAGAATGAAAAATAAACGGATACACCACCATCACGTAAGAAAGCCGGAGAAGAGGGAACTGCAGCAAAAAGAATATAGTAGGTGCCATACATACGACGTTCATACAATGCCAAACAAATGCAATTTAATGGTTTTATACCGTTAAGCACACTGTTTTAATACAGAAGAATGTGTGTGTATGTGTGTGTGGGAGAAGAGAAAAATTTGCAAACAAGTCAAAAAGAGTGGGTGCAAAAGCATTTGAGTGAGTGGGTGGAGTGAAATAATACTCTCATACATATGTATGTCTGAGTTTCAATAGTTTTTTGGCTTTAACCGTTTCTTGTTTTTTTTTATGCATTTATAATTAATTAATATAATTATCGATTTTTTTTTGTTCTGAAATTTTTGGTCATTTCAATTAAAAGTTATACGAGTAAAAGTTTAAGGGATTTTCTTTTTTTGTTTTTTGCCCAATTGCTTTGCCTATATATTGTATTATTAATATTAAGCTGCAAATATTTTATCATTACAATGATGATGATGATGATGATGATGATGACGATGTATATATATATATATATATATATATATATATATGTGTGTGTGTGTGTGTGTGTATTAAAGTCCAGTGACCTGAATGAAGCAAATAAAAGGATATCTCGTATGTGTTAGGGCACATATATATATAAGCATATTCGTTGTCTTTGAAAATGTGAAGGTTGTTTGTTGTCTATTTACGCACCCAGTTTATAATACAAATGTCTAGTACGATGTGTATACAGTCCATGTATGAATGTACATAAATAGGTAACATCATCGCCATTTTCATAGAAATAAAAATTAATATTTAGCTTAAAGTGGAAGGTCATTAGACCACGTCATGTCACTTTAGTGTTATAGGTTGGTTTATTTTTATTTTATACTTTGTTTATTTTTTACCGATTGACATCATTTGGGAGTGATTATTATTTTTTGTTATAATTTTCATCATCAAAATTTTTATTAAATGTGTAAATGTCATAAAATTTATTTGAATATGGGTGAAGGATAATTTTAATAGAAAAAACAGTAAAAGTAATATCATATGGTTAAGGAGCGTCAAAACAATATTTTTATATTATGACTATCAGCATCAGTTTTCAAGTAATATTTGCTAATAATTCTAGCAGCCTCTAAAATGCACCAAAAAATGATTTTTTGTGTATGCAATGTAGTGTCAATTCTTGTTTGTCGATTTTTTTTCAGCTTCAGAACATGTGATTTCTTTTGCTATTATTTGTTCTTCTATCAGATCTATACATATTGAATGCACAATATTCCTATGCAACTTTTTGCTATTTTTCCTCTACCATTGCTGTCACTTTCTCCATTGGGAATCAATAATTGAAATTTAGTTGCAAGTCGTCAAAGACATACAATAAAAAACAATGCCTTCTGTGGTCAAGTAGTGATTTCATTAATGCAACAATGTTGGCTAAGCGCAAGACGTACAAATTTTTTTGTAATTGCTTTAGGCGCCACTAATGTACTTATCTCATTACGAAATTGCCATTATAATCATATATAATGAGTGAGAAAGCAACAAAACAAAATAAAAAACACACTTTCTGCAAAATGAATTTCGAATATAAATGAAAAATATTGATAAAATTGAAATTAATATTCAATCAAGTCAAAATATTAAATTAAATTAAATAATAAAATTGTCAAGAAGCGGAAATAGCTTCTTTACATTGTTGTAAGAGAGAAAAAAAAAATTTAAATAATAATAAATAAATAAAAACATTGCAATCATTCATTCAATAAATAAAAACAACATTTTCGAAAAAAAAAAAATTAACAAAACGTTTCAACAGTCAATCAACTTGAATTAAATGAGAGGTGGTGGAATGCACAATAACAACAGTACGAAAAAACGCAATTAAATAATTACACGTCATTTATTTTTGTTGAATATCTTTTTTTTTCATATTTATTTCAAGAGAAATAATTACGAAAAAATAAAATACAAATAATTTGATGGGGCGTTGCATATATTGGGGCGCCATTTAAGTGCGAAATTTATATATCTCGGATATTATTAAAAAAAAAAACGTCGATATGAGGTTCGGCATGCATCATCCATATATGTATTGGCTTGCATGCAATAAAAATGTACAAACAAACAGTGAGCAACTAATTGAACAAAAACTCCAATTAGAAGAAGAAGAAAAAAAAAACAACAACAAATAAGGTAATTAATTTTGCTCCACATTGTTATTGTTATTGTTTCTACTTTTTGTTTTCTGTTGTTGTTTTATTTTACAACAAATTTCACCATACCATAATGCGCTAATGCATTGCATGCTATGAAATCTATTGCGATTACAACAATAATTCAAACAATCAAAACATGATTTGCAACAACAACAACAACAACAACAACAACAATGGATTTTAATAATATTAACTATCGATGGTCTGGCTTCGATTTTCCTACAATCCTTTCACTCCTCCCCGCTCTACATCGGTATCTAAAAGCGTTAGACATCAACAACGATAATCTCCTCTGCTCTTTAAAGTCTGGCTCACCAGCATTGTTGTTTCTTGCAGTAGCAAGCACAACTGTAAATATGACTGGAAAAACAGTTTCGTCTAGTCTGTGTTTGTTTTGATCGTTACTTTAATAATCAGTGTGCACCACTTACGTTGTTCATCTCCACCAAAAACAACTACAGAAAACCACAATCTAACACTCACTCACTCACTCACTCACCAACAATGCGTTATTTGCGCATTATGTTGCTTTAAATGTCTGTTGATTTCGTTATTTCTACACAACTACATAATAAAGTATATACATACACACACACTGTATGGATGTGTACGTGTTGTGCTGCCCGTAGTATGAGTAACTCCTGCTAATGTTAGCAGCCGCTTTTAATGTACTTGTTTGCATTACTTAGCTGATTAATCATCGGCAGTAACGGCAACGTCAGCGACGACGTAGACGTTAACGATCGTATTAAAAACGACATAATTATATCATGATCACATTAAGACGGCGTCATTTGTATGTGCTGTGCGCAGTGCATGAGCGCATGAGCTGCTGCTGCTAGATACCACTACAACTACAATCGATAATGTAGTAGTATGGCAAATCTCAAAAACAAAAAACTTATACTGACACTATACTACTGTCACCATCGCACTGCATCGCCCACAGTAACCACAAAACATGCATTATAGACAATAACAATAAAATACAATAACCATATATGTTGTTAATGTTGTTGTTGTTGTTGTGTTGTGGCATTCCAAATTCATTACGTATTTGTTGTTAAATATTCATATCTCATAATTTTTTTGTTTGTTTGTCGTTGTCTTTTTCAAAAGAATAAAATTGAAAATTCCAAATTTAGACATAAAATTCACATGGTATTAAAATTAAAAATTGAATAACGAAAGAAAAAAAAAAAAAAACAATAAATTTTAAAAATAAAAATATAAACTCTTATCGCAATTTTACAATTAAAATTTTAGTCACAGTACGTATTTGCGTCAAATAAACGCAATTTGCGATTCTTTTATTCTATACTCCCCCTCTTTAAAGCGCCTATTATTATCATCACTTGTTGCCTTCAAATTGAAATTAATACAATCATTTTATTTATCTTTATCGTTATCTGACTTTTGTCGATTTTTTTTTAGTTTTTTTTTTTTATTTCACAACGCAATTAAAAGTGAAATTGTATGATTTTAAGATTAATTCGAAATACTGATGATAAGAGTTAATATAAGTTATGTCGAATATAGTTCATAATTTATATAAATATATTTTTAAATATACATATTGCGTAAATAGTATTATTGACAGAGATTTATAAATTTATTAATATGTAATGACGAATTGTTGCACACAACCGACATGGCTCCATACATTAGCTGTAGTCTTTTGTGAAAAGCACATCTTTTCTATTTATTATTTGATGGTAGAATTAAAAGATTTTATTAATTAATCTTATTGACTACTGATATTCTTAAAATCAAAATAAATCAAAACTAAAACAAAAACTAACAAATTCTGTCATTGCTCCGATAGTTATGACAATTATTAGAGGCATTAGTCAAATATTTGCGTTACTTTTATAACACAATTTATAACGTATTAATGATATTATTCATGCTAAACAATCGAAAAAATTGTGGAGAATTATTGCACGGTGAGACACAACTTCAGAATTCAAAGAAAATCGCATATAAAGCCATAGTACTCGTCTACCTAAAACGAAGACGAATGGCAGCAATTCCTAAATCGTAATGTACTCAATACCGCACCCTAAAATTGAATATTAATAACTGGAAAACAATTGAGAATTTCTGCATATATTTTTTTCAATGAAATGTAGCTCAAATTTCAAACACATGCTTGTAGTATTTGTAACTTTGAAAAGTCTTCTTTGTATTGAAAAACTTTTTTTTTTTGTAAATATGTTGTTATTATCTCCGATTAATTTAATTCTGATTAATTGATTAATTTAAGTTTTGATTAAACAAAATCATAATTATTAGAATAATTAGTTATTCTAATAATGAAAAACGAAAATGATTAATTTAATAATTTATTAATCAGATTAATCAGATTGTTCGAATAAATGATTAATCGCACAGCCTTAACATTAATTGTGTTTTGCGTAAAAATTACTTCGAAACGGATTTTTTTTTTCTCATTTTTCATAATTGCACTGCTTTTTCAAGACATTGCCAATAAGCCAAGTTCTTGAAATCCATTAAAATCTTAAAATACAGGAATAATTTAGACAAGCAAACAAATTTCATTTGTCGATTTAAAGTAAAATGTTTCAAAAAATGCATAGAGATAAATTTCTAATACAATATTATACGAATTGCGAATGTGTTAATGCACATAAGATAAAATACTAAGTACAAAAAAATAATAACTAAAAATAAGATAAAGTACACGCGAATTCATGATAAATCATAATTTTTAATAGAAAGGAACGTGGAGTCAACAAAAAAAAACATTATCAACAAATTATAAAACATATATAAGTATCTCTCTATATTATAATTAATGCGCTTCCTTCTCTTCACTTCTCATTAAAATGAAATATTATCATGCTGATAATGAAAAAAAAAAAAATATTTCTTTAATAAAATGAAATAAAATAAAAAATAAAAATAAATAAAATATCATTTTTAAATTCTACCAAAAAAAAAAGTACATTTTTTATACTAATGTGTATTATATATTTTAAAGAAATATTCATAGATTTGAATACATATAGTATAATTTTTGTTTCCGCATATACATAATACATGTGTGTGTGTGTGTGTAGTCTGAATGATTTGCATATGAAGACACCTAAATGCACAAATACATATATACAATTTGCTCTAGTTTTGTGACAAGTTGACACCATCATACTAATTGCAGACAACGTAATTAATACATACATATATATATATATATATATATATATATATATATATATATATATATATATATATATATATATATATATATATATATATATGCGTATATACATATATATATGTGGTGTAAGTATGTTATGTATGTATGTTGTTATGTTATGTATGTTACATAAGTAAGAAGTAAGTAAGTATGTGGTGTAAGTATTGTATATTATGAATCTACAAGTGTGAAATTTTTATTCTTCCATCATCATCGTAGTTGATCGTGATAATGTTGAAGCCACAACGTATTTTTGTTGCAGCGAAAGCGACTGATTGTTCAAATTTATATGGCCACTATACCAATACATTAGACATGTCTTACTATTATATATTATAGTGCTGCGTTGTACGTATATAGCTGGAACAGCTGTTGCAGCAGAAGCAGCAGCAGAAGGGGCAGGTGACAATAAGTTTATGATTATTATTTCTCTTTTGCAAATTCGCTTGCTGCTTGCTTCATTTCATTTTATTCGTGCTCATATTTTTTGTTTCCTTTTACATATGTATTTTTTTGTTGTTGTTGCGGTTAATTTGAATAAATTCGCATTTCATTATTGTTGCCGTTTTTTGCGATTATGTTATGCTGTTTCACACCTCTCATTCATATTTTGTACTAGCACAACCAAATGGGCGAGATAAGGCTAATGACCTCGAAAATGTTATATACAAAGCTCTGTGAGTGTATTGTGTGTGTGTGTGTGTGATAAACGAAGTAGAAAAAAAACATTAAAACAAATGATAACAAAGGTATAAATGGCAGGTAAGTGTGGGCACTTAAAAACCAGCATAGCTGTACTACATGTTTGATTAAAATAGTAGTACATACTACTAGAGAATCCCTGCTTCTATGCTATGAAGTCATCATTCCAGTTACTTATTTGCATTGTTTATTGGCCAACTGGTGTTGCTCATAACTACTACGGTTGATTGTTAGTTGCCTAATATATAGGTGAACATATCTATACCAACACCTACTTAATCATTCTTTCGACTCATTTATATTGTATTCATTGTCTTTTTACCTTATTAAACATATTCATTGATATGCATGTGTATGAATGTATATATATATAATAAATTAAGTTAAATTTTTACTATCTCTTTTAGCGAAAAATATATAATTTGAATAACTTCAGAGTATTTCTTACCAGGGAAGCCATTTTAGTATTCATTTTTTGGGAGTTGCCTTATGTGATGATGATAGGGAGTAAGTATATACAGAGGATTTGTTGATGTAGAAAAATTAATGAGGATTGATTATAGATTTCAATGCTCTAGCGTCAATAAATATCCCCATAGTTGCCCAGAAATCACCCATAGGATGGTAAACTATATGATCCTCTTCAATATTAACTCCCAACATATTTAGCTTCTATCTCGTTCTCGTAAATAAGAGTGTAAAAACACTTAAAAATCAAGAATTAACTTTAGGAATTGCACCTAGAGCGGTAAAGTGTATGATTGACTCATATATGTTTTGCTGCATGAACATTTGTTCTGAAAAAATAAATATTTATACGCTATACCTTAATCATGGGTGTTTCAATGGGTGTTCAATGGTGCATTGACCTTCTGATTTGGAGGTTGTGGGTGGAATCGGCAGCTGAAGCACAACTTGTATATTGAAAATATCTTTCTTACACACCTGCAGTAACAATTTGCCATGGAAAAAAAGAGCTCTGTGATAAAGCCCAGAAAAAATCACGTCTCAAAGATTGTGCCCTGCGGAACCGGTTAATATGAGAAGGGACCTCTTCTTATACTGTTGTAAATTTAGCACGCACTACAGTACTAGAAGAGAAGCTCGCCAAACGACCTTTCGGCGCTTATAAGTGCCACATGAAAAAAAATCTTCACCCCTTAAAAGAATTTACATACAAAACGACCGAAACATCGACAATAGCTGACCAACAAAAGCTCTTAAGGGTTTCAATTTTGTAGCAAAAAAAAAAAAAAATAATAAATTATCTACTAAAATCCACTCGAAAACTTCTCATTTGACAAAAAATTTTTTAATTATAAAACTTTAATAATAACAACTAATTGCTTTAACTCTCTCTCTCTCTCTCTCATGTTTAATTCTTCTACCATAGTAAACTTTCCAATTTGCGCCACAATTTTAATTAAAACTTAATTTAAGTTTCATCGATTACTTTCATAGATGTACAAATATTTGTATTCTACCTTACATATATACACGTACATATCAAAACAAAACTTTCCATTGTCAAGGTCATGTTTATTTTTCTCTTGTATTTACTAAATATCAGCAGAACAGTCATATAATAATAACAAAAAAATATCTACATACCATATTCACCAAAACAAAGTACTTGCATTTGATTGAAATAATTGGAAGACTTTCTTTGTATAGAAGAATTTTTGCTTGTATTGTATATACGCTGATGGGAAATGTACATATTATGGAAAATATATCGTGCATAAATTATTGTTTATATTATTACAAATAACAAAAAAAAAAAAATACAAAAAAATTAAACCGTGCATGCAACTATGATATTTACTAGTCCACCTATATTTAGTTTAATTTATAGCGGTGAAATTATAAACTACAAGAAATTGGAAAATATATTATTGTCGGATTTTTAATATGAAAATTTACAAACTTTGGGAGAAATAGATAGATTTGATAGGACACTGATGTCGTCCTATCAAAATGTCATATTTGAACAAGCTATTACGCCTGAAGTCACTATCAATATTTGCGCTGCGGCAGGTGCAGACGTCCGTAATAGAAGATCTCCATCGTTTAGATATAAGCACATGATAAATTTGATTTGTTAGGATCATCCAGGTTCCTTTGTGAATATTCACACAACCATCCATCGTATTGAAAAATAATATGGCCCCTGGGGAAAGTGGAATCACTGCTGTGCTACTTAAGGCTTTAGACGAAGAAGGACTTCAAATCATTCACTGTCTTATTCTACGCGTACGGCGTTCAGGGTATACGCCAGAAGCATGGCATGTGTCTAAGAGTCTAGTTCCATTACACAAGAAGGGAGATAAATCGAGCTGCGAAAATTACAGGGGAATTATCCTACTAAATACTACATGCAAGATTTTCTCGAGTATCCTCGCATCCAGGGTTATCGCGGCAGCGGAAAATATTCTCGCAGAATACCAAGGTGGTTTTTGCCCAAGTCGATTGCAATCAAATCAGAAGTTAAAACCGGTAACCTATTTAGACGCTCAGGGCTTACTATCGCTTATGCTGATGATATTGCCATCGTGGCACGGAATAAGCATTATCTCGCCGAAATTTGTCTTGGCATAGAAAAACAAGCAAAAGCAGTAGGACTCAGATTAAATGAAAGTAAAGCGAAGTATTTAAAAATCTCGCGCAGGGAAGAGAGAAGGCGACCTGAAAAATTTGCAGTCGATCCGCACCTGTTTGAAAGAGTATACTGTTTCAAATACCTGGGCTTCCTGATAAATAATGATAACAGCTGCTATGATATAATATAGGAAAGAATTGTTGCTGCAAACAAAGCATACTTCGCCCATATAAAACTGTTTAAGCTACACTCGAGGGAACTAAAACTACGGCTATATCAAACAGTAATTCGGCCAGTACTATCACATGGCTGCGAAAACTGGACTTTGACATCTAAAAACGAAACGAGCCTAAAGGATTTCGAGAGAAAAGTGCTCCGTAAAATATTTAGGCCAATAGGCAATGAATATGGCTCTTACCGAATACGGTACAATGACGAATTGCTGGAATTGAGCAAAGGAGATGTCGTAAAATTAGTTAAAAAATTGGCGCCCCCAAAAATCCATTCTCGAATATAACACTCCAACACCAAAAGCCAGAGGACGTCCGAGGCTAACTTGGCTTCAACAAGTTTTAGCTGACCTGAAAAACTACAAATTACGCACTGGAAGACAGCTACCGAAAACCGTATCAAATGGAGCAGCAGTACGAAGCTAAAACTTACCCCGAGCTGTAATGACTACCTGATGATGATGATGATGATTACGCCTGAAGTGACAGTGACGATTAAAATCACTCATTCGACATGCTTTCGGACCGTACAAGTCGCTGATTTAGTCGAAAGTGGACCCCTTTCAATAATGTAAATCGATATTGTTCTTGTTTTTTAAAAATTCTCTTTTACTTTGGAATGCATCTTGTATCTGGACTTCTTCGGGTAATATTTCTTGAAGCTATACGACATTGATATGCTATCGCCGATAAGACAAAGTAAAATATTTGCTTAAAAACTCGGCTCTCTTTCCTTTACTCACTTTTTTTCATTTTTTAAATCATTACCATTCGATTATTCAATTATTTATTTTGATTTCATTATTGTAGAAAGTAAATTAGTTGAAACAAAAATAATACACACACACACACACTTATAAACAACTCAAAATACTTCAAAGTATGTAAATAATCGTCAAATCAATTTATATCACTGTTACACACAGTGAGTCACATTAATATGCATAATTTCAATTGTTCAATTAAGAAGAAAATAATATTAATAACAACAACAACAAAACAATACAAAAACTTTGCTGTCTTTCAAAACAGAAATTGCCATAAGATTTGTAATTAAATGTATTCGCTCTCTCTCGCTATCTCTTTCCCTCTGAATTATTGCAGCAATGACATATGAATTCATTTCATCGCTGTTGCGTCTGTTGTATCGCTATATACAATAATTGAAATGGAATGCTAAATATTGTACATGTTATGTTATGTTATGTTACTCGTCAAATTAATAACGTGTAGGCTGTTGTTGTTATTATTATTCGTATTATTATTGTTATTACTGCAAATTGTCAGCAACATTTCGCGACAAATATGAATTTCATTTTTAATGAACTCAAGCATTTGGAAAAAAGAGTGGGCGCGACACGATCGATCGCAGCAAATAGACAGAGAGACAGACAGACAGTTGTATTTTCTTTAGGCTTTTCACTGACGACAAAAAGGACAAATCAAATCAAATGAGACAATAGACAGATAAAAGATACCGAAAGCGATTATTGCAACCATTAATAAAAATATAATAAATAAATAAATAAATATGTGGCTTTTATAGACTACGAAGGGTCCCTTTGGCGGAGTTTCTGTTCCAGTACTGTTGTGTGTCTGAAATTTTAAGCAATATTAGAAGGTACCTAATTATATTAGCTGATTGCGAACGGCCGAACTCTTGTGACATCACATTTTCTGAGCTTTTCATAGCGAATTGTTACTGCTGGAAGAATTGCCAATCGCTACCTGACAGGTGGGTACTGTTCGAAAGAAAAATCTCTACAATATTAAAGCTTTGCTTCAGCCAGGGATCGAACCCACAACCTACAAGCCAGAAGGCCAACGTACTAATCACTGAGCTACCGCACCCACCATTAACCATCAATATATTTTTCAATTGCAATTACATGGATATATATACATTACATATTAGTGCAAATGTACCAACGTGTGGGTGGTTGGTTGGTTGATTTAAATTGGCTTGGCTTCGATTGAATTGAAAGGAGGCGTTGCTATACATAATGATGGCGATTGCAAGAAATCGAAAGGCGTATAAACAAACAAGAAGGATGAAATGATGACGAGATAAATTTAAATGAAAATATTTATTTTATAATTTTAATTGAACAAGTTGTCGATAAAAATATATACTATAAAAATCGACTATAAACACAACAAATTTCCTTGTTTCCTATTTGCCGTCATCATTATTAATTTTTATGATTATCTACAATAATTATTTTATATTTTGCGCAGGAAATAAATTTAAATGACAACCAAATAAATAATAATCCTCAAAGCAAAACAAAACAAAACAAACAAAAACTTCAAGGTTATGCAAAAAATTCTAAAGCAAAAATTAAAAATAGAATAAAAAGCCAATTTGCAATATAGCCATATAGGCTATAGGCGCCATATAAATGCACAGCGTATATACATATTTAAATATATATAGACCTATGTAGACACAGTTGTCATAGTCGTTCCGTTGTAAAAGCCAAAGCCAACAAATGGTTAAAGAGGATGCATGCACTAAGGAAATACTATATATTCATAATACTAAGTATAGACAACAAACGTGTGCACGTACACGTACGTAATCTATTCGAGTTGATAGTTTAAATGCACAGTGGTTATGAAAATATTCTTCGAATGTACATTACTTTACATTGTATGTGCAAGTAGATTTATTATTACTACTCATATAAATGTCATTGCAGACAAATGTCGTCTGTCTATACATAGACGTGAAACAGGTAAAAAATGGCATACATTTTAGGGGGAAAAACATGAAATATCTTTTCTATTGCCACAAATGAATTACTATTTTGAAATAGACTGAAGAACAACAAAGCTGCAGTTGCTGATGACTTGGCATGCCTGCCGAGTTGTTTAAGATCGGAGCCCAATGAGCCACTCGTCTCCATGCACCAGCTCATAAGGAGAATATTTACATATTTAAATAAGCATGTACATAATTACAGTGTGGGTGCCGTAGCTCATCGGTAGGTCGTGGGTTTAATCCCCGGCTAAAGATTTTTCCTTCAAACGTTACCCACCTGTTGGCAAGCAATTGGCAATTTTACCAATTTCCCATGAAAAAGCTTCTAAAAGAGCTCTGTGACAAAGCTTAGAAAAAGTGATGTCACAAGAGTTCTTCCGTTCGAAATCGGCTAATATAAGGTCCCTTCTAATATTGTCCAAAATTTAACACGTACAACAGTATTCGAAGAGAAGCTCGGCCAAAGGGCCGTTCGGGGCTTATAAGTGCCACATTTTTTTATATACAGTTATAGTGGTCATATTCGCTTTGGTGTAAAGTCTTCAAATGGTTGAAGGGGGATGCAGCCGTTTTCTCTGGCCTGTACACTCGAAATTTGTAGACAAGACGAAGCACATCCCAATTACGGGAAAAACTTGAGAGATTATAATAAATTCAATTCTGAAACTAAACTCTTTATATTTTTCATATTATGAAGTACTGATATCATCAAAAAAAGTTATGTTCCCAATAAGGTAATGAAGATGTTAACTGCAGGTAAACATGGGCGGCGTTCGGGTGGCTGCATGTAGTGTGTTCGAGCTCGCGAATCTCCAGGCGCATATTCAGCTCATGTGTGAAATAAGTATTGTTGTACGGGAGTGAAACATGGCTGATCTCTAACACCATCACACAAAAGCTATAAACATTCGTCAACAGATGCCTCCGTATCATCTGTAGAATATTCTAGCCTAATACCATCAGTAACGACGCGCTGTGGAGCCTAAGGTATGAAGAACCCGTCCTGTAGCAAATCAAAAATAGAAAGTGGCGATGGATAGGTCACACGCTAAGACAACCTTCAGATAGCATTACAAGAATGGCACTAGACTGGAACCCGCAAGGGAGCAGAAATCGAGGTCGGCCAAAAAATACCTGGAGTAGGTCGATATTGCGCGACCTAGCCGATGTCAACACAACATGGGACGGCGCAAAAATAACAGCACAGAACCCTGTACGATGGAAGAGTCTTGTTGAGGCCCTATGCTCCCAAGAGGAGTGAACAAGAAAAGAAAAAGGTGGATATTTCAAACGAAGAAAAAAGAGAGGGCAAATTGGATTTTTGTATTATTGTTATATTATTATTATATAGCAGAGAAAATTTACCAAATTATTCGATAACATTAGCGCTGGAACAGCCATGTTGAGTGAATGGGCATATACGCTCCAGGTAAGAAGGTGATATATTCGGAACCCGCTGGGGGACGCAGACAAAGAGAAAGACTCAACCTTTGCTGGAAGGATCAAGTATTGGGGAATCTGAAAGCGAGCGAAGTACAGAAATTCACTGTTATTAACATTCAAAACTTGCTTCCAATGATTACGGTGACGGAATAGAAATTTCGTTACATTATTTTCCCTCACCTTTTTGGAATATCTACTGACGGAAGAATTGCCAATTAGTTGACAACAGGCGGGCACCTTAAATATATAAATTTGTGTATGTGTTTAAAGAAAAAAGTTGTTGAATTTATCCAGCCGGTGTTTGAACCTGACGAACAACTGTGTGCGGCACTCACCTCACATACCTACACAAGTACGCATTTTATTTGCACTTTAACAGAGCCAAACACATACGCGTGGCTTTAATATACGTATGCAATGTACTATGTTAATATATAGCAACAACTAATACAAGCTGTTGACTTTCATTTATTAAAAAATATCAAATAAAAATCTAAATTCAATTCGAACTTTATTGAAATTGGTTTATACAATATTATATTGTATTATTGGTATGGCTAAAATTTTTTGTTACTATTACTATTATATTGATATTGTTATTATTATTATTATTATTACAATTATTTTTTATTAATATTGCTGACATCTTAAAAATGTATGTATGTATATAACCCATTTTAAAAGCCAAACTATAGAAATATCAAGAAATAAAAACAATATGAATTCATTTCGAAATAATAATAAATAAATAAATAAATAAATAAATAAATAAATAAAAGTTTCATATAAGACATTTGAGACGAGATAGAATGAGTGAATAAGAGAGAGCTAACAATTGAGTAAAGAAATACGACAATAATACAAGATAAAATTCATATGTAGATGAAAGTCATGTGAAGTCTTTCAAAGTGTTTTTTTTTTGTTTTTGTTTTATTATTTTTTCTTCTTAAATATATTTTAATTTAAATAATGGTGATAAGTCAAAAGTGTCAATTGATAAATGTCAATTGTAATCGGTATATACAGTGGTGGCCAAAAATTATTGTTATATTGTTCGACATCGACTCTTCGTCAACTTGGTGAACAAACTACGAACTGATAGTGATGGATCAGTAAATTCAGACATTTCTAATTGAAATTTATATTGTATTTAAAATTTAATAATTTAGTTTAATTTGTATGAATCATAACGGTGATTTTTTTGAATAATTAAATTTCTTTGTCTTTCGATGAAAAAGTCAAACAACAATTCATAGGAATTTAATCAATGAGAAATAGGCAACAACATCAAAATAAATTTAAAAAAAAAAACCCAGAAATTGTTATGGGCATTTCCTGAGCATAAAATGTCGAGAAAAATGAAGTCAAATGAATGATTGTTATATAAATTTTGGTTATTTCGTATAAGTATTTGCTATACTAAGGCTAAAAATTGGGCAAACTGGAGCGCTTAATATCAAGTTGTTAGCCAATATAAGCAATGTTACGGATGGGACAATAAGAATTGTAGTACTCTTAAGATGCGAATGAAAATTGACAAAGTTCTGCAAAATCGCAAACTAAAAATTGTGAAATTAATTTAATGTAATCCGATTTTATCAGAGTATTCTTTAATTTCTTTTAGAATAAAAGTATTAGAGCAGATGAAGGATCACGGACGTGACGACTCGAAAATATAAGTTATAGTGCTGAAGCTTGGTGTCGAATTGATCGAAACTGAATTTAAATGTGCACTTTTACGTGTTGATGGTAAAAACAATAATGTTTCGGGAATATGCATTTTATTTCTCTTTCTGTTTGTCTTTTCACGGAAATGCCCATAATATATATATAATGTTCACATATATTGTATTACCAAATGACAAAGCATCCATTCACGCCTCTTTAGCATTATCACTATCGACAAAAGTGGCTTGCAGTGGAGTAGCAGCGCTTATTTCATTTAGTCAAAGGAACTTTCTTATCACTCAAGCTTATGGAAACGAATAAATAAGTGAATGAATGAATAAAAAAAATAATAAAAAATAAAAACAAACGTTCACATAAATTTTATTCGATCATTTTGCTTATTTTATTTTCTAACGATAGAGAATCGCTTTTCTAATCGTCTCTTCATTGTTTTATAACAAATTTCAAATTCAGCATTTTTTAGTTTCGCTTTAACGCTCCTCTTTTTTTAGCTCTCTCGTTGTATGCTCTTGGTTTTCTTTGTTCTTCAGGGTATATGGAGATGATGAGTTCAATGAATTTATTTCTCAATACGTACCTACATGCGGATAATATTGTTTATATAAAAATTACTCCAACAATGTGATATTTCACAATTTTTTTTTTTATTATACATTTCTCTTGCTTCACATTGTCGTTGTTAGCTATTGAAACTCGCATTTTGGTTTTAAATATTTAGATAGTTATCTATCTACCTACTCATGGTTATATAAAATATTACACCAATCACCATATTGGTAATTGTAAACATGCAACAATAATATCAAGTACACGCAACGTGATTAGAAATTTTAATATTGTCATTTTTGGTTATTTATTTTTATCTTATACGCTTGCGTAAAGGAAACCTCTTATGCTATGATTGTATGGCGTTCTCGAACAAAAGCTTACTTTACCTTAATACAATTTTATTTTAACATTTCAAATATTTTCTAGCTTTGATAATTAAATCAAGTTAGTAGAATATTTGTTTGTTTGAATTCATGTGATTAAGCAAACCTCGTACTAACATCATGTGAAAATAACCCGTCTTCTATCTCTTAACAAATTTAAGTCAAAAAGACCGGATTCACTAATAAATTTCCAGTATGTGTATTTCCAGAAATACAGACACACTAGTGCCTTTACAAGCCAGTTATATGGCGTAGTGGAAAAAGTAAAATTTGAATTGTGTCAAGCATTTCGTCACAAGGACAAACATTTTTTTTTACAAAACCATCAACTTTGTACGGATGCTCACCTCAGAAGTTGATATAGGGGTAAAAATGTTTGGAGAAAATATTGAAAAGGAAAAAATAATGTTGGTCGGTCATACATTTCATCACTCTAAGGGCGATTCTTGGGAAGATATTGTCGTTTTCAGGTTCATTTTGTATAGGAGTCTCCCTAAGGGGTGGAAATAGAGGGTAAGTATTTTTGAAGGAAATGCTGATGGGGGAATTATGGTGGTCTCTCATATATTTCACCACTCTAGGAGCGTTTACTGGGTAGCTATTGTCGATTTTCAAGTGTTTTTATATTCATTTTGTATGAGAGTCTCCATAAATGGTAGATATAGGTGGTAAGCGTTGGAGGAAATGTTGAGAAGGATCTCTAGGGGTGATCTTTGGGCAGCTATGGAAATATTTGTCGATTTCCAGGTGTTTTAAACATTTGCAAATCGAAAAGTAGCCCCAAGTATAGCCCCTCTATGACTGACCCACATTGATTTTTCCTCCTCAACATTTCCTTCGAACATACTCAACCCTTATTTCCATCCCCTATGGGATGGACAAACGACAAACGATTAGTTGCTAGAGCGATGGAATATTTGAGTAACACCCATTAATTCTTCCTCCTCAACATTTCCTCGGAATATACTTGCGTCAAATCTTCACTTCTTAGCCAGCTTCCTCTTAAAAAATTAATGTTTTTATAGTGGTTGTTAAAACTAAAAGGCAGGCGTGTCCAACTTAGGAAATTCTGTACGGTTTCTTGGGAGAAAATACTTGAAATTATCTAAAGTTAATGCTTTCGCGTAGGCAGTTGGTCAACAATTTGCTTTATACAATCTAATCCACCTAAATGAACATACACCTAATCGAATCGGTATAAAATATTTTAATCATACAATGTGTAAACCCTAATATAAGTACTTGAGAAAATTTACTTTATTTTTCTTCTCTCTCTATTTAATCTCAATCTCTCTGTTTATATTCCCATGTTTCGTATAATGCACGCGCGCAGAACAAGCGAGTTTATTTATAATAGTATTAACAAAAAAAAATATATGTACACACAACTACATCAACAACAACAACAAAAAGAGCAAATATCACAAAAATAATGTGAAACAACAACGTCGACAAAAACAGCAAACTACTAAAACATTAAGCAAAATGTCTTAACACACACACACACACTCTCACATACATTCATATATAACACTATTTGGTTGTTGTGTAGTGTAATACTGATGAAAATTATCGACAATATTTTGCAGCTATTTTTAGAAAACAAAAACAAAAACCAGCAGCACAACTACGTTGTTGGCGCTACGAGAATATAAAAATAAACGAAAATTTATACATAAGTAGCTACATTCATGTATGTATGTATGTATGTCGTATAGATAAAGGGCGATTGGACAAACTGGCGAACAATGACGAGAACAACACACTGACAATGTGACGTTTAAATCGAATGAGAATGAGAGTGTACAGAGCGAGCGTGCAAGAGCGTAAATAATACGCATGTATTTATTGTATGATCGTGTCAATTGACTTTTGGAGCATTTATAATGAAAGAACGCACATAAATATAAATATATTGTATACTGATACTGTATGAGAAGACGTAAAGAGCAGTAGAGGTGGTGGTGGTGGTGTTTATCAGATACTGATTGTAAAGCAGAGGGGGCGTACTGTAGTAAACGTGTAAATCGTATATGTTGCTAGGCGCAGCTGAAAGTGAATAGTGAGTGAGTACTCTTTCTGTAAAGATCATTCGCATAGTTCATGTCTTTTTTGGCTTCTAAACTAAAGTAACAACAACATATTGCATTGGATGTTGTTGATGCATGTGTGTGTGGGTAGGGTATTTGCAAGGTATGCCTTTTAATTGTATGTAATATTTCCCATATGGATAAAAACAAGCAAGTTGATATGTATTATTTCATTAACGCCCTTGCCCATGCGTTAGTATGGTAGGTACATACTCGTATGTATGTAATAAATGCAATAAAGGCAGTGATGATGAAGTGAAGAAATTAGAAAAAAAAACAACTCACTATTTTTAGAGAATATTTTTGCATTACGATGATGAGTAGGTTTTATTTACCTCATATTAATTCAAAAGTATTCATAATGCGTTTTCGTTTAATTTTTATGATGTCTATGCGCAGGGAAGCATAAAATTATGGATGATATAGTGATATATGTAGGTGCCGTAGCTCAGTGGTTAGTGTGTTCGCCTTCTGATCTGTAGGTCGTGGTTCAATACCCGGCTGATGCATAACAAATTTAATATCGAAAAGATTTTTCTTTCGAACGGTACCCACCTGTCGGCAAGCAATTGGCAATTCTTCCGACAGTAACAACTTGCCATGAAAAAGCTTCTAAAAAGAACTCTGTGACAAAGCTCAGAAAAAGTGATGTCACAAGTGTTCTGCCGTTCGGAACCGGCTAAAATAAGTAGGTCCATTCTAATACTGTCCAAAATTTAAGATGCACAACAGTAATGGAAGAGAAGCTCGGCCAATGAGCCCTTTGGGGCTTTAAGTGCCACATATTTATTTTATTTATAGTGATGTTAAAATTTAAAGGCTACGTTTCAAGTAATAATCTATTAAGTTTACAGTGGTTAAGCTAATTTTTACAAGCTTATTACAATACTAATCTATTAATCAATATTAATCTACGTCTATGTGATTTTATAAGAGCCTTCGGATTTGATTTAAAAAACAACACATAAAATTTAGAGAAATGTATGAAATCTTTATTTGAGTCGATAGAACGATCTATATAATTAAATGTTTAAAGATGATTGACTGATTTGTAACGTGTTAAACTGTTTTAAAAATCCGAGTTTAGTCTTTTTGATTGCTTCACTTGGTAGTGATCGTTTACCGATCATGATCAGTATCAATTGGATGCATTCTCTTAGACCATTGGTAGCTTATGGAAAATTTTATTTATTATTTATTTTTAACGTCTTCCCATCATTGAGGGAACACATGAATTCCCTCCCAATAGAATTGCTCATCTTTTGAGGCCAAGTATATTGACCCTTCAACTGAAGTGAAGCATATTCCGGACAAGGCATTCTGCATTGGGTCGAAACAAGTGGGAATCAGAGGGAGCAATGTTTGAGCTATACGTTGAACACGGGGTAAGACTTATCATCTTTTAAT
This sequence comes from Megamerina dolium, assembly GCA_963854835.1. Classification (NCBI taxonomy): domain Eukaryota; kingdom Metazoa; phylum Arthropoda; class Insecta; order Diptera; family Megamerinidae; genus Megamerina; species Megamerina dolium. Next base: position 54,228,675 of record OY978529.1, read on the forward strand.
TTCCAACTACATTTGAACGTGTTGCGCAACATGTTGCCGAGCATTATCATGATGGAAAAATCAATGAAATATATTTCCAGAGCTTCCTTCAAATGATTACAATGATTATCTAACCAATATACAGAATAATAAAATTTTCCATTCCATAGTACGTTCAACATTTTGCAAATTACATTTTTCTACTACATATATGTATATATATAGATAGAACAAAATATATACAAACCAAACAAAAATACATATGAACGTACTTACATATATAATATGCATTTTGGTGGCATGAAAATTAAATGTGGTTAGTAAAAAATATCTGACGCCATCAACTGACTATATTATTATCATTATACAATAAAAAACAAGAAATCCAAGTTAAGTAAAATTCCTATGACGTCAACAACAATTTTTTATTGTCACAGCTGCTTTTGATCATAGATTTTGTGAAAAAAAAAATAAAAATAAAAAAAATTAAAAAAACAAATACGAAAACATCATCTTTTAATTGTAATCTTAAATAAATACAAACAGGAAATGTATCATTAAAGGCTTCAATTTTTATTATTATTATTTTTTTTTTTTTGCAATCAAAAGAACACAAGCAAAATTTTTCAAAATAAAAAACACAGATTTAATTTAGGTTTAATTAAAAAAGTGGAGTTTGAATCTGACTAGACTCAGAATTTTGGGCTCAGAGAACATGTAATTGTATAATGTTTTGATTTGTAGATTTTATTCACTTTTATATTAGTTTATGGTGTGTATTCAAGATTGTTTAATTAAAATATTTGAATGCTACCAAAAGGCAAAATTCATGCGAGCCGTCTCTTCTTCTTCAAATCTTATCCAAAGGCCTTTTTCGACATATTTCTACCTTTTTTCCTATAGTTTGCTTGTTTATTTATTTTTTTTTTGTGTTTTCATTTACTAGCTCCAATTTTGGTTTCTTTTTTCGAAAAATTCTTGAATTTAAACTTTTTGAAAATGTCCTTATCAACTAAAATGTTGTTGTCAATTGCCAAACAAAGTGTTTACTTATATGATCAATTCTTAATTCCACACATGTATGTAACATGTGTAGTCCTTTATCCTTTCTTGAACCTTGAATCACACAATCTATACAATCTCTTTAACTATGTTTTTATTTAAATTGAATTAATTTATTTCACAATTATTTTCTTTCGACATATTTCTACCTTTTTTCCTATAGTTTGCTTGTTTATTTATTTTTTTTTTTTTTGTTTTCATTTACTAGCTCCAATTTTGGTTTCTTTTTTCGAAAAATTCTTGAATTTAAACTTTTTGAAAAATGTATGTAGGTCATTAGGCAGCATTGTTTCAATATCTATAATAAATGCATATGTATGCATATACGAGTATACATACATGTATATTTAATATATCTATCATTACATTAGTATGTGTTATGATTTATGACCGCCAAAATCAGTTGACGATATTTGCGATTGTTTAAGTAAAAGCCGAAGAAGAAGAAGAAGAAGAAGCAAAAAACAGAACGCGAATAACAACAATAAAGCCAAATACGAAAAAAATTCATTTTGTTTTGTGTGGCGCATATTTTAACGCTGGCTGACCTTGCGCAAAAATATTATTTATTTATTTATTTATTAAACAACAAAAAAAAATTTTTTTTCTCAATATTAATTATTTTTCTTTTATTGTTTATATATGTACACTTTTTTTTTTAAGTAAATATGTACACAATTATATCGTTTATATTTACATACAGCATTTTGCAATATTTGAGAATAATTTGATGCTTCTCAACACAGTGAAGAGAAGTGCGAATTGCGTGTCCTGTGTTTAATGGCTTGTACTCGTCGTGTGTAGCTAAATCAATATCTAGTTATATAGCTATATACATGTATCATATATGTCAAATAAACTCAAACAATAAAAAGCAAAATCAAGAAAAAACAAAAATCAAACAAAAAACAAATACAAAAAATACCCATTGAGGCTAGGCGAGAAGGTGAACAAAAAAAAAAAAAAAAAAAAATTCAAATGTGTCTAACACATGCCCGAATAAACGAATGTTTCATGTCAAATTTCTAGGTTTTTGGTCAACACCAGCCGTTCCCCTATATTGACGAAAGATATCAATACTTATACTCATAGTATATGGTAGTGTCAAACGTTAAATGACATCATTTAACATTGATGTTGTGATTTTTGACTTTGACACAGTTCTATTTATTTTTGACAAACGACTGACTGTGAAAAATTTTACACATTAACAATATAGGTATCGAATATAGCAATTGTATGTAGTTAAATGTACCAAAAGTATATACCCAAAAAGCTGTCATATTAATTCTCATTCATTCATATTTCATTTGACTTGATGTTGTACACGTGGAGCAATGTTTTATGCATGAACACACATATGCATATGCACTTAAGTTCATTATTTTAAATATAAATTTTGAAAATAATAATTCCATTACTTAAATTAATTACTAATTTACTTCATACAACAGATACTAAAACAATTATTAACACTCTACAAATCATTTTAGGGCTTTAATCATTTATGGATATTATCGTATATGTATAATCAGCCCTCTCTGTATAAGAAATATCAAAGAGATTTATGATATGAATTAATTTTTTTGGTCTGGGTTCTTAGATGTGTCTGTACAAATCGATGAACAATATCAAAACCAACAAGAAGCAAGCAGTATAAGAAAAATAGGCAGCAGTTAAAGAAATAAATGTTTAAAAAATCAAGCGTAATAATGAGTATAATAATGATAATAATAATGATGATGAATAAATATAAAAAACAGCTGTCGTAGCTCCTCATTCTGACACTAAACATTATGTGCATATATGAGTATGTACTCGCAGCCACTGTACATATACATCTGTATGTATGCAGCAGCAAGCTTACTAATGGTACATGTTGCACCATACAAGGGACCATGCAATTCTGCATGAATGTGGTTTTTGTTTTTTTTTTTCAATATACGAGTAGTAGGTATATATGTTTGCATGTATACTTGCTGCAGTCAGCGCAGTTTTCAATTTATGGCAGACATACCTACATACTGACAGACCGACAATAAAGCACAACAGACAAAATGTCAAATACATAGACCGTCAAACAGTAAGAGCGAAACATATCACATACACACATTGCATGCCATTTTTCGCCAACGGTTAAATCAGTCAGATATGTAGTTACAGTGGTAATCTTATTAAAGCAATCAACTGCGTATATATCATTATCATCAGTATTATAATCATCATAAACGTCATCATCAATATGCATCAAGCCACTACTATATATACATTAGAGTGTGCTTTATTTGAACAAAAATTGCTATTTTGAAAATATTCTTCCATATCGAAATTTGATAGGAAAACGATTTTAGAGCTTCATAATATATGATATATTTTTATGAAAATAAAGGATTGTTTACTTCGGTACCACAAAAAAAAAACTGTGGAATTATAAAGGCACAAACAAAAAAGTATACCCGAATTGTTATTTGATACAATAGGCATCAATTGCTTGAGTGCCCGAGGAAATTGCTTTCCACGCCGTTCCCCGTCATATTCACTTTTACTACACACTTTTACTTTACAATTAATATTTCCACCGAAATATGTTCCTATGTATAGATGCTAAAAAAAAAAACCAATTACTTTTATTTTTTCTACTTTACAGGGATGTTATTTATCGATATTTCTTTATTTAAATGTCAAAAATATTATAATTAAGAAGAAAAGAATATGAAGAATTTTGTAATAAAATTATTTCACTATTTTTAAAACATTTGATCAATTAAATAATCAGAATTTGTTGAATTTGAAATTTACATATAAAATAAAAAATCAAATCAACTCTGTTTAAGAAATCAATGACTAAAATAAAAGTATTCAAAATTAGAGTGTATGGCATAAGATTTCATAAAACAAAAATAATGTCTTCTATATGATGCCACTCTAAGGTGAATTTTACTTTACAAAAAGACGTTCACTTAAAGTGAATTGCGAATATATTCCTTTGAATGATTTTTTTCTCTTAAATAAAATATCTGTTTCAGAGTAATTTTATACAGTTTGAAATCCAATTTTTATAAAATAAAAATTTCTTTTATGGTCGTTTCTACTGAGCTTCTTTTGTTCAAATCCAATCCTATTCCATCATCTAATACTAACAAAAAAAAAAAAATATTTATACCTCTTCTACGATTTTTTTAACAAAAAAATTGAGATTTTTTTAAATCTTGCTAACAATTTGACGGTCATATTTAGTCACTATGGATGTGTAGTCAAAAATTCGACGTCGAAACGCCTTTTACACGAGCAACTCATTATATATATTGCGTTACTCTTACGAAAGAAAGACAGAAAATACGCAGACGCAAAAAAAAAAAAATTCAAAGTTTTCCCGTTTCACATGCATAGTAAATAAAATGAAGAAAAGAAAATACGCAACACTTTTCTTTTGAGCATACATTAGGGTGGATTATATTAGAAGGGCGGAAAACCATACTAAAACTTATACAAAAAAAAAAAAAAAATAAAATAAAAAATAAAAAAAAAAAATAAAAATACCGATTGTTTTAAATATATTTTTCAAGATGACAAGGATCTGCAACAAAATATCAACATTGATTCTAAACTTAGAGTTGCTAAAAAATTTGATGCACCCAAATGTACATACTCACTGATAATTGTGTATGCAATTATTTTTGAAGTATAAGTACATGAATATTAATGAGTCATGTAATTTCAATGAAACAATATTTAGGCTCTCCGAAAATTACGGGGTTCTATTCAAAAAGTTCTCGGAATCAACAATACACTTGTGGTGATATTGAAAATTCTTAAAAAGAAATAGAAATCTACTCATATCTCAATATAGGGCGTTTTTGTAATGATAATACTTACTATTAACGGCATAAAGATTTTATTATACGGCCCAAATCCTATGCTGTTAGGCCATTGTATTGCATAATAAATGGATGTTAAAAATAATAGATTTGTTATGCGGCATTTTGCTTCACCGTCAACTTTTATGGAATGTATCTAGGACTAATAACAAAAATTAAAATTTCAATGGGATTTTACTCAGAAAAAAATATGTTTTTATTCATGGCACAAGCCTTCAGAAAAACTTTTGCAGAAAATTTCGAAAAAGTTAGGTCTTAAGGGCTGTGCAGCGTAATCTAATTTATATAATGTGAATGAATCTCTCTCAAGTAATCATTTTATTTAGTCATTTCGACAATTTTTGGTTTGATGGTGTAAAGAAAATTATAAAAACGGAAAGAACTTAATATAGGTACTTTATCGATTTTAATTTCACATTCATTTTAGTCAGTTAGCAACATCTCTTAGTATTCTTAATCCAATAATTCATTATTTTCACAAAACAAAAAAGAAAATCCAAAGCAGAAAAGAAAAAAAGTACAAAATAAAAATTATAAATTAAATATAAAAAAATAAATAAATAAATGAAAAATTCTGTAGGCACTCCTTTTTTTTTTATTTGGCACTTAGTGGCACACAAGAGTATTAGTGCATTGGCAGCATTTATAGCTGATAGTTGATGATGCACAGTCTTTGGCGTTTTTTCTAGTCGTCATCTTCTCCTTTCTTCGCTATAAAAATACTACCAGCGCAACAATTCATGGAATAAATAAATAAATATTTGCAGCATAAAATAAAAACCAAATAAAAAAAAATATAAAGACAATGAGTCGACACATTGTGGAATCTAGTAAAGCCTATTTTTGCAGACATTAAGAAAGACAGACGAAAGAATAGTAGCAAATTGTGTCTGTGACAATAGCAATTGTAACACTCCCATGTATTTATGTATATGTATGTATCTGTGTGGTAGCCAACAAATTGTAGAAGTTGTCTTGTATACACATATTTATTTCGATAGCTGATTATCTAAGAGTAATTGCATAGCAACAATGAAGGATTATTCGTTTTTTCTGATTGTGGTTTATTTATGATGATATGACTAACAAAGTAATATGAATATATTATTGTTGAAAAGTAAACAAAAAGGAAAATCAATGATTTCACATCATTCTCATAAAATAGTGGAAATCAATTGAAAATATCAATAATAATTTTCACTATTAACCTTTCTATCTTCTTCTCTCAATAAACGTTAATTTGTCTTTTTTTTATAAACGAAAAATACCAATAATAATAACAATATTTACGTTTCGATTCTCACGTAATCCCATCGATCGACTGCCCGATCACTATTCGTTACATACTACACACTACTTGAATAATCATTGATGTTTCAGTACTGATTGTCGTGATGTATAGTAGTAGTGGTGGTGATGGTGGTAGTAGGTAATGGCAGTGTAAATGAAATGTGAAATGAAATTCAAAAGAAAAAATTAATTTTTGTATTTATTGTTTTTGTGTTTGAAACTTTTTATATATAAGCTGTGAAATACATTGTCCCACTGTGATGATGATGATGATGACGACATGGCGTATAAGCAACTCTTTCGTATAAGTCGAAATGTTTAACACACGCGCGGAAGTTTCTTTTTTTTTTTTTTAATTTCATTTCATAGTTCTTTCTCTTTTATTTTCTTTTTATTACTACAAATTTCCGAAAATTACCAATAAAGTTTTGCAAACACAGTTTTTTTTTGTTGTATAGTGATTGCTACAAGTATGCATACATACAATATTATATTTTGTAGTCAATTCGCATATGTTAATTATTTTTGTCACATATTGTCATTGTCGTCGTCGTCGTAGTCATAGACTAACTATTTATGATTTGTGAAAGGAAAAAAAAAGAAAAACGAATGTCTAAACAGGCGTAAATTTACTGCAAACTACTGGTTTGGGGCATATTGTAGTGAGACTTGGAAATTTAAAAAGTAGCTTGTTTTTTTTCTGAATAACAGAGAGAAGTCATCAAATGGGTGTTTCAATAAATTTTGACGGATTTTAATATATGATAATATCCTGTATCCAAAAAGACACTATTGAGAGTATTTCCCATTCATTTTCGCTCCGCAACATTTTATCGTTGAACATAATTTAATTCCTATCTCTACCCCTTGGAGGAATAGGATTAAAAAATTTTTTTTTTATGAATATATGAATATTCACGAAGTTATTACCATTTTTACACCTGTCAGATCAACTGACTCCATGCGTATAGGCCGAGCAGAGCAGGAAGCTGAAAAACAAACAGAAGGCAGGATTCATCGTAGACAAGAGCAAAAAGATGCTTTAGACATCATGGATGATTGCAACATCCTTTATGGGCCTGGCATCGATGATTTTTTCATCCCAAATTTTTTAGTCTTCAAAACTTTAAAGCGTTTTTCCCACAACCCACGTTCTTAAAGATGGTGTCCCTCATAACTTCAAAACTACTCCACCGATCGTTTTGAAATTTTGCACACTATTTCTGTACATAATTTACGAGGTAACACTTGTTATTATCTGATTTTTTCGCAAAAAAAAATTGCGTTTTTCTATTTCAAAGTGTTTCCAAAAAGTGAAATATTGAAATTTCGAAAAAACCCCCCCAGTGTTACCTGGTCAAAGCGATTATTTAACGATATAATTTTGATTTTTTGATTTCAGATGATCCAGAACCGATTTATGAGGAACGACACCGTAATTCAACTTTTTTCAGAGACGCTCCAGAATAATTGCTGTCTTTGTTGTATTTTTTAATATTTCTCCATGAAAATTTTACACAATATTCTTCAAATGTCATTCTATAATGTACAGTTGGTTTTAATAAATAGATTTTAACTTTTTCATAAAAAAAAAATATCAAACATGTGGCTTTTTTTACACGAATTAACCCTATTCCCCCCTTAAGAGAGAAGGAAAGAAAGGACATTTTGGAACAAAGACGATATGGATTGGTCGAACGCCAAAAATATTATAAAATGTATATGCATAATGTATAGTTCATTTGTGCACGATTCAATTATCCAAGTACTCTGTTGCTGTCTTGCCGGTTAAGACTATGTAGCTAACTTTTCGTCGATTTATTACCAAAATTATGTGGCAATTGGTAAGAGGTAAACACGAAGCCTTTATATTTCTTTTCTTTCGATATATAATATAACATAGGTAATAAAATTTTTACGAAATAATGTAAGAGATCATGTTAGGTCATAATAGAATGAAAACCGCATTTTCGAATTAAACATGATCTATGTTACTAGTTTTCTATATACAAATACAAATATTGGATGATGAATTATGAAATTATGTACATTCGAATTAGTACAATAACTAGTGATTGCAATATACTCATTTACTCTGGAGTGCTTGCATGCACATTGGTGTCATTGACCAATGACCCGTTTATAATTTCGAAAAAGTCTATCATCAAAGGCATTCGACGATGGCAAAATAGAGTATGGTATGCATACTGATGGTAAAGCTATTGTGTGGTCTAAAGCCGTAGGTGATTGCTGACTGTGTGGTTTGTTTGATCATTTTTATAGACTTCAATAATTTTATTGATTTATTTTTATGTTGACTAAAAAAAAAACAAGGCCAAAAGAAATAAGAAATCACTTGAGACATTTTCATTGCCATTCAATTGTTTCCATACTTTCACAAATGTGCTTATGCTTATTACTCGTACCTTTTTTAGTTTAATGTATGCAAAAATTTATAGAAATTTGTCATTCATTTTTCATTATATTGATTATCTTGTGCAACCTTTTGACCAACCTTGACATCTCATCACATCATCGCCACAGAAAGTCTACAAATGAATAATTGCATCGCTTAATTTTTATTATGAATCAGTGCAAATTATAAGTGCACATATGAAAGTAAGTATACACTTTTTCTATTACTTGCACACATGCATATCTAAATAAGGTCAATTTTGGTAAACCACTACTGTTAGCTCTCTGTAACAATGAATATAATAATAGAAAATAACTAAAAGTTGATAAACAAACTAAATCTTTGTAACAAATATTAGAATTGATAAACATAAGTCGATAATCTGTCATTAGATACTATTGAAGGACAAGTTTGCGAATCTTATCTTCCACTCAGAGACATTGACAATTTTTTTTTTTGAAATAGTTTTATAATTAATTAATTAATTTAACGCATCAATTATTTTCTTTTTATATACCTAATTGTAATGATAGTAAACACATGTCATCGTGAATCATTGCAAAAACAATTATATATGTCGTCTATTTTGTATTCAATAAAGCAAATTGCATAAAATCGTGATTACCAATACTATGGGTATATAATCAGTTAATACAAAGTTACTAAGTCAAATCAATTAAATATACACAAATATGGTATGAGAAATGTGTAGAAAAGAATAAAATAAAATAAATAAATCAATAAATGATCAAATACTAAATGTGTATGAGTATCGATAAATTGATTTGAATAAATTGTAAATACCTTCACATACACTATTAGTTCAAGTGGTGACACATAAGTATCGTACATACTGATATGGCAATTTACAAAAATAAACATATCGTATAAAGTTAAGTAGTAAATAAGTATGTATAATAAATTGATTTTAACTAATGCGTAAATACTTAATAAATCATTTTTTTCTTTTCTTTTCGTCTTCTATCTGTCACTACCCCTCTACACTTCATCACTTTGTATTATAGACAAGTCACATTTTAGTAACAATAATCATACATATACTGTATTTACACGTGCCGTACTGCAAAGATAAAATAAAATGTGTGTAAATAGAAATGAATGAATGCAAATAAATCTAAATTTAAATATTTTTAGTTAATAAAAACAAAAATGTTCACTTACTTATCTCATAACTAGTACGAGGGGGCATAAGACAATTATCACCGAAAGATGGTATTTATGATAAGGATGTAAAACGGATGTTATGAAATAGTGAAAAATGCATATGCAAATATGTATTAATGTGTATTTATGTCGTATAATAATAGAATAAATAATGGAAAATTATAAATTCAAAGTATAAATACATACAATATTTATAAATACAATTTATATAAGTTTGAATTAAATCGATTTCTGTATCTCATGATCACAATTCGATCAAGGCATCGTTCGTTCACTTGCAATTCCGCAAAAGGAAATACATTTTCATTATATAATATGTTATTTATAAAGTAATTTTGATTTGATAATTTTGATTTAATGAAATATATACAAGTTTCATTTGTAAAGTGTGAAAACTAACATAATTTTGTATGGGAGGTAGGCGTGGTTTTCATCCGATTTCGCCCATTTTCAAATATATCCATCATATGTTTAGAGTAACTTTATCTAACAATTTTTAGTTCGATAGATTTATATTTTCACGCGCAAAGTGTGAAAACCAACATTATTTTGTATGGGAGGTAGGCGTGGTTTTCATCCGATTTCGCCCATTTTCAAATATATCTATCCTATGATCAGAGTAACTTTGTAAACTAATTTTTAATTCGATAACTTTATATTTTCTCGTGTAAAGTGTGAAAACTAATATAATTTTGTATGGCAGGTAGGTGTGGTTTTCATCCGATTTCGCCCATTTTCAAATATATCTATCCTATGATCAGAGTAACTTTGTAAACTAATTTTTAATTCGATAACTTTATATTTTCTCGCGTAAAGTGTGTAAACTATGATAATTTTGTATGGGAGGTAGGTGTGGTTTTCATCGGATTTCGCCCATTTTCAAATACATCCATCCTATGATCAGATTAACTTTGAATAACAATTTTTAGTTCGATAGCTTTATATTTTCTCGTGTAAAGTGTGAAAACTAACATAATTTTGTATGGCAGGTAGGTGTAGTTTTCATCAGATTTCATCCTTTTTCTAATTTATTAATTATATTTAACATTTTAATTCGATAGTTTTATATTTTGGAGCGTAAAGTATGAAAACTAACTTATTTTAGTATGGAATGCCCCATTTTCTAATATATCAATTCTGTGATCATATAATTAGCTAATTAAATAGGTCAAAAAAAAAAAACAGACTGTTCCATTTAAGATATAGAGATGAAAATTTTTTTAATTAACGAGTAATTAACGAATATCTTAAATAAAATCAAATAAAAACTCAACCAATAATAGTTTTCGATGCTTTCATCATTTGTTTAAATTTCGCTGTATTATTTAATTTTTTTTTTTGCAATAGAAAAAAATAAAGAAAATTTCCTTAAAAATAAAGAAAGTTTCAATATCTCGTACAAACATATACTATCTCTAATGAAGTTTTTGCAACAATGTATCTCTATCTTAATAATCACGTTCATAGTGATCATGTCAATGATAGTAATGCCGAATCAACCAACGAACGAATCACCTCCAGAGTCGCAATCGACCAACGAACAAACATATATAAATATACAATTTATTTTTTCGCATACAAAATAAAACCAGCTTTTTTTTCCACCGGTCTATTTTGATCGCCTTTTTAAAATTTTAAAAGCAAAAAAAAAAAACCAAAAGTAATATAATAAATGGTTGGTTTGCAATGAATGTTTGCCCATGTTTAAAATATCGCTAAAAAGAAATACACGCGCAAATATTTTCGCGTTTGTTAATATTGTATTTTACTACTTTTTTTTTCTTCTTTGCGAATATTTTCTTTCATTTTTATGATTCATTTGTTGTTTTTTTTTCTTGCAATCTCAATTCGTGCTTAAAAACGAGTCAAGTATATTTTGTTGTTGTTGTTGATGTCTTTATTTTTGTGAAATTGGCAAACACAAAAGATAGAAGAAGAAAAAAAACCTGCTGCAATCACTTTATTTTACTATGTTGTTGTTGTTGTTGTTGTGTACTCATGTTTGCGAATTATTTTCTTTTTCATTTTTCATTGTTTTTTGCCGGTTTTGTATTTTGTTGTTGTTTGTTTTTAATATCTTTCTTTTATGATTTACCTACAATGAATCTGCAATCGAAAGATGGTAGATTTTTTTTTTATTGGTTTCACTCTTTTTAAAAGTAAATACATTTTTCGACACTATTATTTAGCAAAGTAGATGTATACAACCATCGTGCGGATGGTGTGATAATTAAGCATCACTTAATTTGCTTCTACACAACATACATATGAATGTGTATAATTAAAAACTCTTTTTGACTTTGTAACAAGATTTACCTATCCCCATACAACATTCAATGTATGGCCAAAGTCAATGATATAAGATTTGCATATACAAGTATGTGTGTATGCTTGATAGAAAATATATGAGATATCTCTTATACATACATACAATATAAAAGTTGCAAAGTTGAATGAAATCAATGCATTTGTAAAAAAAAAACATGTATTCATTCACATTTTTACTGCATGTTGTATACATAAGTGATTGTCAGCCAGTACATACATTACCAAACAGCCTGTCTGCCAGCCAGCTAGCTAGCTAGCTAGACAGCTAGACATCTAACTAGGCAATCAACAGTGAGTTGAAGAAGAAGAAGACAAAAACTCACATAGACTAAATGCAGCGGCAAAATACTTATTTATGTTAGTCTGTCGACATGTAAAACATTAGGAGAGCTATCGTTCCCAGGTAGGTTAATTGAATTATTGCTATTTTATCAAGGAGCGAGATTTTCCCAAAAATGCCTCAAATTATTTTACTCAATCGGATATTGAAATCATAAGATTACAAGGTAGAAGAGCAAATGCATCTACGAATGCTACTGTGAAGGTATTTGAAAATAAATACTTTCAAAGTTATATATCAGGAAAGATATGATGACGTGCCACGCAATGTTCGCAGCAACACCTATCATCGACAAGAGTGAAATGACTTAGGTCTCAGTGTTCTCAAAATACTCATAAAATACTTATCGACATTTTATCGATTAAATAAATATAATTTGTTCTGAATAAGTCTTTGAAATGTATATTATTATTATTATTGTTAATGGGGATGTAGCACCGCTACTTATAAGATCTATCGTGTCCCCTTCATTTTGGTTCAAAATATATGTCTTTGAGTCCAACATCCTCTATGAAATGTTGTATTGCGCCTATATTCCCGAGTCTGATTGCTCCATCAGTTCGTAGATGTTCACCTACGTGTTTCTTTCGTTTTTGAATTAGTGCGGGGCACACTTCCAACACGTGTGTCGAGGTTTCATCTTCCTCCCCGCAAAACCTACAAATTTCATTCGAGTAAATTCCCAGTTTTGCAGGTGATAGTACAACCTACAATGTCGTGTCAGAATTTCTGTAATGATTCTTAAGTTATTCTTATTTAGCTTCATACAATCCCCGAATCTATTTAGGTTATATGTTCCTAAGAGCGACTTTGATTGTCCCAATATTGCTTCCTTTGTATATCTTCTGCTTCCCTAAAGATTTTGGAGAAGTTGCCCTTTCCCAATCCGACGAATGGTTCCGGGCCTACACACAGGGTTGCTGGTCCCTTTCTAGCGAGTACATCTGACTTTTCTTTTCTTGTAATTCTCACGTGACCTGGAACCCATAGTATCCACACCTGATTGCTTTTATATAGAAAACAAACAATTAAACCAACACTGTTTGTTCGTTTTTCAGTATTCAAAATTTTAGCATATTAAAATTTTTTCCTAAAAACATCTAAGTATTTAATAAAAGCTCCTCTTTTTGCAATATAATGATACAAAGTTAACAAGTTACGAGTTGGAAATATTTTAAAATTTCGCTGCGACGCCCTACGATTTTAGTTCACAAGGGATTACTTGACCCCTAAAATTCCTTTAATACAACCATTTGTGGTTATTTAATTTTTTACGAGCTTAACTTTAAATCTGACCATTTTTGACCTCGGAAACCGTCTTGACTACTACTTTTCGTGAATGCAACGTCAGTTTTTCCAAAGTAGATCCGATATTTTTGTGCCGCACATTTAATTTTGTACAATTTGACCTTAAATATGAATTCTTTGACCCGGAAAACCCTACCAATACCAATTTTTCTTACATTTTGAGTCGCCTTTTCAATTTTTAACGATTTTAACTTCAAATTTGGAATTCTTGACCCCAAAAAATCGACTCAATACCTACTTATATTAGCCGGTTCCAAACGGCAGAACCCTTGTGACATCACTTTAACTTAGTTTTGTCACAGAGCTCTTTTAAGAAGCATTTTTGGTAAATTGTTACTGCCGGAAAAACTGCAAATTCTTGCTGGCAGGTGGGTACCGTTCGAAAGAAAATTCTTTTCGATATTAAATTTTGTTATGCTGCATATGTCATGGACCTTTGTCTTAAATTCTTCAATCCTACATTATTTCAAACGATTTTATTCGAATAAAAAATCATAATTACACTTACCTTTCAGTCTCGGTTTCCGTATTTTGTTGTAGCGGTTGCAATTGTTGCTGTTGTTGCTGCTGCTGCTGCTGCTGGTGTTGTTGTTGTTGATCATCAACATTTGTTGATATTGTCGAAGAGATATTCGTTATAGTGATGCCATTATTACTAATATTGGCACTAAGACTAATATTTGGAGCACTATGTGGCTGCTGTTGTGATTCGTTCAATTGTATTGAATTCGCATCAATAGTTGTCACTGTTGGTTGCTGTTGCTGTTGCTGTTGTGCGTGTATCATATTCACAAGCACATTGGGATCGGCAATTGTTGCCGGTGCACTCTGTTGTTGTTGCTGTTGTGGATGATGCATATGCATTGGGGTTGTCGTTGATGATGATGATGTTGCTGTATTTGGTTGTTGTTGTTGTTGCATGTCATAATTTGTCATTTGCGTCAAAATCGGCATGGTTTGACCATGTGTGGTCGGTTGTTGTTGCTGTTGTTGGAATTGCGTCGGAAGTTGGTGCTGCGACTGTGAATGCTGTTTCGGATGCATGCTGCCAACAATATTTGCCATATGTTGCGGAGCACCACTATCAGTTTGCGAAATTTGTTGTTGTTGGATAGGCAATTGTTGCTGCGGCGGCATATTAATTGCATCGCTGGGAATCATTTGAGGGGGCTGTTGTTGTTGGAAGTTTTGCTTTTGATTAAAGACAGCGCCAATGGCACCGCCACCAACAGTACTCTGTGCAGGAGTGAATGTGGGCGGTACAACCTGCGAGTGTGGTGCAGGTGATAGTGGTTGTGGCTGTTGATGTTGCTGTTGTGTCGTATCAATATATGAAATGCTGTGAGGTTGTATTGGTTGTGATTGTTCAGCCTGATTATCTTGGCTTGAAGCAGTAGCTGCATTACTCACCACATCACCCGGCAATACAACGGAACCATTTTGAAAGTGAAGATTATTGGGTAACGTTGCGCTATGCTGTGTCTCTTGTTGCGATGGCAGCGGCTGTTGTTGTTGTATTTGCGGCTGGGACTGTGCGACTGGATGTGGCGCAAGTTGTTGCTGCACACCAAAGCTGATCGGTTGTGACTGTCCAGGAACATATATTTTGCCAGCCTCCTCAGTTGCAGCGATCGCTTCCTCTTGTTTCTTCAATTGTTGCAACGATTCTTTCAATTTCAATGCTGCTGCAGTTGCATAATCGGACGGCAGTGACTGCCCATGTGCAACTTCCTGTGCAGCATTTGTGTTTACACCACTCTCACTGAACACCTGATGGTGCTGGTGTTGTTGCGAATGGGATGTTTGTTGTTGAGTTGTGGCTGCTGCTGTTGTATCGGTACCTGCTGCAGTTGCCGCATACTGCTGTATACCATGTACAACAGTTGCCGGTGCAGTAGATACTCCTGTTGGCGCAGACAATTGCTGTTGCAATTGATGGGGTGGCCCATCGGTAAAATTCCAATTACCATCAGTTACAGCACCTGTCAACTGCAAGCTGTTGCCAGCTCCATCGGCATGATTCTCCAGCAATGCTGCAGCTCCGTGACCAATAATCATGCTTTGTGTGGTTTTTGCGGGCTCACCACCTGCCCCACTGTTGCCAGTCTCGGAGGAGGAACCAGTCTTTTCATTATTGTTGCCACCGCCGCCCTCCTTGCCGCCGGTGCCTACAGATGAGTGATCAAGATAGTCCATGCACATCCATCGTCCTCGACGAAATGGCTCTGTCGACTCAATCTTCACCACCTTAAAACGTTCGCTGCGAGGCTGCGCCTCTTTCATGTCGTCCTTCTTCTTGTTGCCCCCAGGTGTGACAGCAGCGCTCACCACATTAATTATATTATCAGAGACATTCACTTGCACATTCTGTATGGTTTGACCCAAATTCGGTCCTATGGGATCCACCACAACTAGACCATACTGTGAACTGGTTGGTATCGCCGGAGCCGTAGTATTCAGTGTATTGTTGGCAAAGTAGACTTCCTCCTTGGAGAAGGATGTCTCATCCGACATCGATGGTGTCTCATTCTCCAGATCGGTTGTAACACGACTGCTGTCTTCAGTGTGAGATTCATCCAGATCATCGGCAGACTCTTCGCCATTGTCGGCAGTGCGTTTTGGTTTACCGACGGTCACCGAAGTGATCTGAAACGATGAGGTCGACTTTGGTTTTCTGCTGGTCTGATGTTGCTGAGTACTGTTGGTGGTAGTAGTAGTTGTAGTAGAAGAAGTAGTAGTAGTAGTAGTAGTATGATGACCCTGACTATGGCTGCGACTTGTCGAACTGCTGGTGCTGCTGCTGCTGACGCCACCGCCATTATTATTTGGCGAACTGGCCTTCGATGTGGAAGCAGTTGTGGTTGTTGAATTCGGTGCAATCGATGCACTCGAACTTGAGCTATTATTGGTCAAATGTGAAAGTAAGCTGGTGTTACTGGTTGCATTTGACATGTTCGAGGCAGACGATTCGCCAGCCGAATTACCGGACACCATGTTCAAACGTAGACTTTCACTAGTTCTACGTTGCACAACTTTTGATCCAGTTGACGACAGCGAATTATGATTTGACGTGGTGTTGTTTTGATTATGATGATGTTGATGAACATGTTGGTGATGATGATGATGGTGATGTTTACTATCGTTGGCATTAGCATTGGCATTGGCATTGGCATTAGCATTGCTGCCTGTACCGCCGTTGCCACCACCAGTACCGGCATTAACAGCATTAGTTAATGAGCCGACCTTTGTTAGAGGCGGTTTTTTGATATTTGTGGTACTAACTGGACGTGTCGGTGTCTGTATGGTGTTACGACGTTGGGCCGTAGCAGAATTTGCCCTAAATTTGGCGGTGATCTGACGTTCGATCATGCTGCCGCCGCGTGATGCTGTTTGATTCTGAACTTGATTGTGTTGCTGATGATGGTGGTGGTTGTGGTTTGGGGTGGCGTGGTGTGCGATGACAATTGTCTGCGAGTCTTCGGGCGATGAGGCGGAATTCTCCTGGGATGGAGAGGTGGGCGATGATGTGAGGGCGGACTGTGACGGCAGCTGTTGCTCTTGTTGTGGAGATGATGGCTGTTGTTGTTGTTGCTGCTGCTGCGGCGGCTGATGTTGTTGTGATTGTTGACCGGAATCTTCGGTTGCAGTTTGATTCTCGGCCATAATCGGGGTTTTGAGGGTACGTAATGTTTTTAGGAGATAATCCAGGGTCGCTATTTTTTTCTTAACTTCGATCAGCTTGAAAGGGTATATATTGATGACGATGTCAAAAATATTGTTTGTTTGTTTTTATGTTATTCTATTTTTTTTTTTATAAATTCACCTATTTTCACTTAAGCTACACTTACACTGCACTGCACTAATATCAATCCAAAATTTTGTGTTATTTTCCTTTAATCGGTTAAATCCTATTCAACATCAACCTGTTGTTGTTGTTGTTGATGTTCTGTGTGAAAACGAACGACTACTTGTTGTTGAATTGCAATTGTTACAATTGTTGTTGTTGTTGTGTCGTTGTTGAAAAAATAGACAACTGCTTGAAATGTAAAATAAATTAAATTTAATTGAATTTGATCATTCAGAGCAACATCATCTGCATGATCTTGAATGGCTAAAGCACGTCGCAATCACTTATAACGACGACAATGACGACGACGACGACGATAATGCCCAGCGTTTTTTCTGGAAAAGGCGCAGTGACATACGACGAGAGCTTACAATGTTGCTGACACTATTGTTGTTGTTGCTGTCGTTTGTTGTTTTTGTTGTTGTAGCAATGGCACTGCCAGCATAAAATATAACAACGGCGTTATTTACGCGACGACGTCGATACATATTGTTCTCGCTCGATTGCGGCAACGTTTGTGACGACGACGGCAACGACGACCACGACGACAACGAACGCGATTACGACGCCAATCACAATAGCGATTGTGTGGATAACCACGACGAGAGCGGCGTAATAATATCGCTCATATTCAAATGCTAAACATCGTAATATGTCATTTTTGCTTTTAGTTGTTTTTCTTTTTTTGGCATAACATTCACGCGCGCCAATTGAATTTATACAAAAATATTTGAATATATTTATTTTTTGTCTGTTGCTTTTCCGTATGTGTGTGTGTGTGTGTAAAATTTCAATTTATTACTTTAATCACTTGTTCAACATGTGCTTGTGTGTGTGTGTGTGTGTGTTGCTTATTCTTGTTATTATGATTATTGTTGTTGCTGCTGCTGCTGCTGTTGTTGTTGTTCAGGTTTAATTTTATCGTGGCACACACACCACATAGTCCCACCACCTCTTCTAAACACGTAGAGGTTTTCGATGTAGAGGCTTACTAAAGGCAATTGTTTAGTGAATTGTCTATGCCAATTGCAAGCTCTATTCAAAGTAGCTCACTTTGGTCTTTTTTTTGCACACACACTGTTTGAATTTAATAAAAATCATATTTTTTGCATTTTGTGGTATTGGCGAAAATTTTGAACGTGTTTCCCCTTTCTATTCTATTATAAATCGCTTAAGTAATTTATTCCAAAATTATATAAGCTTATTTAATAAATGTATGAGATGATTTTGATTATTATTGCCGTTGTTTTTGTTGTGGTGGTGATTGTTGCACTTAAACCACACTTTAGTTGACAATTTCAAATTAGAATTTATAACGAATGCAAGCACAATCATAAAATTATATAGGAATAGTTAAATAAAGTTGATAATTTTTAAAATATTTTCTTCTTCTTATTTTTCTTTCAATAAAAATATGCAAATTTATTTTAACAATTGAAATTATATGTATTTAAGACGAAAAAATAACGGAAGAGAAAATTAAAATTGAGAAACTTATTTTCTACTTAATTTTTTTTTTTTTTGTATTATTTTATTTTCAAAACTTCATTTCACTAAATTTGGTTTTTTTTTTGTTGTTGTTTATTTATTAGTTGAATGTTGTTGTTCTTGTTTGTTGGTTGACGATCTATTATTGTTATTTCTGTGGATAAGAACGGAAAATGTTGAATTAATATTTATATTAACTTCATACGTTTTATAAAAGTTAAGTATTAATTTAGGGTTATTTAAACTACGAATTAAAATCAAAACACAGTCCCCAGTTTGAACTAAAAAAAAAATTTGTAGGTACATATAGCTAATATGGGTAGTTTTTTTTTTTTTTTTTGCAAAAATTTATGAATTGAAAAATTAGATTTTACAGATTTGATAGCTGGGCTTTCAAAAACGTTTGCGTTACTAATTTTTTGTAAATTACGCAGCTTACCAATATGCTACAAATAGCGAATAATTCTGAAATGATTATAAAGGGTGATCCAATAAGAGCTTCCGGAAGAATTTTTTTTTGCAAATTAAACGCATTAAAATCAATTTAATTATAAAAAATTTTATTTGAGACTTAAATTCGATTTATGACATTTATTGCTTGAAAATAATTTCCTTTAAATGTTGTCTGCAACTGGCTCTTATATCATGATCCATTCTTTGGGTCCAATTGTCGTGCACTCTTTCGAGTATTTCGGTCGCTATTGTTGTGTTCGCTTCTAATGCAGGAATTGATTGTGGTTTATCGATATAAACAAGTGATTTCATATAATCCCATAAAAAATAATTCAAAGGCGTCAGATTACAAGATCTTGGAAGCTATCCACGAGTCCATTTCTTGAAATGATGTTTTCATTAAGACTTTCTTTCAATAAATCGATGATTTGGCGTGCTGTGTGTGACTGATTTTGGAAATAAATTTTCACAATTTGTAAACGTAGTAATTTGAAGTGGTGAAATGTCAATGAATAATGAACACAAATGTCATATAAATGTGACAGTTGATAAGTCTGAGAATCCCTATTGGAAAAAGTACCTACTATTGGATCACCCTTTTTTTTATATATATAATAGGTACATTCTGCGTATTTTCCTGTTTGGTGCATTCGACGGTGCTAACATAAATTGCCTAAAATTGCAAATTGATAAAATTCTGAAAAAATCAAAAGTTGTCAGATATATTTGACAATGATGAAGATAAGACGTGAGATATCTGATAGAAGGGCTAGAGAAATGCTACTGGCGGCACGATATTCCCGAAATGTTAACTCACCATAATTAAATCGAAAATGGCTATAAAGCTTAAATGTGATTCGAAATCAAAATGTATAATAGTTTGTTGTGAGGGTTTAGAGGGTTAAGAACTTGATGGATAGCAAACGAAAAATCGAATTTATAGTTGTAAAAATTACTCCCGGAAGCTCTATGCATTTATTCCAACATTTCTACAGTTTATGGTTGCTTTTCCTGACAAGAGAATCCTGAAGACCTGCACAATATTCGTCAATGGTTTGTATAAGAACTGAAGACAGAAGGAGTTAAATATGTTGAATAGCCTGGATGTTGTAACATTTCCAAATAAATTCACTGCTTTTGGCGATGGCTCTTTAGAGGTATGTGAGCTGGTGGTTTTGATACAAATGGTTTTTTGTTATTCTATAAACAAGGACTTTTTTTTTTTACAAATTATGGCATCTAAGTGGTACAAATATTATGATAATCTAACACTAAAGTTCCATGGACATCACAAGAACACCTTCTTGGCCGATTACTGGACACGATCTCGTTTTGGAGCCGTAGAACCAGATTCATAGCAACCCCAAACCTTTCTTGTTTTGATTCAGAATCATGATGGTAGACTCAAGCCTCATTCATAATGATGAGACGATGTACAAAATTTATTTTATCCTTTCCAAAATCTAAATAGTGCTTAGGAAGTCGGCTGTAGAAGATGTAATCTTATTGTTGACAAAAAAGATGGTGCTCCACTAATTGATTGAAGAGCCAAAATTTAAGTTTAGGATTACACTTTGCTCCTCTACACTGTGGAAAATATTATGCAAAAATCGTAGTACGTAAAAATAAAAATAAGAAAAATAATTCCATAATAGAGTGGGCGGGTAATTGTGCCAATCAGTATCTATAGAAGGCATACATATGTAAATTTCATTGTATTAAATGCTTAATAAACTGTTGCGCACTTTTTTATACAACTATTATTATGCAGAATAAATAATAAATTGCAATTTATAAAGTACATAACATATGTGCTTTATTGAATTTAATTTTTCTCAAGAGCTTTTAGGTCAAAGTTTAATAATAAATGTTTATTCAATTAACTGTTCGTTGAATAATTAAATTAATTTTTTTATATATTTCTTTAATTGCTCGCACAGTTAAGAAAATGAAGGTCAAATTGAAATTTCTATTGTATACATATATAGGATGTACGTACTAGCTAATGCACAGCATTTAGTTTTCGATAAGCGAGTCCCTCTATTTTGTGAGCTTACATTAAGAATACGTGAGCCAGAAAATGGTGGCGGTGGAATGGGAGGTAAATGGTGCAGCATTGAGGTTAAAGTTTGAACAAAATTTGAGTGAAATTGGGGGAAAAAAATACACAGCTGCCCAGAAGTGTCCCTTGGAGGGGTAAAATTTATGACCGATACCCATGGACTTTTTAACATAAACATTTTTTCGTGGTCAAAATATAAAAATGTACTTCTACCCTAACAAGTTCTTGTAGAGATTTCAAATTGAAATACATATTACTCCTATTTTATTATTAGTTTTGTTCTTTAAACATTTTTGACATTTTTAATGGTTTCTTCATAATAGTTATTCGAACACATATTCTTCTTCTTCTTCTTAGGTGGCCATAATAATTGATGATCGATTTAGGCCGAACATATAATGCGGCGCCAGTCTTCTTTGTTATTCGCTTATTGGCTCCAATTGGATATTCCAAGCGCCGCCAAATTACCCAGTACTTGGTCCTTCTAACGGAGGTTTGGCCTTCCTCTTCTTCTGCGTCCTCCAGCGGGTGCCGAATTAAATACCCTCTTCGCTGTAGCATCTTCTTCCATTCGCTCGACATGATATAGCCAGCGTAACCGCTGGATTTTGATTCGCTTGACTATGTCAATGTCAGCGTACAGCTCATACAGCTCATCGTTGTACCTTATGCGATACTCGCTATCAACGCAAATAGGTCCGAAGATCCTGCTCAGACCTTTTCTCTCGAAAACTCCAACCATCTCTCATCCATGCTGGAAATTGTCCAGGCTTCTGCATCATATGTTAGGACAGGAATAATGAAAGACTTGTAGAGTGTGATTTTCGATCTTCGAGAGAGGGTTCGACTACTCAATTGATTACTCAGAACAAAGTAACACCTGTTAGCAAGAGTTATCATACGCATGATCCCCAGGCTGACGTCATTACAGTTGTTGATGCTGGTTCAAGATAGACGAAGTCCTTCACCACCTCGAAAGTGTAATTGTCAACAGTGACGTGTTGTCCAAGACGCCGGGACTCTTTGTTTGTAAACACTAGGTATTTCGTCTTTCCCTTGTTCACCGTAAGACCCATTCGATGTGACAGAGAATGTAGAGAATGCTGCACTGACTGCTCGCGAGTTGATACCGATTATGTCAATATCTTTTGTTGAAGATAGCGCCATTATGTCGTAAATCTGCAGCTCGTATAATTTTCTCCATAATAAGGTTGAAGCAGTCACACGATAACGAATCACCTTGTCTGAAACCTCGTTCGGTATTAAACGGAGGGGAGAGGTCCTTCCCAATTTTCACTGCACAACGAGAGTTAAGCAATGTCATTCGGCAAAGTCGAATGACTTCTGCAAGTATACCAAATTCAGACATAATTGTGAAGATGTAATCCCTTATCGGATTGTCGAAATCGGCTTTATAATCCACGAATAGGTGATGTCTGTCGATCTGTTTTTCTTGGGTCTTTTCCAGGATTTGGCGTAGTGTGAAAATTTGATCGATGGTGGATTTATTCGATCTGAAGCCACACTGATAAGGTCCAATCAGGTTGCTGAGCATAGGCTTCAATCTTTCACACAATACGCACGATAAGACCTTGTTTGCGATGCTCAGGATTCTTATGCCACGGTAGTTGGCGCAAATTGTGGGGTCTCCTTTCTTATGTATGGGGCAGAGAACACTGAGACTCCAATCATCGGGCATACTTTCGTCCGACCATATTCTGCTTCAAACACATATTACAAAAATATCTTTAAATAAACCAAAATAAATGTCCCTTTTTGATTTGATTGTTATTATTTCGATTAATTTTATTTTTGTTTCTTTATTATTCTATAATCATATTGCAATTGCTTTGCTGATGGTATTAATTGAACCTTGGCCCCACTGAATTTCATAACAAACCAAAGTGTCTGCACATAACTAAAGGCATATTTAATGAGTTATTATCAAATTTAATTATCATCAATATTTTTTCGTTATGGGTGAAAACATTTTCATAAAAGTTGTAGGCTACTTAAAACAAAGAAGAAAGAAATCCACTTCACTTAGGTATGTTTATTTGCCAAAAAATAGTGAATTAAAAAAAAAAAAAGAAGCTAACTAAAATTGATGATGATTTTTTTTTTTTAACTAAAATTGATTGTACATTAAAACACAAAAATTAAAGGTAAATGAAAACTATGTTTAATAATTAAACAATTATATGTAAAATACCATTTTTAAAGACCTTTTTTCCAATAGGTAGAGTAAGGCTAATATTATGAGAGTCAATGTTTCCAAAAGTATATCAATATAGTCTGGAAGACATTTTATTGAAGAAAACTATAAGATAATGTTATTTAACGTATCTAGACTGATTTTTGTGAGACCCGTTCAAGTCAATAGTTTAGACGAGCAATCCAAAAACTGGATGGACGGTCGACCGGAAGAAAGTTAGCTTACAGGAGAAAGAACATTTTCAAAAATTACCATAATCGAATGAAAAACATGCCTTTCTTGAATACAAAAGTCTTTTCACACTTCGCTACATTCAATGGTACATTCAATCAAGAAAATTGTTGATTTTCTGGTGAAAAATAAAAAAAAAAATGTAAGAATATGCGCTTTCGAAAACCTACTGATAGTATATGAAATTGTACCTATTATTTTGTCCAAGCATGTATACATACATGAGTGTTATATGTATACCATATATGAAGTATGTACATACACGTATGTAGGGTGTATGAAGAATGAAATAAAAAAAAAAAAAACATAATAATAAATTGTGTATGCAAAAACAGAAACACTAAAACTACTTCGGATATGAGTCATTTATTTGAAAATGATTATCAGCAATAGCATGGTTGGTTGTTTTATTTATTTACTTATTGTTGTTGTACGCTCATGAACGAAGTGCAATGGCCAAAAAGTAAAACAGAAGAGTAAGACAACATAGAAACAGAAACAGTAAAAGCAAGTAGACGTCAAATAAAAAGAATATAACAAAAATTCACAGATACTTATAATTTATATTAAATATTATAAAGGAGTACTAGCAAAAGCAGAAATTATATCTCAACATACTTCCATATGAGCGATGTACATTTTTATTGAAATTGTAGAAATTGACTTATAACAATTTTGTCGTATTTTATAAAAAATATTTAAATTATTCTTGTATAATTTTAAGAATAAGATTAATTAAAACAAAAAAAAAATGATCACTGTATATCGGTACACTGTGTCTCAGGTACTCAAACAGTCAGACTAATGATTGCACAGCTCTTAAAAAATAGAATTTGGCTGTTCGATGGGCCACAGTAGTCGCGTTTTATGGAGTTTACGTCGCTGATTCTGAATCCGTGGTCGGATTTCAGCCATCACCATTATATATTTTTTTCGAACATCAAAAGTCATCGTGTTTTTGGCTATTTTTTCATCTCTTTTTTT
The DNA here is from genome assembly GCA_963854835.1 of Megamerina dolium. Classification (NCBI taxonomy): domain Eukaryota; kingdom Metazoa; phylum Arthropoda; class Insecta; order Diptera; family Megamerinidae; genus Megamerina; species Megamerina dolium. The sequence goes on from OY978529.1 coordinate 54,253,741, forward strand.
AAAATTATAAAAAAAAAATTAATATCCCTACTTGACCTTTTAAAAATTGAAACTGTGTTTAATAGTTTTATAAAAAATTATATTCAATTAGTTTAAGAATTCTAAAGCATTATTTGAATAGGTATCCGTAACGAATTGAAAACATTTTCACTTGTGGCCGATCTTTACTAGAGGGGTGAGAAGTCGATTTCTTTTATAATGTTTCAATACTCAAACAAAATTAAAACATCGATAGGGTGTTATCTTATGTAAGTTAGCAATGAAATAATATGTACATTTAAAAAAGGTAATATTATTTATATTTACATTCAGTTCAACCCCAAAACTATAACACTGTGTGTACCACTGTGTGCACACATATACTTTCATTATAAGTATTAGAAATGGATATCACACAAAAATGATTGAAATTGTAGACGTGACACTTATGACGTAGCCATCGTCGTCAATAGGCAACTATTCAGCCGTCAGCTGATATCTGAGTATCTGTGTATCCACCAATACTTAGGAATGTCTGCAATAGTGATAGCAACCAAACCAGCAGCCAAAAAATGTACACATATATAATTTGATGAGTGTTGCCATGCACGCATATTTAATCGCATCGTTGTCTTGTTGATGTTTAAACGAAAAAATTCTTCTCATTTCATTTCTCTACTCTCAAATTTTTTTTTTGTTCAATACAAACGCAAGAAAAAGAATTCTATGCTTTGTCACACGTTTCAATTGAATGCACAAATTGTTGCAAAATTTTGTTTATAATTTTTTTCAATGTGTGAGAGTATTGAGGCGTGGCATCTTTTTATTTAAATATATACAAGGTGGATCATTTAGTAATTTATTTTCAAATCATATTATTTTTACAATGACAGCTCTCTCTTTCCCACTGGAAATCTTGACAGAAAGTCAACATATCTCCGTAGAACGAAATGAATCGCTTTACGCTCGAACAAAGTGGGGAAGTAATGCAAATTTATTTCCAAAGTCTATGCAAATGAATTTATTGAAAATAAGTTTTGACTCGTGCAACTGGCGCACTGATGAAAATGTGGCTGCTGTAGCGCAGAGTGTGCAACGCAGCCCTGGAACATCGATTCGTCATCGATCTCAACAACTCATCGGCCGAAAATTGAAGACATGGATTTGATTGCCATGCCACAATCGATCTTTTGTGCGCCAATTTCAGTAATCGTGTTATCAGCCGTCTCGGCGATGTTAATTGGAAATTTTGGAGCTGAGATTTGTCCCCGTTAGACATTTTTGTGGCGAAGGACCGATGTTATCCGATAAATCCATACACGATTAAGACCCTTAACCTGAATATCGAGGAAGCCATTCGTGACACAGACCCAGAAACCGTCACCAATGTCTTGGAAAACTGGGTTGACAAGGTGGGCTACTGCGACGCCGGACGAGGCAGTCACATTAATGAAGTTGTGTTCCATAAATAATATGAATGCTTGCTCTTTACCGAAACATATTATTTTTGTTCATTTTTATAAATTTTTATTAAGAAATTTGTATGTGGATCACCCTATACATGTTTGTGTAATTTTCTTGAATATGATAGACGTTTTGTTTTTCAAATCGAATCGAATTTCTAAATAAAATGATAATAAGAAAAATTATTGATAATTATTGTTTATTTACAATATAATATAGGGTTACCTACATATATCAGCCTTCGCAGAATGGCATAATTAAAATGGAACCTAATTACAAACAAATATAATAATAATAATAATAATAATAATAATAATAATAATAAATAATAATAGTAATAATAAGAGGAGAACAGTGATTTCCACAATAAAAATTATTGCTAATATTTTTTTTCTTGTCGTTGTTTGTTGTTTTATTTCAATCTATTTATGTCTCACAACCATTGCATTAATATTCATTTGCATCGTAAGCTCGTGCTCACATACATATGTATGTATTTGATTAAATCTAGATATGTAATTTATTTATGTTTTGTTTTTATAAATATATATGCTTTTATGTAGTTATGTTGTACATATGTATGTAAACAGCGGATATGTTCTGAAGTTGATCGAAAATACATATATGAATGTAGGACTTAGCCCGATGAAACACAAAATTAATTTCGAAAAAACTTATGCGAAAATTTCAAAAAAATTGTTAAGTGGTACTTTTAAACAAAAATTAATGTAATGATCTCTTCCTTAATCCAAAAGGTCTGATTTGTAAATTGAGATGCTCAAAGCACATAAATTGATAAACAGAGTAGAATCCAAAACAGCACATATGTAAGATTAATTTCACAAACTTATGGAAATATTACGATTAAACCATGCCGGCTTATGATACAAAAACACATTTTCAGATTAGCATTCATTTTCTGGTCGAATCTCAAACATAAAGTATATTCCACCAATGTATGGATGAGCTTACAAATTCTTAGATACAATTGTCTCAACAAAATTTATGAAGATATTGATTTGGAGATCAACACTGAAGATGACATGTACGTAAAACATGACAAAAATTATTTACAAATATTTTATAGAGCTTTAAAATATTGAAGTAAAATTAAAAAAAAAAATATTTGACTTTCTTTGACCAATCAACTATTTTTTTTTTTAACTATTTTATACTTAAACGTATATACAATTGGGTATGAATCGGTGTAGAGTCTACTTAGTTTTACAAGGACTCGTTGTGTTGTGTTGTTATAGGTGATTTAAGTAAGTCAAGGTAGAATCAAATAGGTGTTATAGGAATATTAATTCCTATCGGTTGCTTAATTATTTTTTATTGCAAATTTGCAAAGTAGTTGAATATTAATTGCAATGGGCATGGATAAATGATTCATGTTTGTGAAATTGGGTTTAATAAAAGTTATAAGAATTTGCAAAATATAAATTTATTAGAAATAAAAAAATAATAATACAGAAGCAGAATGTAAAATGTTGAAAGAAAATTAGTGAATCAACATTTTTCTCCAACAACAACAACAACAGCAACAACAAAGACTAAGATGACGACGACGACGACAACGACAACGAAGTCGACACCACTCAGTGCATACCACAATAGATAGCATGAAAAAAAAGGAATATACAGTAAATGAAAAAGGCAAAAGAGAAATAATGCAAAGTGAAAGATGTAAAAAAGATAAATGATAATCGAAATTAACAAAGATGGCAATAGCGATGGCAACATATAGTACGTAAGTGAACATATTACATGAGGATTTTCATACAAACCGATGTCATACTCTATAAAACATTTCATTTGACATTTTATATTTTCAAATGTATACGTATTTTAATGTGTTCGTTTGTATATTGATTTATTGACTTGTAAATTTAAAATTATGTATCAATTTGTACTAAATATGCACATAATAGAAGAACTTGCACAAGGTAGAGGCACCTTAAACAGAGCAACCCATAGCAAAGTAGAAACAATAGCAACAACTAAACAACGACGACGACGACGACGAAGACGACCAAGACAAACGGCACACACTTGCACATATGTATATTCATGAAAAATTTCATTATATCGCGAAACACTTTGCCATTTCCATTTACATTTTATGCTAAATATTCAAACACTGCAAACTTTTACACATAATTCTTTATGAAGAAATTTCTTTTTAAATTTATTTCCTCATATTTACCTAATAATTATTTTCACAAATTCAATATTATCAAACGAAAAACGTACGAACGAATAAAACTCAAATGACACACGGCAAATATTTGACAGTTGCAAGCGCACACATACAATACACAAACACGTATAAGGAAAAAAAAATGCTTTTTTTTCAGCACCAACGAGTGCAAATACTAGTTTCCGAATGCGGCGAATATGTGCCGAATTGAGAGCCAAGAAGAAATATATACGAAGTTGAGAACGAACGAATACACTAACGAACGAACGAACAATCAAAATGAATGTACAAATAAACGATGGAATATACGATAATGGAAAAAAGAAGAATTTTGAGAAAACCTAATGAATCTGGTTGATCCCACAAACAATATGTAGTTTTTTCTTGCCACTATTTAAGTTTATCACATCATATAATTGTATCTATATTTGCGCAATTCATTAAAATTATCTATAAAATTGTGGTTATTAAATTATATAAAAAATATTGCAGATATACAATACCACTTACAACACACAATAACTACATCACTGTTCACTGTTAATAGAAGAACTGTCAGAATCGTAATTGAAATGTCAAGTGAGTAGGGTTACTAATAATGTGACCAGTGTACAATTTTAATACTGAATTTTAGCATTTCAAGGTACTCTTTTAATAGATTATATGGATTTTTATCATTATTGTATGATGTTTCATAATGGAAATACAACCCGGCACAGAGTCTAGAAATTATTCAGCTATATTTCAGCACTATTTCCCACACAACCCGCAAAACCACGAAAATGTATGTAAAGTCCAGTCCACATGAATCATCTAGGTACGATAGAGAATTGGAAGCCATACCTATCGAAATACGTCAGCAGAAATTGTAACTTTAAAATGAATCATGATGAACGCATTTATCGACAACATTAGAGCGAAAGAGCCTTGAAAAAGAAATACATATAAGAAATATGTCTTTTGTATGATCATTAAGATTACCCGATAAAATTTATATTTTTGAAACATTACTTGATGGTTTTATAATCAGTGCTGCCAAGTGTGAAAAAAAAATATCGTAATAAACCTAATATTAACAGACCAGAAGAAAAAGCGAAAGCAATCTAGTTCAACCAGTATGAATCAAAAACTACATATAATCATATTACATTATGCGCATTTTTATGGTTAAAAAGTAAGGATATTGAATAAATATAATTTGCTTTGATATATGTACTTCAACAATTATATGTTTTAGTAAGTGTTGTCTGTGAAACTAAGAAATCACTACAAAAATCTAGTTAGGAATTGAATTATCACAATTATAGTTAAAAATACAAAAATTATAGATGGTCTTGCTAAATTCTAACGACATATAATATATATTTATTTAAGAGAAGCGTTCTCTAAGAATTTACGTTTCTTTATTCTGAATTCAAGAGAATATACATTTAACTACCTGGCCACATTATATCTTCAACACACCGAAACGAAGTAAAGTAGAAGGAAATAGAATAGGAGAATGAAATTTTACGGCGAATTTAAAATTTTAATGTCGTTGTTCGGGGCAAAAATGTACAATATGAAGAAGAAAATAAGAAGATAAACGATTTTTAGTAGGTACGCAGAAAATAGGACGGTAGATGGATAAAGAGAAAATTATTTTTCCTAAATATATATATATATATATATATATATATATATATATATATATATATATATATATATATATATATATATATTTATATCTAGTGAAGGCGAAATATAATTGCAACAATTTTTAGATAATGTTTAAATCGCCATTATTGCAATAGTCTCTTTGAAGATATATTCTTTGTTGCTTTCCCTTTTCTTCATACATATTTACCACAATACCAAACCATTTTACAGCATTTTTCATATCGTAATATATAATCCGTTTTATTTATATTCCACACTAGAGTTGTTATTGTTTTCTTTAATTTCCTATATATACTTGTATAACATTTTCATTTATTCAATTACATTCACTGTCACAATTTCATTTTATATTTTAGAAGTTTACATTGAGAATACATAAATGGAAAAATCATTGCTTTTCACCTTGAATCATTTTATACACCACTATTAACTACTCGAATTTCAATATTTAACTTTTATCTTTTTCTACGTTAGGTATATTTTTTTCATTTGTGTTCTTTCTTTAACATTATCTTTATTCCTTTGTTTGTCGATTATTAATTTTTAGTTTGTAAAATTTGCAATGACGAAATATCTCATAAAGAGTAAAACGAAAAATTCCGCGACAGTCATCGACGTCAAAAGAAAAAAAAAAACAACAACAAAAAAACAACAACAAAACACAACGCAAACTCACACACATATACACATGTGAAGAAGATGGAAAGAAAAGCGAAATTGCTTCTTCTCCCTCTTCTCGTTCGACTTGATTACTTCGTGATTTCGATGTCGTTGCTTATCGTTTGCGACCCCGGCACGAAACTATTGTGGCTACCAATTTCAATTCATTAACACAACTAATGCCGTTGCAATCTGCTTTAGATACTTTAACCGAAAATATGAATATCAGAAAGGAAGAACATTTGGGAATTGACTATGTAGATAACCAAGAAGCATTTTTTCTACTATCGCCATGTGATTTGATGATTTGAAACAATCTGTCAGACGGGGTTTTTACAGTCAATGTGTCAAGGACAGTTTCGTTTCTTGAAGTACGTCTGCAAATTCGTTTAGAATTGTAAATGCATATATATTCTAAATGCAATATTTCGAGGAATAACATTGTTTAAACAAATATATTTTGTTTCTACAATCATTATTATAACTGGGATATGCATTGTGACAAAAAGATATCTAGTGCCCCGCACAGAACTTTAGGGTAGGTCCATTAACATTAGACATTTTTATATATTTATTTTAGAGTTAGGGCCTTAGTTTTATTTGTATATAGAACTATAAATAATTAGTGGTGAAATAATTGTAAAATTTCATTAAGGGAGAATTTATCCAAAATTTTTCATCCGTAAACACTATAATGGAGCAGTAGTAATGATGGGCACTGGAAAGAATCTGCAATATTGTCCGCTAAGGTTTGGTTTTTTTTTTTTATTTTAATCCTTCATTCTTTTTTTGCAAAACTAATAGATTTTATGGGTTTTATTTGTCATCGCTCTTACAATATTTTTTCGTTTCATATCATATTGTTGTTGCACATTTTTCTTTGTAGCTACAAGAAAAACTTCAAAATTGATTTTTCGCAATGCACTCAACACTACAAGCAGCCTATATACTCCACTCTCGATTCATTTGCAATTTTTCGCACACACGCATCCACACTCATATACTCACACATGAGAAACACGAGCACTAACACTTTTTTACGATCACTCACATGCATGCAATAAACAACAAATACAGTTCGACAGAGGCGACGACGGACGAATTGAATATGTACCTACTCTTTCGAAAGAGTGAGAAAGCATTCACAAAGGGGGTGAAACGCGCAATAATTACGTGAATATATATCTGCACCTATATACCTAATATATAAATATTTTCATATACATATATGCATGTATATATATATATATATATATATATATATATATATATATATATATATATATATATATATATATATATATATATGCTGCATCCCGTTTTTCGTTATCGCTTACGAGAATGTGGATATCAAGTTTTTTTCAATTGATTGTCATCACCAAAATACAATTTACTCATAGTCATTATTTGTAATGATTCTTTTAAGCAACCACATTATTATGTTCTATTGATTCTGAAATATGAAGTAAATATATACACCAATTCATATATTTAAAGAAAAATATGAAGGAAATAATTTTTTTATATATCAACTATGTACATGAACAATTTTTCTATTTGCCAAACGAATACACAAACGTACACGAATATATCAAAAACGACGAAAAGCAGAATTGATACAACGAACGACGTTTTCACTACTTCATAATTTTCTCAACTGATTTTTTCTTAATTCTGATTATGACGAACGGCAAACTTGTGTTGAGTAATTGCGAATTATATTTTATACACGTTCGTTCGTTTTTTCACTTATCTATACAAATTTGCTTTAGCAGTTCGACTATCGGGTAAACGACAGATGTCAATGAAATGGTCAAATAGGTTTTCGTAGCAGTCAGCTTTCAGACTATATGTTGGAACTCACAAAAATTGTTTGTACAAGTACTAAAACCAGAGACTATAGAAGTACAGAGATATCCCACTATTAACCGACATGGTTTTTACAACAAATTTTAAGAAGGCAACCTCGGTTTCCGAATGACTGTTATGAACTGTCTTCGAATGCCTTTCTTTTTCCTTTTCTTCAATTATCGGCGTTTTTTGTTTGTTTCTTTTTGCTTTTTCTTTAGAAAAATAACATACCTGTTTTTCACTCGAACGTAAAAATTGTTTTGTATTCGCTGTATTTATGGTTCGAACGTTTTTATAAATGCCTGTTCACATTGGGCTGCCTAGACGCAACTGTGCGAGCGAGATAGGTAGAAAAGTAGGCAGTAAGAAAGTGATGGAAGTTTTGCGCCGAAAATCCAATCCAAAATTAAAAATCGGCGCAACGACCTATGTTCTATGTCCAAAGTGTTCCGATTATGACAACTATGCTCACAAATTTTTAGACGTTGAAGCGATAACATCAATAACAGCGTTCTATATTAGGGTTGTGCGATTAATTGTTTGTTCAAAAAGTCTGATTAATCAAATTATTCGACAAATCAATTCGCTTGATCAAAATTATGATTTATCAAAATTGAAATTATTGAATAATCGCAATCATTTTCATTTTTATTTTTTCTTTATTTATGAAATATTTGAAATATTATCAATATTTTGAAAATTTTTTTAGAATAATTTCTATTTTGAATAATCAAAATAATGATAATTCGATTAATTTAAATTGAATTATCATGAAATTGATTAATCATATTTCTGAACAAACGATTAATTGCACAGCCCTACTTTATTCCAAAATTCCAATTCCACTGTAGCATTTTAGTTGAAATAAAACCGGCGCAATTACACTAATGTGATCACAGCGTTCATGGATATACCGTTCATGGGAAATCTAATGTAAACAGGCACTTAGGAATGTAGATATATTCAAACTGATCGTTTTTCGATATATGAAAATGGCGAAATTAAAAAAATCGTTGTATCGATAATATCGTTTTTAAAATATCGATATATTGATATATCGCGTAAAAACATTTGAAATTTCACAGCAATATTTAAGAAGTCCTTTTAATAATAATCATTTAAAAAGAAAAGGATAAATTATAGTATTTTTTTGCAAATTTTTTCGTGAATGTTTTAAAAAATACAAGTTTATTTACATTGTCATTCAGCATCCTTGCATTTGTTATTTGTAATTAATTTGACTGTCTACAAAACCCTTTCAGATGATCCGAAGCTGGCTGTGACCACTAGGTATTTAAGGGCTAATTTTGACAAATTTGGGTACAAATCTTTCTTTTGAATTTTCTCCATGAATTTTTTGTTTAATTGTAAACCAACCGCAGCTTAACACATTCAATTTGAATTGGCATTGTCACAAACGTACTTTCATTTGAACATATTTCTCAATTCGATGATGAAGATTCAATTAATATTGAAATTATATTTATACAAGAATATGTGAAATTCAGGATATGTAATATTTGAGCTATTTTTTTTCTCAAAAATTAATGAATATCAAAATTTTGTGAAAAATATGTAGGTAATTACCATGAAACAACATTTTGTATTAACCCTTTCAGTATATTTGTTCATTGTAATGGACACGATACTCACTCAAATGCAAAAATAATTCTATTTGGTTTGTTTGTTTGTTTGCAAAAATATTTTTCTAAAGATCTACTTATATTTTCATATTCATTCCATTGAAATTTGTCAGAATAATTTCTGTGAATTTTATTTTGTGAAATTTTAGAAAAATGTACATTTTTCTACCATATGGGTATATATTATTATTATATTTGGCTATCAACTATATTATCGTTTTGTGAAAACAGCATCTATGTCGTTTTATTGACACAAAGATAGCGAGTTGTCGGATAAAACAAGGCGAATATAAATAACATAATCATAATGTTAAAATTAGTAAAGCGAAAAACTGCGGTTTTCAAATGCTTTTCTGAATTCTCTTCGAATCGCCTTCTTTCGCTATTTCTTTGATTTTTTCATTTATTTTTCGCTTTTTTTAAACATAACATATCTGTTCACTCTAGTTTACACAAAAAATGTAGTTGGCAATTTAGTTTTACGATATTTGAACAGATGTTTCAAACATTTCAAACAAATAAATACGTGTTGTAATGAGGAATTAAGTTTGCTGAATGTGTCTGGGACGTATCAAATTGTTGTGGAGAATGGAATTGGACACATTTTATTAGAATAATACATAATATTACTCAGAAGGATTAATAACTAACTAATTTAGTAATTTACAAAAACGCAAAATGACTGATTTAAAGAATGAAGGTGATAGCGATTTGGATCAAAAGTATTCGCTTAACAGTAATGCAGATCCAAAGGATATGCAAGAATTGACGATATATGTAAGTATTTGATGTGAATATTAGTTTGATTTGATTTAAATAATATGTAATTTTTGTGGCAATTTCGTTTAGTTCATATTTTTCGTGTTTTATTTCACTTTTCACTATTCGTTTATATTGCATCGCCACAATTTTACTTATGCAAACCTCTAATTGGCGAAAATGTGAAAAATCACGGAATTACGCATGCAGCTACCTGAAATAATTTCTTTGTTATCAAATCATGAATCAGCTACAACTAAAGCAGCATTATGTTTGTATTTCATGAAAAACTAACAGACATCTTTTCTCCTTTATTTTCTACGCAGGTACAAAACCTCTTACAAAATGTGCAGGATAACTTCCAGACAATGTCCGATCAAATAATCACACGTATCGATGATATGGGTAGTAGAATAGATGACTTGGAGAAAAGTATTGCCGATCTTATGAATCAAGCTGGTGTTGATGGTCCAGAAAAATAAATCAAGAAGCAGGTGTATAAACCAAATCACAAGAGGGGGAGGCTGATCCTTACAACCAGCAATAATCTCTTGTACTAATGAAAACTAACACATTTATAGTTTATACGCTAATATCATTTTATAAGAGAATTAAAAATTAAATGAAATATACACAAACATCTATTTAATATCCTAAATACCTACATAATTCTAATGCATGTCAACATATATATGAAAAAATAAAAAAAACTGCAATGCAGTGTTATTGAATTCATATTTATAAGAATTTTAGTGATTTCAGTTATCGTATTAAATGAAGAATGTAATAAGCAAATATAATTTTCCATAGTATTTTTGTTATAAAATTTATGTAATACATAATTTATGCATAAGTTAATTGTTTATTTCATCATGATAGCAATCATACCATAATTTTAACTAAAATCTGTGAAACAAAGTTAAACAAATAATGAATATATTCAATAAGAGAGTTTTACATTTTGCATTATAGTTGTACAGGTATGTGGTAATAAATCAATCTCATTTTTCTATATTAGTCCATTACTTAAATATAAAAACAAATACATAAATATGTTATAATTAATGTGAAAGTTTTGAAATACATATTTGTAATACAAAGAATAAAAAATGTATTTATATATCATTTTTGTAGAAAATAATTTTGGCCGGTACAAATTACATCTAGAATATCCATAACCATGGGTAATATATAAAAATGTAATATGATAATCACGCATTAGTTAGTTCTTTTTTGATTCAACAACAGTCCTCAAGCAATGGTCTTTGTTGTTATTACTAATGTCGCCATCGCGAAATATTTTATACATTCCACAGCACAGCGTACCGAAATTGATAGGTATCTGATACTTTAATTTTTAATATTATAAGCGTAACTTAGTTTGACATGTCTGCTGACACGATCTCCCATACTCGAAAGCAATATAACTGATTATCCAAAACATAGAACATAACCAAATCCTACATATATCGTTTTCGTTTTTAAGTTTAAGTTAATATTTTTCGTAAAATACACATTTTAGAACAATATTCATAGGATGTTGTCTCTTTTGGAATGCTCCTTATCATACAAGGAGCCGTCTTATTTTTACAAAGAATCGAGATAAACATGATTTTATCTTTAGGTACTGTTAACAACAGTATCATTACTCCCGCAGATGTAGTAAGCTTGATATTTCTATGTGCGTGTATGTAGTTGAATCGTTGAGATTAGATAAGATGTGAATTTACAAAGAATTTTATTTTCCTAGAGCCTTTTAGTTGCTTTCTTTAACCATTACGAAGTCGCTTCTAAATACATACTCGTACTATAATTTTCCAACATCTCTAAATCATTTGCTGTCTAAGTCAATATTTAGAATATTGTAAATTTTTTCGCACATGCTTAAGCCGTTATTTAATACCATCACTATAGAATTGTTGGCAGCTGATCGTATTTAATTGTTGGTGCTTATAAAAATAGATGCTGTGCTTCATGTAAAAAAAAAAAAAAAATTATCACACTTTTTGTTATAAGTTGACAGTGACTGTGGTGGTGGTGCAATCTGCCTGGGTTCAAATATTTGTACACACCGTTAATTATAACAACATTACTGACAAACACACATAGTACACATTATGCATTTTCATATGGTATGTACATAGTATAGCGCAGCAGTATCAACGTTTAAGACGCTTCATCACTACTTATATGTCAGTGACGCGCATTATTTACGACACTGCAATAATTTTACGTCAGTGTCAGTTGTGTGATAGCGTTGATAATGATGATCATGTGGTTGAAATGAGAATGATAAAAACACTTTGTAGGAAGATAGTACAATCAAATAATAGGATTGAGCATCAATCACATACATACATTCATGTACACAAGCACATATGAATGTAATATGCATATGTAGTTGCTGGTGAACAAATGATATTTGCCCAGCAATTGAGCAGTTGATGAATGAATAAGTTAATACGTTGTTGAACTGATATTGATAAACATATACAAAGGTGTACTCCTACACAGATGGTCACTTTAGAGCGCTTTAAAGGCTTCATATGGGCTGCAACACAGCACAGGTCAAATTATGCTTTTGTTCGGCTCAAGTGAGCTACTTTTTTCTATAAATATCATTACTTATTTCTTAAAATACGATTTGTTGGCAAAAACTTTGAGGCGCCCTAATAAGTATATAACATTGTTTATACGTTATACGTTAAGAGTGATATTTTAAGGTTATTAATCTGAGATGACATTGTATTCTGTATGAAGAAAGACAAATTCATTTATCAGATTGGTTGAATTCTATTAATATCTTAAATGACGCTTATGATATACTAAGCATTACAATTTTCTTTGATCGTGATGAAATTTGATGATTTTGAGATTGCCTTATTACTGTGCTGATCGTATTCTTCATAGAAATTCACATAAAATTATATTAAATTTAATTAATATACAATTCGTGAATTTTCTCTTCGTTTATATTTCTGACAGCTGCATTTATTCCTAGTTTTTATCAAACAAATATTTTTTTTTAGCCGCCTATTGTATATGAATGGCAGTCGGTGAGTGCAAGATCAGGAAGGTACACAGCAGCAAATTCGGATGATTGATTAAAAATATGAGCGCGCGAAAAATAGATTTGAAATTTACAGCGTACGATATTTTTACGCCACACAAAACATAGGTTTTCATGTGAACTTTGACGTATCAAATATTTATAGGTCATCATAATTTGACATCTCAAGTACTTCACATAAATTTTTGAAACAAAATATTTGGAGTTGTTAAGGTATGATTAGTGATATTTTTTCGAAAACAAAGGTGGCCGTGCAAGAAAATTGTTCGGATGAAAATATTGTAGGGTATATGAGTTTGTGTGCCGTAAGTCACATTTTAATTTTACAGGAGGAAGCAAAAAACTGTCTTAAATGACAAATATACCAGGTGTACTAGTTTAAATCTGCTGTTTTTCGGTAAAAAAAAAACACATTTTTTTTTTTCATAGAAAGCCAAATATTAATTTATTCAAACCATTTGCCCTCACTGGCTATACATTTTTCCCATCTCTCGGGCAATTTGTGTATACCATGCCAAAAGAATTCCTGATTTTTCGAGGCAAACCACTCGTCAAGCCATTTTCCGACGTCTTCATGCGAATCGAAGTGCTGTTCGGCGAGCGCGTGACCCATCGACGAAAACAGGTGATAGACAGAAGGGGCCAGGTCTGCTGAATAAGCGGGATGAGGTAGCACCTCCCAATTGAGTGTGTCCAAGTAGTTTTGGACTAGTTTTGACGTGTGTGATGGGGCGTTGTCGTGGAGAAAAATTAGCTTCTCATGTCTTTGTTCATAACCAGGCCTTTTTTCACCCAAAGCACGGCGCAATTTCACTAGTTGTTGGTGGTAGCGGTAAGCATTGACAGCTTCACCAGGTTTCAACAGCTCGTAGTAGATGACACCCTGCTGATCCCACCAAACGCACAGCATCGTCTTACGTCCAAAGCGATTTGGTCTTGGAGAAGAAGTTGCTGGTTGGTCGGGATTGACCCACGATTTCTTTCGTTTAGGATTCTCAAAGTATATCCACTTTTCATAGCAAGTCACCACAAGATGCAGGAACGACTTTCTTTTTTGTCTAACAAGCAAGATTTCGCATGTGTTTTGGCGTCGCTCCATCTGCCTATCGTTCAATTCAAGGGCATTCAAATGGCTTGTTGAGTAACACCTAACTGTTCGGCAAGCATCCAAATCCAAATCATGGACCTGAACTTTTCTGGGTCTATTTTCACGCTTCTTGTCACTCAAGTCAAAATGGTCTTCTTTGAACCGACGAAACCAGTCTCTGCAAGTGGTTTCCGATAGTGCAATGTCTCCACAAGCATGTGATGCGACTCAGCAGCAGATTTCTTCAAATTGAAGCAAAAAAGCAGAGCTCCCCGTATATGCTCTTTTTCTGGCACGAAACTAGACATCACTGATGATGTTTATTAATTGATGTAAACAGGTGTCGAACACATAAAAAAAAGGATGCACAGTCGATAATAGCTCAATATGCTCACTAACGCCATCTACGAGCAAACAGCGGATTTAAGCTTGTACAACTGGTACAAACAAAATTCAAGAAATTTACAGGCATTTACGTTAATAAAAACGTCGATTTGTAGTTGTAGGAGTGTAAAATTTTGCAGGAATATTCATAATAATCATTATCAATGAAGAAGTCGATTTTGAATTTTCTGTACAATAATAACAATGTATATATCGTAAGTATGTGTAACTATGGTAAGAGGGTTAATAAAATCTTTCACTAATTAACCTATATATCTTGTTAACATGTTGCAAAAGATAACATCATTTTAATAAACAATTTTTACAATTCAGCCTTTTGGAAGCTATTCATAATTTTAAAATAAATATTTATTGTATGTCAGTTTGATTACACGAAATTAGTTTATTTTGGTAAATGCTAACTTTTTCTTGTAAAATCTTGCCTTTAAATATAGTATATTTATGAAAAACACATTTTAAGTGAATAATAATAATAATAATAATAATAATAATAATAATAATAATTATGATATCTCATCGTTTATTCATCAAAACAACAACAGAATCATTAACATACATCAATGTATAAGGTAATTAGGTTTCATATTATGTGTAGCAGCTGTTCCTATAATGAGAGCGAACTTAGGAGCACTTAGCACTTAAAAAGAGCTTTGTGAACCTTTGGGAGTGACTTGATAAGCCATTTCAAGAAAGTAAATTTGATTTCATATGAACTAAAAAACATCGAAAGGTGATTTTGCATGGCTGAAATGCTGCTTCAACGGTACAAAGAGAACTTTTTTTTTTACATTGTATCGTTCCTGGTGATGAAGAGTGGATTTATTACCACAACCCTAAGTCCAATAGTCATATGTAAGATCTGGCCAATTAGCCAAATATACTCCGACTCCAAAGTCGAATATCTATAGTTTGAAGGCGATGCTATGTATTTCTAAGAATCAGTAGGATATGTTGTATAATGAGCTACTAAAATCAAGTGAAACCAATAATGGGGAATGCTACAATTCATCAAATTGAAGCGATCATTGCGCAAAAAACGACCGTAAAAGATGACAAACATGAGTTATTGATTTTCCATCATGAGAGTGCTCGGCGATATAATGCGCCATCCGCTAAAACGTACTTGGAAAATAGCGGATGAGAAGTCTTACCCAACATGCCGCATAGCTCTGACATTGCTTCGTCTGACTATCGCTTGTTTCGATCAATGCAGAATGTCTTGTCCGGAATACGCTTCACTTCAGTTGAAGGTATTAAAAATTAGGTCGATACGTTCTTGGCTTCAAAAGATAAGCGGTTCTGATGTAGCTTTCTAGGAAATTTCTTTGAATAAATTTTTCAAAAATAAAGCCAATATAATACATAAACATATGGTAAAGAATATTTTACTTAAGTGAAAACACGTGAGACATGGCTAATTAATTTTAAATCAATCTATCAATTATTTTATATATTTCTGTGTTACTTTAGATAAAATATTTTTATCAGCATATTTTCATGCAAACATGTGAATGTATATACATATACTATATAAGATCGAAATGAGAATATTAACATATATTACATTAAGTAGAAATTAAAAAACGTGTCGATATGAATATACCATACATATCTATATATATATATATATATATATATATATATATATATAAATATATATATATATATATATATATATATATATATATATACATATATATATATATATATATATATATATATATATATATATATATATATATATATACCTATGTACATATACATATGCAATTACAGATGAAAATTATTTCTATAATATCAATCAATCCATTAATTATAGTGCTCAACTTATCAGTAATAAAAAACATAAAGCACAAAAATTGAAATAACTTTTTAAAAATAATGAATATTTTTATGTAACTGTACATTGGTCAGTTACAGAAGTCACGTTGTTCAGTTAAATTGTTTATTTCGCTTAAAAGTGAATTTTTTACCATCGTATACTCGTCCACGCGAAATGCATAAAAGCCTTTTTGAAAGTGTTAAATTAAATTTAAAAATCTATAAAAATATTTGCGCCAAATTAATCATTTTAGCAATGTTGAGTGCATTTAAAGCATATGAATGTGGATAAAATAAAGCGTGAAAATACGCTTGAATAAGTGCATATTAAAAAGTTCACAGGTACAAAATAAAAAAAAAAAAAATAAAAAAAATATATATAAAATATATAAAAAATATAAAATATTGTAAATAATATATCTATAAAAAAATATGAGTATGGGCATTTCCTATGTTGTGGACACGAAATTTGTACAAATAAAATATGGCACTAGTTTTTATCGTTGTGTAGTACGAGAGCTAATACAAATTTGGTGAACAATTTGGGGACGGTAAAGCGAGACCTGAGAAGGTCTTTCAATTGGTATTTGATTCTATTCTTGCGACATCGAGCTACTTCGAACATTGTCGTCGAGTGTTTTAGGAACTTTTGCGAGGAAAATTTATGGTCTGAAAAATACTTACCTATAAGTGTGCAATGTAATGAATCGGCTGAGTCATACTTCGATTCTCACGAACAGAAGTAAAATTATTTGCCAACAGTTGAGCATTGTTGAAATAATGAACATTGCTGTTAGCCGAATCGAGCATTAAGTTTTAGCACAGAGAGCCAACAATTTATACAATATATATTAAGACGGTTAAAATTTTTAAATGTCTTAGCCCACCAATAAACAGAAAATTTATATAATTTCAAGCATTACTTCCCAAACAAACAAAGAAATTCTTGATTTGTATCCGCTTACTTTTTAGTTATAACAGACACTATAAAAGCATTGATTTTTAAAGAGAGCTCGTTCATAAAATGGAGGTAAGTAGGGGGTAAGTAAGTTAGATATAATGTTGAGGAGGAAAAATTAGTGGTGGTTTGTCATATTTCATCGTTGAATGAACGACCCTTAGCAACTATTGTCGATTTTTATGCGGTTTTCGGTCATTTTGTGTTGGAGTCGCCTTAAATATTGAAGATAGAGGAGTTTAGGAATAGGGATTTAGAGGTAATGGTAAGGAAGAACAATTAATGGGGAACAATCATTCATTTCATCGCTCTAAAAGCTATAGCTGCTCAGTTATCGGGTTATTTATCGATATTTAGATCATATTTTTGTCATTTTGTATGGGAGTTACTTGAAGGGATGGAGATTGGAGCAGCGCTAGTATGTTTGGAGGAAATGCTAAAGAGGAAATACTACTGGTAGTTGGATACACATCTCATCGCTCTAGCAGCAATTCAAGTTGTTTTTCTGAATCAAAAAATATCCTCATAGCTGCAGGACTCGTCTCTAGAGGGATATCCAATCTTACCGATCCCAATAAATTTTTCCTCCTAAACATTTTTATACCCTGCATATTCATTCTGGTTGGTAAATACTTGAAGGAATCTCCGAAGATATAGAAAAGTATATGTATTCCTGATCACCGTCGCCTACATATTTGATCCGTGCGTCCGTCCATCAATCTGTCACCTGGCTAGTTTGTACGATAACGAGCTATTTTGATGAAATTTGGCATGAGTAATCTATCATCTACGACAATAATAGCTGGTACGTAGAGTTATATTATAGTGATACATAATCATACCAGAAATGTTCCAGCTACGCCTATTTTTTATAGTAACTCCCACACAAAGTGCCTACATTTCTACTATATTCTACTACCGCTGTAGCTTTAGTGATCTTCAGCGTTGAACAACCATATTTGGGATTTAGACTAGCATTATAGTCGGAAATAAGAATGCATAAAATCAGCAAGCCATGCCCTCTTCTCTATGTGACTCCCATACAAAGTCAAGGAAATTAAAAAAAATGTTAAACAATCATATTTAAGTCGTGGATTAGTGTTGTAAGGATATCTAGATTTACAAGAAATGGGCAAACCACGCCCACTGTTTATAATAGTTCCAGTACAAAATGAACGAATTTAATTTTTTGCCAAGAGCAACCACAATTGGCACTTATATTAATATGATAGTCGGAGATAAGCATGAAATCAGCAAGACACATCCATTTTTTAATGTGGCTCCCATACGCAGTCGCTCAATTAAAAAAAAAACCTAAACAACTAGAACTTACGGACTATTCAGGGTAGGACAAATCCTCGGAATTTGTTATATGTTGAAATCGCCATAATTTCAGCAGTTTTTAGTTTAAATCAATCTTATCTAACACGAATTGACATTGTCATTTGTAATAAACCTGCCAGAAATCTTCTACGTGTTATAGCCTAGACAGACGGCATCCTAATTCCGGATTACCGAGTTAATTCGAATTATGAGTTAATTCTCAAAATAAAAGAGGATTAGGTCAATTTGCGCTGGCAACACCGCAAAAAATTGTCTATTGTGAATTTTTCTCGATCCATTTTACAAAAAATTAGGTGTGTTCGCTCACAACAATTGTTAACAGTTTTCAACATGAAAAGCGTTGGCGAACAAATAAATCCAGCTGTCAATTAAGAACTGTGAATGTCAATTTACAAGTTTCTAATAGTTTTCAGTTCACGTACTTCTTGTAGATTTTCTCATATCGAGAGTGACAGATGACAGAAATTGATAGTGATAGTAATGTAAGTGAGCAGACCTAATAAAACAGCAATACTGCCGTCTGTCAGGTTATTATTTTATTCGGATTAAGTGCGCCGGTAATCCGGAATTAGGCTGCCGTCTGTCTAGGCTATTAGACAGGCTTCATATGCGATACGTCGACTATATTGCGTGTGGCATGCGCGAAACGGATCTGATTTTCTCTGTTAGTATTTAGTTCAACAACAAATTCATTTTGTTCACTGAGCAAAGTTTCACTATAACCATGACCTAAACTATGTCGATACATAGCTCCAAATTGTACAATGATAAATGTATCGAATGTGACATACGTAGGTATGTCCAGATGAGATAAATTTGTAGATGAAAAAATGTAAATTTCCATTCAGCTGCATACTAGGTAGATATATGATTGATATAGAGAGCTTTCCATATGTACTGTGATTTTTCTTTAATCAAATGAATATTATCATTAATGTTTATACAATACATACACGTGAAAGGGGAAAAAAAAAACTAAAAAATTCCCACGAACACTTTAGAGAAAACTTATTCATACATATATCACATACCCATTATCAGCGCCTGTTCGTATACACTTGCTGTTATCATTAACTCACGCTCACCGTTGTTGCTGTCGTTGATGCTGCTTCAGCAGCTTATCTTTGTCTCGAACTTTTATACATATATGTATGTACAAATGTATATACATATTTATGTTTGTCTGTACTTTCGTGTATGCATAACTTATATGTACATAAGTAGTATGTAGTATATATATTAGTATATATACATAGTATACATTTACTACTTATACACAATACAATACAGAACATATAATAATAAGATCAATTCTGAATTCTTATTGCGTGTGTACTCGTATATGCGCGGGTATGTGTATATGCATTTGTGGCTTAGTGTATTTTGTGGTGTGGGACAAGAGGTTTTGAGACGTTGTCGTGCAGATAGAATAGATCAAGATCGCAAAAGAAAAATCATTTTTATAATAAAACTTTAGGATAAGTGATAAAATGATTTTAGTCTTTGCTCAGACAACGTCAAAGTGATATACCGTAGTACGCTTGAGGTGGATAATATTTATTATAAATATACTATATAATATATATATATATATATATATATATATATATATATATATATATATATATATATATATATATATATATATATATATATATATATATATATATATATATATATATATATATATATATATATATATATATATATATTATATATAGATATATATATTACTTCTTCTATATAGTATATATAGCGATACCTGTGTAGACAACTACTTATTATCAATATACATAATTATTTATGGAAGAATACATCAAGTAATAGTTATTATTTGCTAGTATAAAAATAATACAAGTGATAAGTGGAATCATTTGAAAGAAGTTGATTCAAATAAAATTCATCTTAAAGGTGGAATATATTTTTCCTAAGGTGCAAGTGAGATATTTACTCAGTTCTTGTAGAACAATTTATTTGATTTGTATGGAATATTTAATAAAAAATATTTTTTTTTTAATATAGCTGTATTAAATTGAACTAATAATTGAAAATAATATTATGTGAAGTATAATTTTATTCTAAATTATTAAATTAAAATGGAAATTACATAAATTTTAATATTCACTCATAGTTGTGATACTTAATTTATTGGCAAAAGGAAGAGCCAGAAAAAAATAGAAGAAATATAAAATAAATGTAAAAATGAAATAACAATTTTTCAAAGTCATTTAGATAAAATTTAAATTATATTAAAAAATTACTTGTGCAAAAAGCAACAAAAACGACCAGAGGAATACTATAAAAAAAAAAAATGATAACAACAGCAACCAGCTCAACAATAAGCTCAAAATCAAAGCGTTTTACGAATTAAAAGTCAATTAATCAAAAAGTGTCATGTTCCAATTCCATTTGTTCGCATATAAAATTTGCCATTATACCCCACATTCAATTTATTAGTTGAATGGATTATTTACATACTTGTGCACATATAACTATAACAATTCACACACACACACATACACATATATAGATATATACACTGCTGATACATATATTATATCACACACGTAAACATCAATACCATTGTAATCAAAGCTTAAACGAAAAGCTTCAAAGTGAGAAAAGTAAGAATTAAAGGAATTAGAAAACAACAACAACAACAACAACAACAACAATAATATCCACAAGTGATGCATAAACGTAAGCCAAAAAATGTAAAGCAGTTGACGAAAAAGTAAAAAAAAAAAAAATTATGAATAACTAGCAGCAGCAACAGCAGCAGCAGCATCAACACACAAGCACGTTTGTTTGTTTGACGAATGAAATTTAAATAATAAAAAGAAAAAAGTAATAATAACAATAATAATAATAATAATAATAATAATACTAATAATAAGTTGATGTTGATTATCTTTTTAAATTGAATTTAATCAAGAAAAGCGAACATTTAATTTCAAGTCTTTCTAAGCCAAGCCACTATACTCGTATATACTTTATACACACACCATACTCGTACTATACCCATATTTGCGCATATGTTTGTGTGCATGTGAATACCTCAGCATATGTGTGTGTGTGACCTATGCAAGGAGATTATCACATTGCATTGATCAATGGATTTGTATAAATTTCGATAGATTTTTATTTTAATTTGAAAATAAACAAAACAAACAAAAAAAAAAAAAACAAAAAAAACCCAAATATCAAGCATTTTAATAATCAACAATATTGACGACAATAAGTATAGCATTAGCGATAAGACACAATACAATAGCACTGAAATATCAATCAAAATGGGCGGCGAAGAAATTGTCACCGAAACAGTATATGTGGATACCGATGAAAATATGAAAGCAACAAGATATAATCAATTCTGTCATCGTCGTGGTATTAATCCCAATCTGATTATGTTAAAAATCACATTATTTGTCATGTACGGAGGTAAGTTAGAATTGTTTTTTTTTTGGAATTATTCTATTGTTAGCATATAATTTTCTTTATATTGTATTGCAATGAAAAATGTTTGGGATAATATTGGAGCTGATATTAGTATATCTTTTATTGGTTAATTTTATATAATTCTCATTGTGTTTTTAAATAATTGCAAATTTAATTCAATTATTGTATATTTCATACGAAAAATAATGGAATATAATTTCAAGGTATTTGTGAGCCATTTAAGTAAAATAACGCTATGAGAATGAAGAAGTGGTTCTTGGTTAATTAAATATTCAGATGACTTTTTTATTATATTTTGCGCTACATATTTTCTGAAGAAAGCAACGTCAAATTTTCCACCGTTTACGATATACTTAAATGGATCTTGAATAAGGAAAAACTATTTTGATTCCATTTACAGCAGTGAAATGTGTCGACAGATGTTTTATTTTGACTTGGGTTACATTACATTGGGTTAAAAAAATATGCGAAAATTTCCAACCATTTTCCAAATATTGTTCTTCAGGCAAAAAAAAAATCTTCAAACTTTAGGGCGCGATATCGTGAAAATGGGTGCATTGAATTTGTAAATTGTATGCCAATCGTCTTCATATGAGCTATACTATCAGTACCCAGGGACCACAGAGACTGGCCCAATTTTGTTTTCGAATTTCGAAAGAAAAGTTAAATTTCATTATATTCTTGATGACTCATTTTTTTTGCATTTAATGTATACTTTGTTCTTATTCTTGAATTTTTTGTTAAATTGAATCATTATGAGAAAGTCATAGAATTCAAAAAATACTCGTACTTGGTTAACAGCTATTGTATAACTCTATGGCAAAATAACGACAAGTTGCTTAAGATCATTTAATTTAATTTTTTCTACTATACAGGGATGTTATTTATCAATAGTCTTTTATCTAAGGAGAAAAAGATGAATTTTTCAACAAAATTATTTCACTGTTTTTAAAACATTTTTTTATTAAATAATAAGAATTTATATCTTTTGCAATATAAAATAAAAAATTAGAAAAATAACCATCCTTGTCGTTGTATTGGCATAAAGAGAGCGAGTTGTCGAATGCCAATGAAAAGTTATGCTAACAGATTTTTGGGTTTACAAAGGTGATATATTGGTCGATAAATGGTAAGACAATGAATTCAGAATATTATTCAATCCTTTTAGATCGATTTACTACAAAAATTTCTGAAGGGAAAGCTAGTTTATTCAAGAAAAAATAACAAGACAGTTCACATGTTCGCCCAAATGGTTTGATGATTTCTAAATGCAACGGATTAGAGTACGAATTGCTTGGACATTCAACATATTCACCAACAGTGACTATAGTCTGATTCTGAATCTAAAAAAAAAAAAAATATTTCTTGTTTGAATAGCGAATCATTTGGAACTGTGGATGGATACGCAATTATTTTCAGACACCCAATTTACCTTCAATTTGGAAACCTAAGGGGGCTTACGGATAGTCGTATCGTATAATGAATAATCAAAATACTTAATTTAAAAAATCTGAAGGAGTATTAATTCAGATGATCAATACGTTAATTAGGTAGCAACTAATGAGACATGCCTTTCAGTAGATAGTAGGCATGGTTTTTATCTGATTAAACCCATATTCAAACTAATTGGTTCGGTGGTAGAAATAACCTTTTATACCGAATTTTGGAACGAGTACTTCTTATTTACCCTTCACAACGACTGAACTTTTTGGAAAGAAATGAAAATTATAATTCCAACCTCTCAGCATATTCCAATTGTGTATTCATATGAAAAAATTTCTTATATATTTTTCAGATTTTTGTACAACGCTAAGTAAATTTACATTTAAATAATATTATAATGATGATTTAAAAATGTCCGCCTTCACACTTTAAATGAACTTAAATACTTAGAAGAATTAATTGAAATTAAAACAAACAAAAAAAAAAAAAAAGTAATAAATTATGATTATTACATTAAAATTTGTTATTTAAATTAATGAAAGGAGAATAAGAAAAAGAAGAACTAATATACACTCTAAAATATTAAATGTGGCACATGTTCAAGTATATTCAAATTAAAGAAAATGAGAAAGAAACAAAAAAAAAGAAAAAAATGAACTAAATACAATATTACTTATTTGCCATTGACCGTCATGTAAAGTGATATAAATACTTTTGATTAGCGGCATTATTGCTTGTCTTTTCCTAATGTCAAATTAGTCATATAGTCATACTCGTACATCTGTAAACATCTACGACTTATTTGCTAATAGTAGTATTTACTACTAGTACGAGTACTAGTTTTGCACTATGTGCCTAAAAAATCATATATAAATTATGAAGAAGTGAAAAAATGAATAACATCATGTAACTGTTATATTGTAGTTGAACTTAATTGCTACATGCTGAGTTAAAAATGACTTCTACACTACGTACATGATTACGTACATGTATTCTTATAAATGTGATACGTAAATGTATGCCTAAGTATAAGTGTAATATGATGTATATATATTTATTTCTTGTGCCTAATTGAGAATTTCCGAATCACAGATTAGAGTATAATATGTAGAAGAAGAAAAACACTAGACAGAAAAATAGAAGAAGCAGAAGAAGAATAAAATTGCAAAAAATATAAATCCGAGTTCTTATTTATATTGCAGTACTACACATCAACTTACATATACTCGTATGTATGTAGTATACAAACGTGACTACATATGATTAGATAGATAATATGGTTTAAAGATATACGCGATTTGTGTTTAGATGGTTATATGGATAGTTGGATTAAGAGAAATTATGATGACAAACAGAGGCATTGATTTATGTAGGTACATATGAACGATATATACAATAGAATATACAGTGGCAGATCTAAAAATCTCAATTTGAGGAAAATGTGATGTGCGTGTGAATTGCATTTTAGAGGTCACCATTATTAAAAGCTGTAAGAATTTAATTATTGTTTTTAAAATGCATGCATTTTTTGTTTTTGTATTTTTGTATTAAGAACTCAGAATGAGGCACATTTTTAGGTCAAGAACTTCAAATCATTTTCAAGTATATTGAAGGGGGTAGAATTTGTTATTTCAAATTAAATTAAATTAATAGATTAGAAGATAGCTAAAGCAGATGGTAAATGGTTTAAACCCTTGCCTGGCCAGTTTTTTGGATACATACACATTATTTTGCTCATACAAAGTAGTTACCACTCTATTAGCAAATTATTGGAAAATTGACAATTAGAAAAAATTCTTTTGAGAATCTATGTAACGTAAATAAATATAAATCTATTAAACCGAAACTGTTTCCGAAGATATCCCCTCAATATCAAAGTGAATATCACAATATAATATTATTTTTACAAAATAAACGTATTATTTCAACAATGGGCGTATCATAGAACTAATTTTTTGAACGGAATTACAAAGCTTTTGTCCCAAATCCCAGAACTACCCGACCTAACAAAGAAAACACAAAAAAATTGGGAACATTTTTCTTTATTTCTCAACATAATCTCCTTTTAGCTCTATATACCTTTCCCAGCGATATTCTATAGCTTCGATGCCATGTTTATAGTATGAACTGTCTACCTCATTAAAATAGCCATCAGCCATCACCACAGAGTCCACCTCTTCATTTTTTGCAAATCTCCTACCATCAAGCCATTTTGTCAAATTTGGAAATAGAAAATAATCTGAAGGAGGAAATGTGGCAAACAAGGTGCGTGCTGAAGCAATTCGAACTTTAGCTCATTGATTTTAGCCATCGCAATAGCGGATATGTGAACTGATGCATTGTCTTGATGAAACAATACTTTCTTTTTCGCCAAATGCGGCCTTTTTTCTTTAATTTCATCACATAAACGATGCAACCAATTAGCATAATAGTCGTCGTTGATTGTTTTTCCTTTTTGAAGATAATCAATAAAAATTATCCCACGTGCATCCCAAAAAACAGACGCCATAATCTTGCCAGAAGATGGAACTGTCTTCGCACACAGCTTTTTCAACTCCAAATTTTCTGAACTGAACTGGACTAAAACCTTTTAAATAAAAGTATTGAATTACATAACGGTGACCAATTTTTTCCATGTTTACAAATTCACTGAGGTCGTTAACTTTCGATGGCTCCAAAAAAAAAAAATACTAAACAACGTGGCGCCTAGTTCTGGGACCGAAACTAAGCACTCTTCAAAATTTATCTTCAACATTTCCTAAAAGTGATCCAGAAATGTAAAACAATTTTTAATACAGAGTAACTTCAATTGCTGCAAGTGCCGCAGTAAAATGGATGTTCAACCGATTAGCATTCATTGTATTTTTGCCATCGTCTTGATGAAGAAATGATTTTTATCTTCTTGTTTTTATTGGAGTCATTCCATTTCGATTAAATCAACCATGAAAATGTTGAATTCAGCTTCAGTTATTCAATTATTCATAGAGCTAAGGACTAGTCTAGTACGTCCGCATGCTCAGAGTATACAGATCTAAGCAAAATCTTACAAATATGCCGCCACATTAATTTACTTGTATTTTGCTTTGATTTACTGCAAAACAAAAGACAACAGCCAGTTAGTGATGCAAATAATAAGCACACTTAATAATAATAAATATAAGTAGAATATAAAAATAATGTGGAAAAGAAATTCATTTCAATGTTAAACGAATATAAGTGTATTAGATACACGCACATACATACCATATATGCATAGTATGTAAGTAGCTTTTCTTATATACTTGCATATACAATTACCGTTCATTTGTTAATATACATATTTGTATATATCAACATGTATATATGTATTTGTCTTATGGGCAACATCAAATACTATCATACAGGGTATGATGCAAAGTGATATTTTGTATTATTATACCCTGCATAATGCAATATGCATGGTATATTCATTTCGGTCAGATGTTTGTGTCCACTTGAAGGAATCTCCGGAGATATAGACATGGATATATATTCGTGATCAGCGTCGATTAAATTTTCGATTTAACGATGTCCGTCCGTCCGTCCGTCCGTCCGTCCGTCCGTCCGTCCGTCCGTCCGTCCGTCCGTCCGTCCGTCCGTCTGTCTGTCACCTGGCTGGTTCGCACGATAACTTGAGTAAATATTGAGCTATTTCGATGAAATTTGGCATAAGTAATCTATGATCCAAGGGTACGGAGGGGATTGATATTGGGCATGATCGGTCAATAACCACGCCCACACCAAGCATTCAAAGCGACTAACCTCGAAATTTTCAAAATCTTTAACTTGCTATAACTCACATAATATACCACTTGGGACAACAATATTTGGCACATAGACTTATATTATACTACTATATAACCTCGCCAAAAGTGGGTGAGCCACGCCTACTTTCTAGCGTAGCTCCCATACAAAGTGTCTGTACTTCTTTTAAATTGAAACTGCTGTAACTTCTACAATCTTCTGTCTAGAATAACCATAATTGACACTTAGATAAACATGGCAGTGAAAAATAATATGGCAGAAAATCAATGTGCCACGCCCACTCCTTTTTGTGTCTCCCATACAAAGTTGCGGAAATTAAAAAAAATGTTGCCGGTTATAACTTGCAAACTATTCAGCGTAGAATAACGAGATTTAAGCTATGGATTAGAATTGTACGAGCAACTAGGCTCACAGAAAATGGGAGCACCACGCCCAGTGTTTATCGTAGCCCCCATACAAATTTTAAATTGAAACAGCTGTAACTTCGGCAATCTTCTGTCTAGAATAACCACAATTGACACTTAGATTAACACGGAAGTCAGAAATAATATGGCAGAAAATCAATGTGCCACGCCCACTCCTTTTTGGGTCTCTCATACAAAGTTGCGGAAATTAAAAAAAATGTTACCGGTTATAACTTGCAAACTATTCAGCGTAGAATAACGAGATTTAAGGTATGGATTAGTATTGTACGAGCAACTAGGCTCACAGAAAATGGGCGCACCACGCCCAGTGTTTATCGTAGCCCCCATACAAATTTTAAATTGAAACAGCTGTAACTTCGGCAATCTTATGTCTACAATAACCATAATTGACACTTAAATTAATATCGTAGTCGGAAATAATCTGGCGAAAAATCAGCGTACCACGCCTACTTCTTATTGGGGCTCCCATACAAAGTTGAGGAAATTAAACAAAAATGTTAACCACCATAACTTAGAAACTATTCAACGTAGGACACCAAATTTAAGGTGTGGATTAACATTGAAAAATTAATTGGATTTACTAGAAAGTGATAAGCCACGCCCACTTTTTACATAGCTCCCATACTAAGCCTCGGAATTATCTTAAAATCCTTTTATTTCGTCAAAGTCAACCATATTTCGGGTGTAAATTAGTAGTATATGCAAAAATTGTTTCTCGAAAAGTGGAAATAAAAGAAAAGTTGGATATTCGAGTAAACTTTTTATATATAAATCTACATATGCAGGGTATAGTTTGGTCGGCCCCAGCCGACTGTAAGGAGATTTTTTTTATATATTGGATGTACTTATTCGCATGCGTTAATGCTATTGTTGTTTGTATTTTTGTGTCATTTTTATTTATTATTTATTTATTTATAACTATTTATCATCATAATCATGTACACGAAATATCTATACATTCATTTCATATTCGTAGTTATACACAGGAGTTTCTACGTCAAGTGAATTAATGTTGTAAATCATAGCGGAGATAAAAAGTGTATGAAAACGGAAGAATATTATAATTATATAAAAAATTTAAATAAATGAATCAAAAAATATTATAATTTAAATTAATGTAATGCAACAATATTTAGAAGAAAAAAAAGAGAAAAGATTAAGAATAATTTGGTTATTTTAAGAATAATGTTTTCCACCAACGATGAAAGCATGCCTAAACGGTATACTAAATTTACTTCATATCACGTGCACATTTACCTCATATTAATTTTATTTTATTTTTATGAAAAATTATAAATTTTGTTTATGGTATAGTAGACATTCGTATATCTAATTAAACATGCATTATTTATTGCAATTGTTAAAGATCTTAAATGATCTTAACCACGTTTGACGGAAGCAATTTGTTTAGGTATTTTTAAAATTTATGTTTACATATGTAAAATTAAAATGATAAGATGGAGAATAACAAATAAATAAAAAAATAAATAAATTAGAAAATTTACAATACTTAGTAAATAAAGTTCATAACGATATACATACATAACATGTTTATATACATCAGTATATAAATATAAATTAATGACATTTTTGGGTTGTTGCCTCTATTAGCAAAATGGAAATATTTTATGTATATACATGTATATATATATATATATATATATATATGTATGTATATATATATATATATATATATATATATATATATATATATATGTATGTATATATATGTATATACGTTCGTAAGGACATACACAATTCTTGTGTTATTTTTCTTAGGGTTACTGGGATTGGGGATTTGTGACAGTTCGGCAATAGTATGCAGAATGTCTACTTACAGAACACACCAGACAAAAATTTGTAAATTGTATGAATATTTTCATAATATATTTTCCATTTATATTTTAAAATATACTCGTATAGGGGATAATCATTTGTTAAGTAAGCTTTTAAGGAGGACTAGATCTGATGTGAAAATCGCTTAGCCAACGTTTTCGCCTATAGGGTCAATATCCTTCATAAAAGAGGTAATGTAAAATTACTATTAAAATGGCGATAATTTGTTGTTGTTATTGTTGTTGTTGTAATAGTATGTTTTCGCTGAGTTGGCAATCCTAGACCTGGAATGAGCAGGGTGTGTTCCGGGATGAAGATCTGATTGCTACGGGGAACTTCTTTTTCCCCAAACCATTATGAATAATTCATATTCTTAATAATAATAATAATTTACTGTTGTAGGTTGCCCAAAGGCCGGCACTGCTTCTAGGTTGCAGTTCCACACACAGTACATTTAAATTTTTGTGATCCACGTGATCACAATTGTACTATCTACTATACCCTATTGGTTTAGTTGCATTTTATGTCATCAGGCCCTTATCTAACTAGATGTTCCTAGTCTAAAGAAAGGAAGTAACTGACACCCATGTCCTCACAGTATCTTTTCCGCCATGCGGATGAAGTTTAGAATGTGCCTAGCAGAGCATTTTTCATTACTTTCAGATTCAAATGATCAGATGAAATATGTTCACCCTTATTTTTGCCAACGCAATACAGTTACACAATAAGTGGTCTGGGGTTTCATCTTCTTCTAGACAGAGTCGTCACTCCATGTCTTCGAGTATGTGTAAAGTGGTGAGATGGTACTTCAGGTAGTAGTGGCCTGAGAGAAAACCTACTATTTTCCTGATATATGCTTTGCACATATTGCGTAGTTCCTTGTTTTAGGTAAAATGCCTTACCAATCGTTTGGCTGGGCAAAGTTGTTGTATTTCTTCCCAGTGTGATACCCTAACGTTATGTTCTCAGTTATTTATTCTTGATTTATCCGCCTACAGTATGGCAATTTTTCTAATGTATATTGTGAACTAATTAAGAATGTAAGAAAGTAATATCCGCCTTCAATAGCCGACGGTGTATCAAGGTATAATTAAATTCTTTCAAATTTGTCCTTTAAAACGTAATCTATATATGTGAATAGTTAAATTTTTTCTTCATTGGCGGAAACTAATGGTTTTGTTTTTATTGTAAAATTTTCGAAATTATTTTGGTTTCGTGTGGATGATATTGATGTGATTTGGATGGTATTACACATATAATCTGATTCAGAATGGCTGAATTTTTATGAGTTCACACTCTTCACTGCGTTATCGTTAGAAGATATTTTATAATTTTTTAACAATGTTTTACATTATTTTTTCCAGGATAATTTTATAGTAGAATAACAATTCGATTTGCAGGGAATTGACTAAACTGCCGATATAAACCAACCTAGCTACAACATATTCGTGATCATTGATTTTTAAAAGAATAGTAATATTTGCAATTATATTATTTGTGGCAATTGTTAAGCTCTTTCACACACCCATATAAGATTGCAAAAATCATAAAAATTTAAATATTTTAAAAGTTATATAAATTGTATATTTATACACATCCTCGAACATGAATAAGCAATTAATTACAGTATCGTATAAAAATGTGACAGTAAACATATTCAAATACATAATTATACATATACTCGTAATAATATGTATGACTGTATATACCATAAAGTGAAAGCATTTTCAACTTACTTTTCCATTTGTTTGATATTTTTACAATGTAAATTAATTTGTATTCCACTTAACAGTGTTAAATTTCCTGGTTAATGTTATTGGTGGAAATTGCATTGTTAATTACATATATGTATGCATACCTGCATGAGTTGTCAGGTGGCAACAAAATAAAAACAAATATAACAAAGAAGATAATAATAAATATTTATTTGCAAATATCTGTACATACATATGTAAATATATGTAAATTTGTATTGTTGTTTTAAATACAATATATTTAAAAATAAAAGAGGTAAAATGAATGAATTTTTAAGTGTGTCAACGAGTGCAAATAATTTGGAAATATGCATATAAGTATATGTGTACATATATGTATCAGCGGCAAACCAACCTACAAACCAGCCGACGAATCAACCAATGTTTGCACAATATGTCATTTAATGGCGCTTGTGCTGTTGCAGATGTATGTTTGTTTGTTGTTGACTTTAATTTCTGTACACATAGCTATTTTGTGCTATGCTATGTATGTGTGTTTTGGTGCTGGTAGTGTTGTTGGTGATGCTGCACACGCCACAAAACCAACATGTAAATTGGTCAAGGCAATTTAACTACAACAACAACAACAACAACAACAACAACAACAACAACGATGGCTGCAGTGCTAAGTATGCATATGCAACAACAACAACAACAACAATAATACATGTAAATAGCAATAATAAAAACAAATTACATCTTTTTTTCAGCTTGATTTACAGCGGCAGTTGTAGCAACAGCAGTATCCATTCCGCAATACATTGCGTATGAGTAACACTTTCATTGCTCTGCGAGACAAATCTGATTTAATTTGCACGCGGTTGACATTGTATATGGTTTATATTGTTGTTGTTGTTGTTGTGCTTAAATATATATTTATTTTAATTTCAATTTTTACACATTTCTCCCCATCTTTCCAAATCAACTCCACTGTCATTCGTTTATTTTTGAATTTAAAATATTTGTGTATTGTAGTTAAAAATAAATTGCTTTTTATTGACAAGAGACATACACGTCTGCATGCATTTAAAAGCAGACATCATTGTTTGCAAATGTAATAAATGCGATAAATTTTTAATATGTACTATTCATTTTGTTTTTAACTTTTTTCTGCATTAAAATGTTTCAAGGGATTAACGTGTGACATATATTTAATAAACGTGACGCTGAAATCGACTCCAGCCAAAAATATATTTTCTGTATATTAAAAAATAAATTATCTGTTTTATGAATTATAAAAAAAAAGTTATATTATTTTTTTATAAATTATTCAATTTTTTGCAATTATATTGAGGGTGCTTAAATTAAAATGAATTTTCATAAACAAATTTGAATAGAGATTTTGATCATACTACAGTCTATGTCCCAAAAATAAGTTAAACGGATTAAAAATAGCACAAATTTGTAATTAATTTCTTTTTAAGATTATTAAAAAATAAGTGCTCTCAACGGAAATACGCCGTAAAATCAACAAATGTAATCAAATGAATTTTCTATCTGTTCAATTGATAAAATATTATTCTCTTTCATCACTAAATTAAGCTTAGGGATAAGAAAATTATCGTAAATCAGTTGTATATGGAGAATACTAAAGAAAAAAAAAAAATTATTTTTAGTCAACAAAATCAGTAATAATTGTATAGGGTAGCCATATAGGGTAGGTAGGTATAGCAAAAGTATGCCATCCTATAGTGCAAATTAATTTAATTAAAAAACAATTTTTTTTTCATTTTTTACCCATAAAATCTTCTCTCAGAAGAGTCGACATGTATTATTGTCATTTTCTCCAGCCAAAATTTTTTGGAAACATACTTCTTCTCCTTATCTCCATCAGTTATGGAGCTCCCCTACAAAATTTATATGTATATATTTTTTTTATTCGCTGCCTTGTTTCCGTAGTCGCACCCAGATAAGAAAAATGTATCCGGCACCCATTAATTTTACAATTACTTTATTTCTTCGAAACTCACTTATCTCCTACCTTATTAGTGGGGTTCCCCAATACAATTAAAGTTTTTATAAAATAGGACCACGAAAAATTTATAACCCCATTCGTTTTATCATCACAATATTTTTCCTAAATATACTTATGCCCCATTTGCATGCCTTAAATGAACGAATATACATAGTGAACATAAAAGCACCAGAAAATCAATAAATAATTCCATAGCTGCTCAGGAATGGCTTCTAGGAGGGTAAAATGGTACTTAAATCGCTAATACTGTAACTTCCAGAATATATTTACCATGTCTATATACTCTCTATTCTACCTCTTATGGTAGCTGCTATATATAATGAACAAAAAACGTCAAAATTGTCAAATAACCTCACAGATGAACAGGGACCACCGCTAGGTGAGTGAAATGTAAATCCAAACATCATTCGTTTTACGCCTTCAATTTTTCCCATACATAATTTCCATATATTTCGACTTGCTACATTTCTGTCATACAAAACCAACTTAAACACCCCTAAAAACGAAAAAATATCAATTTTGCCAATTTGGCTTATTATCGTAATTTAAGCAAAAATTAGTGAGAAGGGTTGGCTTTTCCCTGACTATTTTCGCAGAATATTCCCATCCCTTCGACTAACCTCTAAGGAGGTTATCGTACATGAAGAATTATTAATTTTTTCCAATTAATTTTTTATAATTTTTATTTCAATGGAATATATTCTATCCTTTAGTATCATATGATTTTTTAGTACCGCAAAAGGGCAATGCTAATTAGATTCTATCATGCGTAAGCCTATAAAATAATGTTCTAATATAAAACAAGTTTAATGAATGAATGTCATGTTAATGAATTGAATTGTAAAAACCAATTTTTGGTAAATTCAATTTTATGAGTATACCAATTATCACACATATATTACTTATTTATAGAAAATACCACATTTTATGTAAATACGATAAATACAATATAACCAAATGGTATTGTATTTTTTTACATAATATTTAAAAATAATAAATATATTTGTAATATTTCAAATAATATTCATAAATATGGATATGCGATGACGGCATACTTTTACGTAATTTACCTATGATTGCTATGCTCAAAAAGTAAAGTGAATTTTTTTGGATCACAAAACGAATGAATATTTTCACATATAAATTTGTATCCATGGTATGAACTTGCCAAAAACATACTATACTACATATTCGGGCACAAAATATTTGCAATTGTATAATGCTAATAGTATATAAATACAATAGTACATTAGAGTACTTCAAAAACAAAAGTTGCTATTCTGCTTTCCTGGAAATTAACATTGGCTTATTGTATGAGGATAAAAACAACATATTAAAGTGAATTTCTAAAGGCAAAAATCCGAAACCGTCAAAAGCTACAATATTTTTATTTTTATTTTTTTTGGTAAAGTGTGTGAGGCGTCTTTATGTACGTTTAGATAGGCATTTGCAGTCAGAGAGAGAGAGAGAGGAGTCTATTGACTGTCAAACAATCATATAGTTATGAGATAAATATCGATTGAATCGCACTGTACGTAATATGATAACGGTAAGTATGTATTAATGTTTAAAGTATATATATATTTGGCCACTAAAATATGCAAATAAGTTGACATTTTTATGCAAATATTATTGACGCAGATAGTCGAAAGGAAGGCGGGAAATATATGTATATATTGGCTGTTTGTAAATTGTATGATGCCTGAACAAATACCAATATGTACCTACGTAGGATGTTATAGTATTATGAGTGGGTATTTTTCGGAAATAGTTAAAAAAATTGTTTTTAGCTCTGGTATGGAAAAAAATATCTTAAATGTCATGCTTTATCGCATTTTGTTTGTTTGTTTGTTTGTTTCATTTTGGTATATATTCATCAATATGTAAAATGTCAGCATATAAAATATGCAAAAGGATTTTTGAGTGGTGCATTATAATCGTTATCAATTATATACATTTAATAGTATTATGCATTTTAAATTTGATTTATTTATAAATAATTAATCGATAACTTTTGGTTTATTTTGTTTTTTTTTTAGCAACATCATCACTTTTGCCATATTTAACAATACATATGCAATCAATTGGTTTGACAGTCGAAGAGATAGCCATCATTTATTTAGCATTACCATTTACGACATTTCTGAGTCCACCGATAACAGGTAATTAGTAATCGAAATGTAAATGAAATGGGGAAAAAAATGAAGATTTATTAAAAAAAAAAAAACTAAACTACTAAAACGTATTATAATTCTATCGATTATGAAAAATATCTACGAAAAATATTTGGCACTTTGATCTTTTCAATTTTCAACCCTTTAGTTGTAATTTTAAAACTATCAACTTGCATTATTCTAATGAACATTATGAAAATTTTTCTTAGGATTTCTCGTTGATAAATTTGGCAAATATAAACCGGTTGTTGTGATGAGTCTACTACTAAATGCACTGTTCCATCATTCATTGCTTTTTATACCACAACAAGAAATTCCTGGTACTGTGCCATCAGCATTTGTGATGCGTCATCCTGATAGTGGCGATTTTGAGGTAAGTTTTTATAATCACATACATATAAACATACACATAAGCATAGATATTTACATGTGAATGTCATTATCAATTTCCTTACTTGTTTTTCTTGTTTAATTAAATTCTAGGAAGATATTTTGAGCCAGTTGAGGGAATGACTATATATATGTTCATCCTATTGATTTGGCATATTTGACACACTAATGAAAATTTTCTTTTATTGATGTTACTCTATAGATAACTCTGTAGATAATTTTATAACAAAATTTGGAAAGGATTTTCCTATTATTGTAGTACTAGTATGACTTCCAATTTTTGACTATTTCATCGATAAAATTTATGTAGTTGTACATGCAATATATCATCATTGAATATATCTGCAAGCAACAATATGGAGATGTCAAGCTAAACGATTTGGGCAGAATTAATTTTTATTATAAATGTTGATGATATCTTGATTGATAGATCCTAAAAGAAACATTACATTCTTATACAATTTTATTGAATTGTATCTATTTACTTTTTTTTACAAATTTGAATTCCATATGAGTAACTAAAGAAAGGTGTTAGAGACATATAATACACAAGTTGTCGCCTATATGCTTTGGTGAACCATTTAGACAAGTTTCTCTGGCTGTATAATAAATTTGTACATTATGTATTGAAATGGACTGACTAATGTTGATCCATTTCGAGCAGTAGAATCCATGAAATATCACTTTTCGTGAGCTTTATGGCACAGCCCTTTTGGAAGGCTGTCAGAGGTCTTTTCAAATACTCACCCGTTGGTAGGCACTATTTGAAAGAATCAATATTTGTTTTTATTTTTTATTTAACTCAATTTGTTGCAGTCGATGTTCGAACACACAGGTCATACACAGAAAATTCCTAGATAGTGAGTACGTTGGCACCATGGAATTATATTCATACTAGTCATATATAAATACATACATAGGATTGTGTGAATGTGTGACAATTGTGAATGAATAAAGTCATTAAATCTGTTTGTATTTCTCCCTTTCATGATATATGTACATACACATAAATCCTCATATATATGTAGTATCTGTGTGTTTGTATACATTCCCAGTGCAAACTAATTACTAAAAGTACACAATATGAAATTTTTCATTTGTTCATTCGTTTGCTCGTTGGGTAGATTGTTAGTTTTGATGAAAAATAAAAAAAGAATAAGATGAAGCAATATAGTTAGTAAAAAAAAACACATGAATGATAATACAAACATCAGGGAGGTACGCAAACATACAAAATATAATGATGTTGATGATGACGATAAAGATGGTGATAGAAAAGTTCTATATACATATATACACACTATTGCCTTTTATTATGAGTTTATATGGACCATACACCTATCTATGTAAATTCACTTATGTTCCTATATACACATACGTGTCTCTGTTAGTTCAACGTGAGTACAACGACAAGATCTCAGTCGAAAGCAATGAGTGACTAATTGCTGATGAAAATTTCATAGTTTTATTATTCCTAAACTCTTATCTGTACAATGATAACTTCATATTGAGATGGTATGTAAGTGGCACCTGTAACCCGGATATTCATGTATGGAAATTCTTTTAAAATTTATCTATGTGAGTGTGTGTATTAGCAGCTATTCCTGTTAGATATTTTGCCTACGCCAAAAATGCAAATTAAAAACTAAGAAATGTGTCAATTTGATGAGAGATGTCCTGTATTTGTACCATATATATGTAAGTATGGGCATACTTCAATTTATGTTGCAAAAATATTGCAAATATTGTAAAAAGTATACAGATAGGAGAAAATAACAGGACCCTTATATGTCCATCAATTTTGAGTGTACTACATAGTAGAAAAAATCTACTGATATTAATTGAACGGGAACATTCTTGAGAGGTAAGTTTTCCGCGTCTTTGAATAGGGGACCTTATGCATAGAAGAGCAATACAGTAAGCACTTGTGAACAAAATTGAATTTTCTACAGTTGAAGCACCTTGTATATTCATAACAGATTATATAGTGATACAGTGTGTACTTAGTAATAGCAATAGTAGTTGTAGTAGCAAGTAGTAGTGACAGCTAGCACTTATTTTCTATTATGACGTTATGTTATGCTACTACCGTGATGCTATATAGCGATAACGTTATATGTACAATATTATTACAGAAATATTACTACAAACTACTATTTCAACTACAAATAAGCACATAAATATGTATATGCGAAACACATAAACCCACATGTATAATATGGACACTACAAATTAAGGCGGATCAAATTTTTAAAAGGCTTAGCTCAGTGAAAAATCAAAAATTTGGATCATTCCAAGCATTTCTTCCCCAGGGAAGCACAAAGAAATTTCGGAATTAGGTCCCTTTTACTTTTTAGTCTTTTTTACAAAACGGTTAATTTTGTATGGTAGGAGATAGGGGGTAAGCATATCCAGATAAAATGTTGAGGAAAACTAATAAAGGTCAGTCATATATTTCACCACACTGCGGGCGATCCCTGGGTAGACATCTTTAATTTCCAGATGCTTTTTCGGTAATTTTGTGTAGGAGCCCCTTTAGGGGATTCTTTTAGGGAGTAAATATGTTTGACCGAAATATTGGGGAGATAAATTAATGGGGCTGGTTATAAATTTCACCTTTTTAGAACGGATGTTTCGGTAGCTATAGGGATAATAGTCGATTTCAGTTGTTTTTGTGTTAATGTTGTATGAGAGCGCCCTTAGGTGGCGAAGGCTGAGAGTAAGTCTGTTCAGATGAAAGACTGAGGAGGAAAAATTAATAGGATTATACGAGAATGGATTATGAGAGGGGGTCCGCTACAAAATTGACATTTTCTTAACCTTTAAAGGCAGACAGTTCCTAGTCATTTATTTCTTTACATATCCTGGAAAGAAATGCTCAAAATGATCCAAAATATATGTTTATATTAAACCAGATTGTCAAAATTTTGCTACATAAAATTTATGCCACCTTAATAAAAATACATTTGTATATGAAGAGTATATGTATATTCAGAGTATTATACTAGGATACATTATGCCTGTTAGTACGGTACAGTAGAGCTGTCATGTTGTATTTGCTGTGTACAATAAACTACTAAAAAAATCCATCCACATGTGACTACATGTATAGTTACACACACACACACACACATACACATATATACGGTATATGTACGTAGTAGAATCAGTAGGTAATAGTATGTAGTAATAGTAGTGGTAGTAAAAATTTTAGTGCTCCTACTACACTATTTCGTAGTACCATACTTAGTACCTACTATTATTACTGCTTGTAGATACTTTGTCCATCATCAGTACGTATACACAAATTATATGTATGTATTTGCACATGTGTATATTTAGAGGCATATAGACGCCATTGCTGTGTCGCATATTAAACGCCATTGGCATTGGCTTGCTTTTAGCATCACATACACTCACACACACACACACACACACACAAACATTATGATCATCAACATCGGCAATAGTAGCATCTTGTTGTATTTTAAGTGTGTACTTTTTCAACATCAGAATAGTAGCTGTTGTTATAGTCGTTGTAGCTACTAAAATATTTTCAGTTATTTTGCTATGTACTCGTACGTTATGCTCTAGGTATATATAAATATATGCGATTTTTACAATATTTGCACTTGTATTTTACTATAACGATGCCCAGTCAGATGCTCAATTGGCTCTTTTTGATTCAGTACTACTAATACGAGAATATTCTGTGATATAAATTATTTGTGACATTCTCTAAGAAACACAAAATATTATTATACATGCATGCAGTATTGTATTGGTGATTAGTGGTGTGTATAGTATGTAGCTATTTCGCTTACTTCATGTATGTTGTGTAAAAATTTGAATTAGGGACAAATGGCTTTCATGTCAGTGCTTGAAAATTCTGACAAAGGTTTGCCAAAGAGACTTACTTAGGATACTTAAGAGCTGGATTTTGGCTTGAAAGCAAGATTCAGGCTCTTCTTCATTCTCCTTCT
The DNA here is from genome assembly GCA_963854835.1 of Megamerina dolium. Lineage (NCBI taxonomy): Eukaryota > Metazoa > Arthropoda > Insecta > Diptera > Megamerinidae > Megamerina > Megamerina dolium. The sequence continues at coordinate 54,293,863 of OY978529.1, forward strand.
ATTGAGGAATGACTAAATTTTCTAGATAATTTCAAAAATATGTTAATGATGCTACCTTCTATTGGCTTTGCTGAGAAGTCCTGCAATATAAGAAGTTAACAGGTGCTCGCTAGCCTTACAGTGCCTCGAAATATAATTGTGCTCTTCATTTGAATTTATAAATTTATGTCTAACTCCTATGTATTCCTTAATCGTATATAATTGTATCGCTGTATTCTCATTGTGGAACTGATCTTGCACGGAATCATTTAGTTGTTTGTTGTTAATGCTAAATAACCGGGTATAGTAATATTTTCATGATCATTGCTGTTGATATTGTTTGGCTCCATGTTGAGCATCCTTATTTTATGCTATTCTTTTTGGGAACGATTATTGAGTTTATTTGTTGTGTTTTTTAAACAAATACATAAAGAGATACATACATACACATATGACCACTATGAACAAAAACATTGAACATTGAATTTTTACATTTTCTTTTTCATTTATATGGTCATAAATGTCTTTAAAATAACAACTACAACTATAAAATCATGCATTCAATGTATGTAGAGATGTTCTTTATGTGAGTTTATGTATGTAAGTCATTTGGTTTGGTTTAAATTTATATTAAATCGACGAATTCAGCGATAAAAATATTAATTTGTATTGTAAATGTATAAAATGCTACATTGTCGCAGAATATGTATTGTATAAAAAAAAATTTAAAAATTAAAATTACCATATGTATACACTTAAGTATAGTACATAAAAAGCTATCCATTTTTATAACTCGAAATCAAATTGTGGCCAATATAATACTCGAAGTGGAATATTCCTATAATTATGTTTTTAATGTAACACAATTACTATACAAATTCCCTGTAAATTTTTTACTTCAATGATGGGAATATGATATATCACATATTGTAGTAGCATGCTGAAATTAATTTGTAATGATACTGTTGTATATTAATAAGTGTGATATTTTTAGAAATACCTTTTTAGGCATTGATGACATGAACAAATAATCACAGTACTTACTAGACGCGCGTCACGACTACATAACTTGTATACGATAAAATAAATACATTTTGATTACCAAGCACATAGAATACATTTAGAAAACTAGTCAATGAAAAAACCTAGCTTTGCGAAGTTAGCGATAAAGTAATTATTTTGAATTATGAAATGTTTTTCATATAATGGACACATTTTCAATCTACCTCTGGAAAAGTTTAACCGTGGATGAGCAATATAAAATTCAGGGAAAAAAAAAAGATATTATTTCTAATTTTGAAATCGTACTCTGTTCATCTCTATTTCTCATAAATACTATTGCATATCTCTTCTAGTTACATTTCTTTAGAAATCACGTAATTACTTTTTGAAATCCGTTATATATGGTGTTCCAATTTGAGGTACTTTTAAAATGTGTGTAAAATTGCGGTTCCCATTATGATTATATATAATTTTCATATAATGGATTATATACACACAAATACAAATGATGAACATATTGAGTAGTAAACCATGCTCATAAACTAAATCTCATATTTTCCACAAAATTAAATAAAAGAAAATTCGAATAAAAAAGAACACGCACATATATCTATGTATCGGTCAGTCCATAAGTTCGTGCGTTACTTTTTCAATAGTTTCACAGTAGGCGCTTTTGGCGCACAAAAAATGATTATTGGGAGATAAAGGAAATATGTTTATTTTCTCTGATGTTTTGTGCATTCAACAAGTGATTTTAATCGCGGATAGAAGTACGCGTTGTTAAAAAATCAAATGGAATCTTCGATCGAGTATAAGAGCCATATTTTGTATTTTTTTTTATAAAAGTAGAAAAAATGCAACAACTGGTGCTGCAGAAATAAATGCAACTCATGGGGAGAATACCGTGAGTGTAAGGACTGCGCAAAAGTGGTTTTCCAAATACCGAAGAGGTGATTGTGGCTTTGGTCGTCCTGCGGTCTTTAACTCCGATGAATTGCTGGAAGGTTAAATTCATCACATGGAACAGTTTACTGGCACCTGATTCAATTGAGCAAGGTTCCAAATGGTTATGGGTTCCTCATAAACTTTCCATTGCAAATCTTCAGCAGAGAGTGAATGTGTGTTTTCAGCTTGAAAATGAGAGTTCTTTGAACCGTATTGTCACTGGGGACAAAAAATGGGTCCTTTACAATAATCATATTCGCAAACGCCAGTGGTTAGATAAAGATGAAACATCAGAACCAACCCCCAGAGATGACCTCCTGCTGGTGGGATATGGCCGGTATCATTTATTTTGATCAGCTGGAATCAAACCAGACGACCACTGCTGATTATTATTGCCATCAACTATCCATACTGAATGAAGCACTTGAAAAAAATCGTACGTCTTTAGTCAATAAACGCAAAGTTTTATTTCACCACGACAACGCAAGACCGCATACCGCAAGACAAATATTATGCAAGCTGAACGAGCTCGGATGGGAGCTAATGCCTAATGCATCCACCATACTCTCCGAATATTGCACCTTGCGATTATTACCTTCTCCGTGAACTTTAGTCCCATTTAAGTCATAAGAACAACACTTCAAAAAGCGAAATCGACGCGTATTTTAGTTGCAAAGACAAACAATTTTTTAAGCAGGGAATTAAAAATTTTCCTAAAACTTAGGAAGACATTGTAAATAATGCAGGATAATTTACAGCTCGTAACATGAGCTGTATGAGCTGTATGCCGATATTGACATTGTAAAGTGCATCAACATCCAGCGGCTAGGTCATGTCGAGCGAATGGAAGAACACGCTCCAGCTAAGAAGGTGTTATATTCGGAACCCGCTGGAACGGACGACGCAGAAGAGGAAGACCTAATCTCCGGTGGAAAGAAAAAGTACTGGAGAGCCTGACTACGCTTGGAATTTCTAACTGGCGCCAGCTAGCGAAGTATAGAGATGGCTGGCGAAGAATGTTATATTCGGCTTAAATTGATATTCGGTTTTTATGGCCACATTTTTTTTTTATTTATTTTAAAACCACCTAAGCAAAACGTACGAACTTATGGAATGACCTGATACATATGTGGCATCTATAACGTATTTTATTTTCACACATATCAATGTACTTATGGATACACACTAGTTTATATGTATCAAACCATTTTATTGCTATCAAATTCTATAAGAAATGTAAACAGATAAAAGATAAAAATATTTATATTATGAAGAAAAAGAAAAACAAAAACCAAACAAAAATGACGAACAGAAAATATATATTGAAAATGACAGATTTTCTTATCTAGTTTATGCTTTCATACGCTTAACCCATATGCCTTTGTTATTTGTGATATTCGTAACATTTGATACCAGACCAGAAATTGCCGTAATATTGTTATTTATGAATTCAATAAACCACTACAAAGGCAAAAGTTTCGATAATGTTGATTATTGAATGCATTGAGTACCTTTCTGAGTTACTGAATTCACTTGCCAAATTTGACCTCGGAGGTCAATAACTCTAGAGAAGTCATTGACCTTCTCATTGCAAAATTTATAACGATAAAGAATATTTACAAATCTGCCATTATTATTACAAAGTTTATGATAAAGCCAATACGATGGTTCTTGTTTATATTTTTAATGTGGCTGATATCCTTTCAAGGTAATCTTTCAATAACGTGCTGTGCATATGGCTATTTTTCATCGATTCACCTTAATGCAGATTTTAAGTTTTCTTGAGCAAATATAATATATATGGCAGCAAACTGGAGTCATGGGTGAATCAGCGTTTTTGGAATGGGTTAAACTGCATATTCGATGAGGAGCCAATGTCAATTACCTTTATACTATACTTTAGACTATTTCGTTGATCGTTTATCATGCTTGTTAAATATATAAAAATTAAATTAAATAAATTCAACTATATAAATACCATTTGTTTCTTATAGGTCTGGTGGTCACCGTGCCCGAGCCGTGAGTGCCCAGAAGAGCCTGAACTTGAATTGGCTGTGAATGAATGTGTAAATTATTGTGTGTTGCAACATGAAAATTCTGAACTTTATACTGCCATTCCTGATTATTATATGGAGTCTAGTACAACAAGAACAACAACGAAAGTAACAGCAGCAGCAACAGCAGCTATATTAGCAGCAATACAAAGCAAAACGCCTCTAACAACAGCAGAAGCTATTACAACTGTGAGTACAACTACTAATAGTGATGTTAGTAGTAGTAGTAGTAGTAGCGGTAGCACTATTACTAGTTCAGCAGAAGCAACAACAACAACAGCAACAACAACGACGACAGAAGCAACAACAACAACAACAACAACAACAGTTATATTGCCAGTGGCAACAACAGAACCATCACCATTATTTGATCCAGATCCAACTCAGGGCGGCAAAAGTAAATTTCATGATGTACTTAATATGTCATCGACTATGTTCCCAGCAGTTGAGGATGTTCTTGAATCAGCTATGTCCATGCTGCAGCAACAGCAAGAGCAGCAAGGATGGAATCGTAAGTGACATTTGTTATCTTTTTACACAACTATTTGTGAACAAGGCTCTGCGTGAATGCAATGCGTATGTGTGCTGATATTTTTATGAAGAAATGAATAAATGAATAAATGATGACATAACGAAATCTATGAGTTGAATGGATGCATAGTATGTATATGCATACATAAGTACATGCATCTATGAATGAATGAATGAGATGCTTGAAAATGAACAATTCACTTACATATGTGTAGAAGATTGCTGTATGAGCATAAGGCAAAAACAAACAGAAAAGCCACTAAAAGAAGAAATGATAAGTAATGACATTAGAGTATGGCAAAATAATGAAGAATAAGAAACTGAAACTGACAGGGGAGTAGTATATATTGTATAAGACACTTGTTAGTTTAAAACTTGATCATGCATGTAATTGAAGTTGTTACTACTGCCATAAGTAGAGTAGTATATCATTATACTTATATTGCAAACAAACAAATTGTGCTCTTCCTTGAGATGTCGTTTTGTTATATGGGTATTTGAATATTGATCGAAATTATTTAAAATTTGACTAACATTCTGGTATGAAATTCTTGCCATACTGTGAATACCCTTATTATCACAAATATATATAAAATTCATTTGGTATTTCCTCTTATCATTTTTGTGGCAATAGAACTTCTTGGAAATGACACTGCAAGTCCAATAGTAACACATGTTAACTATAAAAGTTGGGTGCATTCAGAGAATAGCAATGCTACATATTTTATGTTACAAATGCATCCTGATTTGGCAGAACCCACCGAACAGTTGGGCATGGAAATCGAACAGGACGATAATGAAACTGTCACCGATTTTAAGCAACGTTTCGGTGAGAAACGTCTCTGGGATATGCAAATAAATGTTACCGAATTGGAGGAATTGGATTTACGTTGTGGTGGTCTGGTGAGACGATCAAATATATCAGCGGTAACAAATGAGACTGTTAAATGTATGGTACAACGATGTACGTTCACATTGAATGCACCCGAAATTTGTCCACCAGATTACAAAGAGACAGATGATACAATTTTTTGGATATACTTTTTATTAAGGTTAGTAGTCACATGTATGCTATTTGTATGATAGTTGTGTTTAATTTGGTTGACTTGCAAGATATCATCATTTATTATTCATATGCTCGTTATATTCATATTAGGTATGCTTATGATTGTCAAGTAAAAAGCAAAAAACAAAAAATAAAAAGATTTATGTATATTCATGTTCGCTTTTGACAGATTCCTTGCGACAACAATGTTATCGGCTGGTGTAACCATAATGGATCCGATCGCTTTGACAATGATTGAAAAATATGGTGGTGATTTTGGACGTGAACGTCTCTTTTCGAGCATTGGTATGGCAATATTCTCACCCATCACTGGTATTATGATTGATTATTGTTCACGTGGCCTTGGCTATACGGATTATTCGGCTGCCTTTTACACTTATGATATACTCCTTGTCATTTCAACAATGTCGGTGCTGATGATGCCATTGGGTGATAAATTGCCAGCGGATAATGTCTTTCGCGATTTATGGAATCTACTAAAAATGCCACATGTTATTACATTTATATTTTTCCTCTTCATTTTGGGCAATTTTTGGGGATTTATTGAAAGTTTTCTATTTTTATATCTCAAAGAATTGGGTGCACCAAATTATTTATTGGGTAAGTAAGCTATGGCATTGAACAAAATATTCTGCTAATAATTTGAAATTATGTTCTTCTTGTTGTTGTTATGTATTTAAAGGTATCACCATTACAGTTGGTACTGTGAGTAGTATACCATTTTTATATGGTGCTGAGAAAATAACCAGAATTTTTGGACATGTTAATTTGATTATTATTGCCTTCTTCTCACATGCTGGTCGTTTGGTTGGATATTCTTTCATTGAGTAAATATTATATGGATAATTTATTTTTTTTTGCATCATTTGGCTTCCTTTGGCTTTCTGATTTCCTGTATACATTCTGCCTCTTATGATATCCTTTATTTTTATTATGTAACTATTTAGAAATGCTTGGTGGTGTTTCCCATTTGAGGCCATGGAAGCACTTTCTTGTCATCTTATGTGGGTTGCTGCTGCCACATATTGTTCCATATTAGCACCAAAGAGTTTATTAGCAACACTGATTGGTGTCTTGGGTATGGCACACTTTAGCTTGGGTAAGTAGTAATCATCAGCATCAGATAAAATGATATTTTATACTCTGCAGCAACAACAATTTTATATTGTTTGTCTATCCATTCGAATATTTAATGAGCCTTGAATTGAATGAATGAGCCATTGAGATGAGTTGAAAGAAGCGCAGACATAAGATATATTTAATCTTGGAAAATTGAAAGTAAATGTAGAAAATTATTAGAGGATACATTGGTATAAATAAATATCGATTTTCACATTATTATTATTATTAGTAGTTTAAATGCTGAGTAAATAAAAGTTTCAGTTTCATACTTTCGTTTTTCACTGCGGAGCCATCTGGCCATAAAAATAAATCGATATTTTATCGATAGTTTCATTTTTGTAATTAATATAAACATTGCTATAAATCGCAAAATAGTTTGGAGGTATAAAAAAAAATTTGTTATACAAATAAATTAATTACAATAATCTGAGAAAAGTTTTCTTATTCCATTCTGTAACATTGAAATTAAGTAGTAAATCTAAGGGTCCACTTCGCAGTCATTGGTTAAACTGTTAGTTAACTAAAGCATTGATTATGGTTTAACTAATGTGACATATTCACTTTACCTTGGTTATTTGAAACATTAAATAAGAGAAAATCCAGTAGCGTTTGAATTTATGTATTTTGAGATTTTGGACTGCAATACCATAATTTTTATAAATTATTTATATTTTTCTTTTGAAAATGGATAACGAATGGAATTCAGGAGTTTAACGAATGATTCACTAAGCGCCGTGGATAGAAAATTCTCTGTTAAACTTTTGTCGGGAGCTAATCATTGTGAATTGTGACTGTAGCTATGATTGTGACTGGGAATTAGACTTAAAATTATTTCGATTCATTCCTAATCAATTTGGTCGTTGAAACAAGGTTTTTTTTATTGAGCCTTACGTAAGGATTAAATTTATCGTACCTAAAAATCGAATGTATTTTTGTTTACGTAACGTAACTATAAAAATTTGTTGTGGAAAAGGTTCGTAAGTTGGCATTAATTTCACTGTTTTCTTCTTCTTTCTTTAGGCACAAAGTATTACTGAGTATTAACTTCGATGATGTAGGTAGGGCAACCTCAACTTTCTATCTACATCATCGAAGTTAATACTCGGTAATACTTTGTACCTAAAGAAAGACAGAAGAACCTTTTCCAGTACATACAAATGTAATCGTTGATTCATGTCAGAGTACATATATGAATATTTACATGTTGTTACCTTTTCTTTATTCTTCATGTATGTTGTACATTTAGGTAGAGGTAGCGGTTCCTTTACGGGTGGTTTACTAATCGGACAATTCGGTACACGTGATGCTTTTCGTTATATGGGCTTGCTGGCTGTTGTAGGTGGCATTGCCTATGGTCTATTGCATTTGGCATGGTTACGGAAATTTGATCACAATATCGATGAGTGCGAAGAAGAGGTGGAAGCAATGGAGAATGGTGGTGAAATGGAAAAACTAACTGAACCGGCGACAAAAGAACAAGGCACATCAATGTCGTTGGAACGACTAAGCCTAATGATAAAGTACAATCAAATCGGTAGCTTAACATCGTTGCCAAGAGGCTCTAGGGTGAGTTATTGTTTCATATTACTCGTATTGTTGTTTTTTTTTTTCGTTTGTATTTATCTTGTGAGTACTATCGCTTTGTATGTATTAGGTATGTTCGAGATGAGTGTATGCTGGTGCTTTCTATCAAAATGTCCTAATTACTAATTTCGGTTTTCAATTTGATTTGTTTTTATTTTTATTTTGTATTTCTTACTGTTGTTCAATTTATTTACAGGGTGATATACATGAACATTTGGCACAACGACGCAGCAGCTATAATGTTGAATCAATGTATCGTGTGCCTAAACATCATGGTATGAGTAGCGCATCCAAAGTTGATATCTTACGCTCGACACTGGATATAAATCACAAATTCTTAAATAATTCAATGATGTATCGGGGAGGAAGTGGTGTTGGCGTCGGAAGTGTTGATAATAAAATGTCAAATCAATCTTTGGGTCGAAATCGTGCCGACAGTGCGCCCAAATTGAATCACAATAATATAAAAAATATTTCACAGCCAGCTTTAGAGGGTGTCGTACTTGAGGTAAGTACGAACGTATTCCATTCTAATCATTACATTTAGGATATTTTATACATATGTTTGTTTTTGTGGGGTGTGTGGGGGGAGAGGATGGCATAGAACGAGAGGTCAATAATGCTTATGTGTGTGTATGTAAAAATGGCAAAAAAAAAACGCCTTCGTTAAAAGTCAGCGTACATGCTATACTTATGTATGTGTTGAGTATTAGGTGGGATTCTGTGTTAGAATTGTTTAATATTTTTGGTATCCGTATCGGAAGTTGCTTTTGGGGACAAATATACACTAAGGCAACATTTGTGTTGATTGCTGTCAATTGTGTTGATTTTTGTTTTTGTTGTGATTGTCGTTGTTGTTGTTGTTGTTGTTATTGTTCCTGCGTCTGACTTAGTCTTTTCTTTCTTATCATTCTGTTCAATTTACTACGATTCGGATCAGCTTTTATTTCGTCACGTTCTTTGTCGATTTTTCTTTTGCATTTGCCTTTGGTACGTATAATGTACATATTTCCACGTTACGTTACGTATAGTTACCTTATAATATCCAAATATACCCATAGTAGATATCTATCGTATTTGATGTGTTTATTTTTCATTTTGTTTTTGTTCTATTTTCATTTATTTTCCGCTGACCCTCTGGCATATGCTATTATTCTTGTTGTTATTATTGTTACTGCTACTGCTGCTGCTGCTGCTGCTGCTGCTACTGTCCAACGTTTGGGCATATCCATGTTGTGATGTGATATCACACACACTTCCATAAACATACATGTATATGTATACACATACATACACATACATGATGAACGCATAGAGGAAACAATATAACAACAACGTCAACATGTCCCATGTCCAACATCATCATTGACATTCATTTGGATTTTGTGATTTTTTCGATCAATTTGTTGTTGTTGTTGTTGTTGTTCTGTTTCCTCTTTCTATTTTCTTTTTGCTATTTGTGAGCGAACACAACTGAACCGGATGCTTAGTGTTCAGACATCCGTTTCAAATTGGATTCTTAATACATATTTGTTGTTGTTGTTGTTGTTGTTTCTATATTTTCGTTGCTTAGAAAAAGTTTCCATCGATTTGTTTTTTTTTTTGTATAGATATCCATATGTGAAGATAGTTTTAGCAATATGGTACTGTAGGAAATTTGACCATTTTTGTTGGACAAAGCAAAATTTTTATCTTAAATTCGTGAATCAAAATTTTTATATTACCAAAAGTTGTTGATATTGGCCAGAAGAACTGACCAAATTGCCTGTAGTACATTAGCGTAATTATTATTGATTAATTTTTTTTTCTTTATTGAGGGAAAGAAGATATTGAAGAAAAAGAGAAAAATAGAAAATTGAAATAAAAAGTGACGTAAGAAAAATGAAAAACAAATTTCTTTGATCTTCTTTTACTTTGTAGTCTTTTTATTTGTACTTGTTGTTCGCTTTATTGTAAGTGTTGTTGCTTCATTGCGGTAATGTGATAAGACCACACTACCTTAACGTAAACACTTGAACTTTTCATTTAACCTGAGTTTGTCTGGTGCCAGTGACCGCTTATTCATTCATTCATTCGGTATTCGTCTTGTCATGAACATTCTTTTAGAAACACAAGTGTTTTAAGTATTAAAGTTCATTACAAAGTAAAATCAAATCAATAATTAAAGTGGGATCAAATTGAAGAAAAGTTTTTTTTTATGAAAAACTATTTGCTATGCTGGCTAATTGTATATGAAATGGTATATAAGTAACTATGAAAAAGAAATAAAATTATCACGCTAGAGCAACTTCATGATGTACAATACATTAATTATAAAATTCACTTTGATTTTATTGCAAAATAAAAGTTTTGTGGTAGCAGACTAATGTGAGGGTCTATCTAAATTTGTGTTTTTTTTTTATAATACGAGTATATTACGAGGGTTGCCTTTTATATTTTTTTAAATGAGTATGAAAATGCATTTGGTTATCATCAATAATGGTTTTATTGTTTTTCAAAGTATTCTCCATGAAGGTTTATATACTTTCGCATGCGCTGAAACCAATTGTCGAAGCACTTTTGCACACTCCGACAGAGACACCTTCAAAATATGGTTTTTGTTGTGTTTGGCTCATCTTGGAACATCCACACGGTCGATTGCTATTTAGTTTCGGGCCCATATGCAAATATCCATGATTCGTCACCTGTCACGATCTTATAAACATCTTTCGAAGCACCTCGATCGAATTTTTTCATAATGTCACCAATAGACTCGAGCCTTTTTTGAGCGATTCTTAAATTATGCGGGATCCAATGAGAAAAAATCATTCTGGAGACTAAGTGTTCATTCAATATCGAATGCATGGTGGTGAAACTAATGTCCAAGGATGCCTCTATCTCACTGTATGTCACATGATGTACTTTCATGATCAGTTCACGCACAGCATCTATGGTTTCTGACACAATAACCGATTTTGGACGACCGACATTCGTCCTGGAGCGAACGGCGACCACTCTTGAATTCGTTAAACCAGTTATCAATTGTCTGGAAAGTTGGTGCTTCATCGCCGCATGAAGACGTTAGAAGCACTATTGTTGAGATAATTTACTTTGAAAATCGTAAAAAATTATAGCTCGAAAATGTTCACGAGTTAAATTCATTTTTTCACCGAGCTGAATTTTTCAGGTCACTGTAAACTACGCAAATAGTGCTTGTACATCAAAACGTTCCGAGTACGTTTATGCTCAAAAATGTCGGACTTTCCAATGTATATGTCAGATTTGACGAAAACGTACTTTAAAAAAAAAAATGTAAAAGGCAACTTACGTATATCAAATGATTGAGTTATATGGGAAGCTCTCTCGATACTACTTGAAGGAACTCAGGTAATAGATTTCCATTGATCATTGCAGTAGCCTATTAATGCTTACTTCATTATTTCTGTATTAATAATTATTGGAATTTCTGAATTTAGTTGCATTCATATTCCAAACAGAAATATAAGTTTTCAAAAATCCTTGATTATCAATATCAATTCAATTGTATACATATGGCTTGAGAGCATAACTGATGACCAATATCCATTGATTCATTGCTAATACTGACGTTATGCCCTTTGTATGTAATTTTTATTCATTTTCTAAGAAAAAGTTTATTAAATTTATTTCTGCTAATTACTTAATGGCTTCATCTAACAGTAAAGCACTCACACAAAAGTTCAAAGTTGAAAGATGAACGACCTTAGTTAATTAAATGATCAAATATGTATACGATTTCAACAAATTTGTATTTATACGTTTTCATGAAAGCATTTCAATTTAATTGTCAGGTATAAAATGAAAGGTGAATTCATAAATATCACAAATAGAAAAAAGAAAATTCAACAGACTATGTTTATTGATTAGAATAAGGACTGTCTACTAAAAGGAGCTTTCTCAAAAATATTGATACAACTTAAAATACAATCATGGAATGGGAAATATAATAGCTTTGATACTTTGCACAATGACAAATAGAGAGAAATACTTTTGTTAAATATAATGTGGTACTAGAAGTAGGCATGGTATTCATTCGGAAGTGCTAATTTTCAAACACGCTCGCCCTTTTGATACATGAAATCAAGCTTGGAGTTTCCAGCAAGTTTATAGCTAGCTCACATTGATTGACTGATTTTCGTAATAAAATTTCAACAATTGCAAGTGTTGTTGTGGTGTTAATTTTTCCATGATAATATTGCTAACCTTACTGAGTACAAATGACTTATGGATTACCAGATTTGATGACTGATATACCGTTTTATTCCTATTGGAAACTGCTTCATTCTAAAAAAGAACACCCGTTATATCTAAGTAAATATGAAATTATTATTATCGAAAAAATAAACTAAAAATATGATTACGAGAATTTTCATTTTGCAATTAAAAACATGAGTTGTATTATTTATGGGAAGACTAGTTACAATAAGTGTAGAATATTTATTATAAATGTATAAACCGGACAAAAGGGCAAAAAAGCAAAATTCGAAATAAAAAAAAAAAAAATTATAAAGTTGTTTCTTTCTTTCTTTTCCCAATTAATGAATTTATGAAGAGTAAATTCAAGTTAGTTTCTTCTTTTACTGTTTGTAGCTTGCTTCATTCATTTGATTTACTCATTCATTTCAATTCATTTCCTTTATTCGTTTGTTTGTGGCTATACGTTTAGTACGCCTCATATATATAGTCTGGTCGACTAACTGGCTGACTACTAAATATGAGCAAGACGATGATGATGATGATGATGATGATGACGATGATGATGATGATGATGGCAAAAGAGTAGATGGCGTTGATATTCATGGGATAAAAGCGTAAATGTTTACAATTTGCTTGTGAACATTTTTCATTCTTTTCTTTTGTGATGCACTTCTTGTTTGTGTTGTTGTTGTTGTGTTCTTTTTTCTGCAACTCCAGCTTCAACTTATGTATTCACAAATTGCATAGTCTCGTACTCGTACGATATACATATATAGATATGTACATATGAGTATAATAATAGTTACTCATACGCTCCGGTAGCAGCATTAAACATTTTTTTTTGCATATTTTTTTTCATCGATTTTTCTCCAAGGGTTTTTCTTTCATTTTTTTTTTTTGCTGTTTTCATTGAAAAAATGTTTATATTTTTCCTCTGAAATCACAAATATTGTTTTTGTTTTTGTTTGCTGTTGGTTTGCCTTTGTTTTTGATTTTCTCTTTCTACTTACCCGTCTCTCTCTCTCTCTCATATACACATACTTGTTTGTAGGGTGTGGAATCGACCTTTTTCCCCAGTCGTATGAAAAAGTATCCAAGTGGTTTGTTAACTTCAATACCGGCAATGGATTTAACCGTACTTTCGAATTCAATGGTAATGGTAATATAGTAATGTATGCATATGCACCTACATATGTACATATGTATGGATGTACGTACTGTATGTTAGAATGACATAGCATGGTATGCATGAATATATTGCAAGAAAAATGCATTTTTTATTTGGGAGTTTTAAAAAATTGCTTTATGTCACTTGGTGCGGGGGGCAACATAATACATCTTGATTATAAAAATGCTTGGATTGGCACCTAAAATGTAATTTGTTCTATACAAATGTTGAATATTACTTTCTATATATCATTTCGGATGTTATGGTTTGCAATATTGATGTTTTAATAGACTCGTTATGCTTGATCGAACATATGAATTGATGCATTTTTATTAGTTTTTTCTAGACCATCGATAGCTATTCAAAGATGCTGATGCTGATGCATGCATAAAAAATTCCATAGAGAGAAATACTAATAACATATCTTCCAAAATTTTTATTATCATTGTGACTTTTATTCATTCACATTTTTTGCATGATTCTTCTGTTTGGAATTCTGGTTTTATTTTTTTGCATTTTTCACTTTTTTACCCATCGCCTGTTTGCTTTCATATGAGTATTTAAATTCGGTTACATAGTTTGTTCTTCAATTGCTTTATATGCGAAAGAAAATAAAAATTTAATTTTCCTATTGCATATTGCATTGGTTGAAATTAATTTTGTTATTGTAATGTTAAGTATGCAATCGGTTGACTTCATTACTTAGTAAATGTGCAACATTTTATTGCAATTACCAAACACCGAATGCATACTACGTGCATATGTGTATCTAATGAAGCAGCAGTTTTATGTAAATTTCATTAGGTTACATATGTGTTGGGGTAAAGTAATTTTGTTGGTGTTGTTGAAAAAATTATATTTTCATATATGTATGTGCTCGATGAATATGAGTCGATGTAAGCATAAAGTTGCATTCATATACGCATTCATATGTGTGTAAAGTTTTTATCCTTTTGCTACTTTGTTATTATTGAACTAAGAAAAATGAAGAAGAAAATATGAAAAAGAAAAAAATAAGTTAATGAAAATAAAAGGAAGGGGGAAAAAATCAAATAAAAAGAAAATTGCAGCACAAGTCATGGAGAAAAATGTATAAGCATGTACAGTGAAAACTCTGTGTACATTTAGTAGAGTATCAAACTATAAACTTTTTCCAAGAAATAATTCAATTATTCAAACACATTTTCTTCGGCATTATCTAGGAAGAGTCCGATATCATTTACATTATTTTCATTTCTATTTATTTCATTCTATTGCTATTATTTTCATTGTAATATTCTCGAGCTAAGCTAAGATTATTTGTTTTTGGATGCAATCGACGCAATGGATGTAAAAGAATTGGTTAAAAATGTTAATTAAATATTTTTATTTACCCATATTTTTGTAATCGTTCAGAAACAATGCTTTTGGTATTATTTCAAAGCTGGCCTTTCGTTTTTTATCGAATCCTCCTTTACAAGTGCGACAATTATGTATTAAGACTCGAACCATATCTCAGCAACCAAGCACGCCATCTATGTGTGAGCACGTGCGTTTTGAAGCTTCAACCTTTCTCTACTAACTGTCAAAATTATCATGGCATTTGGTTGACATTTAATGTTTATTGACATTCGTTTTACAAAACACGTGTTCGTTTGATGTTGAAATTTTAAAATGTAGCAAGGAGAGGTCATTAAATTCCACGCAAAAATTGGTAAATGTGCATCAGAAACATTCGGAATGATGCAGCAAGCATATGGCTATGCTTGTTTATCAAGATCAAATGTTTTTATATGGCATAAACGGTTTGTGGATGGCAGAGAGTCGCTGGAAGATGAAATAAAAGAAGGCCAATTTCAGTGGGGACACCGGAAGCGATCCAGAAAGTTCGTGATTTTATTACAGAAGACCGCAATGCTTCAGTGAAAATTATGGAAGAGGCCTTAAACATCAACAGAGTAACTGTTTGACTCATTCTTCACGAGGATTTGGGCAAAACAAAGGTCTGCGCGAGACTTGTTCCACACACATTGACCGAGGACCAAACATTAATGAGATTCAGTCATTCCAGAGACATGGTTGCAGCTGCACAAAATGATCTAAACTTCCTGAAAACAATTGTTACGGGTGTTGAAACATGGTGTTTCCAATACGATCCAGAAACCAAGCATCAAAGTGTGGAATGGAAATCAAAAATCTCACCACAAGCCAAAAAAAAACACGATAAGTTCCATCAAAAATCAAAACAATGCTCATCACATTCTTCGAGAGTAAATTATCCACAAAGAATTTGTTCCAACTGGTCAAACAGTTACTTCCGCATGTTACCTCAAAGTTTTGAAGCGTTTGATGTCCAGGATCCGTCGTGTTCGACCAGAATACCGTGGTCCAAAAACTTGGTCTCTGTTGCAGGATAATGCACCGAGTCACACAGCACTCATTGATCGTCAATTTTTGGTTCGGAATTAGGTCTGTGTGTTGAATCACCCGCCGTATTCACCTGATTTGGCACCACGCGACTTCTTTTTGTTCCCAAAACTGAAATTGAAGTTGAAAGGATGCTTTTTTGATGACATTCAGACCATACAACGGGCTTCGACGAGGGCACTGGAGGAAATTCCGCAAAATGAGCTGGAACACGCGTTTGAATCACTATTAAATCGATGTAACAAGTGCATTGAATCAGGAGGAGAATATTTCGAATAAATATGCCGAAAAATTAGCAGATATCGTGTTTTAATTGTGTTTTCTAGAGGCAGTCTTAATACATAATTGTCGCACCTTGTATATCTGGATCCCATTAATAGTATAATTTGTTTTCTACTCATCAAAGATGAAGAAATTTGAATATATGCTCAATCAAATGATTTTATTTTGTCTGTTTTTTGAGAGAAAAAAAAAAGATAGAAGTTGTTTACCTGTACATATAGTACTATTTATATTGGCATTTAACCGTATATGGTATTTATGTATGTGCTGTTATTTTGCTATCGTAAAATGTTTTTCTTGTTTCAACTGATTCTGAATGCTTGTTTTTTTCTTTACGTGTGATTTGCTTTTAAACTAAATGCAACTATGTGTACACATTTATATATGTATTTTTTTGCAGTTGTAGTAGTGTTCGTAATAGCATTTGTATTAGTATGTAGACGATTAAATAACAAAAGCAACAACACCAGCAATAACAACAAAAACAATATGAAATTTAATGAAATAAAAAAATGAAAATACAAGAAATTTCCAATTGCGCATTTTTATTTCTTCTTTGTTTTTGTTTGTTTTGCTTTTCTGCTCTTTGCTTCTATATTTGTTGATAATTTTTTTTTTGTATATCGCTATATCCCAACCCCCCCGTCCCCCACAACCCCATACAAATTTGTTAGTTTTCTTAATTTTATGAATTTATACACAAATAAAATGTTATTTTGATGATATTGGATGATTGTTGTTTATATTGTCGTTGTTGTTGTTACTGTTATTGCATGAATACTATTCAATAGTTTGCTTATATATGTTATTTTGTAAAAGTTAATATTATTTATTGTACTATATTGTATTTATTATAGTGTTTTTCATTTTTTCAATGTATTTCTATACTCAGATTAACTGGCATGGTTTATGAGAGTCCAATTAAAAATAGAAATTAGTCTATATATAAGCAATATAAAAGTTTGGATTATATTAAAACATTATTTGCTGATTTTGTTTGTAATCTTTTTTCACACTATATAAGTGTGTATGTAGATTTGTGAGTTTCATAGCTTAGTGGTTAGTGCATTCAATCTTTGGCTGAAACACTGCTTTATTATCGAAAAGATTTTTATTTCGAACAGTATCCACCTGTCGGCAAGTAATTGAAAATTCTTCGGGCAGTAACAATTCGTCATGGAAAAGCTTTGAAAAGAATTCTGTGACAAAGCTCAAAAAAAGTGATGTCACAAGTGATGGCTAAAATATGTAGGTGTTTTCTAATACTCTCCAAAATTTAAAACGCACATAGATTTCCACCAAATATTGGATTAAGAAGATGATGAAGAAGATGAAGAACGCCTTAACAGGTAGGGTTGGTAGTAGAAGAGTTATTGATCATTAAGTGATGCGAAGGACCCGATATAGGGATTTTAGCGATTAAACAAAAGTCTGAGGGAGTTAGAAACCCTCTACGATCATTTTCGTGATGTAATTCAATACTAAAAGTGAAGTAGTCATGCATATTTTAATGTCTGTTGCAGAAGTAACCCAGGAAAAGCTATTTTTAATATTGTATAATTCTAAAATATGCAGCCAAACTTGCGGCTAGGAAAAGAACCAATATTTTCCAATATTTTGCAGAACTTTTCTTTAGTTTCACTTTCAAGTTTAATTTGGCAGAACTTTTGTAAACAATTTTTATCTGAGCAGTGCTCCTTTTTGGTTACTCATAGTTGATTTGTTTACTGCCTGCCGACATGTGGGCATTGAAAGAACATATGTTTGTCTTTGCTTGTTTATATTGATTGATTTATTATTTTTTTTTTGTATATTGATTCATTATTTCCCTGTATTGAGTACTATTTAAAAATACACTTTATAGCATTTGATATGTCTTTCGCACACTTATTAATTTTTGGCCGTATTGGAATCAAGTCAGATGTGTTTATGATTTAAACATATTCATTGTATTCGAACTAAATTGATCTAGCAATTTCTTTCATAGGCAGTTCTTGTATAAATACAAAAGATTATAATAGAATAGAAGAGAAATGAAAAAAAAAATGTTCAATAAAAAACAACAATAATAAACCACATTAATAAAATACATATACTTAAATACTCACACGTTTTCTTTCGTTGCTGCTGCTGCTGCAAACAAAGAATGAAGTATGTGTAGAGCTGTATTCACTTGTTTTAAAATTTATTCGTGCATACATTTAGGCGAAGTATGCAATTAGTGAGAGGGCATAAAATATACATATACACAATGTTGTTTTTGTTGTTCTTATTTTTTTCATTGTATTTTATCTTGTTATTCTTATACTGGTTATATACTGGTGTACATACATATGCATATATGTGACTGAATGCCGTGTGTGTGTGTGTGTGTGTGTGTTGGATTGTTGAATGCTTTCTGTATGTTTTTGTGCATCTGTTTTATTTTGTTGTGTATGAGTGTATTTTAGAGGTAAGCTGCTACAAGAAAAACGACAATAAACGTGGCGCCACCATCAAACAATAATAATAATAATAATATAGACGAATGATGTGTTTTCTGTTTGAATGTGAATGTGTAAACTATGTATAGTGTATGAGTCGAGGGTTCATGTACATAAACGTGTGTATGGTGTGGTGAGTGGTAGTTTGCATTGTTTTTGCAACTTGTTCTGGACGATGGCATCACCATAGATATGATTGTTTATGTGTGCGAAATATGCGCGTGTATGTGCTTAATTTTATTGCAATTGTTGTTTTATTGCTCCATTCGTTGTTGACGAATACTGGTTGCTGCTGTAGTGCTTTAATTCCGCTGCTGCTGCTGCTGCTGCTGCTGCTGCTGCTGCTGTTATAGTTCCGTTGTGCTGTTAATATCATTGTTGTTGTTATTGTTGTGTGTTGTTTGTTAAATAAGTGAATAGTGTTCCTCTATTTTCCATTTGAAATGATGACAATGACGCCAACAGTACCAAACAGTACAACATAAGCATTAACAGCAACAGCATTATAAAGTTCGAAACAACAGCAAAAATAAAAAAAATTGAGGAAGAAAAAACAAAAACAGAACACAATGGGGAAAAAAACAAAGACACACAAGAAAAAAAATATATATGGAAACGAAATGAACGCTTATTCCTATGCAAACAAAATTTTAATGGATTTTTGTTTTTATATTGCTTCACATATATTTACATGTATAGGTATTTGTATGTATGTGTGAATGTGAATTTTTTATTGATGATTTTTTTGTTGGTTTTTTTTTCTTTGCATATATATCTACTTATGGATACCATGTACTATGGATGTGTGTGTGTGTATTATATTGTAAATGGAAGTGTAAATGGTTATCTGTATGTATTAGATGGTGTGCTCGTTTTCTCATGACAAACATGCGTGCTTTGAAATAAATTAATGATGAGTATGCATTTGTGGCTTGTGTACACACACACACACACACACTCACACACACACACACAGCCATAGAGAGAAAAACGCAAATAAACAAGTGTCTGTTGATGCGTATTAATATGTGTGATAGTGGAAATTTCTTGTTGCGATGAATGAGTTTGTACAATATCTATAGATTTTGTATGCAATAAAATACATAAGTTCGTTAGATTGTTTTAAAGCATTACGCATAAATGCGGGCATAGAATAAACAATAACAGCTGTTGAGAAAATCTGTAGAAGAAATAATAGAAAAAAAGCTTTGTAAAAATATTCGCGATGTAAATTTTTTATATCAATATTAGCAATTATGCATTCCATTAAAAGATTACATTAATTACTTATTGTTATCAATACTTCCAAGATTATATTTTGTTCCATACAGTGTTTTCAGTTTATTAATACTTAGTGTTTATTTCTTATATCCATATTCTTATACATCTGTAGCTTTCATTCTCAGTATACTTTTTGAGATATACTAGCATCAGCTAATATTTTTATAATTTGCTTGCACAGATACGTTCAAAGCATTCACTATGTTATTGAAAAGTTATATTTCAGAGCAAATTATTACTTCTCAGCTGCTGTGATTTCCAAAATCAGGGATCTATTTGCAGGTGCTGCAGTTAGTCGGTCTGAGAACTTTCTGTTTAGACTAGTGAGTGGTCAGTAGGACTGCTCTATTACCAGAAGTTTTTGTCTTATTTTGATTTCACCATTTACTTGCAATGTAGCGTAGGCTTACGCAGAGATAAACATGTATTAGGTTCATTCAAGCGGCGCTCATATCAGGTGTAGTTAAAAGAAATCCATTATTTTTCCAATAGATGGCTTAAGTAATCTGTATCTCTCGTTGTATAAGTGCGATCGGGTTACGCTAGATGGCGTTAGAAAGATAGGATTTCGTTATAAATAAACTTTTTAGGCAGTTTTGTGATTGTTTGACTCAGTATTGTTTGAGCAAGCGTCAATGATGGACATCAGTAAAGACAAAAAACACCATATTTTACAGTTTTTCTTCGATAAAGGCGGAAACGCAAGCCAGACGGCTGAAAATGTGAATAGTGTTTATGGTCCTGATACTGTAACAGCCAATTACGTGCAATTTTGGTTTCGTCGATTTTGTTCCGGTAATTTTGATGTCAAAGATGCACCACGCTCTGGAAAGGAAATGATTGAAAATATCGATAAAATAATGGAAATCGTCGAGTCTGACCCTCATGTAAGCAGTATTTCTATTGCCCAGGAGCTAAACTTTGCACAAAAAACCGTTTGGAACTATTTAAATAAGACTGGTTACAAAAAGAAGCTCCATGTATGGGTGCCACACGAGTTAACGCAAAAAAAAAAACTTCATGGAAAGAATTTCTATCTGTGAATAGCTGCCGAATCGCAACAAAATCGATCCATTTCTGAAGCGGATGGTTACAGGTGATGGCAAGTGTGTCACTTACGATAACGTCAAGCGAAAACGGTCGAATCGCGGTGAGCCGGCTCAAACGGTGGCCAAGTCAGGATTGACGGTCAGGAAGGTTTTGCTATGTGTTTGGTGAGATTGGCAGGGAATCATCTACTATGAGCTGCTCCCCTTCAGCCAAACTTTTAATTCAGACCTGTACTGTCAACAATTGGACTGTCTGAAGGAAGCAATCGCCCAGAAGCGGTCAGCTCTGGCCAATAGGAGAGGAATTGTGTTCCATCAGGAAAACGCCAGGCCACACATATCGATAGTGACTCGCCAGAAGCTCCGGTAATCCGGACCTGGCACCAAGTAATAGCTACCTATTCCTGTCTATGGCGAATGATTTTGTTGGTGAAAAAATCGCCTCAAGAGAAGCTTGTGAAAATCGACTGTCCCAGTTTTTTTGCCAATAGGGACGATGGTTTCTATGAGAGTGGCATTATGAAATTACCCTCAAAATGGCAACAAGTTATAGAGCAAAATGGTGCATATTTTACCTAAATCGGATCATTCTAACTAAGCTAAATAAAACCTTCAATTTAATGCAAAAATAATGGATTTCTTTTTACTAGACTTTATATAATATATATAATATAATGAACTTGTGTACGCCTTGCTACGTAAACATTTTGTTAAATTAATATACGAACAAGTGGGAAAATCAAATCCAAATATACTATCCAACAGAAGACTATCAGTAAATTTATCGTCATCTGATGATTGTGCGAAATTTGGTCCTCTTTCCACAATAAGTGTTTGTGGCTTTCTTGTTCTACTCTGGCTGGCTGCATGATACCTCAGCTGGAAAAATAAAATTCGGCACTATAAACACAGTTTATGAATTTCGTACTATGGCAAAAAAATTGGGGTATTTGAAATAATCCAAATATCTATTTGTGTTATAACGTTAGAATTGAGTATATGAACTCTATTTATTGATTTTGTGCTATGGGAAAAATTTGCATTGGTAGCAAAAAGGTGAAAAAACAAGAACTATTATATTTTTTCGAGTAGCTAGAAGAAAATACCGAAGAAACTATACGAAAAAATCGTATATAGCGTAAAAAGCAAAAATTCTAAAGCTATCAATGAGAATAACCGAATTTCCAATTGTATACAATATTTTAATAACAGTATGTAATTAATATAATTCCATTAAAATCTGTTCCTGATCCTATCTGATTCTATTGCATGTCTTTGTTATACATACACTTGTATGGCATATATTGTATATTGTTAGTGTGTCTGTTATTTTATGCTCACTACGTTAATATATTAGTCATGTTACATTATTAATATATTTACTTATATATTCTTAATACATTATATTTATTCAGCATGTTCAAAATAAAATATACATGTACATCGTAATGAGCACGTTATATATTTGTTAATATAATATCGTACAATTTTAATTTATATATATATATTTTTTTGCACTAATGTTTTTTATATTTAGGATCAAGAGGGACATAAAGTCATACCGGAAGAAACAGAACTTAATAATTCGAAAAAGAATATTGAGAATAATATTGATAATACGAGTAACATCACCAATGCAACAACTACTACAGATGTTAGTGAGGTCAAACAATCGAATGGTAATAGTAAGAGTATAGAACAAGAACAACATGATAATAATGATGCCACATGATGATTAAGATCAAATCAAATCAAATAAAACGAGTGATATTAAGAACAACAATAAAAAGAATAAAAACGAAATGTCAAAGAAATATAAGAAATAAAGACAAAAAAGAAAAGCAGACAGATAAATAATTATGAAAAACAAAAAATGTAAATGTAGTAAAATGTGTTAAATATGCCAAAGTAAAATGGCATAAAAATAAAAATTGTATTGTACGAGTTATTAACAAAGTATGCAATGTAGTATGTAGTAATTGTGAATCTATGATAGTTATGCAATAGCAATTCTGTTTATTCGTTTCTTCGTTCTTTATTATGTTTGCATTTGTTTTGTAAATTGATGTATTTGATTAAAACTACTATGTTTATTATTATTAGTATTATTATTATTATTATTATTATAAAAGTTTATTAATACCATTACAATTATTATTACTATTCTCATTATTATTATTATTATTATTATTATTATTGAAATTATTAAAAATAATAATGATTATTTGTTGTAATGCTTTAAAAGCTTTTTGAATTTAAATAAAATGGAAACAAAAAAATAAAATAAGGCAATATTTTTATTTTATATTATTATTGGCAAATCAGGCAATAGAGATTGATTATTGTTGTAAACATATGTTCAACATTTGGGTTTAGTTTAATGTTTTTTTTTTTAAATAACCTGAAGTATTGCATCGTTAAAAAATCCTAAATTTGACTGCGTGTCCTGAAAGGATGAAAAAAAAAAATAAATACCCCACAACTTTAATTGTTTGACATTATTTGGTCTACTCGTTAAAATTGCAATTTTATATTTAATTAAATATACTTGTAGCACTTGTCAAACACAGTTTAAAACTTTTGATTGACATTGATGCCATTCACGCCACGATCTTTCGGTGAGCATATACTATTTTGAGCAACTCTGTGACGTGATTACAAAATATTGTAAGGTAGCTGTAAACTAGTAGAGTATATATTTTCGTTTGTTTTTTTGTTAAATTGACTAATTTTCATATATTTTAAATTATGTGGTTTAATAGCTTTAATAATGACTACTGATAATATAATACCATTTTGCTATGAATAATGAAATTTCTACAATAATTACCAAATAAATTCAGAAAAAAATATCAACTAATTAACAAAATTAATTAGGCATAAAATAGTATGATGTTATTAAATACATTATTAAAAAATAATGCATCAAACTTATTCACATATTCCCAATATTTTTTATTTATATGAATTTAATTAGACAAATTGTTTGTATATTTAGATCTTTTTTGCTTTAAAGTAATAAATATCGAAATTAATCTATCAAAACTAAATTATATATATATATATATGTTTGAATTTTTGAAAATTAAGTTTGTTTATATATCCCCACATTTATAATATATGTATACAATATATGTACATATGTATATATCAAATAAATTGTATTGCAAATTAAATAAAATTGCAATTAAATTAGATTTGCAATTATTTCCAAATATTATGTATATATTGTATTTGCTAATTTATTTGATTAAACAATGCATATGTTCAAATGAATTATGCATTGGATGGTATTAATATCTTATTCAGATGCTATTGAAATGATAAATGGAATGTTGTGAGTTAATTTATGCATTATTAGTTTAAAATGTTATTTTTTTCAAATTTAGTTCATTTGTATATATTATATGTACATTAGTATAAATTTGAAAAACGTTAAAATGGCTCGAATATCAGCAGCTTTAATTTCTGAAGAATTTTATTGGTTGATAGTTAAATGTCTAAGTGATTATAATAACTCGCAAGCTTTTGGGGCTTAGACATTTGAAAATACGTTTTATTTTTTATGCATTTTCGATTTTTCTTAATCAACATGGGTATGGAAAATCTACCATAAAAAATGGAAAAAATATGAATTGTAAAAATCTATGAAGATATCTATTTTTTTTTTACAAAAAAACAGAGGTATCGCTGATGAAAATTCGTAGATAAATGCCCAAGTTGTGAACTGTGCTAGATTTTTAACCGTTAAGAAATCCAGCAATGCATGCATTGCGACACTTTACAATTTTGATACAAGGGTTTCCATATGTGTGGTTCCATAGAAATATAACCAAGGAATGGTATAGGTGGGAGGGGAAAAATATTGCATAACCGGGGATAAAGTATAAAAAATTGAAAGAAATTGGGTAACCTCGTGGCTCACGGAAATCACTAAGGGAGGGGCTGAACTTTTGACAATCTTCTATTAATTTTCCTCAAACACATTTTTTCAAAACATTTTTTTTTTCCTGTACAAAATTAACATTTTTAAAAAATTCTCATCCGCCACTGCCAAAGTGCCTCTAAACGGATAAACTCGATGACTGTCTTCATCAATTTCTTTGCTACTCAATATTGCTCCAAAATATATTTTTACCCCAAATCATTAGTTATCACATTGGAGGTAAAATCTTCGGCGTACAGCTGTAACTATTTTC
This sequence comes from Megamerina dolium, assembly GCA_963854835.1. Taxonomy (NCBI): domain Eukaryota; kingdom Metazoa; phylum Arthropoda; class Insecta; order Diptera; family Megamerinidae; genus Megamerina; species Megamerina dolium. The sequence goes on from OY978529.1 coordinate 54,319,229, forward strand.
TGCATTTTGATTGAGACTTTACACTTTACTTTATTTGCTAGTGTGTTACTAATTCGAAGGAACTTACCAGGGTCAATATTGGAGACCAAAGCTTTATTGTTACTGTATAAAAAACATGGTGTTTCTAGTATGGCCGAAAAAATAAGACACGCCCTCTTGAATGAAATTTGCCAGAAGAGTACAGTACAGAACACTAATCGTACATTAATATTTTTTCCGTATCGTAGGAGATATTGCGATGGTCCTATGCGCATGAAGTCGCCGATTCGATATCCATTTCTGTCAGCGTCCAAGCATTTTTTTAGAAAGATCGAAGTTTCTCCTTCTTATTTGCAATGGAAAACTCAGAAGCCGCAATCACGTTTGCGAATTGTAGAAATTTCTTTCAAAATCAATTTTATTTGACTGTAAATTGAGGAATTTCATTAGAACATTAGCTTGACTTGATGTGAAAAAACCTACAGAAAAAGATACTACACTTTCAGAAGAAAATGTCGCTGTTGTATGTTAAGTGAAACTATTAATGAAGATTCAAATTTGTCTGATTGTCTTCATCGGCAAAAAATTCGACTTTGTCCATTCACTACTTGTAAAAACAATTTACATCTATGCCAGATCTAACTGGTTCCATACCAAAATAAGTGTAGTTTGTTTGATGTTTGTTTTTTATAGTATTGAAAAACCATAATTAAGGGAGTAGGTCATTTCTTATTACCACAATGTGTTGTGTGAACAACGACAATTGTGAAAACAATTAATTAATGTTGTATAATTGTTGCGAAATTTGAATGACATTGATTTGGAAGATTTTTCAACAATACGGTGATGTTTTACTGGAATAACATCCAAGATAATCCGACGCTATTAGATTATTATATTTATGGGTAAGTAATATATCGCATATATATTTTATAATTCGGTAGTCAGAACTTTTTGGTAGTTCAGAATCCTATTGAAACTGTGAAGATAAATGAGAGTCAATTTTAAAAGTACTTACGATGTGCGCAATAAAAATAAATTGAATAATACTAAGTATTCAGAATTTAATAATTGAAATTATTTCAATTAAATTTATTTATTAATTTTTACTCATTTGTCTCAATAAAATTTAAATTATTTTATGCATTTATTTTTATTTAAACTTTAAGTTTGATTTATTTTTGTAGATATTAAGTATCTGTAATATTATTATTATTATTTTAAATTTCTTTTATTTCTTTTATTTATTACTCTTTAGTTATATCGCTTAGCACTTAATGTTTTCCTCATATCCAATTGTAATATTAAATTATTGTATTTTTTTAATATTTCAATCTATTTCTAATATTATTATCAATATTCTCTTTCTCTTTCTCTTTCATAACATAACAATAATGATGATCAATATCATAATCATTATTATATTTCAAAATATAATCATTCAAACAATATGTAATTAGCAAAAAAAATTAATAAGAACGTTTCGTAAATTTTACTAGCCAATCATTAGCGCCATTCGCAGCATCATTATTGCTGCCATTATCAGTATTTTTGTTGTTGTTTATATTAGTGTGTAGTTACTGCCGCTGCCGTCTCCCGAAAAATGAACCCCCCATAAGAGAAGCAGCCGCCGCTTTCGCATACACTCTGACATTGTTATTATCATTTCACTGTATTAACGGTGAATGTTGTGAGCTCTCACTAAAGTCCACTGTATAATACATGTCATTCTCTAAATTCATAGCCAAATGTCGTTGAAATGGACGTTCATGTAGTTGTCCGCCAACCAAATGTTGACTACTGCTGTTGTTGTTGTTGTTACTGTTACTATGACATGTACTATTTGCTGTAGCATACTGTTGATTATTATTGGCCGGTAAATATCCACGCGTCAGCGATGTTGATGATGTGGACGAACGCAATGGATTCCCACTGGAACCCAATCCCTTGCCACTGAGCCAATGTTTATTGAGTTTGTTTTGTGCTTTTGGACGACGTCCAAAACCAAGTATTGGAAAGAATGTGGTAGTGCGTGTTGAAAATTTACGATAAGTCTGATTCACTTTACAATGGCAAATGGTGACCTGTCGGTGTCATATGATGTACGAGTGATGGATGTGTATTAATGTGTAAAGAGAGAATAAACACATTTATAGTATTAATGTAATATTTATTCTATCATTAAAATGAAAAAAAAAAAAAATAGAGAGGAGAAAGTGGAAAAACAAATACTTAATTTCAGTGATAATTTATATTCACCTTCCCTTAGGTGATGTTGCTTTATTTGTTAAAATTCTATTTTTCCTTTGTTTATGATATTCAATGACATTTATTTGCATTTATTTTATTTCTGATAAAATTTTGTATTATATGTAAAATACTCTTGAGGTTTTACTGTTTCGTACTGGGAAGGGCGAATCTGTTAGCCAATACAACACATTATTGTTAGGGTTTTTTCGATAGGAATTTGTTTTAGAAATTTCTATATCATTCTTCATTCATGAACAATGCTTACAAGTCTTGTATAGACATTGAAAATTGATCAATGCATTAATTATGCATTTTATGTAAAATCGTGAGAAGAAGGACTGACACGAACCAGTTCGGACCAGTTACTGGATAAATCCGCGTCTACTTGATTCCTCTGTCAAATATATTTACATGCATTTGTATATCCACAAAAAACTAAGATTAATTTTGTGACTACAAAAATAATAATATTTTATATAGCAAGAATAGCTTCAGACACAGTTGGTGCAAATTTTGGAATAAATTCTCCTTATAAGCAATCATTAAAAACTAACTACTTCTGAGTTAATTTAACTAAACAACCTTTAAACGTACTTTATAGTATTTGTGAGAGGAGCTTTCTCTTTTCTCTTTCTCTTTCTGACTCATTGTGTATGTATTTTTTGCAAGTAATTATGTGCATTTGTCGCAAATTACATGAAAACTTTTACGAGTCATTTTCACTAAAGAATGCAATGAATGAATATACACAAAAGTATGGATAAAAAAAGGAAAGATATTAATTTGAAACATTATAGGAATAATAATTTAAAGGAGAAGGACAACAACGACAGTTAAGTAATGCACATAACAGTTAATTTTAACTAAAAAGCCACATAGACCACATAATTTCTCTACAAAATGAACATCAGAATGTGACACACAAATTCATATAAAAATCCACACACACATTTCCAAACACACACACACACTTACACACACACGATGATGTTTTCAAGAAAGAAAAGGAGTAAAAGGTCATGTAATACAAATGTCCATATGTATTATATTGGTATACAGGAAAGTATGGTACACAGGCACACAAGCATACCCGTTGTGTTGTTATTCGAATCCATTTACTTGCAAATATATATTCATATACATATATATATCTACTCGTATAGTAAACTTACCACAATGGCGACAATAAAAATGGCTGCCGCCAGTACACCCGCCGCAAAGTATGCATTATGCATTTCAATGGGACTCTTTAGTACAACCGATGAACCGAAAGTTTTGTCATTAAAATTTCTGGCGCTCGTATCATCGACCATAAATTCACTGGAACTAACAACAGTCTCTACAACAAATTCATCTACAATGAAATTTAGAAAGCAAAAAATAAAAAATAAAAAGATGTTGAAAATAAAAACACACACACACACATACACACAGGAAAGAAAGAAATGCAAAATGAATAAAATATTTTTCATTAGAATATTTCAATTATATGTAGGTATCGTATAAGAGAAAAGTATGTATTAGGATTAGTAGAGTAGGTGAAATAAACATAACATAAAGACCTTGGAAGGTTAATGAACATGAAATATTAGTCATTTACAAATTCCAAAGGACACAAAAATATAAAGAATGTTGTAATAACTATAATAATAATATAAAATAAAATTTACCTTCACACATAGTGCCCGTATAACCGGGACGACAGGCACAATAGAAAGACTCGCCACTGGACCAACATGTACCACCATGTGTGCAAGGGTTTACATTGCATTGCTGAAAGATGATGTGATCGATCAAGTTTTTTTTATTATAATTTTTGAGAGAGGAAATTTTGTGGCTTACTGCTCTTGGCATTTGATTGCAATCTGGACCATTACGTCCACCAGGGCATTCACAGTTGAAATCATTGCCACGATCAATGCAACGATGTCCTTCGGGGCATGGTTTGTTAGCACAAAAATCAACCTATAATAAATGAAAACAAGTGTAGAGAAGGAAAATGTTAAAAATATATTAAAAAATAACATACTAAAATTTAATTCCATTCAAACTATATAAGAAGGTTGTCCAACTACAATATATTGCAGTTGACAGAGTGAACAACCAAATAATATAATTGCAATCATGCCAACTAGCATCATCAATTGTATTGATGTACATACATTTGGCAATAAGAGCACATTTTTTTTTTAAATTTTGCTTTTCTTTATTTACGGCATTGTTTTGTTGTTACTTCTTATTTTTGTTTTGCAGCAGCAGCATTTTCGACTTACTTTGATTTGGCAACGTGTACCAGTATATCCTTTTGTGCAACGACACTCAAAGCTACCAATATGATCAATGCATTCACCTCCATTTTGACATGGATTCGATTCGCATTCATTATATTCGAAATTACAAAGTTCACCAGCAAAACCTGAAAAATATATATAATATTGTACATATAGTATATAAAGTATGTATTGTACTAGTATAGAAATAAATGGAACAAATGAATGAAATGAACAACTGAGCCAAGAATAAACGAACGGTGGAGTGAATAAATTAAGAAACGAAAGAAAAAAGCATGTAATCATGATGATAATTCTATGAAATTTTTTTAATGAGATTTATGCAGATGATATGTCAATACAATGATTTATGAGCCTAAAAACTGTCGAACTTTGTGAATACGTAAACTTGTATATTTTACATTTGTATTTTCCATTACATAGTTACAATATTTTCTTCAATAATCTTCATTATCGTCTATGCATAATGTAATGTCATGTAGTACTTTGTTGATATACTATGCTTGCATGACATCCAATATGCGAATATGTATTTGAATGAGATTGATCCAGTCTAAGATTAATAACTGAAATGAATCTTCATTTAATTTATATATTTTTTTTTTTGTTTGGAATATTTATCGCATCGAAGCCATTTACAGAATTTTTTATTAGGATTCAACCAAATTTTAATAAGTTCTTGAGGTTAATCCCATAATAAGGAGCTCAAAAATACTTGGACTTTTTGAGATATTTAGAAAGTAGGTGGTCTCTGAATTCAAGGCAATTTTGTATAGAAGAAATACTAAAATATTTGTCTTAGGTGGCGAAAACATTAATTCTTTATGAGAGGAACATTCACAGCAAGCGATTTATCAATAAATGATCAATCACTAAAATAACTACACACTCTTCTAGTATGGCTGTGTGTGTGTATTAATTTCAAACAAAATAATTTTTAAAAAGAGATATTCTTAAATTAGACCATGATGAATTGCAGAACTATGGCATAGAGGCAAAAAATCCAACTTACTGACAAATGTGGTCACCATTTGAATGTAACAAATGTTTGTCTTTATAAAATAGAGTTACATTGAATTAATTGATCTGATTTTTAGGAGAGATTTAATTTATTGAAAATATTTTTAGCTTTCATAATTTCAAGTTATGGAAAAATTTTAAATTTGAGATATGAAAAAGAAGAAATTCTATTTCAAATATTATTTCATTTTATCAACAAAAAAAAAAAAAAAAAAAAAATGCTATGCAATTTTAACAGTTCTAGCAAATATTCTCTTAAAAGTATATTATTTTGTTCAATTAAAATTTTTATAATTTTTAGTATTTTATTTCATAATCAAAATTAATTATAAAATTCTCAAATGAAGATTAATTGAACTTACCCGGTTGGCAAAAACAGCGAAAACCATCTTCTTGATCGACGCATATACCATGAACACATGGTGATGATTCACATTCGTTGAGGCTGTGTTGGCATAATGTTCCGGTAAAACTGGGTGTACAATCGCAACTGAAGTATGTAAGAAAAATCAAAAGTTCAAGCGAATGAGTCGAAATATAAAAACAATAAAAACTACAATTTGAAAGAAGTTGGAAATATAGCTGTTTAAGATTAATTTCCACACATTAACATAATTTTACTTTTAGTATATACAAATGTAAATCTCCGTAAGTAATCAGTAAGTATGACTTTCAAGAAGAAGTTATTGGCTACAAGCCATTGTAAGGAGTTGTTTGTGTGTTTACACAATAGCTGTACAAAAGTCGCCTTAAGAGTGCAACTTTACAAGTCTTACCAAAGGCCTAGACTCAATTTTCTTTAAGTGAGCGGTCAATTTAGAAAGAAGATAAACGAAATGTTTGTAAAAACTTAAAGACATACAATTTTCCTATTGGGTTTCATCAAATATAAATATTTCTATAAATGTATTATACTATATAGGGAAAGGTACTGTAGGCAACATATGATAAATCATAATTTGAAAATTCAAATCGATAAATACATATTCATAATAAATCAAGGTGACTGAAGTCATTCAACTTTCATTCAACTCAAATCACTCAAATTACTCTACTTCTTTCATATAAAATTGCTTATTGTAGGTTATCACAATTCGATATCATGTGGTTTTACTGCCGCCCCTGCATATATAATGGATATAGTATACACCCACGTATATACACATATATGTACATCAAAATCAAATTTAATTTTAGTCGATTCATGTGGTTGTTGCAATTATTTTTATTACATATCTATTCATATATGTATGCTTTTAGTCATCACCAATCACGTTGTCAGTAGAAATAAACGTTGTTGAGGTTTTGCTTTTTTTGTGGAAAATTCCATCAAGTCAACATTTATTTGCAAATTTGGTTACATTTAATTACTTTTACTAGATGATGTGTTTGCCTGTTGTGGTGTGATTATTTATTTAAGACGCGTATATATATACATGTAGATAATTGTACAATGTAAAATATATATTTGCTTGTATAATAGTATGTTTGCCATTAGTGGCATGTGTCCGACGAGTGTTGTGTTAACTTTTATATTTACAATCATTTGTTTATCTATTATGTATTGGCTTTTTATTACTTTACTCTATTTTTATATGCATGTAAATATACTAGTTAAATTGTGTGTACAGTTGTTGGTACCCTTGAATTAAATAGTGGCTACTTTCATACTTTTTGGAATAAGGTTTTCAAAAATAAAATAGTTTGGTTTGTTGAGTTTTGGTTCTATCTAAATAAGTAAGATCCTAGTATGCATGGATTCTTTGTTATGAAATTTGATTCCAAACTATAGGTAGAAAGAAGGGTCTTCTCTTTATTGGTGCCTATATAGTTGGGCTTGACTTTCTGTTTTTCCTCACCATTTTCAATTATACTTATAATCAAAAATTCTAAAATGAACTAACATACAACTTGTATTTTCACTTCTGATATAATAACTGGCAAATCTTAGATTCAAGTAAAATTTGATAAACATATATCTTGTCTCGTGAATATAAAGAGATCGAAGAATGGTTCATAATTTAAGTAATTATACTAAAAGTGACACTGGAAAAAAGCTGTATTTTATCAACTTAACTACAATACGATCTTCAATATAGAGCCATTTTATAATTACTATATATAACTGATACTGTCATTTTCTTAGGTCCAAATGAATTCGCTTGTGATAATCTATCAACATTGTCTGGATGCATTCAACAACTTGCTGACGTATACCAAACATGTGGTGAGTACTAGGTAATTATAATATATAATTTAAACTATATGATTTAATATTCTCTTCTGCTGCGGTTATGGGGTCACATTTGCTCGTAACCATCTCAAGGTCTACGCTTAGAAATAATAACTTTCAAATTACATGCCTTTGAACATACTTTATGTAATTAAAATTAATATAAATGTCATCAATTATTAATAAACTTACCGAAAATGCGTTGAATTACCAACACATGTACCGCCATTCATGCACTCTGCTGAATTGCAAGGATCTGATTCATATTGACAATTTTTACCAGTATAACCTTGAAGTGGTATAGAATAAGAGAAAAAAAAAATATTGTCATTAAATGAAAACAGATTTTTTATAGTATGTTCTAATATGCTAATGAAAACGTGCAGACATTCATACACACATACACTCCTATTGTACATTTCGAGTCATACACTTTTGTACCACGTTACTGTAATAATAATTGCGTTTAATTATGCAAGACCAAAATAAAAAAGAACAAACATTTTTTAAAATATGTACAACCCTAGAAGAAAGCAAATATGAAAGGAGAGGAAAACTCGGGAAATTTTTATACAAATGTTTATACAAATATTTTTTGTTTTGTTTGTGGAACATGGTAGCGCAATTTCTTTCTCATTCAAACAAATAAACGTAACACATAAGCATACTAATAAGAGTAAAGAGCAGAGTTGATACCAGAGTTGATAAAGGCAATGTAAGTAGTTATTTACGCAAAGGCGACAAAATATATGAAGAAAGTATTTCAACAATATTATGGTTTTTTTCATTATTTTCTGCTTTGCTAGAAACATCGTATTTCCTATAAAAATGCTATAATTTGAGAGCATAATATTATTTGGTATTATTTGCAAGTTGGGACTGTATATCTTTAAAATGTTTTTTTTTTTCAATTCAATATGTTGCGCACTTTGGATTTGTTGGAAATAATGCCATATATTTTTAAATTGTACACATTTTATTTGCATTTTAAAAATATATATATTTGTGTACTTTATTAATATAATTATTGTATAATCAACTCTCATTATAATGATAATAATTGAGGTATTTTCTAAAGCCATCAACAATGGTTGGCATTAATGATGACAGCATTAATTGTGTATATCCATACTGCACGGTATTATATTTTATGATAAGTAGCGGATATACCATATATAGTAACAGAGATTATAATAAATATTGTACATGCTGTTGTTAAATAAATAAATCCCGCTTTGCTAATAATATGTATTAAGTAAATGAAAAATTATTGTGTTTGCATTTAATTTTTTTTTATTTTTTGCTTGTAATTATATATTATTATTAGCTATTATATTTGTTTTCTCTACATTTGCACAATAATTTTATTTCTTAATATATGCGCATGTATTGTTTTTGCAAAAAAAAGTATAATTACAAAGCTGCTTTACAATGGTAATATAATATATTTTCTGGAAATATTATCAGTAAATATATTCAAACAGTGCCGTAGCTCAGTGGTTAGTGTGTTCGCCTTCTGATCTGTAGGTCGTGGTTCAATACCCGGCTGATGCATAACAAATTTAATATCGAAAAGATTTTTCTTTCGAACGGTACCCACCTGTCGGCAAGCAATTGGCAATTCTTCCGACAGTAACAACTTGCCATGAAAAAGCTTCTAAAAAGAACTCTGTGACAAAGCTCAGAAAAAGTGATGTTACAAGTGTTTTGCCGTTCGGAACCGGCTAAAATAAGTAGGTCCATTCTAATACTGTCCAAAATTTAAGACGCACAACGGTAATGGAAGAGAAGCTCCGCCAATGAGCCCTTTGGGGCTTTAAGTGCCACATATTTATTTTTTTTTTTATATTCAAACATAATATATAATTATTTATCTATATTTAATGAATATTTAATAATGAATATATTACATTGTATAAGCTTGTATGTATGTGTAGATAATAAATTTAATGGAGTTTTTGTTAATCCTTTGGTATATGTATTATAATAGTATGGCATAAATTATACAATGGCACAGTTTAAATCAGAGTGGATATTTTAACCCACCCATGTGTCGTGCAGTGTATAAATACTGAAAGAATTATTTATATAATTTATTATAAAAATAATTGTAACTTGTGATAAAATTTTGCGTTCAAAGATCACCAAAAACAAGCAAAACTCGATATTTGAGGGAGATATTTTATTTGGGCAACATGAAATGTGTGCGTAAAAATATTGATTAAAAAAGCCCAAATTTGTACAAATATTACTACCGTCAGACGTTTTAATTATATCCGGTTTGTTTCCCTCCAAGATTAAAAAAATATTATCGACCATACTTTTCAGATATGATCAAATAGCTGAAGCGGAAAATTATAAATCTAAAGGCAATACTAAAAAAATTATGATTCTTAAATGAAATTTCTATGTTAAAATATAATATCACTTATGGGTTTAAAGTCTTATAATTATAAAGACAATTATTGCATTCTCAAATCATATAAAATTACTTTCTACTTATTTGTATAATTTTGTTGGCAAGGGTTAAACTTTTGCTTCAATAATTTTTTTTATATTTCGTAAATTTTAATCTGTTTTATATTTATAATGATTACATTCCAAATTATTCAACTTCTGCACATGTGGATTTAAATATGTGGTAATGTTTGTTAGACCAAACTTAAATACATTTTGACGTGTTGTAAATTTATTTTAATTTACTCATGCTATTAAAGTATTAACAACTTTTAAATGTAATTAGCAAAAATTCATCGCGACATGTGTATGAAAGAACAGATTCATATGGTATACTCGTATATACACTGTAATAAATTTTTGAAGATGATAAAGGTAATACTTCTACCATATAGCCGTTCGGAACCGGCTAAAAGAAGTAAGGGACCTACCCACTAAATAGTGTCCAAAATTTAATACGTACAACAGTAATGGAAGAGAAGCTCGACCAAAGTGCCACATAATTTTTTGTTTTTATAATATAATTTAAATTAGTATAGAAAAAATATTTCAAACTCGCACAGACTCTAGTTGCTTTACATACATATATACACGCACATATACTCAATTAAAGTAAATAAATAATTAATAAAAGAATGATACACTTACCATATGGGCATAAGCATTGATACGAGTTGCCTTCATGTCCTTGTGAGAGGTCAACACAAATGCCATTATTCGTACATGGGCTTGGTGTGCATGCATCGATTTCTTCACAATGTGGACCGGCAAAACCACTGCAACATTGGCATTCGTATTCTTCCATTGCAGCATTCGAATAGCAGACACCCTTGCCAGAGCAATCGGCATTCTCACCGCAATTGTCGGTTTTTGTGGTAACCTTGAGGCGTACACATTGTGAGCCCCACAATTCAGAGACGACTTTATTTCCAAAATGACAATAAAATAAATGACAATGCATAAAATGGTATGAAAGAAAAAAAAAAAAATGAAGAGAAAATTGTACGTGAGAAAGAAGAGAACAGAAAAGCAAAAAAACAGGATTTATAAACATTTTTTTGTTTTGTACTTTTATATTTTATTGTTGTTAGTGCTGATGTTGCTGTTTGTGAATTGTGAATTAAATATTTAATGTTGCATGAGAAAGGATTGCTTTGCACATACATAAACATAATCATACATATGTAGCTACATATCGTACCACTATTGTAGATGTAGGTATATGTATACTTTGAAAAGTATATAGTCGTATTTTTTCAAAGGATATTTGTACCTGTATTAATACATAGCCGCGTTGAATTAAAAGATAAAACGTAAATGGTGTTGCCAGCCAGCGCGTGTGTGTGTGTATGTATGTGTATGAATGTGTGGGTGCATCCAAGGTACTTACATACTCCCATATGTGTCAGTATAAGCTTGAGAGCATTGACTATATTTTCTAACTAAGTCGAGTTGAGCTCAGTAACATCTCAACAAAGCAATGTGGCCGCAAATTCACATGCATATGTACACACACACACGCATACTTGTAAAGTACACAAAAAGACCACTTTATGTATATATACATATACATATACATATAAGTGACACTTGCTCGCACGCTTGCTGAAGTGGTAGTACATAGTTAGGTGTATGTAGCTAGTATCTATTTGTTAGCAGGTTAAATTTAATGCCGGAAGCACACACTTACGATATACATAAATAGACAGTGTCATACGAGGGCGAATGCTACATACATGTAACTATGATGAGCGGAAAGGTAAGGTAAGGTTTACAAATGCGACATTCATGCTGTTATCCTTTATAATTCTATCTGTTCTTCTGTTCTTTTATTTTTGTTATGTTTGCCTAGGTGCTCTCATTTCAGTTTTATTTTTATTCCTTTTTCCATATAAAAACTGATATATGTCCTTTTTTTATTTTATTTTCCTAAGTATTTATTTATATTTGAGTTTAAAATGCGAGTATATAAGTAGAATACACACTTACCAATTAGCAAGTTAACTCCCTCGGTGAGGTCCTTATCATAGAGTGTTACCAGTTTTCTACCATCGACCACAAGTGGTGTGATATCCAACAGGATGCCCTCGGTAACATCGCAATGTTCATGTCCGGAACGTGTAACCTGATAAACTTGAGTTGTATGTGCACTATCCATGGGCAGGCAGGCAGGCAGAAGGAGAAGGAGAAAGTGTAAAATTTGTTTTTATATATTTTACAAAATTTGTTGTATACATTGACATAAATGTACTCGCATATATGTATATGTAGAATAGTGTAAAGCTCTGTACATACATATATAATGTAGATAAAAATGTAACAAGAGCATTGAAGCAAACAGCAAAATGAAATAAAAAACAATAAAAATAGGATATTTGTCAAATACAGCATTAATATGGGTGCATATATATGTATGTTAGTAATAGTAAAGGGGTATGAACATGAACCCAAGGAAATTTTTACAAGAGCATAATATGTCACTTCTGCTATAGATATAAAATGAATATGAAATCTATAGTTTCAAAGTGAAAAATTATGTATAAGAATTTTTGTTACACAAACAAAAACCACCTTGGATAATGTTTGGGTATTTGATAGTGTGTGGGTGCTTAGAGGTTAAGACGTATATGTAATATTGTAAATGCCAAAATTAATTAAACGATTAGGTTAGTTAGTTAGGTCTTAGTTTGAGTTGAACTATTCCTAAATAGCTTCGAAAGGTTAAAAATATAAATTAAATCTATTAAATTAATTTAAGTTATGCAGTTTCTCTTGACTTTCTCTAGTTTTTGTTGCATAAATAATAAATCTGCAGTTTATGTGAGTGAAAGATAATAAAAGTCAAAAAGTTCACCTAATGACATTTAATGCATATATAAGACATTCATATTTTTCAGTTACAGTTAGGAGAACCTTCTTTACTAGATAGATAGATAGATTGATTGTAGAGCGGGAACTAGTCATCTTGTCACTGCGGCCAAGATAGACCTATTGTGACACACTCTGAAAATTTACAAGTACTCCTTAAGTCTAGTATTCACTAGGAATTCAAAGACATCTTTAGGAGACTTGTCCGCTATGTCTGACGGTTCTAAGTAATAACTACCTAAGTAACGAAGCCTGGTCCATATGACCTTCATTACTAATTTTGTTGTGGATTTTTAAAATTGACCATGATTAGAAATGACTTTATTATATTGACTGGTGCTGAATGGTAAAACTCTAAGATCACAATTTTATAAAATTTCTCACAAAATTGTTACTTTGTCCGTTCAAAGCAAAATTTCACTCCCTGAAAAGATTTGCAGTATACGCATTTGTAATATAATTTTAGCGGTGTTTTTCTTTTGAAGGGTTACATTTTTAGGTGGTTCTAAAATAGATGTTTGTAATTCAACATAGTTTCAGATATGCATTACATTGCTTGAGTTCGGTTTCAGCGTTTATTCTTTATAAAATTCTAATCTACTCTGATCTGGAAATATTCTTATAAAAATAAATAGAAAATATACAATACTTCCTTATTTGTACTTGCAAATTGAGGAAACGATTCTCAACATTGGCCTTCAAAAAAACAACAACAAATATGAGACAAGTACGTCATAAAATAAAAATATTTGCAATTATAACTTTTATCTAAGCCATTAATTTGCATAAAAGTGTTTTTACCTAGGATTTGATTACTCTTTAGTTTAAAATTAATTAAATTTTATTATGGCCAAACAATAATTTTGTGTAATAATACTTAAAAAAATTGTTCTTTTTTTCATGTATAAATGTACTAACCACATACCAACAATTATATAAAGAGCACAAGTGGCACAATCTAATTTCAATAATAATGTCGACTAGCCTGAATGTATATATTTTTACAATTCACTCTTTCTTTCTCTCTCTCTCTCTCTCTCCCTCTGACATACTATGTGACCCTATCAAACCTTATTACAAGTCATTGTGATGTCAATTTATATACAGACATTTATATATATTTCTACATGAATGTTTTTACTATGATTATTTTAAATGCATCATGAACCAATAATACTGATACTATTTAAAAAAAAAAAGTATTTTTTTCTGTATTACTATTTTTGTGTCCTTACATATGTATATGGGCGTGCATTTGTGTTTTTCACTAGTCATGTCATTTAATATACCACAAGCACATCCTACATCCTGTCATACATTTAGAAGAACAAATCTGATTTTTTGTGGTGTATGTAGTTGGTTCAACGTAACCCTCAGGAATTTGTATTTGTATCTGACTCTGTCAGCTGTAAATTAACTGCGAAAGAGTACATCTTGTTATAAAGCAACTATATTTTTATTTGGTGAAAATTTGGTTTAAAATATATTCTTTAGGATATAACATATATTTACACATTTTTGAATTTCTTCTTTTCCAGGTGGCGACTCAACTAGTGTTTGTTTTTTGCCAAAATTATATTCAATATTGAAAAAATGTGAAAATTGTTTAGTGTTTTTACACAAAAATGAATGAGGCACAGTAATATTCAACTTCTTCTTCATCCAATGAGAACAAAGTAAAAAAATTCATATAAATTTGTAGAATAAAATTGTAAGCCAGTCATGAATTGACCTCTGATGGAGTTAAACTACTTATTCCTACTGGGTATAAGTACGAAGTTTGTTGCATTTTCCTTACTGATTCCCTCTTCGATAAATACTTCAAATATTACTATTGGATGTAGTCCATTGCTCCCTAGAACTAATTCGTTGTCAGCTATGTAAGTAGTTCCTCAAATTAATTGACTACGCAATATTAACATTATCAAATGACGACAAACGTTACGTAACATATAAAATAGAAATCGAAGACGAAGATTCAGTACTGTAGAGTTATTTTTGAACAAAGTTCTTGTGTGAATGTTCGATGTCAGTTTGGGGGGTGTTGGAAAAAGTTTTATTTGATTTGAGTTGTTACGTATTATTGTTGTTGGTGCTTATATTTGTGCTGTACACACTATTATCGACTATTATAACTATTACTATGAAAACTATTTGTATAAGTTCAGACTATCATTACTAGTATACTACGTACATAGACTGCCCATTCAACTACTGATGCTATAATATGTTGTTGCTTCGTTTGTATGGAAGTTTGATATCAACGCACTAATGTATGTGTACATTTAATCGATAATAAAAAAGTTTTCTACTTTTGTTGTTTTGTTGTTTTTATTGTTGTAATATGTCACAAACTTTTTTTTTTCTTTTCTTGCTTTTTTAAATTAATGTAATTTTTTTCCCCCCATTTAGAGTATCTGAACTAATGCATTTTTGCTTTTATTTTCGATTACTTGAGATTTTGTGTTCCGTTTTATTTTTATTATTCTTTTCTTACATATGTATGCTCTTTACATACTTTCAATTGTTTTTCTTCTATTCTTTTTTGTTTTAATATACAATTTTTTTTTTTATTTTCATTTTTATTTTTCCATTTTTCCATAATTTATTTTGAAAAGTTTCACACTCGAAATGTGCAACGCCATGATATTCTTATTTTATTTTTATTGATCGTCGTTCATAAGTATGTATATGGTATGAGTATGAGTATATGGTATGGTACATGAGAAGGCAGAGGTGTGACATCAATAAAACGTGTAGGTTAAAAAAAAAAGTTTAGGGATAAAAAAGAACTGGGTCGTTACATGGTTTGATGGAGAGAGATTAATAGAGAGAGAGAGAGAGAGAGAGACTTAGTAATTCAATGTGCTATCAAATATGTAAGTGAGACAAGACTACCAATTTCCCTTAAAACTCCGCCCAAAGCAACACCATCCCACCCTTCAAATCAAAAAGTTAGTTAATTTTCTAACAAAGTAATTTTGTAATATATATATATATATATATATATATATATATATATATATATATATATATATATATATATATATATATATATATATATATATATATATATATATATATATATATATATATATATATATATATATATATATATATATATATATATATATATATATATATATATATATATATATATATATATATATATATATATATATATATATATATATATATATATAGATTATATATACTTTTTCAAATAAAAATTTTTTAGCTTTATATTTGATTTTGTTGAAAAATGTTCACATTATGCAAGTAACGCATGTGATATAGTAAAATCATTATTGATGAAAAAGTTTCAAAAGTTTTATTCTCTTGAATTTAACATTCATATATGTATATGTACATGAATGTTCATCTAAAATAATTTCGTTCATAATAATTTAAAAAAAAAATATATATATATATATATATATATATATATATATATATATATATATATATATATATATATATATATATATATATAGATTTGATACAGATGAGTCCATAGGTTAGTTTAGGTTAGCTTCGTGTGGCTACCCTCCCTAATGTGAGGGTTCATAACAATCAAACTATTTATTGAGTTGTCTGGAGGGAGCTAAATTTGTTATGCTTAAGAATTACTGTAAATTAATATTCAATTTTAGCTTTGGAATATTGATATATGCCTAAGAATGATTATCGGAATTGATGTATGTATGTGCATCTGTATTGATTTAATATACGGAAGATTTGCGCGCAATTATTTCTTTGGAAGCAGAGAATCTATACATCTTCTAGCAGTTAGTTATAAATTTTTATTTCTTACTGTTCAATGTTCAATTATGAAAAGTTGGTTTTCAGGTTTTCTTTCAATCATTTTGTATGTACACACTCCCCTTAAAGTACGGAGATATGGATTTATCACTCTGAAAGGGGAAATGTTCGGCTGTAAAAATTAATAGCGATCGGTTATATATTTTACCCCCTTAGCGACAGTCTGAGAGCGGTTAAAACCTATTTAATTAAAAATTTCAATTTTGAAGGGCAGCTCCCTAATGGATGGAGATATGGGGTAGGTAGAAATAAATTAATAAGTGTTGTACATTTATTCCAATTTCTAGGCACTTATATGATTCGTTGACTCGTAAGTCTTTTGGAGTTCAATTTGTATGGCAGCCCCCTTAAGGTGTCATGACAGAGGGTAAGTATCTATGGAAAAAATATTGAAGACATGAAAATAATGGTGGTCGGACTTATATTTCACCCTCCTAGAGGCAATTCCTGGGCTGGTATGTGAATATAAACATATTTTTAGGTGTTTTTCGTTCATTTTGAAAGGCAGCTTTCTTAGTAGTGGAGACGAGTTAATATTAATGGTGGTCGTAGTTACATTACTCCCTCGTAGAGGCGATTCGTACATTTTAACCCCCTGAAGATGAGATATTTTGTATAAATAATAAGAAAAATGAAGAAAAAAAAATTCCTATTCCAATTTTAGGGCTCCTGAGAGAGTTCCAAACAATTCAACAATTGTGACGAAAATTTGTATTTTGCATTTTTTTAAACAAATCAAATATTTTTAGGTACATACATTTGAAGACCACCATTATGTTCGGTGGTGAAGTATGAGGTAAGATATTAGTTGAATTTTTGTATTTACTACATTTTACCATCTTACAGATTAACTACCATCTGTCGGTTAACTATTGTGAAATTTGAAGAAAGCTGTGTCACTTAGATTGTGTTTCACTGTGCTTGAAAGCAGACAATCTGATGTATTTTTGCCGATAATTAGCAAAATAATTTTGGTGTTTGTCAACCATCATTCGAATTCAATTTCATTCGCAATGAAGTGTTTTGAATGTCTAATTGTCAATTTATCTGAAAAAATTAAAGAAATTCGGCCATGTCATAATGATCGACAAAGTCATCGCTAACATTAATTCAATTTTAAGAATCTCCATCAATCTAAAAGGTATTTTTTTACGAAAATGATTTTTTCATGCAAAAAGTCACTGACTCATTTGTATGTCAATGAAAGTGCCATCATGTTAAAAGGACAATCTGTTGCATTAAGTCAAATCTAATCTTGATTTATGTATATAAAATATTTTTATTTAATTTGGCATTATCTTTTAATCTCTTCATCAGCATTTTAACGGTGGCTTTATGTATCGTGTTGTGTAATAATTGGTATTGTTAGTGATTTGCATTATATAAAGTAATATTGAATGGCAGTAGTAAATACTCTAAAAGCATATTTATGTTATATTGGCAATTGCTAAGTGTGTTTAAACAATGAGTTATACTGTTGTGTTGAAACTATCTTCCTAAACATACTAAACATGGTTGATCAGGCGACTAACAACTATAGTACTTTTAGCTGTAATGGTTTTATAACGCTTGTGGTTTAAAAATGTTCTATTATATAACATGAAACTGTTCAAACATGTAGTTTATTCGATTTGCTCGTAGATCAATGAAGTTAGAGTTTACCATGTAGGCATAAAAGTGACATACGTCTACAAAACCATAGACTAACTATATTACGGAGTATGTCATGGTAGAAGAAAACATGAAAATATCATTATGCTTGCATGCATTCGTAGTGTTGTGGTTTTGTCATAATAAAAGTGTATAATATGAAATAAAGTAAAAAGTAGTGTGGAAGAAAAACGCTTGAGTGCAAAAAGATAGATGTAAATGATGAAGGAAAATATCATACAAGAAAGGAAATCATATAAAACACAATTTATGTTCACATTTTATGGAAAGATTTTTCCTGTTATATTATTTTTATTATCATCTCAAAAATATGCAAAAAGGAAATAAACAGAATTGAAAATAAAAATATAAGAGAATTGTGAACAAAACAATTTAATAAAGTGTAAAAAGTGCAATAATGGCAGCACGTGTCTTGCGTACAATAATCTGCAGCAAATAAAATCCTTCAGAAGACCCAAGAAAACAATAGCAGATGGTAAAAAAAGAAAAAAACAGGAAAAGGTGAAGATTACTTATGTATGACTACGGTGATGATGATGAGAATAATAAAGGCACAAGAATAAACAAGAAAAAATACAAAAAAAAAAAAAAATGAATATACAAAGAAAAGAAAGAAGAAGAAAAAAAAAACAAACGTGTTAAATGGATCGTAGTTCACCTCTACAACTAGGTAGAGGTAAATGTGTAAGCATATAATAAAGTAAGATAAAGCCTATGAAAGGATAACACGGTAGCTGGACTAATATTACATATAAAAAATTGTAAACATGACATGCATTAAAATAGGAAATAACATTACATAGGTTATTCAATTTGTAATCGCTTTACAAAAATATACTAGCATCCAATATATGTGAATGTTTAAACGTTCAATATTATTTAATTTTCATTGCAAATACATATATATTTCTACTTACACATTTGTATTATTCTTATCGTTTGAATTGAGTAGTGAATCATTTATTTCCACTATCAGTATATCACCAGATTGTATTTCGGCTTCACCTTCCCACGAGATAACCAATGGTGAACAATCTTGTCCATTTTTGCAATTCTCTGGCGACTATTTGTTAAGTGAATAAATATAGAATGAAAAAAAGAAAAACATTATAATTATTACAATATGACTAAAATTAGTATTTTACACAATTTATCTTAATTTTAGTACTTATTATTGAAAGCATTTCTTGCTTTTGTGACTAAAAGTAGGAAATAAATGAACAAGGCTAGGTATTCACTATCTGTATATTATTATTATCGTTTTTTTTTTGTTCTTTTTTTTTTTGTATAGATGAATTCTTTTAAAGATCATCTAATATGACCCCTGCTGAAGCTGTGTCGGCATGGGAGAATTGGAGACCTTCTGTGTTTACTTACGTCGCATGACGGAGAATAATTTAAAAATGATGTAACTGAATAAAATTTCACCAGATGTTCGGAATGGTTTGTAAAAAGAAATGGTGAAGTACAATTTTCGGCATTGCAATGTGTCATTTCTTGTCTATGCTCCTTGGGAAAAACTAACGATTTAGGGGCGGTCATAAATTTTATTCATCTAGTTTCGACTTTTGGGCAATTATGGTGATTTAAGTTAATTTGCAAGTGTTCTTACGTTCATTTTGTATGGCATAGAGGGGATATGTGGCGAGATAGGGAGTAAGTATGTTGAGGAGCGAAAATCAATAGGCATTGACTATATGGTAAAGGTAATGGTAATGGTTGTACGCGTTACGCTAAGGCCTTTATGAACTCCGACCAACTTCATCCATTATGCACCCCTTCGTACTTAGATATTTAGTATATTTAATATACCGAGCAATAGAACCAGCTCTTTCGGGGGTAGCATTTGAAGGTTTTCATCTTCTAGTAAGTATGAACCTAGGATTTTATGCCTCCTGTGGCCTAATACTTCATTACAGCAGAATCTGCAAGTACTTGTGTTAGATATTCTTATTTTGTGTAAGTGTTTATTGCATGCGAAGTGGTCTGGAGAGTAATCTAGTTTAAGGTCAGAACCGTGTTTGCTCTTTTGGCAGATTGACTATACATTTTGCCTCTCTATTGGCACTATCGGAGCGGTGAGAGCGAATTTTCATGAAAACTTCAAATTTGTAAGATAGCTGCACTAAGGAGTGAAGATAGGGGCTAAGTATTTATTGAGAAAATATTAGTGAGCAACAACTAATGGGTGTAGGTCATACAGTTTATCACTTTAGTGGTAACTATTGGGAATCCGCAATTGACGCACTCGATTTGACTACATAAAATAATCAGGAATCACATCACACAAATTTCGCTACTTTGGCATAATTGCTTATAATTTGGACATATTTTCATAGATTTGTTTCGGCGATATCTTATTGCCTTGGCAAGAAAAGAAGCTCTATGCGAAATACAAATATAAATATATGTACATGTTCTTACGATTTATATTTTTGTTTGTCTTAACTTGAAAATCAATTACGAATACGTCGTATGTTGTCTCCATTTCCCAGAAGACCCTGTATCAACATTTGCGAAATTCTAAAAATATACATTTTTTCTTATTATTATACGTATATTTTATTATTTTTATCATATTATATGAGTTACTTAAATTTTATTTTTACTTGAAGCTCTGAAATCTTCACTTGACCTATTTAACTCGAATGATTTCTTTCTTCCTTGCTGTACTTTCACTACTTGTCTATGTATTATACAATATTTTTACAAAAAAGGCAAACAAGCATACTACTTGTATATACGATAATATTCAAAGAAAATTTACATACAATTTTTATTTTATTTTTTACATAACAAGTTTTCTTTTTTTATATTTAAAAGCAAAAACAAAAAAGAGAGTGAAAGAAAAAAATTTAAAAGGAAACATCTTTAAATTGGATATAACAGCATGCAAATATTTTATACCTATATTCACATACATACTTATATATGTATGCATGGATGAATATATGTGTATATTATATAAATGTGAGATACTCATATGCATATGGACATATTTTTTGGGTATACCTATACAAATAGAAGTAACCGCAACAGGAAATTATCAACAATTTTGCCTATATTTAGCATTAGCATATGCGTCACAAATAACCCTTTTTTATACATTTTTCTTTTTTTTTTGTATCCATATGTGTATATGTTAATATATATTATATGTATGCACATACATACATAGGTAGTATATATGAGTTGTGTAGATTATGTTCAAAATTTTATTAATTTGGGTTAAATAACCACAAGATCCATAAACAGAATTTATACATATTCATACATGTTTGTAAGTATATTACTCGTATATGTGAAAGCGACAAATTTATGATGTTTTAATTTAAGAACCTTTTTTTTGCAAAAGTTATTGACAGTATTGTTGTTGCTCTAACTCTAACTAAACATAATGTGTTTACGGCTATATTATACCTTAATGGCAGGATGAAGAAAAGGATATTATGTAAATATTTGTCAAATCTTCAAATAATTACTAATGATAATAACATCAAATTATCTTCTTATGATAAACGTATTAGGAATAAACTTAAATTTCTTATTTATTTATTACTTAAGAACATAATATTTTCAAACATTTCTTGGTAATATTAATAAATGCAAAGAAAAGGGCTAATAAAAATTTATATGTTTGTTTAAAACTTTTTTTTTTTTGTAATATAAATCTATAATAACATTAAGAGAATAAGTATACATTTGTGCAGTATATGTAGCGAGCGTATCTTGTGGTATGTGTATATAGGCATATATGTATGTACTGCATTATTGATAGAAAATATTGTTTGAATCTATAAATTCAGTTTATCCTTTTATCTTTGTTGTTATTATGATGGGATTAGTATTCACCAAATATATTGGTATAGACACAAAGACACATACGTTTGTGTAGATAACAAAATAAAAAATATTACTGCTTACAATAATGTTTATGGATATAGACAATCGAAACGATAAGGTCAGAATAAGCATTATTTTATTGTATTTAGAAGAAAATGCGATTGCCAAAAGGATAACTAAATAGAAGAAATTTGTTGTATTCAATAGAAAACAAACTGACCGGAAATTTGTGCTCTTGTATATGTATGAGATAATACATCTATATAACAACGTTTGTGTTTGCTGCTGCTGCTGCATTGTGTCGTTTACCAACTTGTAATCGTATAAAACGAAGCAAGGAACACAAATTGGAAAAAGAAGAAAGAATTAACATATGTTCTTAATGAGAAAGTTTTTGCATGTCTTGATAGGATATTTATAGCATCATTGGAATCGCTGCCACACAATGATTAATGATCGAAATAATATGTGCAAGTTTGACACTTTTGTTCTTAAGAATTGTAGTAATTTCGAATTATTCAATTTTGGCAAAAGTTTTTTTTTTTTAACAATTTTTGTTGTTGTATTACCTTGATGACTTCAAAATTTCAAATATCATAAACGATATACCAAAATTGTTAGATATTTGGATAAAGATTACAGTAAGTTTAATTAATTCGAATTTCAAATAATTAATATATGAAAATATACACCGAAGTGTTAATATGTAATTTAATTAAATTTCTAATACTGACCACTACATTGACTAAATAAATTTTAAGTGCACATTACTTAGTCGTGTATTCTCAAGTCAACAATTACATATCTGTCTATCTGCCTGTCTATATACTATATTATGTAGTTGCCTTATAATTTTCATTTTGATTGTTCATGTATTGACTTGTATTTTAATTAACATCCTTTACTGACAGCCATACACTAGGCTTGTTCACATGTATATTAATATATTAATGCATAGAGACTAGAGTCGTCCTTAACTCTATGAGGGATATTGTTTGACATTATTTTCTATTTATTAATTATTAGTTTAATAATTATTAATAATTAATTACTTTTTTCGAATGTGCCAAGAGCTATTGCAAAAAATTCAAAATTTAAGAAATTTAGGATCAGAAATTTGCGTGCCCAAAAAGTGACAGCAATGAAATATATTTTAAAGAAATCTGCATCTCCAAAAAGTGAGTCCAATTAACATATTTAAAAATTGTATTTTTCACATAATAAAACTTGAAGAGCAAAAATCGTATGAATCTGTAACTGTGATTACATGGCGGAATGTTCTAATTTAAGCATTTTTTCATGAAAGAGTGAAACTGGCATTTGGATGATAAAAATAAAGAATTAAGGGTGTGTGCGAGTTCGTCTAAATTTTATGATCTAAATTGATATAACTCTGGAATATTACACCACTGCTTGGAAATAGAAAAGATAATTGACAAAATTGAGTTCGTTGTAAATGGAGAAACAAAAAAAAAGAGCAATTTGAAAATTTTCTTGTTTAAATATTTATTTTGTTAAAATTACGCTAAATGAGCTTCGCAGTTCTGTGGTAATATAGTTTTAATTTTTTAACAGCTAGTATTTAGATATGAAAAGGTGGCTTGAAAATTTCCTAAATTGTTTCTATTCACTGCATTATCGATATATTTCCAATAATTTAGGAAAAGTCACAATTTCGACACCAATTTAGACGAACTCGCATATACCCTAAAAATAAAATAAAATAAATACAAAGTCAAAAAATTAAAAACTAGTAAAACATTTCGAAGGTTCACATATTTAAAAGACCGACATCTCTAAAAGTCGGTTTTTTCTTTTTAAATGATAGAAAGAAAATAGAAAATAGATTTGCATTCGAAAGTCGTTACGTAAGGACCACTTTAATTCAGATGTTTATATTAAATGTGGTCTCTGTACAAAGTATCTTACATTCATCTTATATAGTAAAATATTGTATGTTTAATTTGAACTTTATAGCCATTATTGTTGTGTGGTTGTTTCTCATTTTTATTATGATTTTTTTCAGTGGCTTTTCAATGGATGATGATTTTTCCAATGGCTTCTCTTTCAGTCATATACTTTGTTAAATTCTTTTCATAGTGCCGATAGCCACATAGTGAAATTGTTTTATATAAATATATATACATACATTAGAAATGTGCAAAAACTGTGTAGGATATAAAGGATAGATTTTTTTAGGCGCTGAAAATTTTTAATAAACCATATCTTATTTTGAGTAAGATAAATTAATGAAAGTTCAGATAATTTAAGAAAAACTAAATAATTTATTTGATTTTGTTGTTTGTGGTTTTTAAGTTTTTCTGAAATATTTTTGTTAAAATATCAAATTTGTGAAAAGAAGAAATATCGATAAAAATTATTAGTTATTTATCTTGTACTTCCATAGAACTTCCGAAATGAGTAGAAAAATATTTTTTCAATATCTTTTTTCTTCTGATCCCATTTTCTTTCTCATAAATCTCACAAAAAAACTTTCAACTTTCATATTATGAAAATTTGAATAGTTCTAATTTGAATAGTTCTACATACGTATATCTTTGGTTTAATGTATTTTAATTAAAATAAAATTATTATGTTTTATGGTTTATACAATATTTGTACCACATGTATTTGTGCTGAGGTCAATGAGGTCTAGAGCAGTCGGTCTTGCAAAATATGCAGAGAAGATAACTATGTTTATGTATTTAAGAAAATATGATGGTCGTACATATTTCATTCATTATTTCATTAAAAAAATAAAAATAAATATGTGGCACTTAAAGCCCCAAAGGGCTCATTGGCCGAGCTTCTCTTCCATTACTGTTGTGCGTCTTAAATTTGGACAGTATTAGAAGGGACCTACTTATTTTAGCCGGTTCCGAACGGCAGAACACTTGTGACATCACTTTTTCTGAGCTTTGTTACAGAGTTCTTTAAGAAGCTTTTTCATGGCAAGTTGTTACTGTCGGAAGAATTGCCAATTGCTTGCCGACAGGTGGGTACCATTCGAAAGAAAAATCTTATCGATATTAAATTTGTTATGTATCAGCCGGGGATTGAACCACGACCTACAGATCAGAAGGCACTAACACTAACACACTAACCACTGAGCTACGGCACCCATTATTTCATTCATTATTATTATTATTATTAGATGGTTGTATAGCATTGCGACCCTAGGTCTATTGTGCACCCCATTATGGACTAGAGTAGTTCTCTAAGTCCAGCATCCATAACGAAGTTTAGCATATATTCTACCCTAATGGACTTCAGCAGATTTTCCGGTATTATAAATTCTCCGAAGTTTTTCTTTCCTAAGTGCATAAGTGCTGGGCATGTTCCCAAGACATGTTTTGAAGTTTCATTCTCCTCCCTGCAATATCGGCAGGTATCATCCGAGAAGATTCTCAGTTTCGTTAGTTGATAATTCAGCCTACAGTGTCCTGTCAATAATCCCATGGTGATTCTTATATTATTCTTTTTTAAACTGATACATTCCTCAAGTCGTTTTAGGTTATAGGTCCCTCAAAGAGTTTTGGATTGGCACAACCCTGGTAGGTTTTCTCAGTATGATTATTTCACCCATAATCGGGCAGCATTTTAGATGAGAAGTGAGTTCTCTTTATTACACCGGAGCATGAGCCATACAAAGAAACAGAATATATTCGTGTAGTATACTTTTTTATACTCAAAACCTTTTCGATTAGAATTGGCTTAGCTAAAAATAGGTCAAGCTATTGAAAAGTTACGCAAGAATTATACAAAAAGCTGTTTTTGAGTTTGATGTGCTAGTTTGAATTACTACTCACGGAGACCAATTCTCGAGTAATATAGCCTTTTTCTTATGCTGCTGTTGTAAGCCCTGTACGGTCTGTTGATATTGAGTTGACGCCTTAGATTTATCATAACCTATCTTAATCGATAACACATAATTATTGCTGAATAATGTGTGCTTAAATGGTAACGAGCTTGATTTAAAATATCAAAACGAACTATAGCTAAGATGTCGATATGAGAAAGGTGTCGTCTTTCATGAAAGTCCCCTATACATATTTAAGTGACTAATGCCAGACTAGTAGTTACACACTTGAAACACACTCTACCAAGATATTAGCTTCATTACAGCATACGCACACATAAGTACCTATACAGAATGTAGTAGCATTCCTTATACGATTGCCTTTAGGAATACGACTATATATACATATGTACTCACCATAATTGGCAGCAATAGCTCATGTGTCTCATTGCCACGCCATAAATGTGACTCCTGCGGCACATTTTGCATTTCACATTCCAACGAATTGATTTTCTCTTGCAAACGACTAAGTATGCGTGGTCGTGCAATCGGTTTCGAAGTGGCTTTCGTTGGATTAGTGACACGTTGTTGGTGCGATGACAATAAAGGTGCGTGAGCTGTTGTAGTGTCTAGTGCGAGAGTTGTTGCAACTCCATTGGAAGTGGCAGATGGGAATGATGTTGTACTGCCACGCTTGATGGTGGTTCGGCTTGTTGTGTGCGGTGTATTGTTGTTTTTCGAGTTGGCGGAATAACTTGATGCTGAGACAATAAATGCAGATGATGTAGCTTCATCTGTTGCGGTGGCTGCGGCTGTTGCTAATACTGTCACTGACTCTGTTAATGCTGCTGGTATTGAAGACGTTTTAGTTGGATGAGATTTTGAAGAAATGTAGTCGGTGGCAGTATTTCTGCTAAATGATGATAAAGTTGATGCATTCGTTGAGATGACAGATGCTGCAGTGTCAGCCTTTATTGCTCTTGCTGTTGTCGTTGTCGTTTGTGTGGTTTTCTTGCCATCATTGGCATTGCTGTCCTCATTAACTGCGGTTGAGCGTGATGTCATCGCCGTTGCTGGTGGTTTTCCAGTTGAAGTTGCCATTGCTGTTGTGCCTGTTGTATTTGGTAGAAATGCTTTCAAAAGTAATTTGGCGCGTTTTAATTCCTTCTGGTACTTTCTTGTTTTGCTTGCCACTTCAGCGGACGTTGCCGTTGTTTCGGCTTGTGTTGCGCTCGATGGTTCCGCTACTGTTGTTGTCGTCGTCGTCGTTCTTGTTGAAGCTGTTGTTGTTGTGGTTGTGGCTCTTAAAGTCATTTGTTTAATCGGTGCACTTGTCGTACTTGCACTGGTAGCTCCGGCCACCACCATAGAGTCCTTCAATTGTTCTGTTGAACTTTTCAGCTTTGAACTTTGTGGCACCACCATATAGCGACTTGCTGCTGAAGCACCACCCGCCAGCATACTATGTGCGCTATAATTGGTGGCTGCCATTTCGGATGCTTTCATTTGTTTTTGCTTTTTGTGCTGTAGCAACATCTCGTTATACAACTCTTTGCTGTTGTAGAATTTTGTTGTGGAAAATTCCGGATGTGTTGCTGCCACACCATCAGCAGCAGCAGCAGCCCCAGTAGCTGCATTATGAACTTTACCATCGAGATTTGTTAATGGTTGATGATGCACCGTTGCGGAACTGCGCGGAGATGGTGGCAGCCCGTGTGTATCAGCACTGAATTTGGTATTGGCAAAATCAATGTGTGGCACCGACATTGCATCACTGGCAGCACGATACATTGGAAAATCGAAACTTTTCTTGACACGTCGATCAATGAAATCGTAACCATGAATGCCGGCACCATCATTAGCGGTGCGTAGTTGCTGATTTACGATGAGACTTGATTTGGCACGTTTTGCAAGAAGATTTGATTGCGACGAAGACGACGACGGGGATGGTGATGGTGATGGTGACGGTTGTGGTGATGATGATGATGAACTATTGCCAACCTTGCTGGCATTCGATGTTGGAGCAGCAGCTGTAATCGCATTTGTTGTTGGTGTCGTTTCGGTTACCACAAATTCATTCAATCGAAACTTTTGCTCGATTTCAGTGATGACACCATCCTGCTCAGCTAGTAGCTTTCCGGTAAAATCACTGATTGAATTTCGTTGCTGTTGTTGTTGTTGTTGTTGCAAATTGGAATTCCAATGATTTAGAGCAATGTGATGCTGCTGCATTTTTGTTTTGACCTTTTCATTCCCTTGCATTTCTACCCCAAGTAGATCTTTTTCTAACTCTGATTGTGGTTGCTGTTGCTGCTGCTGCTGCTGCATTTCCACTTCATTTGGTAGTAAATTCTGTCCGTATTCATTTTCGTTCTCTTCATTGCCTTTTATTCGATTCGTCATCATCATCATCATCACCATTTTATCTTGAGCATCACTGGCTTTGAATATTGTACGTTCTTTGAGCAGTTTTGCATTTGAATCACGTATAATTGGATTGAAATCTTCCATTTTCATGGGATACAAATCAACTATGTTCAATTTGCCATAAGCGGACGATGATGATGGTTCTTGGGTTCGTTGGGGATGTTCAAGCAAGCTATTGTTGTAAACATTTAAGGGGTCCATTGATGTAGTGGCCACTGCTGCTACTATTGCTTCTTTATCAGTTGGCTCTTGTTCTGGTTTTGTCTGCATCGTTGTTGTTTGTGTTGTTGGTATTTGCACTTCTCCTACTGTTTGTTCGTTTGGCATTTCACCATTGAATTCATCAGTGATAATCTCAGCCAATTTAATACGATATAAGCCATTCTCTAGTTTACGTTCCACATGTACAACTGCATGATGGGATGCTGTTGTTGCTATGGGCTTTGGTATTTTGTTTAGCACCTCCTTTAAATCGCGTTTGCTATGCTCATCGCCAACATTATCATCTTCGTGATATTGCTTTTCATTTAATTGTTGATTTTCTTTCAGCTTTACAATTGCTGGCCAAAGAAATGTTGTTGTCGCTGTTTTGGCTCCTAATTGGTCTCGTCTCTGTAGTGGCGGTGCAGATGTTGATGTTGGTGTTGCTAATGCCTTGGATGGTGTGGGCATTATTTCATGTTCATTTAAGGCTTTTGAATTAAGTTGCATTTCTTCTTCTTCTTCTTCAGCTGTCATTTTGTCCACCTTTCTATGTAGCGATGTTGGTGTCGCTGCTGTTGTTGTTGTTCCATCCCAACTTGATTTCTGTCGTTGCTGTTTTGCATTTTTGATTTGTTTGTTGTTGTTGTTATTGTTGTTGATTCCTTCATTTCCATTATTCCCATTGTCATGATTTGTTACATCCACAAATGATTTACTTTCCGTACTAGCAATGTTACTGATTTTTATTTCTCTTGTTGCTGTGGATAGAGCCACCTCTACATTGTATGTTCCTGTTGTTGTTGTTGCTACTGGTGGTGGTGGTGGTGGTGCTGCTGCTACTGTCCTTGTCACTATTCTCATCGCTACTTCATCATCATCATGCTGCTGCGGCGTTCTGCTTTCCGTTTGTATGGTTTCACGTGCAACTAAATCGTCTGTGATTGTAGCTGGTGCATTCGATGAAGCTAATGTAGTAGTTGTTGTTGTTGTTGTTGTTACTATTTTTGGTACTGCTGTTGGTGTCGTCACCACAGGATCATGCTGATGCAATGCTGAGGATGAAGGCGATGATAGCGATGCTGAAGCCGCTACAACCGCTTCGGCTTCTGTTGGTGATGCTGCTACTGACTGTGTTATGTATGGAGATGCTGTTTGTATTTGTGCTGATGATGCTGTTAGCGTCACTTGTGATTGTGTTGTTTGTGTTGTTGGTGTTGTTGGTGTTGCCAACAATTGCAATTCACTGAAACCTGAATTTGCATCGCCAAATACTAAAACGGACGCAATTAAAAATGCTAATATGCAAATTTTATGGATACTCGTAAACATTTTGCTGAATCTGTTTGTGTGCATGATTTTTATTTACGTTGCATTCGAAATTTACGTTTGTAATATTTCTCAACAAATCCCCACTCATACATATACGTATGTGTGGGTAGATTGGTCGATTGTACACAATAAATAAATTATTTTGTTTTCCTTTTCTGTTTTTTTTTTTTTTGGTTTATTATTTTATGTTGCTAGCACTCTGGTTGTTACCGTTGCTTCAAATGTTGCTCGATTTTCATTTGAATCCTCTGTTGGTTTTACTACAGTTGTTGGCATTGTTTTCTCAGCCTATTTTATTGACACTATAAATATACAGAACAAATGGATTGATATGAAACAAAACTAGCATACACATGTATTGAATGTACTCGTGCTACATATAGTATATAGGGTATAGTATAGGTAGTATATTGTAGAAATTTATGAAAAAATAAAAATGGATTTTAACACACAAACCGATTCACATTCATCCAATATTGTCAAAGTTAAGCAATTTGTATGCAAACAACGTATTACAACAATGATAACAATAACAATGGGGTTACAAACAATTCCGATGAACGGTTGCATATATATTTATATATATATACCTTTGATGAATCATGCTTTATTCACTTGAACATTTCATATAATGTTATTGGATTAGTCGGTTCATTGAAATTATGTGAGAAAGCATACATATATGGTAGGTAAAAAGTACAGTATTTGTCAGCAGAAGAAGAAACAAGAGATCTCAAGGGGTATTGGTCTATAGTGAGCCCACCTAGTCAAGAAATTTTGCTGTGTGCCAGAAAGAAATTTATGATTTGAAGTTTGAATAGTACTACAATATTTAGATTTCAAACAGGGAAGAAGTTAGTTTGTTTGTTCGGTATGTGGCCATAACAACCTAATATCGATTTACGCCGAATATAACATGTTTCGCCAGCCATCTCTGTTCTTCGCTAGCTGGCGTCAGTTAGAAATTCCAAGCGCCGTCAGGTTCTGCAGTACTTGGTCTTTCCACCGGAGGTTAGGTTTTCCTTTTCTTAGCTGGAGCGTGTTAGTACGAAGTTAGTATGATTTCGAAAATCGATATTTTTGGTTGTAACGGTCCCGCATAGTTACTTGCGTGACCGTCAGTATTCAGTGAAAAGAAAATTACTCTAAGACTGATGTCTTAGAGTTATACAAAAATGTAAACGATTTAGTATTCAAACTCGATTATTAGAAAGCAAAGAAAGTTTTGATGAGTACGAATAGATTCAGTTAGTAAAATTAAAATAAAGAAATCTCAAGCACCTTAACATATACTTATAATGCATGCCACTTCAGATTATCCGAAATTACATAATATGAGCAGAAAGTTTAAAAAATATCCATAGCTCGTATGCGTTCACATAATAAAGAAAAAAGAAAAAAAAAAAAACAAAAACAAAATGTAATAATAATAGAAATATACAATATATAAAAAAAATTGAAATGCAGCAAAAGGATATTATAAAAAAAATTGTAATGAAAAATGAAACGTTGAAATATTTCAATAAATTTATATGTGATGTTGAAGAAAATAACAAAAAGTTTCATTTATTTCAATATACAATATGTACGTAGCATTGAAAAATGAATCGTTTTCCTGCCACGTTATTCTTTCTTTACTTTCTCCATTCTGCTTTTTCATCTTCATTTACATAACTACTATATAAAATACATGTAAAATACTTTGTCTATATGTCTGCACCTTTTTAAGTATTATTATCAATTACCGTTGTACAACTCCCACACTCATAATGTTCTGGTTGAAGGACAAAGAATACGAAGAACGTGACAATGGAACATTGTTTGATTTGACTTGGCTGCTTCATTGGGTACGTGGTAAGGTTTTGTTTTTTTGCATTTCATACTTTTTTATGAACGAGATGTCTGAGATTTAATTTAAATGTCAAAAGTATTTAATATATGCTTGTATGTAATATAGACATATATATGTAGATGCATTTGTGTATGTTCACCGAGATTTGGTTTAAATAAATTATATTATATGAGCTTAAGTACATAAGTACATGAATGCGTATGTGCACGTATGTATTTGTTTAAGTATGTGATTGTTGAATGAAGTGCTTAAGATAATATTGCATGTTGATTACTAAATTTATGTACATATATGTATGAGGCAAATGAACTCTCGGGAATTAAATATATGTACATATGATGATTAGTAATGTTTTATGAGCTAATACATACATAATTCGCCTATTGTATAAAAATTTAACCTTCTCTGTTTAACCATATCTCTATTAGCCGGTTTTTGTAAGATTAGGATATTGGAAACAATTTTTACTTTAGGGTGCCTCTGACAAGAATACTAAAGGCTTAGAGGCTAACGATTACATAAATAAAAATGGATAAAAATTCAACTTTCCATACAAAAGTATAATTAACAGGCCATTCAATAAGTCCGTAGGAAAAATGTGAAAAAAACCAATATTTGACAAAATTCGATTTTATTATTCAGCATCGTTGCCTTCGAGGGCAAAACAACTATTATAGTGATTTTCCAACTTCTTGATAACACTTTTTCTCTTTCTCGTCAAAGCAGGCCTTAGTTTCAGCGATTACTGAATCATCGGGCTTTAAATTGCTTCCCAGAAAGCATTCTCTTGAGATCTGAAAACAGAAAAAAGTCACTGGGGTCTAAATCTGGAGAATAAGGTAGGTGGGGAAGCAATTCGAAGCCCAATTCATTCAATTTTGCCATCGTTTTCATCGATTTGTGACACGTTACATTGTCTTGGTGAAACAATACGCGGCACCCACTGTGCACAGAGCTTTCGCATACCCAAATGTACGTGTAAAATGTTAAAAACACTACCATCTGATATCTTTACATTGTCAGCTAGCTCGTGCATCTTAAATTTGCGATCGTTCAAAATCAATTTGTGAATTTTTTGATGATTTCTGCAATAACAACCTCAATTGGGCGTCCACTGTGTTCTGCATCGTTTGTAAATATTGGTACGACCACGTTTAAATTCTGTAATCCACTTTTCTACCATTTGTCTCGATGGATCAGAGTCCGGATAATGTTTATCAAGTCATTGTTTGATTTCCACTGTATTTTTTTTTCATCAAAAAGCAATGCTTTATCAAAACATGAAATTCACTTTTATCCATTTTTTTTTCAATAACAAAAATTGCTTAACACAAAATGCTATAACTCACGAACCAATTGTTGTGAATTTTATACACGTGTCGTTTGAAGGTTAGAACTCAATTTAAATCATATGAAAAAAATTCTAGTAATGCCATATATGTGTCATCCTACACGCTTATTGAATGGCCGTTAAGTTAAAAGTTTGGTTTCACACTATTTCCAAGAAAATATAAAGTTAGCAAGCTGAAAATCGGTAAATACTATTGTATTCACTAACTAATAAATATATGTTAAAATTGACATGATCTGTTAAAAATCACGCCTACCTCCTATACAAACTTCTGCTTCCGTATGCTTATTTTCACACTTTTCGCACGAAAATATAAAGATAATGAGATTGAAATTCGGTACATACGATTGTATTTATTAATTAAGAGACATATGTGGAAATCACGCCTACAAACTGGATCAAATTTCCTATTGTGTTATAATAAATTAAATTAACTATTTAGCATATCTTAATCTATATACGAGTAGAAAAATAAACGCTTCTGTTCTACACAAAATCAATTTTAATTAAACAACATTCAAAATGATTTTCTAAAAACCACAATGAAACTGAATATATGATATCATTATAATTAGTTAATAATTAAAATTTTTCGTTAATTGATTGGAATTATGATAATATCTATAATAATAATAGTAATAATAATGATGATGATAATTTTGATTTGCAAGTGAGTGTGTCTTTATATCCAGGGATATTGTTTATATGCATATAAATGTATATACTCAAATTTGCATAGACAAATATCAACATAGACACATGGTAAACATAAGCATATACAAAATGCATTTATACATATTAGTATAAGCAAGAATATCGGTAGACAGGCAAACACAATCAAGTAGAATGTATTGTATTGCATTAAAAACAAAATCAGCATAAATATGAATATACATATACTCGTATGTAATTATCAAAGTACATTAAACTTGTAGATTATAAGTAATAATTGAATATTTAATAAATAATAACGGTATAGGGGTATTCGTATATATATACCACTGTGATGAAATATAATATACGATTACAATATGCCATTACTCGACTCAATACGGTTTCAATATGTATAATACTTCATATTGAATAATATGCCATTAGTAAGCTATTAAACGAACGAAACAGTGAATGAAAGCATATGCATACAATATGTTCATTTATTCTCTAAACACTCATATACATATATATATATATATAGTATTCTGATATGAATTATATTTTCATATATTGTATGTATCATATATGTATATGGTAGGCATACGCGCATTTAGACAAGGAGAAAACAAGAAACTCAGAGAAATAGAAAACAAAAATATGGCAAACAAACATAAAAGCTCCATTCAAAATATATACATGTCACACACACAAACACATACACTTCTCTAATGCATTGTGAATAAGTAAAGCATATGTCAAGGCGCTGTGACAAACTAGATATATTATAAACATATCTACATGTAGATATCTATATATATATTTCTTAAGCTGTATGGGCTTATATACATACAACTGTAGACTACAGTGATAGGATTACGCTTGAATGGTACAATATGCTGTGGTTATGCTATATGTACTATATAGCATATAGGCATGCATACTTACGTGACAATCTAAGTAAATTCAGATATGTCTATGTAAGTAAGCGCATGCATGTGTATTTAGATGATGTCTGTGTGGATAAATAGAGAAAAATCAATTAAATCATTCTGATGGCAGATATAATGAGCTGAGTGTTTGCTTGCGTATTTGTATGCATAGCTATACGACTTATGTATGTAGATATATTTCTTTGTACACACATATATATATATATATATATATATATATATATATATATATATATATATATATATATATATATATATATATATTTACATATTTATGGTAGGATAAAGTTTTTCTCCTTTTCTTGTTGCTTCATTATGGACAATACTCGTCAACTAAAAGTTTATGGTATGCTATTTTCTTCTTCATACCATACACTATATGAGTACAAGTACATAATTACTGAAGTTCATGGCAAGATATGCGAGTACAGTACAATATAGATAGTTAGTAGAATTATTGATTTTTTTGTTTGTTCTAATCTATTATATATGTTCCTTTGATATTCATTGAATGATACACATATCTCTCTTCAATTCTATATGTTTTTCAGAGGTCAAGGGTATTTAAAGGATTAATATTGTAAGAACAGAACCAAATATGTTATGGATTTGTATATTCAAGTGATATTCAAAATTAGTCTATATCAATCAATGACTCTAGTGCGAATTATTTCTTTATTTTTAAAATAATTTTGAATGTGGATAGAGTCTGCGATATGTGCGGAGTAAATTAGTTTTCTATTGGGTTAAGAAATAAGAAATTGCTGAAGTAATTGCCGATGTTTTCATATACAAATTGACCCCAAAACTACTACCTTCACCTTCACTGAAATATGAAAATCAAACATTGACGGAAAGTATAAATAATATGGGTATAGTGGGCATGTGTGAAATCAGCACTGACTTAGTTGCCAAACGAATATAAACCTACCCAGCAAACAGTAAGGTTAGTTCTCGATTAGAGGACGATTCGAGAACTAACCCTTTTCTCTAAGGTCAAACGTTAGAATACGATTCGAGAAACATTAGAGAATCATAGCATTCTCGACAAAAAGGGGACTTAGTTCTCTAATCGAGAAAAGGGTTAGTTCTCTAATCGAATTCTAACCCTTTTCTTGAATGAGTTTCTAATGTGGATCCAAGTTAAAAAAAATCAAAATAAATTTCATTTAGAGCTCATTTTTTATTTCGTCAAAAAACTTAAAAATTAATCTTTTAAATGAAAACAGTTTATCACATATATACATACTTATTCCTTATTTACATTTTTTGTTTTTGATTTTATTCCGTATTGAAAATACGGAATAAACTCGTAGTAAGATAAACTTAAAGATAATTCATAATTAAAAATTAGGAAAAAATTAGTTTAAATGGTTAAGCCAAAAGCTATTCATTTAAATCAGTCTTCATATTCACATTTTTTTTTTGATTTTGTAACATATTGAAAATAATGGAAATTAAAAATAAAAGAAAATCAAGATTAATTCATATGGTTCCCAATTAATAGAATGAGCAACTAAACTAAAAGTAAAACTCATGGTAAAATAAATTAAAAGATAATTCAAAATTAGAAAAATATTACTTAAAATGGTTTAACCAAAAGCTATTAATTCAATTCAGTCTTTATGCTATGCGATTTGAAACCAGTTCAATTGTCAGCTTCTACGGCTTTATCAACTGTTTTGTTTTTATAATTGCGTCTTTTGGTGAATCGACCTTTGGCGTGTTGAAAATAGGCAATAGTTGTACGCTCAAATTCTGTGTCCGTTGTTTGTGGAAATTTCGCCGAACATGAGCCTTGGAATATAAATTGAAAGTTATTAGTTTCGCGGGATTTCTTTTAATTGGGAAGGTACTATACTTTTTAATGCAGCTGTCACACTTAAGGCTCTTACTGCCATTTTCTGATTTGTGCCCTTCCAACACAAATGCTGCGCAGCGCCGTCGGATAAAATTTTGCGCCAAGCGTTTTTGATGAATTTTTCGCCGCTAGAAGAAATTAAATGCGATAGTTCTACCGCCTGAAAATATATAGTACATTTTAATTAGGTTGTGCTTAAATTTTTTAAGGTAATTATGTTATAATTGTTTTGAATAGGACATTACCAGGCTTTCATATTTTCTGTTGCTTTCTTGAATTTCCTTTTCGAAGTTTTTAAATTCGTCTAAATTATCGAAAGGTTTTTTCGGAAGAACCTTTCTTTGTACTTTCTGTCCTTGGCTCCTTTGTTTTGTTTCTTGCAAAATTTGGGTCAGTCATCTCCTGGAACAGCGTAATCATCTGATGTAGTTTGGCTGAATTCGCTGCCACTGGATTCACTGTCGCTTGATTTATCAGCGTCTTCGCTACCGTCGAAAGCAGCTGCCACGGACGCAGGAGCGCAGTCTGCTGACGCTCCAGAAGCTATATTTTCATTTCGATGAAATAACAAATTAACTATTTGTTCACTTTCTCTTTTGAGCCTTTTTTTGTTCATTTTAATTTAATCTCTACTTCTTATACATATGTTTAATAAGTATAACAATAACAATTACTATTTTTATCTTACACTTTATCACACAATCACTTCATAAATGTATTTTCTTTGTTTAAAGTTAGAGGTGAACGATAAATTTCAATAACCGATAACACTTTGACGCGTTGAATTGTTTCTCTAATCTACCTCGAATCGAATTCTAATGTAGTTCTCGAACCCTAGTTTTCGACTCGACAACGATTAGAGAATTACACTCGATATCTAATGTACAAATCGAAAATTTCTCTAACGTTAGAATCTGTGTTTGCTGGGTATAGACCTTTTCAAGGCGAAGCTTTGAGCGTAAATGCCAAAATGACTTGCAAGCGTGCGATTTATATTCACTTTACTTTTACATTTTATTTACATTTACTAATTTTATTATTTTACTCTTTGCCATATAAAACGGAGATGTTGTTGGTATAATTTTAGTTAGCTTTAAATTAGTCAACTCGGAATTTTTCCCACTAGAAATTGTGAAAATATTCAAAAAGAATTTTCTAAAGATTCTATAAAATTTATATTAGAGTGTTCCATATTTTCAATATTTTGTATTCAGTGAAGTTTACTCTCTCATTTATTCAAATATATTGAAATTGAGATGTTCTATTTAGGATTGAAAATTTTCAAAAAAAAAAAATATGATTTTAGTTACTTAAGACAATGCTTTCCAAATATGTTTTATATTAATTTAGTCACTTTATTCTAAATTGTTTCCTAAGTTTAGTTTAGATATCGTTTCAAAGACCTATGTATAGCAACGAAAGTAAATGAAATAATGGTTTAAATGGGCTATCCAGTTTCTATGTTTATTTTCGGAGTTATATATTATCTTTATTATTTTTATTGGCCATATTTAGTTTCGTATATCCTAGTAAATACTGAGAATATTAAGACAAAGCTTAGATCATTGGAAACATTATTCAATTCACTTTCAATTATATTTATAGGTCTTTGTACGTAACAACTATCGATTTTTGCCACTTTGGAATATGTTAAATAGAGAAAAGTCCTATTGTCATTTCAGAAATAATATATATACTATCTTCTAAGCTAAAGATCACTTTAGTATACATTGACCTAGTGTAAGAAATGGTTCCTTTTCATAGGTTGAAATAGTATTCATGTATTTTAGTACACTTTAATTTACATATTTTTACATAAGAACATCTCTCATCGTATATCTTAAATCTATTATAATATTCTGTCGTTTATTTATATTTCACATGAGAATATGCAAGCACATTATGCAAAATAATGGGCCTCCAAAAGAATTTTATTAATTTGTTGTATTCATTTTGTAGACATTTCTGTCATATACATACACATACACACGTATATATATAAAAGGACATTTCTCGTCTATAAATGCTATAAAAAACACAATGCTGTTGAGTACGAATAGTAATGAAAGAAAAAAATAAGAAAACAAACAAAAATTGAAATACCAAGAACATAATGCAATAATTACACTTCAGGAGTGGACAACATCAATTTTGATTGTACTTTACATATATTTCATGCAGTATATTCTGATATTACTTATTGTTTGTCGCATGTACTCATATATAGTATGTATGAGAAAATAACAAGAAACTATCTGAAATCAACTTGTATTGAAATTTAATCAACCGATGTCGCCTTTAAACATTTAATATTGTGTATAGGATTTTATTTCGCAACTATTACAATTATCTATGCATTCGAACATTTGGTTTTTTTTTTTTACTAATTTCGAAGAATATCTGATTATGCTACGAGTTGATTGCGTATACTTACTATCTGTGTACGTTTATTTAATTTATTTTCATTTGTTGACTTTTTCGTATTTCTAAAGAATATATTTGTCACACCAACTCATTGAAATAAATATGCAAATTTGTATAAATTAGAGTGGGTTGAATTTTTCATTGGAGAAAAATATATTTAGTTCAAGAAAATTTATTAAACAATTCTGCCCTAAGACAATAATGATTTTCAAACCTCTGAAAGTCGACTATATTTCTGTTTCACGACTAGAATATCGATGGATTCTATAACCTAGCAGAAGCAGAATATTTTGTTTAGTATTTCTAAGCGTTGAATTAATATGTAATTCGCCATATAGCGACATTCTCGTGATGCTCTCTGGCTGCTTTCTTAGCGTGTGGCCAATTCAGCGCCACTTCCTACTCTTAATCTGATTCAGTATAGGCTACTCGTTCGTTAGACGCCATAGTGCCTCGTTGGAAATAGTGTTAGGTCAGAATATTCTACATATGATCCTCAAACACTTGTTGACGAAAGCTTGAAGTCTCTGCGTGATTTAGTTCGAAATCAGCCATGCTGTGCTTCCATACAGTAGCGTCTGGAGACTTGTGAATTTGCCTATACTGATTTTAGCCAGCCAAATGCTGCTCTTGCTTTGCTCAATCTGCAGTTAGTATCCACTTCAGTTCCTTCGTCTGTTGATATGGTGCAACAGAGTTAGTAGAAGTTTTCGACGAAATCAATCGTACAGCCGTCAATCATTATATCGCTTGTATTGGAGTGATTGATTCTCATGGCTCATATGGAATATAATGGTTCGATTCTCTTCCACCCCTGAATGAATGGACAAATTGCATAGGTAACAATATTTGCATTCGGAGGAAATTTTGTATATTTGCCGAAAAATATGCTAAAGCATAATCGTCGCTCCTTTACACACTGCATTGTATATGGATTGACCATAAGAGAGATTGCTTTGCGAAACAATATGAAAATGTCAATCTACTTTGAACTATCGAAAGGTTTAAAATGTCTACTAGTCCAATGCATTTATCAGCGGTTTTTCAGGAGTTTTCAGCAAATGTTTTTTTCTATCGAACATTTTGATTCGCCCTAGTACACGTACATGTGCATGCTAGAAATATTGTGGAATTTTTTTTTTTTTTTTTGTGTTCAATTTCACTCAATCTAACGTGAAAGTAGAATATTTGCAACCACACACAAAATCGTAGATATTTTCATTCAAACGCACACACACACACACACATACATAAACACATACTTCCACTCACGTGCACATGCTGTTTTCTGTGCTTTGGCAGAGTGAATTATTTCATTTAAAGTGCAAAATAAATGTTGTTTTCGAATTTACGATAGCAAAATGAGAAAGATTTCTAAAATAAATCTTGTAGATTTTTTGAACGAAAAACAAAAAGAAAAAAAAAAAAAATGAAATTTAACTAAGAGAGGATGAAAAGAAAGAAAAGTTAGTATGTGTGGATATATATGTATGGTAGTATGGGAGATAAGGAATGAATAGAGCTGGTAGTAGGTAGTAGAGGGAGAAGAGTATAAGACGAATGATGATGAAAATATACATATATATATATATAGAAGTTAATTTAAAATGCTATGAAGCGTGGTTAAAATATACATTATGGCATTTCAAAACAAAAACAATAACAACAGCGCATATATGTATATTGTAGAGGGGGTTAAAATACAAACGGATAGATAAAAACAAGTAAATCTATAAGATTAAGCAAATGTTGCCAGACATGAACATACACTCTCTCACACACATACACATAATATTCAAATCAACGTATACGAAGAAGCAATGCCATATAAATGCATTTCAGCATTTACGTACAATTTTATGGAACAATATATATATTGTATATATAATATATTTTGTATTCACGAAAAAATAGCAGAGTATTCAAATAAAGCTACAAAATGCGCCACATTAACTCACATTTATCCATATTTGATGCCATGTATACAGACTCGTACGCTTAAACAGCGTTATATTGCGTTATGCTGATGATAATGTCGATGGTAGTATGTAGTATGAAAAACGAGAGCGAGACTGAAAACGAGACAGAGACGAGATATACAAAAGAAAAAGAAAAAAAAAGCATCGTCATTGTCAGTATAAAAACGAACATGGAAAACGTGATATTTGGAAAATTAATGCTGAATTTTTCTGAGGTCGACAACGTCAACGACAACGCCAACTATGATGATGATGTGCTTCATCCGCAAAAATTCAAAAGAAATACGAAAGTATAACTAAAGTTGAAGAAAACAGCAAAACGAGATCTTTCTTTACGTCTTGTTAGTTTCTAAAATAAAAAAAAAAAAAACAAAACATATGCATATACACGCACAAAATACATAAATGTACGCACGCAATACTATGAAATCAACCAGTCAACCCGGTCGTATACGTGTTCTCAAGATGAAATTTATTTATACGGGCATATGCAGACAGTATACCGAACGGGTACGTTTACACAAGCAGACTTATCAAGAAAAAGCAAATGATTTTGTCTTTTAGTTTTGACACTCGTTTATTATTTAGTATTGTTGTTTTTGTTATTATTATTATTTTTGTTCTACTTTCGCATATTCATATATTATTTATTTGTAACGTAAACATTTTTGATTATATTTATTTATTATTTACATTTACTGCAAATAGTCTCTACACGCATACAGTAGACAATTCCTGACAAAAGCATCGAAAATTCGATTTTTAAGCAAGAGGGATAAAGCAAATGAAGGATACAAAGTATGTTTGTATGTATAAGAAATAGTTGATTGTATGATAATAATGGCAAACAGATGTCAATGTGTACAATACAATATCTTTAGTGTTAGTCTAATACAGAGCATATAAGTATACATGTAGTATAAAATCTAGAATAAACAAGACAAAGTGACTGAGAGAGATGGAGACCACAGTGCACTTTAACACGCGCAGAAAACCTATTAGCATTTATTTATAATTTGCTTATAGATAGTAGTTGGAATGAATGCGCAAGATATGGATATAAGTATTATGTAATGTAGACTATATGTAGAACAAGAATACCTACATATCCTCTAGGCAATCACTCTACTTAGTATAAAGCGAAACGATGTTAAACTGTACGTATTGTATGTATTGTCTTTTAAAATATACATATCTGTGTATAATAGCACATACACTATATATATGTATATATGAAGATTATAATAATATTATATGCATTATGAATTTTCCATTATAAGCATATTATACTTGAGCACATACATAC
The DNA here is from genome assembly GCA_963854835.1 of Megamerina dolium. Taxonomy (NCBI): domain Eukaryota; kingdom Metazoa; phylum Arthropoda; class Insecta; order Diptera; family Megamerinidae; genus Megamerina; species Megamerina dolium. Next base: position 54,361,799 of record OY978529.1, read on the forward strand.
TTAATATCATACATACATATTTAATATTATATGTGCTGGGTATTTTTTTGCTTGATATCTAAGATCTGGTGTGGCGATAGTTTTTAATTTTTGTATGCTTAGGTTATGATCAAATTACGTAATCTTTAATGGTATAATGGCATGTTAGAACCATTTGCAAAAAAAAAAAAAAGTATTATGAAAATTTCATCAATTTATTGTTATGATCATATCACAAAAATCAGCGCAATATTTATTTATACAATTTTTTTTTTTTGTAATAATGAAGAAACTACTATTTTGAGAAAATTTTATTACCATTTCATTTCAAAAATTTTATTCATGCCTTTTATTGATTTAGTCAAGGATGTGTTGAGTATTACATGTATGAACTCTTTTAGTATTGGGAAAATCTTAATTTTAGCCGATTTTGTTCTGTCTTTTAACGCGGTAACTACCGTATATGTATATAGAGCCATCTAACTGAAAAATGGTAAATAAAATTATTTTTACCAACTAATGGAGTAGTTCGGGATTACGTGAAACTAATGAAAACCAAATTTACCTCCTGTATTGAATGAGGTTTATTACACGTTGCGCATGTGCGTTGTCCGTAAAGTTAATATATATATTATATAATATAATATAAATTTATATTAAAAAAAGAAAAAAAAAATTAATTGATTTATTACAAAATGATCATAATCGGATAAAAACAACGACTACCTTCCATATAGAAGTATGTTGTTGAATGTATGTTTTCAAACTTTACACTCGAAAATATAAAGGTATCACGTCGAATATTGGTACAATTTTATTAACTAATGTATAAAATATGCCAAAAAGGGATAGTAATCACATGAAAATTACGCCCATTTTGGATTTGATTGCAAACATTATCCGACAATGGATCATTGCCATTAATATATGTAGCCATCGAGGCTACGGAGAACATATTGGTTTATAAATATATTTCATATATTTTAGTATATTTTCTGAGAGATTTCCACTAGGAGAAAATTATTTAATATACAATATAAATTATATAGAAATTCTTAAAAATTTTGAATAAAATGTAGTACTTCGAAAGAGAAAAACGTAGATGTAAATTGAATAATTCTGAATAAAAGTGACCCCATTCATTTTGAGATACGTTTGTTTGTTTTGCATTTTCAGACTATTTGGAGTTAATGAACTTTCAGCATAGGATAATGTGTTATATCATCAGTTTGGTTATTTCAAGAGCATGCAATTAGCAATTCTTTCAAGGGGGAAAAAAACCAAAACAGATTGCTAATAAATCGTAATCAAAAAGTTATGCGAATAAGAGTCTTGACATTGGAAATAAGTTATCCTTTAGTACTGTCAAAATTAAATACTCAAAGCAATACTTAGGATACCCTTATATTATATATATTTTTTAATGACTTGGTTTGACTCAAAATTTAATCAACGAACACATCAAAACTAAAAATTTGTTTATATATCCGGCCAATTAGGTATTTCAACGAAATTAGTCATTGTTATTTAAATGACTTCTAGTATTTTATTGCCTTAATCGAAATAAAGAACAGACTGCCAAGAAAGCCCTCCATCTGCTTACACTCATTAAAGTGCCACGCAATAACATCGCTACGGCAGATCTTGAAATAGTGCTCCAATTTGCTCAAGAATTATTACAACATGATTCAGCACAATATATTTGAAGTTCAATGTGAATATCGCTGTATTATTGCTTAACTGTCGAACTTTTATAATAGAGTGTCAGGAAAGACCCATTTGCGTATACTCATTAATGTGTTACACAAAGATTTTAAAATTGAACCTATATTGTCCTAACAATTAGTAAACCATCGTCAGCTCAGTGTAATATTATATATTGGAAGTTCAATGTGACTATCGCGAGTATATAAGCTGCAACTGAGAAAATCCAATTTAAAATGAAAAAAATTGTCACTAATTGGTTGTTAATGTTGAAATGCAAACCACAGCATTCTATTAAAGTAAATCTATTTCAAAATCAGTAATTAAAAGAGTATAGGAAAATAAATAGTGTAACAACACACAAACTCGTTTGAGAATTTCATTAATTCTCTCAGTGTATACATTTTTCTATTATTGAAACATTTTGTAACCACAAATATATCAATGGATGACATACACAATAGAGATTTGGTTTTCTCTATTCAAATATTTAAAAAAGTATCACTGATTGGTAAAAAATCATCCATAAGTATTATATTTGTATTGTTAATACATATTATATTCCATTTGTCATGAATAATAAACAAAAAGCATTTTCTAAAATAACAAGATACACTTTACGACAAATCCATTAATCCATTAGTTTTTCTTGCAGTCACATCACATTGTTTACGCTATTAATTTTTCGTATGTAATCTTCGCCAATTTAATAATTGAATTTTGTATTTGAGATTTCAACACATATTGATTTTCTCTTACTGATTGCCTTTAATATCATATTCCATCTTTGTGTTATTTGTTTTGTCAAATTACAATAAACACTTATGCAATGAGGTGACACATTAAATATTTACAAATTTGTCAGATTATTTCTAAATTTATTGCATTATTTATTCAATATTTTTTCGTACCCACACACACACACACTACACTCACACACACATATACAATTTATGAATATATTATTGTTGTTGCTTTTAGGCAAATATGCACATATACTTTTACATACAACCAACACATATAGAATACATTAAGCTTAAGCTTGCTTGCTTTTTATTGTCCAGAGCAAAATAAAAATGACAAAACAAGAAGGAATAAAAATAAATACAAGACATGAATACAAAAGGAAAATAAATCTTCACCGTTGTCACATAAGTACATATGTATGTAGTTACAATATTTTGTAGCTTTGCTTACTTTTATTTGGACATTATATGTCTTGTGATCAAGCAATGATAATCAGAATTGTTTCACTGTGTTTATGTGCTAGACACTTAAAGGCGTTAAATATTGATAGGGGAAAAACTCTGGGCAAACCGTTGTGATTAAAATGCACAATTTAGAAAATCGCGTAGATTAAGCGTTTTAGGTACCGTTTCCACTGAAAGATTCTCCGCTACTGAATTCAATGTTTTACACAAAGGATGCTCTATTCCATAACATATTTCTTCATCACGTTTGTGATGTAGTCTTAGCATTGGCATTGCATCAGCATCGCATCAGCATCAGTTCAGAGGGCTCCTTTGTCATAAGAATGAAAGCTTTCTCTCTGCGTGAGATAATTTGCTATAATTTCTCTCGTTTTTGCATCAACGATTTCTCATTTTGTGAAAATAGTGGGAAAATCATCTCCATGTTATATTTTGTTTTCTGCAAACAGCTGATTTCTGCAAATTCTATAAACTGTTCTAACTGTTTTACTATTGTGCCGCCGCCATCGTTATTATTGTTATCGTTTTTGTTGTTGTTTGTTTTCTGTATTGCTCTTAACATGATGATGATGCGCTCGCACGTGTATTTATCAACGAAAAGCTTTTTTGTATTGATTTATTTTTTGTTCATCTCACCGAAGTACGAGTGAGCAGGTGGCTGCTGGCTGATAATGGGTGATGGTTCAATTGAAGTTTCTCTTGATTTTGTTTGATTTCATTTTGGCGGTGGCGCATGTTATTGTATGAACGCGAGTTTGAGTTTGTTTACATTTACTCTATGTACATAGTAAGTATGTATGTATGTATGTATGTATGTACCACTTAAACAGCCGTTTAAGTGAAAGCATTTTGAGCATGTCGTTCATTTTTGCTACTATTGCTGCCACTGCTGTTACTTCTATGTATAACTTCTCAGTACGCAATACAAACATTATAATTTTCTGTGGGGGTTTTCTTTTTTTTTTTTTGTTTTTTTTGTTTTTGCCTTATTAGCAATTTTTTGGGCTATTGTTATTCTGATGCTGCTTGCTGCTTGCTGAAGGTATGAAGTGAGTGGCAGTGGTAGTGTGGTTTTCGTGGTAATGTAAACTATAATATACGTTTCTTAATGTTGGTCGACCAACTCGTATACCGTATACTATATATTTGGTTAAAATGTTGAATTGGTAATGGTACAAGAAAACAAAGGCAATAAATGCTTGAATGCTTCCACTTTTTATCTTAACTTGTGTTTAAAATCTTTCAATAACAGTAGTTGAATTGTTTTTCATATATAATACATATAGATAATTCTCTCGCAATGAATTCGGTTTGTTGTTAAGTATGTTCAATATTATATAATTTTCATTTTCAAGAGATATTCCAACAATAAAAAAGAAAAAATAACCAAAGAACACAATCATTATCGATATCAGTCGGTATAGTCAATGACTTCGAATACATTTTAATTACTGATGGAGCGAGAAGCAGTGAAGCATTTGAAACAGCTTAATTGCAGCAACGACATTTAATAAGTGCCCCTTTTATGTTGTGCGATATTACGTGATTGTATCTTAATTATTATGTTCAAGGTTTTTGTATATTGGATATTACGCAATATAGTTTTTGTTTTGAATTTAGATATTGGCTAAATAAATATGAATTTTCATATACAAATTTTGATGATAATTAAAACAACGTAGCACGTGATTTTGGTGAAGGTTAGTAAAGTGACACTCATGTTAAAACTTGAGTAAAACATATCGGTTATTTAGATAAAAACAAAAAACATTTAATTTTACTACAAGTGTTTATGTGAAGGAAACAGCTACAGAAATTTATTTTGCTTTATATATAAATAAAATAAGTATGTAGCACTTAAAGCCACGAAGGGTTCTTTAGCCGAGCTTATCTTCCATTACTGTTGTGCGAGTTAATTTTATTAGTTAATTATTAGTTAATTAATCAATTTTATTAGTGATGCGAAAAAACGAAACAATTGCCGTTATGAATCCACGATCACCGTCGTCGAAGCAAAAACTTGAAACAGAAACGTGCAAAAGACAACAAACCGCATATGTTTGAGGCTGACTGCAGCGCACAGTGCACAGGGTGGCCTAAACATCCCGGCCCCCTTGCACGAGTGCAACATTAAGGTCCTTTCGGAGCCCGTCCAGAGTCTTCGTTGCCGTCTCTAGCAAATCGCGGGTTTGTCGTACTCTTGTTCGAAAACCGGCGCCCGTTTTTCTGATGGTGCGGCTTCTCGGCTCGATACCGGGTCGCTCTTTAGGTTTGCCAACCTTTTTTTGCTTCCGCTTTGGAGACTTCTGCGGTTGCTGCGGAAGCCGGGAAGCAGCACTGGGCCTGGATTTGGACATCTTCCGACCCCGTGTTGGACGTGGACGTCGTGTTGTCTCCGCTGGTGACGCACGAATAGTTTACGCTGAGGTGGCTGTATTACCCGAAAACAGCGAAATCAGCACGGCTGCAACGCGGATGTGAGTATCGACACCGCGATGCAGCTTTAAAATTCAACCAAGACGCCACTCGTTTTGGGGAAGTAGTTCGTTCTTTATATCAACGAATTCTCCTTCTTGAAGTTCCCACAATGGGTGTTTTCATTTGTAGCTTTTGTGTAGATCCTTCAGACACTCTTCTTTCCATCGACGTCTGAATTGGTGATGTAACACCTTTCGCTTTTCCCAACAGTTAACCACGAAGAAAATGTCCTGAAGTAAGAGAATTAAGTTCTGAAGAATCTTAAAATAGGGGAGATAAAGGTCGTGAGTTGAGTATACCCTCTATCTTAGTGAGCAAGGTAGTAAATTCTTCAAAAGTAAACTTATGCTTCCCGGCCACCTTCTTGAAATGAGTTTTAAATTGAGTGGCAAACTGTTAATGCCGGAAGAATTGCCAATCGTTTCCGACAGGTGGGTACAGATGGAAAGAAAAATGTTTTCGATACTAAATTTGTAATGCTTCAGCCAGGGATTGAACCCACGACCTACAGATCAGAAGGTCAACACACTAACCACTGAGCTATCCACTTATATATATCATAATTACATCTCACCTTAACCAAAATTCAGAATTTTATATTGGATGAGTTAGACAATGCTGGTCTAAGTGTGTTCCTGAATAAGGGACGGTCATTCCAGCTTAGTAGTATTTATACGAATAGTTATGAGGTATATCATTGCATATAAATAAGAAAATTACATTATGTAAAAACCAATTTTATATTTTATGAAATTTCAAAGTAAACGTCGATGTTAGTGCTAAAAATAAAAATGATAAAACCAACGTCCCACTGTTGGTATGTACAATATATGAACGAATTAATATATTTGAAGTTAATTAATGTTGCCTGAAAATAAGTTGAAAAAGCTAACAAGTATGTCTATCTTTAATATGTTATGTTATCATAAAATTTACATAGAGTCCTCACTTTACAAACCTTATGCGCATACATAGAGCGTCCTGTAAATGGAGTAGACATCACTTAAGAATGTATATGGTACTCATATATGGTACTCATATACATACACCTACAGTTAGCTGTAGCTGTTAGTAAGGATAGCAAAGCTAAGCTGTGCATCAAGTATATCATTGGATTTAAGGTATAAAATGTGGCATTAAAATTAAGACATTAAGCGCACACATGCATGCATATGAATATTTAACGTATGGCATCATCATTGAGTTATATTTTATATGAGCACATTTTTTGTTTGTTTGTTTTGTATTCATTTTTATGATAAAAGTTTTAAGCCATTTTACAAATTTGTATTATAAAGGGACAAAAAAAATAAAATTTGTTTTATGTATGTATAGATGAATACATATATATATATACTCATAAACATATTTGGCTTTGTTTTTGATGTTTTATGCTTTGATGAGTGGCAAAAAAAAAAAAAGTAAAGAAAGAAAATAAACAATATGAAGAGAAGCAACCAATTCAGAATACCAATTTTAATTAGTAAAGTTGATAAAGATGTAAATGTGAGTAAGTATTAGATAAATGTGTGTATGTGTGTGTGTGTGTTTCTATTTCTGAATTTGCCATTAACATGAGATTTTAATAAAAGAGAGATTTTATAGTGATGTTTTGTAGTAAATGTACTTCTTTTATACATATTCAGCAATGTAAGCATATGTGGCATAAGTATATCTGAAAACATGAAAGTTGAATATACTTTACTCGTACATATATAATCATTTTGCATTTGTAATATTAATTTATAGAATAAATATAATTTGAAAATAAATATATGTAGTTTTTTGTGTTTAGTTATTTGTCGATTTTCAGTTGATTTTAATTTCATATTAAGATATCGAGATTATGGGTAAGTTTGTTCAGAAAATATATTAAAAAGGTAAAACTAATAGCAGTAGAACTTACAAATTACTCTTGTATAGGCGATTGCTGGGGAGGTATGGGATTGTGTGTCTATTTTCAAGGTTTTTTTCATTCATTTTATGTGGTAGCCCCTTAGGGTGTGCAAGAAGTTGGATACATGGAGGAAATGTCTTTCTGAAAAAATAAATGGAATTGTTCTTATTATTACCCATCAATGGGCTCTTTTGAGATGGTAAGAGCTTATTTTATAAAAATTTCAATTTTTGTAGGGGAACTCCCTTAAGGGCTGGATATAGGTGAAAATTATGATTAAAAAAAAACGAGTTAAGAAAAGAAAATTAGCAGGAACAGTTTATAAATACAATTGACCCCTCTAGGGCCAACCTCAGAGTGTGAAGGGAACCAATTTTTTGAAAACACCAATAACGAGTGGAAATAGAGTGTAAGTATGTTGGGGAGGAAAAGAATCATTAGGGGTCAGGCATATATTTCATCCCTCTAGTGGTGATACTTTCAGCTAAAATTATAGGAAAAGAAATGAAAAAGGCTGTTTTTTCTAACTTCAGACCTAAGTAATACATTGCACATCGATAATTGTCTATAGAAACTATTTCCTTTGTACTTTTTGCTTCGTAACGGCTTTGTGAAAACAATCTTTGTTGCTGGCTTATAGAGGCTACTATCTACTACTACTAACTGTACTATCTATTCTATAATCAATAATCTATAAAGGTTGTGGATTTTTTTCCCACAGGCCAATTGTAAGCGTTATTTTATTATGGAATCCTTATAGAACCAAACACTTGCATTTAAACCTTTTGGAAGTACAAATTATTACTTGGAGGCTCACGATCGATTTAATTGAACATCAATTTGGACGATTTTGTAGTTTTTTTAAGTAAATCGAATATTTCTAGCCTAAGAGAAGTAGAATCTGCGATCACTTAAATGCATATAAACATATACAACCACATAACAGTATAGTAGTGTGTTATAATAGCAGCGATGTAATAGAAACTCATGTTGTTAGAAGCCTAAAGTACAGATCTTCGTTATATTGACGAAATATTTTACTATAAATTCGGTTGTTTTAAAACACTTTTTCGTCATTATGGCAAAAAAAAAAAAATTTTTATTTTTATATATTTGAACATATGCACTTGCAAAAAGTTTCCACCATTAATTCATTCAACAGTAATAACAACATTGTAGTTTGATACACGAATCTCTTCGTGAAAAAATACATATGTATTCTACATTTATATGTCACTGGCATGGTTTATTTCATTCATATTTTTGCAGTTTTTTTCTTTTTTTTTCTTCTCATATTTACTTCATGCCATAATTGACTTCCTTACGGGTATTAAAGCAAAACGTTTCACTATTTTTCAACTTATGCTTAATTTGTAGACATATTCATATTATATCTATCTGTCTATCTATACATATGTAGGTAGTGTAATTCCATACGTTTTGTATTTTCTATCATACAACTTGTAATCTGCTGCAGGAAATGTGCATACAATGATACATGTAGAACAAGAATATACGAACCCAATCAGTATTTCCGTTTCTGGTTGTTAACATATGTACATATGTATATATGTACATATGGAAATGTATGAGTAATGTGTTTATGTGTGTGTGTGTGTGTGTGTGTTCATGTGTGTTTCTGTGTGAATGTTATCATATTCATACGGAAATAACTGACAAAAACAGACAAATGTGAGTACTGTCTGTGCTTGATGACAATAGCGAAGGGTTACATTCATATATAAAATTGTACATATATATAGTATGTATATATTGATAATAAACACAACAACAGCATATCAATTGTCATAGTAACAATTGTAGTGCAATTGAAATTGTATTTTGCATTGGAACTGACATATATATTTTCATATACATATTTACATAGATTGTTGTTGATGTCTAAGAAATGGAATCGACATGTTTATTTGAAGAAGCATATTCGTTTTAATGCTCGTCTGATAGCTTAATACTTATTGTACATATATGTACCCTCAGGACTGATATGTCTCTTCAATAGAGCAATATTAGAATATTTTCTTTTAACCTATAAATATATTTTTAAAATAATAACATCAATCCGGTAACATGTCTTTATATATAATACAAAAAATTTTAGCATACTTGCGAGAGTGGATCAATGTTGGCAAATAAGCAAAATAAGTAAAACATATTTTTTTTTGTGTATATTAAATTTTAAATGAAGAAAGCATACTTTTTCGTTCATATTAAATTATATTTCTCATCTTATTTTCATCGATTTTTGTCTTGCAAAAATATAATTCTATTTTTTCAATTAACCAGCAGGCTTTAATATTGACGCTTTTTATTGACCTGTTATTGTTTTTCCTTTTTCAAGAAGACAAATAAATGTGCAATGCCTTCCGACAAAGAGAAATTCAATTAAAAATGTAATTCTTGTAGGGGAGTCCCCTTAACCGATTGTGATAGGGGGATAGGGGATACGTTCGTTCTATTTACAGGCGATTTGTGTCCGGCTGTGGAACTATTAGTCGGTTTTCGACTAAAAATAAAGAAATATTCACACAAATTGCTTTCAAAACAATTGCTTATAACTTGACTATAAGTTCATTCATAAATTTTCTTCATCGATACCCTGTTTGAAAAGATCGAGTTTTATGCAAAAGAAATAAATATATTAGAATTTTTACCGTTCATATTTTGCCGATTTATTTTAATAATTTGCGATAACTATTTGCGATTTTGTCCCATTGCATATAAAATGCTTGACATCTTGAAAATATTGTTAGTAATATTTGTTAGTTTGTTGAATTATTTTCATTTTAGAATTTCTTGCTTATATGAGTAATATAGAGTGAAAATACTTTCAAAAAAAAATTAAATCTCGAAAATTAAGCCCAAATCCATAAAAAAAGAAAAATGGTCGCATCATGGTCGTGGTTGATCACAAAGAATACTCAAATAATTTGTTTTCTTAACATATTTGCCAATGACTTTAGAGCGTAAAAAATTTGATTTTGATTATATTATTTTAAATATAACTTTCAACATAATAACATTATTATTTTGTATTGTAATGTCAACATGTGTTTATTACATGGAAAATTTAACATTCCGCAAAGTCACAACTAACTAACATAATACATATTACATATTACATGTACGTATAATCTTATGTGACGTAGCATATTTGTAGCCTAATTGAATTTCCACGTATGCTCAACATATAGCTACAGAAGTATGTACATGTGTACATCTACCTGGTGGTATAGTATGAGCATATATGTAAAAATATATGTAGTTGAGTAAATAGGAGTATGTACTTGAGTATCGTTATATTACAGCTGTGCATGCCGTACATTAATATGGTTTGTTTGCCATTGAAATAAATTAAAATTGTAAATTGTTTTACTCAAATCATTTTATCACTCTTAATTTGTGTAATTAGTACGATTTCGCAATTTTTATTTGTATCCTTCTCACTGTGTTGTGTCATGTTTTTACACCATCCTTACATATATGTACATTGTTCTCATGTACGTATGTATGTGGATTTGTATATTGAATCTCAAGTGGATTACGTACAATTTGTTTTAGTTACACATCATCTCATGCGGTTTTTAACCCCTCACATATACACATTCATTTACAGTATACTACTGTATGTGTGGGTGTGTAGACTAATACATGTGCTGTACATATATATAAGCAGATTTCCATTGTACCTATCAGTACCTATCAGCTTCATTACTCGCTATGTGGTTCTATTGCATACGTATGTATGAATAGTGAAGTACACCGTGAACCTTCGTTATGCACAAAAGGGCGTACTAGCATGGTGTAGTGTAGTACCTATTTCGTATTAAGTTGTATGTTTCATTTTTCACTCTTTAAATTTTTGTTTCTTTTCACTAAACTTGTATCACACTCTTCATTCCACTCTGTGTGCTCTGTGTGTGTAATTCTGATATGGTCGATGTGATATCTATATGCATGTTATATGTACAAGTACATAACTGTCTCATGGTGCGCGTGTGTGTCAACTTTAGCCTACTTCATGTGGTTACAAAAATGTCAGGTAGACATATACACATATGAGTTGGTACGAGTACATATTTCGCACATGGGGTTAGATGATAACAGTAAAGAGGCAGAGCGAAAAAAATGAAAAAGTATTTTGCACGGTGTCAAACTTTTTTATGGCTGCATATATACTCGCATGTGTGTGTGTGTGTGTGTGTGTGTGCGTTTATGCTTGTCAGTCTATTTCCTGAGTTCCAGATAACACATTTATTCACGACAAATTATTCCCTATGCATGTTAGTTAGTACGAGTATATAGGTAGATGTATCTACTTGAAGAATTGCACATTGAATGCATAACAACGATACATGATAATGATGATGAAACGTTCACTAGTTGGTTGTTGGTCGCTGCTTTTGTAAAGCTCTGTTGTTAATTAAAATGCCATCAGGTTGTTATATACGTATGTATGTATGTATGTATGTATATATGTATGAGAATAAACGAAAATAGAAAATAATTTTTTTATTATACGTTTCGTTTTAATAGAATTTTTTTTTGTTTTTGCAGACACATTTCTATTTAAGCCTCTCTGGCAAAAAAAAAAAAAAATGAAATGTTGAGGTTTATGAAATTTTTATTCCTACGCCTGTTCAAATCAAAAGCAGTTCACAGAGAGTAGATAATATATGAAATGTGCTGATATTAAAAGGATTTCAGCTATGTTGAATGACAGTAAGACGTGTAATTGAACTTTGTGCAGAAGATATGAGTATGCAAAGGAAATGATATATTAAATAGATTTCATATATGCGGTACAGGTTGATCCAACTTTAGTTTTATGGATTCTTTTACAATATTGTAGTGAGTGGTAAATTGGGAAAAAATAACATAAAAATCCTACATATGATTCTATACTCCAAAGTGCAGAACTCTTGCGATACCATTTCTTCTGAGATTTGTCACGAACGAATTGTCGAATATTTTGTAGAGCTTCAAGTTCATAGACTCGGCTGGGTACTAAATTGTCTCTGCACTTTGTGCACATAAAAGATCCTTATTTTGTGATTAACTTCTTTATTATTGAAAAAATACGAGTTAATTTTTAATAATGACAAAAAGTCAAAAGGGATGAGACCTATTATATTAAAATTTATTTAACTTACCGTAAAATTAATTAAACTATATTTGCGCCAATGGGGTTTCAGACAAAGTAATTCGTTATCGTGCGACTTCGTCAATCATATTATGGAGAAAATAATTCGAGCTGCTGATCTACGACATAAGGCACTTCAACAAAAGTGTCATGCTGTTAGCTTGCATTCTCCGAGTTGGATGAGAGTCGTGTCGAATGGGTTTCACGGTGAACGAGGGCAAGACGAAGTACCTAGTATCAACACACAAAGAGTCCCGGCGTCTTGGACAGCACGTCACTGTTGATAACTACGCTTTTGAAGTAGTGAAGAACTTTATCAATCTTGGAACTAGCATTAACAGCAGTAATGACGTCAGCCTGGAGATATTACAAAGGATCACTCTCGCAAACTGGTGCTACTTTGGGCTAAGTAAGCAATTGAAAAGTTGGACCCTCTCTCAAGGAACGGAAACCAAACTCTAAAAGTCTCTCATCATGCCTGTCATTACATATGGTGCCGAAGGTTGGACAATTTCCACCTCAGATCAGAGAAAGCTAGGAGTTTTCGAGAGAAAAGTCCTTTGGACATATTTGCGTTGATGGCGAGTATCGAATAGGGTACAACCATGAGCTTTATGAGCTGTATGTATGAGCTATAAAAATAAATAAATATGTTGCACTTAATGCCCGAAGGGCTCATTAGCCGAGCTTCTCTTTCATTACTGTTGTGCGTGTTAAAGTTTGGACAGTATTAGAAGGGACCTACTTATTTTGGCTGGTTCCGAACGGCAGAACTCTTGCGACATCACTTTTTCTGAGCTTTGTCACAAAGTTCTTTTAGAAGCTTTTTCATGGCAAGTTGTTACTGTCGGAAGAATTGCCAATTGCTTGTCGACAGGTGGGTACCGTTCGAAAGAAAAATATTTTCGATAATAAAATTGCTATGCATCAGCCGGGGATCGAACCATAACCTACAGGTCAGAAGGCCAACTCACTAACCATTGACATACTAAGTCCATTAAAATTCAACGGCTGTGCTGACTAGGTCATGTCGAGCGAATTGAAGAACACGCTCCGGATAAGAAGGTGTTATAATCAGAACCCGCTGATGGACTACGCAAAAGAGGAACTCAGGTGGAAATATCAAGTACTGGAGAACTTGTCAGCGCTTAGGATTTCTAACTGGCGCCAGCTAACCAATGCAAGAGCTGGCTGGCGAAGTATGCTAGATTCGGCATAAATCGATTTTCGGTTGTAATGACCACATAAGTATGTATACTCGCGCCTTTTCAAAATTAAACTACACAAATGTGTTGTTGGCCAACTAATCGTTCATACTACAATATAAACATACGTCATTGAAATGTCAACTGTGTACTTAAGATATCTCCAACATTGGAACATGCTGTATATATAATCTATGTGTATGTGTGTAGTACTTATGGAAATGTATGTATATATGTATTCAAGTAAATGAAGCTAGCAACCATTATAATGAGAGCTAGAAAGAAAAAAAAAATAATAATATAGAAGAAATTTCATACAATGTGTCTTTTTGTAAGTCTACTTTCTTCTTTTGTCATTGTACTGAATGAATAAGCATAGAAGCAATTCAGCTACTCATCTGGTATCTTGATAGTAGTCCATCATGCATTCATCATCATTGTATTCGTACAATATTTTCATAGTATACATAAAGCAGCAAAGTGGCTTGCGTTTAACAATTCGAAGAATAGTTCTAAATGAAAGAGTTCTTACAATGGAAAGCTTAAAAGTGCCTTACACATAGTAATGCTAAATTAAAAAGAATTTCATGCCATTGCGTTTAGAGAATATTGCAATTTTGAATAAATTCTTATGGAAGCTGAATAGAAAATAATGAAGTTGTAATCCTTATAGCAATTAATCTATAAAGTTTTTGATTAAAATATCCTATTGTAAATGATTTCAAGTAGGATTCTGACAATGTTTGGAATACACATGCCCATAGCAAAAAAAACCAAAAAAAAATTCTGATCGAATGATTAATGTTGAATGAATTAGTCTCATGTTGCGATAATATCAAAATTTCGACATTTCCAATATAAATTCATTCGACATTAACACAATACATACCTTCAACTATTGCCAATTATTGTTGTTATTTTTCAAATGCCTATTTTTGTTGATATTGCCTCAAAGAGATAAATAATAATTAACGTCAAATATGCAATAGACAATATACCTGTATAAATTCTTAATGCACAACTCTATGAGTTGCAATCACATCAGCTAATTTTAGTCTTCACGAACCTCTATGTTAGGTATGTTTCATCGAATGAATGAACACCGTATTCAGCGTGTGCGTAAAATTTGAAAATTTTCGAAATTCAACTTCCACTTGAGTTGACTTTAGATTGAAAGTCATTATGAACAATATGTATATCGTAGCCTGTAGATTTTAGCCAATTGCATTGTATTCTACATATAGATATGTAAAACTTTGTTGAACATGAAACAATGAGAAATCACAATTAATTGGATTTCATTTATGCAACAACTCGTTGCATACGATTAGTATATGTTACATAGTGAAAGCTATGCGTGGCATTCTAAATGTAAGTATGTACATTAAGGTGTATTCAATTGCATGGAGCAAGAAAAATGTAAAACTCAATGAAAAATATAAAATTTTTGAACATTTCAAACATTTCTTTCCAAGAGGCAGTGTAAAGAAATTCCTGATTTGGAATCGCCTACTTTTTCAGTTCTTGACAAATTCATCAATTTTGTACAGGAGCCCACTAAGAAGTATATTTTCTGGTATTTTCACGTTCATTTTGTATCCTAGATCTCATAAGAAGTGAAGAGTAAGTATGTTTGGAAGAAATATTGAGGATGTAAAATGAATGAGGGTTAATCATACACTTTACAATCGAATCGAAAATGGAAAAGAAAGCGCAAGAATCGCCTATAGAGTGATCAAATATATGATAGACCTTGAATAAATTTCTCTTCTCAACATATCCACCAAACATATTGTACTTACCTTATATTTCGATCCCATTAGGGGACTCTCATACAACCCCATGAATACTGGGTGCCTGGTGCCTCTAAAATAGCAATCCGCATGGATATACATACTCGTATGTCAAAAATGTGAGTTAAATTGGCAACCCTCTATGGATGTGTGCGTGTGTCTATGGTATATTACAATTTGATCCTACCTCATTGAATCTATGAACATTTAGTGATTTCAGCGATTACAGCTCAGTTTTTCGCACATATAGTTGAACTTATAGTAGTTACTATGTCTATGGCTCTTGTTGCTAGTAAATGGATTTATAGCAGTTATAGGTATTGGTCTCTTATTGGTGCAATGTCTGTCTGCAATGCAATCAAAAAATTATACCAATCAAAAGTGTTCAATTTTTCAGAGTTTTCCTTGTTTTGGAATGCATTCGCATTATTATACGATATGATGCTCATACCTCTATTATAAGTTGACATGGTTAGATATGTATTAACAACCATTGCTATTGCTGCGAGCTTAACAGCGATTTGCAAAATGAAGTGTTGTTATTGTTTTGTTTTTAATTATTGTTGTATCCGTGTTGTTGTAACAATTTTAATTTGCTATGTGATCGTATACAATACGATTATTATGATGGCTCTACGAGTATACCCCCTTGATCACAAAGTTCCCGGAATAACCACCGTGTCGGGCTCCCATCGTTCCAATTTGAGTTCTGTTTTTTTTTGTTAAGTTGGTACATCTGTTGTTGATATTTCTTCTAAGTATTAGCGTTATAGCTTGACATTTGCAAAAGTTACGTAGCCGAAAGTACGTAGCCATCTATATCTGTGTGTGTTGGCGATTTTTTAGAATTTTCGATCAATTTCATGCAAAAAAGAGACCATGTATCAACAACATCAGATGTACCAACTTAACAAAAAAAAAAAAAACAGAACTCAAATTGGAACAATGGAAGCGCGACATGGTGGTTATTCCGGGAACTTTTTGATCAATGTGGTAAACGCAGTTGTATATGGGTGAGTGCGTCTGAATGGCAATAAGACTAATCATGTCCAAACGAATTGATGCATACATTTTGCAATTAAAATCTGTTTGCAAGTGTATGTGTGTGTGTGTGTGTGTGTGTGTTAATTTCTTCCATTGCTATTTTTCATGATCTTGTTTCCTCGTTATGTTTCCGATTATTATTTATACCATTCATGGCATTCTTACTCTATGTCGTCGTTGTCGACGCCATCATCATCATCATCATCATTATCATCATCGTGGTAGCATCGTTCACTTGGTTTTTTGGACATACATAATTAACGAAATAAATAACTTTTAATGGTGTGAAAAACTGTTACCGGAATTCGCTATATAATTAATGTATGCTCGCACTATGTATGATTATTTCTTTCATATATACATAATATACATTAGTATGTGGTGGGTGGTCACCACTAGCAGCTTGGTAACTGCTGCTGCTGTCTGTAGTTACGCGCATATCATGAATTACAATAATGGAATGAGTGAGTAATTTTGCCTACCACTCGTTAATGTTGAAAGGGTGTACCATATGTACTTGCGTGTGTGTGTGTGTGCTTCATTTGAATATAGGTGTATTTGTGCGTTTGTTGCAACAATAAGCACCATAAAAATGAAACATTAATCTGTGGTAACGGCGCCAACAACAATAAACACTTTATTTATTTGATGCTAATGCTTAAATTTGCCTTATTTTTTGCATGTACACATTTATGTGTACTTATTACTACGATACGGGTATATATGCAAGAAAATGTATAAGAATTTCATTGCCGCTACTCATTACCTGTTATATATATGATTGCTTTCATTGTGAATGCAAGATGTTAGTCTCAGGGGTATGCTTAAAGAATTTAAATGGCCCATTTTCAAGACAGCGTAAAATTTCTTTTGAATATACACAAAAATTTCGTATTCTGAAAATGTTCATACACATTGGGGTGTATCGAAAATTATTTGCATAGCAAAATGTATGATATCAAAAATTACATTTATGGACCATGGTGAGCAAAATTGACGATAAAATTGAAGTCTTAAAGTTTATGATGTAATTTTTGCTAAAAATCGCATATAGTTTGATTTTAAATGTGATATAATTAATACGCGTTGATAAATCGTTTCCCGCAGAATAATTTCACTCACCTTATTGTAGATGTGTGTGTTTGTATGTGTTTGCGTTGTTAAATTTATAGGCAATAATGTGGAAAAAAAAGTATTAAAATATTCCTTTTCCTATTTTCATTATTGATTTTTTCTTTTTTTAATTTTATCTATTTTGTATTTTTTGACAATCTTATAGCACTTGTATGAAATGAATTTTATGAAAGATAGGAGAAGCAATTTAAAGTCTTTATATATACATTTCCTGCTAGTTTAGTGTATTAATGCACTTGAGCGGTAATTCATACAAAATTGGCGTATGAATTACCTGAATTACATGGTGTCAAATATTTTTGGTTCGACTTTTTTGAAAAGACATATACTATGAATATATACTCACATATAATATGAATCAATTTCAGTCAATCAAATATGTAGGGGAAAAATATTAAGAGCAAATGCCATTATTCATAGGCTAGAAATATTTGATTTGGTAAACAAAATTACAAAATAGGAAATTTTGTCCCTCAAGAGACCTAAATTTCAAAAAGTCAAAAGTCATCATTTCTCTTATTATTTAACCTTTGAATCTTTTCTGTAGAGCGGTCCAATATATGGCCGATCCTTATTCTTTTTCTCCTCCTTTACAAGAAATATATTTTCATGAAATTTGTACTCTCCTTTTCCTATATATGTCTAAGGAGGGGTAAAATAAATGACCAAACCCTCTTCATTTTTCTGGAAGTGTATTTTACTCTCGGAATTACGGTAGTAAAATATGTAAAGGTAAAATATCTGACCAAATCCTGTATAATTTTCCATAACAATATTTTTTTCAAAAGTAGCGAGTATACCAAATGAGCTTGAAAACGATTGAATATGTAAAAATTATTTCATAGCTGTCCAAGAATCATCTCTCGAAGGCTGCTCTCTAACTCCAACCCATATTAATGAGTTGTTTTTCCTCAATATTTTTCTTTAACACACTTACCTCCCATCTTCACTGTTTAAAGGTGCTGCGACACTACAAAGTGAACGAAAAACTCATGAAAACTGACAAAAACCGCACAGCGTCATACTTCAAATATCAACAATGACCAATTTGAACGTTTCTACGTTCTCCTGTAAGATTTGGAAATTGTCGCTTATGACATTTTGACCCGCTCTACAGCCTTTGGTCCAGTTCTATTTGAATTTACCGCGCACAATAGGGCTAGAAGAACATTCTGCTTTGGTTCTTCGGAGTTTTTAAGATTTTTAACAAGACGATACTTGTGGAATTTTTTCCATGACATTATGTATTCATGCTATTCATCAGAAATATCATATATCAACGTATAAATACTTCGCGTACTTACAAAAATTATGTTTACACTCAAGTGTACTTGCATATACTCATATGTTTAAATATGTGCTCTTGTTTCTATATTTGAAATGTTTTCGACCAAAGCCAATTACTTTATTAGCATTACTGGTGACGTTGACGATGATGGTCTCGTGTTTTTTAATTTTTTTGTTTTTTTTTTTGTTGAAATTCTTCACTATTGCAAAGCAAAAGTTTTTAATTTAAATCAAGGTTCTTATTATACTCTGGTATATAGTATGTATGTACGATATGCATATAACTTCTGCTGTTGAGTATACATTACAGTTGGTTATAAGGTAAAAGTTAATAAACATGTGTTTTTTTTTGCTCCCACTTTTATTTATACATAACTTACATTTTGCATTTTATTTGTATAACAATTTTTTTTTTACCGTCGTCATCCTCAGCATCGTCCATATCGTCATCGTACTTATGTAAGTATGTACGAGTTCAGACATTCATACATATATAAGAACGGTAGAGAAAAGTTTTTCTTACTAAATGCAACTATGAATCGTACTTGCAATTTTCACCCTTCTCTTCCATCATTCATTTTTCTTACTTACTATATGTACACATACTTGTACATTTACATTGGGGGGCTCTGGTCTTAACGACGTTGTTAATTGTGTTGAGTGCAATTTAACGAGCTTCACGGTTACTTGATAACAGAAGTTGTTGGCATCGTCACTGATGGTTGTTTGATATTATTTGTTATTGTTGTTGTTGTTGTTGCTGCTTCTACTGCGCGCTCTGTTGTGTTAGCCAATAATATTTATGGCTGCATACTTACATATGTATGTATACAACCATATAGAACTGAAGTTGTACATACATACATACACATCATATAGAATGTAGTACATAAAATTACAAACAACAATATTGTCGATGTGCATTGATGACATTGCAATCCGACGCCATGCAATAAAATACATACAATATTTGTACTTGTACATTGCCAAAGAACATTCAATACTCTTATGTACATGCATGTGCTACAAGTACCAACTGACATATACATCCATACATAAGTAACGAGTGATGACGGCGCATGTGGTAAATACTGATATTGCTATAGAAAAGAAAAATGAAGTTACACATTAAAGAATAACAAAAATATAAATCAAGTTTTCTTTATAAAGTTATTTATTTTTCCTTGCGAAGATATATATATATATATATATATATATATATATATATATATATATATATATATATATATATATATATATATATATATATATATATATATATATTGGATGCGTATACGTATACCTGAGTCTTTGTTTATAGAAGCATACTCTACATCCGTAGTATGGTGCGTGCACTTGTATTGTAGTGATTTTTTTTGTCTGTAAAATTTGTAAGCTTATTATGATACATGTTCATTTTTCTACACTCGCATGACATGACACTCGAATGTTAAAAGGAAAAAAAAAGACGTCTTGCGTTAAAAAAAATTATATTATATGAGTATTCGATTCAGATAGCTTATATTGCCTTCAGCAATGTAAAAAAAAAAAATGTCCCGAGATGAGCAATAATACTATTAATTTCACAACACAAGTAAATAATGCAATGAGTCGATAATGTAATCTCTGCTGAATGTAAGTGTGTGTGCTCGTATGACAAGTACATATTCATATTGGTATTGTACATAGTACTGGTAGTAAGAAAAAAAAAAAATATAATTAATAATTAAAATGCTCTTCGATATGTCCAATATTATAGGCATTAAATAAATACATGTTACTTTGCAATACTATTGGGCTACAATACTGTTCATAAGATTGCGTATATTAAATGAATTTCGTATTATTAATTATTAAAAATCATTTAGACTTTTCTGGATTATTGTTATTATTTTCGCATATTCTTTTAGTTTCATACACATACTAGGAGTGAATGTAGGTAAGGTTTGGCTGTGTTACTTGTCTTTAACCTTCTATGCATGTGAACTATGGTTTACATTCAGGTTAAATATTAATTTTAGTAACGTAGGAACCTTAGAAAAATATCAGTTGAATATATTCCGGTCTTGATAATGGTTTTAAATCCTTTAGATTTTTGCTAAAACATAAATCGCGAAAGGGACTGATGGTCACAAGCCAAATAAACAGATGACGTTTCGAGCTCATCGCCGTTTAGACATATTGTGAAAATATAATTTTATCGTGTTGCGAGCCTCGAATATTTGAAGGTATCATTAGCAATTTTTGATATCTGATTGCCCAATATTGTCAACTTATTGCATTGACAATTTTGCGGATTATCATAATGATCTTTTGTGCATATGAATGCATATATTCAGTGCTTCAAATTAAAATCATTAATATAATAATATAAATTTTATTTACCCACAATAGACCACATAATATAAAGTTTTTGAAAATTTAATATCACTAATTTAATATGTATGACAAGGTGGTAGTAAAAGTACGCTCAAGATTCTGTTTTAGGTATACTTTTGCATGGTTATGTTTTTTTTTCGTCATTAGTTTTAATAGAGTTCTTGGCAAAATATGTGTACAATTTAAGCAAAAAGTTTGTCAATTTAATAATTTCCCATATAATGCTTTTGCAAAATTTTGCAATAAAATTTTATATACATGCAATATATAAGCATACATTTACATATTAAAATCATTGTGTAGAGATAAATATATTTTAAATTGTAAACAAAATTATAACTTAGTGCCATTTATGAACTCATTAAGAAATTTGTTGACGTCCCATCATCACCATCACCATCACCATCAATGATACCATCATCATCACAATCATCATCATCTTATACAGTAACAGCAATATGATTGTGATTATCATATTTGTTTCTGTTTAATGCGCCATTATATCGAAATCAATGTTTAGATGGAAAGTTGTAAAAGTAAAAGAGATCATAAAAATAAAGTTAATGTGCAATAATAACAGTTGTTTGTCCTTGTGCAATTTGCTATGCTTCTCCATGCTCACATTGCTCTTGTTTGTTTTGCACACTTTCGGGTTTAACCGAAGCAATGGCTATTATCATATAAAAATACAGAGATATGTAGAAATATGTACATTTCTATATAACATGAACTGGTAAAAATTTTCGAGGATTTTAATTACATTTTTTTTTTGTTTAATTTGATCATGAGATATGAGTATCATTTGAAATGTTTATGATAATTTCTTCATTTTGATGTTATGCGATGTCATCAAAATACTCGAAACACTTCTATAAACATAAAAAGTTTATAAATACTCTTTGCAACATTGTATATATACATGAATACTTGTATTATACCTATTATAAAATTATATGACAATGTAATTTATTATGATGCATATTGTTTTAATACTAGTAATATTGAAAATAACATAAGTTAAAGTAAATTTTAAAAAAGTCGATGCAAACCGACTTATTTATACACTACGTACGAAATAAAATATAATAAATTTTTAACCGGGAATCGTGATATTATTTGTGATGCATTTAAAACCAAAATTTTAGTATTATAATGTCAAATCTGTACAAACCTAAAAATACTATATATGCATAATTCATTAAATCGACTTAAACTGTTCTATATTGTTACCTTGTATATTTGTACTTACTACATTTGGTCATATAAATGTGCTTATAACATAACTATATAATTGTAAAGCCATATAGAGAAGACATGGTATTGTAAGAATGATAGAAAATTGTTTACAAAATTTCATGGCAAATGTCAAGGACAAATAATCACATATTTTATGCAAAATTTATATACATATGAGTACATACCATTATACTCATGAAGAAGTAAGTTAACAAAAATAAATTGTTTGTAGTTATGCAAGAGAAATTTCAATGAAAATTTGGAATTAAAAATAATATAGGTAAGTATACGAAACAAAAAAAAAAAATAAAAATAAAGTAAAAATAAAATAAAATATGATACATATGAAATAAGAATTGACCCTACAGCATTTTCAATTGTTCGAATTGTGAAGTTAAATTTTTCTTAGAAATGTAAAATTGGCAAAAAGGAAATACACACGAGCAAATTCATATGGAAAAGAAAATAGCAACCCAAACGAAAAACTTTGTAATATACTTTTGTTACAATTTAAATGAATTTCATTGTGATTCTTGTTATATTTTTCAATATTTTTCTTTCTCTTTTTTTTCTTACTCCTCTTCTATTCTATCATGCTTCTAACACACTAGTATATGCTAGTATATGTATATACAATGTCGTATATACGTATATCATAAAAAATGCCATTGGGTTAACCGCATAACAAAGCAAGCGAAGTGTGTATATATTTTGTATGAGTATGTGAATTTGTCTGTAAAATCGAATTGAAAGGGACATTGTTAAGCAAAAAAAGTGTTAGTAATTTTTTTTTTTTGACGTTTTGGAAATCTAACAAATTGTATCGTGGTTACATTGTATTGAAACTATGTATTCAAATATATTTCGAATAGTTATATGAAACTATGCTTGCACGTAAAATTCTCTTATACTAGATGTATATGCATGTATGGATGATGATTTTTCATATGGTAAAATTTATTCGTATTGATAATGGATATTCTCTGCTACCACATATTCTATAACAATATTGTGTATGCATATGTTTTTGTGCTAGCAAAACAGTAATTTCGTGAGGCGTGTGGTGATTCGTTATATGCATAATTTTATTAAATTTATCTAACTTCACATTACATATTTTAATATAAAAGTTATATGAACATTTTCAAATTTAGCTTTAACAATGTTTCTTCATCTCAAACTACATAGAATACTTGTTTCTCGTTTTTCAATCCTTAAAATGCTTAATATGGCCATAATACTTATACGTATGCGCTACAATTGTAATGAAACATGGTTATTTAACATTCACAGACTGTTGTTGGGTTATTATTTGTCATTATATATACAGTAATTGCTTTGTTGTTGTTGACGATATGTACTCGTACCTACTCGTTTGAGTATAGGCATTAGCTTCCAAAGTGGCGTATCATCAGTTTATACCATTTAGGGATATACATACTTATTGTACGTACAAAATACATATAATTATACACTCGCAACACTCGTTATGTATGTGCTGATATGTCTGAATATATGACAGAGCCCTCTAGTAAAATCTACAACTATAGGAAATGTATATAATTATCAGATGTTCTACTAAGAGTGGAGTTACACTTATATTAGGCGATTTTAAAAGGGAAACATTTTGCAGATCCCAGGAGCCCAATGTATGGAACTGATGTCTGATCAGCAACAAACCGAAGCATACATATCAAAACATCAACAAATTTTGTGCATCATCAGCTATTTATAAATTGATGGATTTTGTCGGTTTTTACTTGTTGACATCGCTTAAAACAACATTTTTTTTTTGTCGAGTCTGAATATAAATGAAGGTTAATGAGAATCTATGAGTAAGTGTGCCCTGTACTTCATTCGACTTTAGAACGAATATATGATATTTCCTTCCTAACGCTGGGATGGAATCTTCTCCTTACTTGTTCTGACTTTTAGGTTAGCACTTCATTGCTTTGCCAATGGTTGATTTAGATCATGTAGAAAATATTTGGAAGCATTTAAATGTTTCAAGGCGCCAAACTTTATTTAAAAATTATATAGCAAATTTTTACCCCATTTGTATTTGAGTTGGATGCTGATTGGGATACTTGAGAAAAGTTTTATGACGTCTCCAACACAATTGCGGAGCTCTTTGGTTCTAAAGTCAATTTTTTTTTTTACTTCCTTGAAATTTCAGAAACAACACAAATATCACATACAATACATATTTGACATATTTTACAAATGAAAACAGAGTCGCATCTAAAATATCGCTCCTAATCGGAACATAGGGCAGAAAAGAAGGTTCTCCATCCAGTCCTGTTCCGGGCCATATACCTGATTTCATGCCAAGATGCTCTAGAGCGGATCACGGCTTGTATTGTCCTTAACCATGTTTGGCGTGGGCGGCCACTTTGCCGGCTCCATTGAGGATTCCACTAAAACGCCATTTTCGCTATGTTGTCATCCTCTCTACGTAGACCAATCCAGGTCCATTTGCGTCTTTTGATTTCTGTGTTTATTGTGACGCTGTTGGTAAGTTGCAACAACTCTGCATTTGTGATGGTGCGAGGCCAGAAAACCTCTGCAATGGATTCTGAGGCACTTATTTATAAATGTCTAGATACCCGCAAATTCGTTCAGTGACCATCCAAGTTTCAGAGCCGTATAGTAATATCGGCTTTACACTGGTGTTAAAGATACGAAATTTAGACTTCAGAGACAGGAACCGCAAACGCCATACTTTATCTAATTTATGGAAGGTTGTGCGAGCCTTACTTATAGGTGCGGCTACATCCGACGTGGCACCTCCATTTTTCGTAAATTGACTACCAAGATAGCAAAATTCGTCCACGTCCTGGATGGTGACAGTTTCGCCATTGAGTTCTATGGTTAGAGGGGATATTCAATTGTTTGCATATTGTCAAAAATTTCGAGATCTTCACATCTAAGCAATTTTCATAGACAGTCTGCCACTTCGCATACAGTACGCCTAAGGGTTGAGTGTCATTTAGTAATTTCACATGAAATATCTTCATAGGAACTCACATTAATTGAGTTAAAATGCTAAATAGTACCAGTTAGTGCGTCCCTTCACTGTACTTGCTTTTGGTTCTGCATACAATTTCATCGACATATTCTTTAAATGACTGGCGTGTTGAACTATTTTTTTAGAAAAACTAAATTTTAATTTCTATACATTCAGGGTGACCTTATAGGACCGTAGTTATAGTCAAAGTTAAAATGTTCTTACTCATTCTCTCGATTCAGTTACATGTATTTTGGCAAAAGTAATTCCACACTATTAACTTTTACAAAGGGGAATCATTTTTTTTTCTGTAGGCATTTACATATTTCAAATTAACATATATTCAAATGTATGTATATTCTATAAAATTTCAAAGTATGAAATTATTAATAATGATGATAATACTTATGGTTATGTGAGAATGTTATTACTATGGAAAATTTCTATGTAATTTATGTAGAAAAGAAAACATATAATTATATTTATAAATTTTCATGCAATCGTATATTGTTATTTTTTTTTTCTTTTCGGTAATGCAAAAAATGGAAAAAAGCTTTAGAATCACAATTTTTCATATTGTGTATTACATTTAATTAAAAGTATTTAAATAAATATAATATATAGAATACTTCAGTGTCAAAGAGTATTTGAAATTGTGAGAACGATTTTCACAAATTCGTAAAGTAAATATTGTATATTTTTAAAAGATTTTCCATAGAAGTGTTGCCTAAGCAAATTTTCCAAATCAACCATAAATATGAATAATGGATATATAGCAGATTAACAAGATTACTGGAAGTAACATTAGAGTTGCATACCACATCATATTGTAAATTTAAACTGCACTATGCATTTGTATTCATATAGAAGAGGCTCACTTAGGTGCATTTGCATTTAACCTATATATATTCCAATTAAAAACTGGCCTTTACAACTGACCAATTAATCAAGATTTTTCTTTGTATTTCTTTCATTTCATTACGTACCTTTACATACAACCTCTATGCAATATAATATCACAATACTTCAGCAATGTTAATTAAGATTCTTAAGAGATTATTCTTTATACTCTAGTCTATGCATTTTTCATCATACTATAATTAGATAAAAAGAGGCAGATGAAATGCTAATGCAGTGTAATATTCGCTTTATTATTGAATCTCCATTTTCATATTTGATTAAAAAAAATATATTATTACTATTTTTTTTTACAATGAGATTTTTCTGATGAGTTTTATACAATACTTAAGTACTTGAAGTTAATTAGAGAATGTAACAAGCCTTACAATTGGATTAAATGTGATAGCAACGAAATTATGCTTATGCAATAATGCAGTGGAATCGTCGTAAGTGGATAATGAATAATAAAGTCTTTGAAGCAGTTCCTTTTAAACGTATGCAAGTATGCATTTGACTTAGCAATTAAAGAAAGTCAGGTATTCTATTAAATATTTAAAGATATGCTAAGAAATTGTATTTAAAATTTTTAGTCATTTTGGAATTTAAATGCTGCTGATAAGAGATAAACTGATGGCTTTTGAAATTAAAAATAAAATACTAACTGACATTTGTTGACTATATTATTTAGAAACGAACTAAGTTTGATAACGATTTTATAATTTTAGAAAATTTTTTGTTGATATCTGCGAAATTGTAGAAGACGTTCAAGGAATGAAAATTAAAATAACAATAAAAATCAAACTCAATTACAGTACTGTGAGTGGATGCCGTAGCTCAGTGGTTAGTGCGTTGGCCTTCTGATCTGTAGGTCTGTTCAATCCCCGCCTTAAGCATAATAAAATGTAAAATCGAGAGAATTTTTCTTTCAGGAATCAAGATTCAAGAATTGGAATTTTCCTGGCAGTAACACTTTGCCAAAAATGCTTCTTAAAAGAGCTCTGTGACAAAACTAAGTTAAAGTGACGTCACAAGGGTTCTGCCGTTCGAAACCGGCTAATATAAATAGGTCACTTCTAATGCTGTCCAAATTTAACACGAACAACAGTATTGAAAGACAAGCTCGGTGGTATCACAATGGGCTTTCTGGCCTAAGTGTGTCCTCTCACAGAGAGGGCAGCCACATAACCTAACCTAACAGTACTGTGAATACTCTAAGTCTCACCCGCTGTGAAAACTAGCAACAGTATTACAAATGGAAGAGAGCATATTAATTGGTTTGGTTGAGCGTCTGGTGGACGTTGTAAAACTAAGAGATGAAGAATTTACTGCGAACCGAATTAAGTTGCATTAAATTGTATGAAATCGAAATCGTTAAATCGTTCTTCAAAACCAAACTGGATATTTATCTGCAAATACCATTAATAAAGGCCAGCTATTGTTTCTTCAAGCACACCTTAAAGAATATATTTTTATAAAGTGTATACGTATGCAGGCATTTATCTCATTTGAACATTCGAAAAATATTTTTTTTTTTTAAAGATTTAGAGTCAAAGGGAATGAAATGACCTTTGGTATTAAAAAAATAAAAATTATTTTAATGCTATTACAAGGTTGCCATGATATAGTACAAAAATATACATTATACATATAAGCAATGATGCTAGGTTAGATATTCATAGGTCTGTATGAAATATATGCAATTCATACTAGAACAAGTACTGCATATAACATACTTGTACAACAACAATGCAGTCAAATGCAAAGATACTGCATACAATGTATGAATATATTAAAATTTTTGATGTAAATTAAATGAAAAATGAATTGCAATAAAGCATGAATATCATAGCTATAAACATATGTACGAGTATTTCATGAGTTGATGGGACTTAAATTATGCATATGCCTGTGTATATGTAAGTATGGATGTGTTTGTAAATGACATTATACACTTGAGTGAAATATGAACCAATAGCAACAACAATATATATAGTTTGTATAGTGTAATGTAATGTTGAAATGAATGTACAAGTATGTATGTATGTATGTATATAGTAGAAGTAGAAATTATTTTATATTTTCAATGTAAAATTCATTATTTTTCACTTTAAAATATCACCTGAATGTACATGAATAAGTACTAGATATAATAGGATTCAACAACAATAACAACAATAATAGCAATAATAAGAGTGAACATAGTATAATCAACAATGACATACATATTCAAACATATCTTTGTGTATACATATATATATATATGAAATATGTGTAAGTATATATGTTGGCATCTGAAATCAAGTGGAAAGTAAAGTTTATTTTAAGATAATATACATATATATATATATGCATATGTATAAACTGAGACACAAACACACATATCATATGTGAATCACACATACTTGTATTATACTTAATGCTTCAAACACCTAAAAATATGCTAGTATATATAGTATATATTATATTGTATACAAACAATACATATTCATTGAAATAGACATTATTCTATTTGAATTTAATGCACTACTAGCAATGACAGTTTACAGTTGTGGGGCCAGTAAGTGAAAGAATTCGAAAGGATATAGCACAAGGATAGTTGAAATATGTCGGAATATGTGAAAAGGATGCTCAAAACGGAAAACCGGTCAGTTTGTTGTTGTTGTTGTTGTTGTTGTTGTTGTTGTTGATGTTTACATGCTATCATCTAATAGTAAAGTCATGCTACAATAACGCCTTTAGCCTGCTTACTACGTACATACCGTCGTATGTATCTACGTCTTCATTTGTTGCTGCATTTGGATTAGCAACGACATGAACAGCAACTGAGACAACAACTACTACAAAAGCTATTACAATCATTCTGCTATTCACTAAAAAATACACTTTAGCACAGGCTTACTATAAAACATAACATAAAATAGGGAAGACTGGATGAACATGTGCCGCATATTGTTTGTTCGCTCAAGGGCTCATATATGTTTTCTTTGGAATTGGATTTAGCTGCAATATATTAATGCTTCATAGTGTTATATGATCTAAGACACAATGAGTAACATGATCTTGTTTGCTATTTGCTAGCGTATAATCACCTACATTCAAATTAATATTCTTGAAATATTTTTTAGAATTCAAATTTCTTAATGAAATTTTCAATTCCAGGTATTTCAAATTTATTTTACTAAAGAAAAATTGGTCATTAAATATTTGACAATTCGAGAAAAGTCACTTCTGGGGCTACGTTATCTTTGGTCTTTTGTGTTGCTTTTTCTTCTTCAATATTTACGGTCACGAAATCACAAACTCGTGCATGATTTATTGAGTTTAGGCTATAATAGACCACATAGCAATGCAGACAGTCATGTTTGATTTACTCGGACACGATTTTCGGTTTCATGGCAATATGCTTTACTATTATTATGCTAAAGAATTTTTGATTATTTTGTCGAAACTATATATCTAACTAATTTTGTTTATCATAAATTATAATAAAAAAAAATGATAAAGCGAAAAATTACACCTTTGACTTGAAAAACACAGAATCACAATATCACACTTTACCACAGCCTCCCATATATTATTATAGTTTGTTCTTGCAGTGGCTGTATGTATAAGCACTGATACGTGGCTACTATAAACAATAACATGCAAAAAGAGTATATGCATCAACAAGCAAGAACAAGAAAAAAGTTAAAAATTTATTTTTGTTGCATTTTTTTCATAGTTTTGTTCTTAGTGTTGTTGTTGTTGTTGTTGTTTTTGAATAAAGTTTTTAAAGTTTAAATAATTCTTTGTTTCGAAATATGTACGAGGAGTAGTACAAGCATTGTTTGTATGGTATATGGTGCATGGTATATGTAAAGTGTCAGAGAAAATGAATGACGTATCTAATATGGGTGGTGTCAAAAATTATAAAAAAATACATTACATTTGTGAGAGGGTAAAATTATATTTTTGTTGTGGTTGTGGATGGTTAAGAGACAGTTGGCATAGTTTGTTGGCTGTAGTTGCAAGTAGTTGTTGTAGTTGTAGTATGGAAATTTCGAACTTAGTATGATATTAGTATGAAATATTGAACAGTGATTTTTTGTCTGTATCGAAATCTCAAAATTTTGTATCATTTTCGACAATATGTTAGGTGGTAATAAAAATTCGCGGCCGAAATTACTCAATAAATTCGCAATTACAATATGGATATCAAAAGAAAGATATTTTTAATACTTTTTTCAGTGTATAAGTATATAACATTTATAGCGTATTTTGAATATTTAGAATATTTAGAATAACTAAAACTTCAAAATAAAAAATTTGAATTTTTTTTTTTCAAAAACCGATTTTTTTTTCGAAAATAATCACTATTGACCTATAAAAAATTCGGAACAAAATTCAATGCCATACAATTTCCTTTCCAATGGTGTAATAAATATATTTTTTTTAAATTTATATGGGTTATTTTTTTGCGCCCGCCCTAAGGCCTGCTATCAAGAAAGACTTTTTTCCGAAAATGGTCGCGAAGCCGGCTTTGGGCCTATAAGAGTTATTTTTTTGCCGCCTGCCGAAGGTCGGCTATCAAAAAGACATTCCAAAATACTGATGGTTGGAAAAATTGCGAATTTATTGAGTAATTTCGATCGAAAATTTGAAAATAGGCTCTATACGGAGAAAATTTGTTTATTTTTTTTCCTTTAAGTGGGCTATTCTGCACTTGTTTCAATATAATTTGAACAATTTTGAATGATAATGCAATATTTATATTTCTAGAAAGATATCGGAATTAATTGTTTGGATTTTTGGTGTAAGTGTAAGACAAAAGACAGAGCCGATCTAATATCATCAGATACATTTTGTCATAGACTCTCAATTTTTTTTTTTTGTATTTAGTGATCATTTATATCAAAAACGGTACACTTTTCTCAGGAATTTGATTGATAAGGTCTACTTCTTTCAGGCCATCAAGTTTATAGTTAAAACCTCACTCGAGGAGTATGAGTTGTTGATGTATAAAAGCAAGTAAAATGATTGTTACTATTGTACATAGAATTAAACGTAAAATTGCCTGAATTTTCAAAATAATGAGTATAATTAATCAGCGGTCGACAGAACGGAGCAATCCTAGCTAATAGGTTTATAATTAGAAGCATATTAATAATACTGAAATATAGTATGTGAGATAAAATATCGAGAGAGAGAGAGAGAGAGAGAGAGAGAGAGAGAGGGAGAGAGAGTGTGTGAAGTAGATACACCTGAAATAAGTGTGTGGAAAACATGTGTTCATATATAGTATGTATGCAACTGTGATTATTCATACATATATGAATGCGCGACATATAAATTGACTAAAATACTGTTGCTGAACGTATATATAATGCTGTTACAATGTGATAATTGTGTTCATATTCACTTGCTTAGTTACACACTCGCTCTTACGCACTCATTTATGCTACAGCTCATAAGCATCACTTATGCTATGGTTATTATACGCTAATAACCATTCACACGCGCCCTTTCTATGAACACACATACACACACACTCACACACACACACACACACATACTAAAAATGCAGATTAAAACGCGTCAGAATATCAGTAACAGTAAGAGCATTTTATTGCAATCGTACACCAAAATGATAACCTCATGTTGTAAACTAATCCAGTATGCATTTTAGTATATGTATGTATATGTGTTTATAAATGTAAATGGACATACTCGTATGTGTGACATGAATATATTCCCACAATAACTTCCATAGTACTAACAGCACCAGATTATAGCAATAATTTGAATTTAATGTGCAACAGCAAGGTAAAATTGAACCATATACACCGCCAGTAATACCCAACATACCCAATTGGAAGTTGTTTCCTCAATGAAAGTGGCATCAGGTATGCTTTTGGCTGTATGAACTCAACCGCTACGGTTAACAATAACGATATTTGTATGAAATTTTCATCGAAGGTGCATATGGACTGACCAACGAAGAGTCATCTTATGCAAAATTGCGTACTATACGTTACCAATCAATTTCCAATTGGGTATTCAGAGTATTTACATATAGGTATGTGTGTATATGTTGGTGAGAGAGCATTACGTTGCTTGGCATCGTTGGCAGCTGTTGCCTTCCTGATTGTCTGCATGCAGCTGCTTATTTAGCATAATTAGACTGCATTTTGTTAGCTTGTTGCTATTACGTACCTACAATATTTTGTTATTAACTTTTTTGTCGTATTTCCGTGTGCTCAAAGTAATCTTAACGAAAAAAAGATGGTGGACAAAAAATGTCTTATGCAAAATAGAGTCATGCAAAAAAAAAAAATGTAATGAGTTACTAACTCGAAAGGTTAATAACAGTTTCGAAACTTAAGTTTTAAGTGAATGTGATATTAATTTATGATTTTGTATGCAATGGAATAACATTTCAAGCAAATTAGTCGTTGGTTAAGGTGCAGCATTAGATTTTTTGGATGTACTTTTTAAAAACGATTAAACGATTAGAATTTCAGTGTCCAACAAAGCAATGCATTTTTGTACATTTGCAAATTTCATATTCTGATAATATTTATATTTCAATAGAGAATAAGACACAAATCTACAATTTTTAGAGCATAGGGTTTTTATTTTATTTACTATTTCGTCAACATAGTAGTTTTCCAACATAATTTTCTAGTACTACAATCTGAGAACTAGCTTTTGAAAAAAGAATCATGTCGTTCAGAATCTTCTATTAGTACGAAATATATATGAGGGTTAGGTTTAAAGAGAAATAGACTAAAACTTATCGATAAACGTTCAAATTTTTATTAATTTTTTTTTTCTCGATAATATCACAAAAGATAAAGATCTATATAACTAGTTATGAACTTTATAATGTATTCAATGAGGGACTAACTTACCCAGAATAGCTTCTTTAACAAAATATCAATACTACACACAGACACATTGTATTATCTCTACAATCTATATGGTATACGAGTATATGCTATGCATACCTCTTTTACTGTTTTGTTAACTTTCATTCAATATTAACTTATTACATATTTAAAATATTCAGCTACATCGAACCAAAAAAAAAAGGAACCCAATATCTTTTCTTCTGCATTTTTTTTTGCTAGTCACATTTTTCTATAATTCCTTTTTTCTTTGTGTTTCCGTCGGCGCTGCTGATATTGAATAAAAAAAAAACAAAAACAAGAATTTAAAATTATTTTTTCAAGTTTTTCTCTGACATTCTATTAAGGCTGTGCGTATCAATGTAGTGAATTTTCTACAGAGCTGCTCATAGATAATTCTTCATTCCACAGAGGAAGCACAGCGAGAGATTTTCCTATGAGATTTCATAAAATATCACTTTATGGAAGCTCTCTCTTTTTTCAATGAGGTCGGAAATCCGCAGCGCGCTATGAGCTCATGTATGCGTATGGATGGTTGTAGATACCCTGCAGTAAAACTAAGAGCTAGTATGATTGTGCATTTGTTTTGTGGCTGTATTAAAAATGACTTA
The DNA here is from genome assembly GCA_963854835.1 of Megamerina dolium. Lineage (NCBI taxonomy): Eukaryota > Metazoa > Arthropoda > Insecta > Diptera > Megamerinidae > Megamerina > Megamerina dolium. Next base: position 54,395,712 of record OY978529.1, read on the forward strand.
GTTTAATAACTAGAAATTTTGTTTGTTTAGGTTCACTAGTTTATTTGAAATGAATGATTTACAGAAACTTTTAAGTAATTCGTGCGTTTTTCTTAGGTGGTTTGAAAATAAATAAAAACTAAGTTTTCAGTATTTATTAATCAATAATATATTTTCCTGCATTATTTATAATGTCTTCCCAACGTTTAGGCAAATTTTTGATCCGCTGCTCAAAAATTGGAAACAAACACGCATCGATATCCCTTTTTATAGCTTCTTTTGAGGTGTAGTTATTATCACTTAAATGGAACTGAAGTTTGCGGAAAAGGTGATAATCACAAGGTACAATATCCGGAGAGTATGGTAGATGCGGCATTTGCTCCCATCCGAACCCGTCCAGCTTGCCTAAGGTCTGTCTTGCGGTATGCGGTATTGCGTTGTCGCGATGAAACAAAACTTTGCGTCTATTGACTAAAGAAGGTCGATTTTTTTCAAGTTCTTCATTCAGTTTGGATAGTTGATGGCAATAATAATTATCTGTTATCATCTGGTTTTGTTGCTGCAAATCAAAATAAACGATACCGGCCATATCCCACCAAATAGACAGGAGAATGTTTCTGGGGTGAAGGCCATCTACCCGGGGGGTTGTTTCCGGTGTTACATCTTTATCTAACCACTGGCGCTTGCAACAGGAGTATTGTAAAGGACCCATGTTTCATCACCAGTAACAATACGGTTAAAAAAAACTCTCATTTTCAAGCCACTGCAGCAGCTGAGAACACACAATCACTCTCTGCTGAAGGTTTGCGATGGAAAGTTTATGCGGAAGCCATTTTCCAGCTTTGGAACCTTGCCCAATTGAATCAGGTGCCTGTAAACTTTTCCATGTGATGAATTTAGCTTTCCAGACATCATATCGACTGTCAAACTTGGCTCTGCTTCCACGAGTTGCAGCAAGGCGTTAAAGACCTCAGGACGACCAGAGCGTGGGGTATCCTCAATGTCACAATCAGCACTTGGGAATTTGGAAATCCACTTTTGTGCAGTTCTTACACTTATGTTATTCTCTTCATTAGCTGCGATTATTTCTACAGCGCAGTTGTTACACTTTTCCACTTTTATCAAAAAATACTAAATATGTTAGTGGAGCAACGGTGACAGAATATACGATGGCAGGACATACGATAGTGGGTATCCAGTTATGACTCACGGCGAATAGCAAAAATAGTTAAATTGTTTATAATTTAAATAAATATATGCATCAGAATTATAATGCAATGAATAAATATACAAGAGATTGTTCTGTTTTTGCTTTAACGGGTCCATCGTTAAATTGTAAAATAATTTAAATGAATATATGGATGAGAATTATAACACAATGAATGAATGTAACAAAGAAAAACAGATAGAAGTAGCACTAGTTACTACACTACCCTCGCTACTAGTTCCGAACTAGTTCTTCTCGCTACAGGGTACGTTTGGCTTAGACAAACATGAGATTGTTGATGTGTGCGTATTTGGATGCATTAAAAAATGGAATTCTTTTGCGATTGTGTTTTACAATTTTCGCGTATTTGCCGCGAATCGAATAACTTTTTTAATAAAATCGTAAAAAGCAACACATTGAAAGGCAACTAAACAAAGAAAACGCACACAATACAAATATACGCACGAAAACTCACACATGTAAGTATGCACATACTTACAAGTACATACTTGTACTCTTATAGAAAATATTTTCAATACATTCAATACAATTTGAAGGTGAGACGGTAAACTTATACAAGTACGTATACTTATATTCTACATAGAGTAATGATGACTAGGACGATGACGACGACGATGACAACAACGACTATGTTGACAGCAAAATAGAATTGTATTGTTTTTGTACTACTATTGTATTGGTAAAAGTAATAGAACAACAACAACACAACATCAATAAGAAGAATAACATGTTGAATTCTTAAAGGAATGCCAAGTTATTCAACTTTTGGGAAATAAATATGTGCTCGAATGTAAGTATTTTGCAATTGCTACAGTGCAGAGTTTCTTTGAAATTCACTTGATGTGAAGCAAAAAAATATATATATATATATATATATATATATATATATATAATATAGTAGAGTGAGCGGGGAAGCAAGGGACCAAAGAAGAGTATATAGAGTAAAAGTGAAATCGAATTGACAAAAGTATGTGAAAAGCTTCTATGCAGGCATGGTGATGGTGCTATACAGAGGAATAGATGTTATCGGTTCATGTCGTCGATTATTTTCAGTTTCTTTGGGTATTGTTGATTGAAAATTGAATTGCGAAATTCCATCAGGTGCTTAAATAAAGTTTTTCTTTTTTTCTCTTTTTGTTCATTTTCGATTTTTTTTTTACAAATGGAAACAACAACAACAATAAAAGTATAAAATATTTTTAGAATGATTAAAGCGTAACCAAAAATTTAAAAAGTTTTATTAAGGTAATTAGGGTAGCGACATTCGAAAAAAAACCAAATTTTTGTCATTTTACCCGATTTCGGTCAATTTTAAATACACTCGTTGGTTATTTCGTGAGTTTGAGCTCTAAAAGTCTATAAACATATATTGGAAAACAATCATTTGTATGGGATGCTGGTGAGTTTTTTAGTCAATTTCGCCAATTTTTAGAAACTATTGTTCATTTGTAAATATATTCTTATACACAGAGTTTCAATTTGATAGCTTTATGCTTTCGTACTCAAATTATGAAAATGTGCATCCTGAAATGTATTTTTGTATGCAAGGTAGGCATGTTTTTTATTCGATTCTATCAATTTTTAAACTCATCAATTTGTTAGCAAAAAATAATATTGTGCACTGTGTTTCAATTTCATAGCTTCATATTTTCATGCTAAATATGTACAAAGATATGTTCGAAATTAAATTCTTGTATCGTTCTTTAATCAAATTAACCTTATGTACCGAGTTTCAGTTCGATAGCTAAGCGTTGACCACCACATTGACACCATAGTAATTTTTAGAAGAACACCAACCCTGTGTGTCTGAACTATATGGAGTCGTACGCATTTTTTCCGTAATGGATTTTCATAGCTCATGTTAAAATTTCGTCGCAACTTTTACATTTTTAAATCAACTAAAGATTAATCAAGAATATCTCAAATTCTCTATGGCTCTGCAAGTGCCTTTAAGGGCTTAGAAACATATTATCAAAATGAATATATATTCTCATTGCTGCATATAAAAATACAAAAAAAAAAATGTTAGACATCTTCTAAGCCACCTCAGCACATACACATTTCACTTACAATATTAGGTACATGAATTAATAATAATCACATACGCATACGCACACATGGTTCTATATATGGTGTGCACAATGTTAATTGTCTTCATACAGAGTACAGGATTCCATGTACATGATGGGAGAGACAACCAAGAATATTAGAATGTGTATAGAACTTAATACATAGATGTGTTATTCAACTTGCCCAAAAAGGTGAAGAAAACATGAAAATTTTGAAAAAGAATACAAAGACAAAAGTGAGTAAAATCAAATAAATCGCAAATGTTGCTAAAATGTGGCTTTAATAATTCATACCATACACTTAACGTCAACATACCGTTGGTATGTGCACGTGCACATCTAGGCGCGTACGTGTGTACACACACTTCTTTTCACTTGCATAGGTACACAAAATATATTTTTAATGAAAAATAATCTTGAAGTCTTATCCACAACATATCCTAATAATTTTTTTTTTTTTCTTTTTTTTCTCCTTTAAACTCCTAATTGGAGCATAGGGCCTCCACAAAGCTTCGCCATCGCACACGGTTTTGGGCAGTTTGATCTAGCGCCTTCCCATGTGATGCCGGCAGCAGCTAGCTCACCCAGTATTGATCGTCTCCAGGTGTTTCTTGGTCGTCCGCGGCCTCTGCTCCCCTGCGGGTTCCACTCAAGCGACATTCGCGTGATGCTATCTGGCTGCTTTCTTAGCGTGTGGCCAATCCAACGCCACTTTCTACGCTTAATCTGGATCAGTATGGGCTCTTCGCTCGGCAGACGCTATAGTGCCTCGTTTGAAATAGTGTTAGGCCAGAAAATTCTACAAATGATCCTCAAACACTTGTTGACGAAAGCTTGCAGTCTCTGCGTGATGGAGTTCGAGATCAGCCATGTTTCACTTCCGTACAGTAGTGTCGATTTCACACATGCGGAGAATATTCGTAATTTCGTGCGTCTGGATATTTGGGAATTTGCCCATACTGATTTTAGCCGGCCAAATGCTGTCTTTGCTTTGCTTAGCCTGCAGTTAGCATCCTCTTCAGCTCCCCCGTCTGTTGCTATCGTGCAACCGAGGTAGCAGAAACTTTCGACGAACTCAATCGCACATCCGTCAATCATAATATGGCTTCTATTGGAATGATTGATTCTCATAGCTTTGGTCTTCGCAATATTTATCTCTAATCCGACGGTGCGTGCTAGCGCGACTAAACTGTTCGCCTTCGCTTGCATATCGGAGAATTTGTGCAAGAGGAGACAAATGTCATCGGCAAAGTCCAAGTCCTCAAGCTGCCGCGCGAGATTCCACACAATGCCAGTTCTCTTGTGCTGAGTGAGGCTGCTCATGACGTCATCCAGCACAATGGCGAAGAGAAGCGGGGAGAGAGGGCAGCCCTGCCGCATTCCAGCGTTGGTCGTGAATGAATCACTGATGTTACCTTTGTGTAGAACCTCCAACTCAGAGTTCTCGTAAAGCGCCATTATGTGGCGAATCAGCTTCAGGGGGACACCTTTTCTACTCAAAGCCATCCAGATGGAATCACGCTTAAGTGTGTCGAATGCCTTCTTGAAGTCGACGAACAGCATGTATAGTGGGGAGCGCCATTCAATCGATTGCTCGACGACGATACGAAGTGTGTTAGCCTGGTCAACGCAGCTACGTTTCGGGCGAAATCCAACCTATTCGTCCCTTAAAGCATTCGCGACGCTCTCGATCCTAATAATAAACACTGTCATTTGCCATTGGATATACTAAAAGCCTTTTGTAGCATTTTTCTTAAGAAACCTAGTTGAACTTCTTCAAATAAAACAAAGTGTATGGGGTGTGTATGTATTATATATGTGCGTTAATGATTTCAACAAATTTTGTTAAAAAGCCAATACACGAAACTGAGTGTATTGCACCTAAATTTATTTGTAATAGTACCATAGGTTTACTCTTATCGTTTTACCTCTCATACCAATAGAATTTATACACATGTATGGTATTATACTCACATATGTATGTTACATGGATATTTATTGTATTACAGAATAAGTACTATGAACGTTGTTAAGTGTGTCACGCAGCAGTGAACATTGCTCACGAACACAAACTAAACACTAAATATATAAACACGCGCTAAAACATTAAAATAAATTTAAATGGCAACGTGTGTTGTTTAAGAAAAACAAATAGGATATTCCTACATGGGTCAATAATACATGTGTATGTATATGTGTAGCTACATAATAATACAAGAGTAGTATATATGTACATGTAAAATGAAAATATGTTTTAAATTTAACATAAATACGATTTCTTGTAGATTTTAAATTAAATGTAATCATAATCATCATATTCGTATGCTATATGCATATCTATCTGAATTTATTTTATTTCACCCCAGGGATTACAATGTGTTACGAATGTGGAATATTATATTCGTAAAACGTTTCATCAATATTCACGTTTTTATATTAATTCTTACGAAGTTGATGTAAATATTGAATTAAGTCGAATGCGGTATTAATACAATATATCATACATAAATTTTTGGGGAAAAAGTTCAAGCGTTTTTTGCTTTGTTATAGTATAATATCTAATAAAAAGAAATCCATTATTTTTGCATTAAATTTAAGGTCTTATTTAGCATAGTTAGATTGATCCGATTTAGGTCAAATATGCACCGTTTTGTTCGATAACTTGTTGCTATTTTGACACTCCCATAGAAACCCTTGTCTCTATTGGCAAAAACCTGGGACAGTCGATTTTTACAAGCTTCTTTTGAGGCGAATTTTTCACCAGCAAAATCATTCGCCATAGACAGGCACAGGTAGTAATCATTTGGTGCCAGGTCCGAACTATAAGGTGGATGCATAAGTACCTCCTAATCAAGCTCCCGGAGCTTCTGACGAGTCACTATCGATGTGTGTGGCCTGGCATTGTCCTGATGGAACGCAATTCCTTTCCTATTGGCCAAAGCTGGCTGGGCGATTGCTTCCTTCAGACGGTCCAATTGTTGACAGTATAGGTCCGAATTAAGAGTTTGGCCGTAGGTGAGCAGCTCACAGTGAATGATTACCTGCCAATCCCACCAAACACATAGCAAAACCTTTCTGACTGTAAATTCTGGCTTGGCCACCGTTTGTGCCGGCTCACCGCGATTCTACCATCACTATTTTCGCTTGACGTTGTCATAAGTGACCCACTTTTCATCACCAGTAATCATCCGCTTCAGAAATGGATCGATTTTGTTGCGATTCAGCAGCGATTAGCAGATGGAAATTCGGACCATGAGGTTTTTTTTGCCATGGACCATGATGTTAACTCGTGTGGCACCCATACATCGAGCTTCTTTTTGTATCCAGCCTTATTTAAATGATTCCAAACGGATTTTTGTGCAATGTTTAGCTCCTGGGCAATAGAAACAGTGCTTACATGATGGTCAGACTTGACGATTTTCATTATTTTATCGATATTTTCAACAATTGGCCTTCCAGAGCTTGGTGCATCTTTGATATCAAAATAACCGGAACGGAATAGATGAAACCAAAATTGAACACGATTGGCTATTACGGTATCAGGACCATAAACACTATTCATATTTTCAGCCATCTGGCTTGCCTATTCGCCTTTATCGTAGAAAACCCGTAAAATATTGCGTATTTTCTCTTTACTGGTGTCCATTTTTGACGTGTGCTCAAACAATACTGAGTCAAGAAATCAAAAAACTGCCTGAAAAGTTTATTTAGTACGAAATCCTATCTTTCTAATGCCATCTAGCGTAATCCGTTCGAGTTATACAACGTGAGATACAGATTACTAAAACCATCTATTGGAAAAATAATGGATTTCTTTTTACTACACCTGATATTTCTAGAGTCTAGTATTTCTGCAGTTGGTAGAGTAAGTTTCGCAGATGTTAATCTTCAAACCTATTGGGCATTCTGAAATAAATTTTTGTTTCCTAAAACCATCTACTACGAACTAGGTATGATCGTTTTTTACACAAATCATCGGTAATCTTTGATACGTAACTGTAATGGACAGATAATTGCCTAGACAGATGGCAGCCTAATTCCGGATTACAGAGTTAATTCGAATTAACTCGGGCATTAACTGCAGCTAATCCGCATAAACTCTATGAGTTAATTCTCAAAATAAAAGAGGATTAGGGCAAAATGCTATGGCAACACTGCTGAAAATTGTCTATTGTGAATTTTTCTCCATCTATTTACAAAATATTAGGTGTGTTCGCTAACAAAAAACTTTCAACAATTGTTAACAGTTTTCAACATGAAAAGTGTTGGCGAACAAATAAATCCAGCTGTCAATTACGAACGGTGAATGTCAATTTACAAGTTTCTAATAGTTTTCAGTTCACGTACTTCTTGTAGATTTTCTCATATCGAGAGTGATAGACGACAGAAATTGATGGTGATAGTAATGTAAGTGGACAGACCTAATAAAACAGCAATCAGCTGTTTAGTTAATCCGCAATACTGCCGTCTGTCAGGTTATTATTTTATTCGGATTAAGTGCGCCGGTAATCCGGAATTAGGCTGCCGTCTGTCTAGGCTATAAGTAAGTAGGATATTTGGGTCCCATAAAAAACTAATGCGACTCATTTGTGAAGCAGTGGAAAATAATTGATGCTTGACATCAAGAAGATCATTTGGGAAGCAAGATGTAGGAAATTGAAACAGACAGAACTGTAGTCAGAATGTCAGTCTTTGGTGATATTGGATGGGATTTGTATAATACGAAGTGTTATGGGTTGGCAGCGCTATTTACTCTGCTTCCTAATGCTAACTGGTGTCAATAGAGTGGACAATTGAGTGAAAATGAATAGAATTGATCAACACAAAAATTTATTGTACTAGAGGATCACGATATATCCCAGCGAAAACACATTTTTGAGCTATCCATTGCAAATGCGTCACATGTTTCGGGGTTTGTTGTATTCTCTTCTGTAATAAAATAAATTAGCATATTAGCACATATTTCTCTTTTAGTCATTTATCAGCTGTCTGTTATTGAACTATTCAATAATTCTATACTAATTGAAGAATATTCTGAAATATTACAATAGTTTGGATGCTTTGAATTTATTATGGCAACATCTTTCCATTACCGATTTTTGCGTACGTTTGATATACTATTGTTCCGACTACAGATTCTATGATATATTTCAACACGTTAGTATTGATTGATATATGACTTTTTCATAGTTTACGAATATGATTCCGAATTCAACTGAATATAAATAAACTAAAAGTTTCAAAATTTACAAGCTATCTTATATTGTGATGTATATGACTGATTATTTATTCGATATATTTCATCATAATCTCTTTTATTCATATCTGATCTATGTATTTTATCAACAAACATTTCATCATAATCAAAATACATGCATTTTGGGTCACAAACTCAACAGCTACATTACAGATCTATTCGAATCTCTATGGCATGTAATGACAATGAAATGTCAACGTGAATCGTTTTCATCTTCTTTACCACCATTCTAGTGATTATGTGAAAGATATCATCATATATTGTGCTACTGTATTTAGAACAGTAGTTACCGCCCACAATGTGTGTCGTCTTTAAACAGACTCTCTTGTTTGTTTGACTACACCGACTACATCTATGCATTTGTATTTGTATTTAAATGTTTGTGGATGTGTATGTGTGTTTTTAAAGCATAAAGGAAATGTTGCGTGACTCAAATGCTGATGGAGATTTGTTATCACAGTGTCAGTGTTGTCAGTTTTTGATGGACAGTATTTGTATTTATTTTCTTCGAATGTAAGACTATGTGTGTGTGTGTGTAACTTCGTTTATTCATTGTTCCGTTTATTCAGTTTGTTTGTCGTCATTTTTGGGTATGTTGTTGTTGTTGTTGTTGTTACCATTTTACATTACTGTGACATATATTGTATGTATCACTCATATAAAAGCACACAAACACACATATATACACACAAACACATTCATAGACAATAATCTCATCTATCCAAAACATATAGAGGGTCACGTATGAGTTGAGAACAGAACAGAACAGTTTTGTTGATGCTCAGTTACCAGCATCGAGAAGAGTATATATTGCACTCTATTTACAATATGTACTTGTCAAATGAGTATGATTAATGTTGTTGCCTCTTGATTGACTTGACTTTTTCTACATTTATTTTTTGTTGTTCTGTTGGTTCTTTTTTTCGCTTCAATTATTTGACTTTCTACTCTCTCTATCTCTCTTTCACTTTCTATTTTTTTGTATTTTTTACTTTGTATTTCTGTGTAAATAGTAGTTTTGTAATGGAGAGTTGAAGGCCGTTTTTTACCCATAGTTTTTTTTTTGTAATATATTACCAAAGTTGCTAATAATACATAATGCTTGGTGTTATATAGGGAGAAGCAAGTGTTCTTCAGATGGAATAGGATAGAGTTGAATTTATTTTCAAGTGAAATTTAATAAGGAGACAATAGGAAATCATTATGTTTCTGAATTCAAAACCTTTTTTTGTATACAATACATGCGTATGTTTGTGCACAAAAGTGGTCCTTAATTAACGACTAGTGAATTTACTTTACATCACATCAATAAATGCTTTTTTTTTTGGGAGCATTAAAGAACCAATGCTAAATTTATCTTCCAAAAAATATTGAATTTAATAAATGCCCTTTTGGATTTAAGGTATGATAATTCCAAAAACGATTTCTTCCTTAGGCCTCATAATTTGAAAGAAATACCTTTAAATTAAAAATTTCTTTAAATATCGAATTTAATCGAAAATTATATCAACAAGAAATACATATATTTGGAAAAAAATATTTTCTATTCTCATAGTAAGACCTACTCGCGAATTAGAACCCCTAACGATGCAACTTTAATTAAAACAACAGAATTATTCTTCCAAACGTTGCCCACCTATAGACAGGCAATTGATAATTCTTTCAGTAGTTTCAACTTGCTATGAAAAAACTTGTTGAAGAGCTGGATTTGCCATTTTAATAATTTCCAAATATATTGTTTAGTCATATTTTAATTGGGACTTTGGGTATTAAACCAAAAACTATTACATATCTAAGGACCACTCTAATGAACATAGATATTACGGGATATGTATAACATTTATAAAATTGAAAAATGTTTATATTATAGTAATTTATTTGGGAAATAGTAAATTTCTTTGTATTATATACTTCCTAAATTCTTTAACCTTTCAATCAAGATGATAATTGTCACTTTATTCAAATTTTATGTTTTGTGAGCCTGTTATTTTGAAAATTGAAAAATTTATGGGTTAGAGAAAAAACAATTACTATCTGCCGGTCTTACATATGAATTCAATAGAATAGATTTCTCGATGGCTATTTGTAGACTTTCATGTGTTTTTTAAATTAATTTTGTATGGCAACCTCTATAAGTTGTCGATATAGAGGGTAATTATGTATAAAAAGCTGTCAAACTAATATAAGTGGAATTACATTTAAACCTTCTAGAGGTAATTTCTGAGCAGCTATATGACTGTGTATCAATTTTCAAGTAATTTTCGTTCATTTTGTATGGCAGCCCTTTTAAGAGATGAGAATAGGTGGTAAATATAATTTAGAAAAAAATATTGGGAGGTAAAAGTATTAGCGGCTAGAGTAATATTTCACCCTTGCAGAAGAGATAGCTGGGCAATTATCGAAGTTTTCAATTCATTCTGTATAGGTGCCATCTTAGGAGATGAAGATAGGACATATATATGCATATAATGCTATGATATTGGTTTGAAAGTTTCCAGTATTGCTCTTTTCTTATAATTTGAAATTGGGTTAAAATGGATGTACTTGTATATTATGAAATCAATTTTTTTACAATTACTCACCGTCACTGTATGTCGAAAAGTCGAAAAAAAATGTACAAAATAATTCTGATAAATTAATCCGAACATAAGGAATGCAGTAGTATGTATTTCATTTAAGTTCAGTTCATGTAAAATAATATAATAATATTGAGGTTTCGTTTACAAATTGATGTTCTTCCACGTCCACGGTGTGTAGCAGATTAATTGATCTTACTTAAGTATATTTAGATAATAGCTAGTACATACGTATGAAATTATGTTCTACAGTTATATATTGATATACAGTTTATACCAATTTACTCTATAATATAACAAGCAGAGAGTAAAAAGAAATGATTAAATATATTGAAATATGTCAATATGCAAACAAAGTATACAACGTAGAGAGTGTGAAGAGCGTGAAAGTATGAGAGTATGGAGAGCATGATTACCCCACATGTATATAACAATATGTGACTCGTATATATTCACAATCACTTCGCTAAAAACATCATACTTACAACCAGTCACATATCAATTATATATGTTGAAAGCATACATCTGTTCTTTTTTTTTTAATTTTATTTATTAATAATTGTTAAAAAGTAAAAAGTATTCGTTCTCTCTTTCACCACACTTTTTCTTTTGTTGTTGAGTATGAGCAATATGAATGCGACTAGATGAAATGTAAGTATGTAAGTAGTAGTCATGTTTTACTCATAAGCACTTATGCATTTTGTACATAGACATTATTAAATTACATTGTTGCGAGTGTCATTAAGACAACATTAATTCTTATGTTATAAATTATTTACTTTTATAGAAAAGGAAAAATATACGATTCCATTAAATGTATATATGTGTGAATAGACTTGTTCAAAAGTGTATAAAATTTTTGAAAATACAATTTACTTTCAAGGTTTTTTTTATGAAAAATAGGTTTTTATAAAAAAAGGAGCTTGTTTAAAATTAAATGCTGCAAAAAAATATTGAACAATTTCCTTGAACTTTGATTTTCAGAACTAAACATTTGGTTAAACCTTGTTCCAATAAAAAAGTTATTTGTGGTTTTTCGAGGAAAATTCTTAAAAATTCATTTAATTCATTTAGAAAAATTTTCCAGTATACTCAATATTTGGACATACCTAATGTACATTAATACCACATAAATATGTACATTCATATTTATTTATTATATAAGTATAATGTTAAGAGAAAAGCAACGGAAATGTACTTTAACAAATTACAAATACGTACGTACAATACAATTACCATGACAAGCATTTTATAATGACAATGTTGGATAATGAAAAAACAGAAACAAATAACAAAAACAAAAAATTAAAAACAAAAATTACAAACAAAATAGATCCCACTGACAATCTAAATACGTAATTTGCAAGTGGAAGAGATTATTTTCATATTGGTATTTGCTATGACATTCTTGTTTAGCTAAGAAAACATGAGTATATTTCCATTGAAAATTGCTCATTTTTGATTTATGATAAAATTTGTTTGTTGGTGACATTCGTCAGAGTGCGTGGATATTATATAGTTGCAGCAGGTGTCATGGTTTTGCTAGTAAGATTTTCATATACAAGTATAATTTCCATATACAAATTACGATGGTATTGTCAAGAAGATGAAATCGTTCGTTCGGTGAACACAATAGTATTTATTTTGCAAAAAATGTGTTTCTTTTCAAATTTTGTGCCTTCCTCTTGGCAAGCAATTAACGATTCTTCCGACAGTTAGAATTTGTCATAAAAAATGACAATAAAGCACATAATGATGATTAAGTTTGAAAAGGTCAATTTAGGTGTAGTATCAATTACACCTATATTATAATTATAAAATGATAAATTATGAAATAGCCTATTAATGATAATTGCTATATGCTGATGTATCGAGTAATTATTTTTAGTAAATATTACATGGAAATTATAACAAAGCATAGCTAAATGGTTGTGCTTCTTAAGCTATGACATTATTTTGTTTAAGAATTACAATTATGCCTGAAATAAATAAATAATTATAATTATTTCATTGTTTATTTATTAATAACGACCAATTCATTATATACGCACCATATATGTCTTATTATCAGCAAGAGATTTAATTAATTAACTGCTTACATGGTAACATACAGAGAGAAAGAGCGGGAGAGAGAGAGAGATCGGTCAAAAAGTCCATACAAAACATTAGAAAAATAATTACCACCTTGATCAAAAAGTTCGCAGAATAACCACCGTGTGGCGCTCCCATCGTTCCAATTTGAGTTCTGTTTTTTTTTTCTTAAGTTGGTACATCTGTTGTTGATATTCCCTCTAAATCTTATCGTCATAGCTTGACATTTGCAAAAATTATGTAGCCAAGAGTACATCTATATCAGTGCTTCCTGCGATTTTTCCCATTACTTCCTCTCGGTTGCTGAAACGAGTTCCCCGTAATGTTTTTTTAACGCGATTGAGCAGAAAGAAGTCACACGGAGCCAAATCAGGTGAATTCGGTGGCTGTTGGATGGTATTTGTTGTTGCATTTTTCGTCAAAAAAATACGAATAATGATGTCACGGTGCAACGGTGCAAAATCCACGAGTTTTCTGCCCACAATTCTGGTCTCTCTCCGTCGTACTCATAAACCCACGTCTCGTCTCCCGTAATGATCCTTTTGTTGAATGTGGGGTCGGATTCAGCCTCGCAAATCATGTCTTTTTCGACGTCAACACGATCTCTTTTTTGCATGGAATTGATTGAAAATTGTAAAAAATCGCTAACACACACAGAGATGGATGTACTTTTGGCTACGTAACTTTTGCAAGTGTCAAGCTATGATGCTGAGATTTAGAGGGAATATCAACAACAGATGTATGAACTTAACAAAAAAAAAAAAACAAAAAAAAAAAACAGAACTCAAATTGGAACGATGGGAGCGCCACACGGTGGTTATTCCGGGAACTTTTTGATCAAGGTGGTATATTATAAAAATTGATTAAAATATTTTATTCTTCTGTTTGTACTACTATTTTGGTTTGTATTTGTTTTGATAGAGCTTGCTTTAAGTTCTCTATATTTTACTCAGCGTTGTTATGATGTTTTAAAGACTCCCAAATAGGCCTTTATATTGGGGCTGATCTTCTCACGCAGAGTGAATTTTGTATTATTTTTTCATATTTCGAAAGAGGAAAACTTTGTAGAAGGTCAGATGTAGCGTATAATGTTGATGTTGCAACAATTCGAATTTCAATTCGCATGTTGTCATGACAGAAGAGCACTTTTTTTCTTGACTAGATATACTTTTTGTAAAAAAAAATTTACGCAAACATTCTTAAAAAATAGATTTAAGACTCCTATTTTCGAAAAAAATTTTTTTTTTTGTATTTTTCGAAAGTACCTTTATTAATTTTTTTGTAAAATATCTCGAGCAAGGAACTACCGAACTGAATTTAGTACTCAAATTAGTCAACTAAGTAAAATATCTGGTGTAGCGTATCATTTGGATGCTGCAACAACTCGAATTCCTAGGCCCTAATGAATAATGTATTACAAGCATCTTATATATTGTAGGGACTTATTGACTTCATCCTTCGAAAATGTGTTCATGTAAATACATGCATTGTGCAAATATGTGTTATCTGAAGAATTTTATAAAAATTTCACATGCATTAAAAAACATTAAATAAGATATGGGGTCATACGTTCATAAATACTTGTTTACAAACATGTACATACTTACATACGCATACACGTACTTATACCGAATAAACAATTATTATCATCAAATCAAATCAAATCACATCAACATAATATGACTTTTTGATGATTACACACTGACTCTTGAATTTTCACTTGTTTACGTTGATGGCTTTATGAAATGAATTTTTGGTTTTAGGCGCCATCACGGACAATACCATCACAATATTATTATACATATGATATGTGTGTGTGTGTGGTATTTAATTAACATTCGCTGGCATAGAGAGAAGCTTTTGCTTCTAACTTTGTATGGAATGTGTGCCATTGTATGCTAAAAGTGTGAAGTTTTTGTTTATATAAAACACAATACAATACATACATACATATGTATATACTTATATACATACCTACTTACCTATACATGTATACTTTTATGTAGCAAATACTATACAATGAATGTTCACAAAACCAAATTATAATTTTAATGAAATCTGCCCATACCCCAATGGCAATGGATGTCATACAATATATACAAATATTCTCATATGCCACTGCTTACATCATATGACTATATGAAATTCTTAATGTGTATTTAAAACAGATTCATGTTGATTTTTCTTCACTGATTTTGATTGTTCTGCCAAAATGAAAACTTTTACGTAACAATTCATCTTTTTGTTAAAATATAAAAAAAAAAAAATTAAAATCACTTACATAAAATCATATGTAGTAGGTATAGTATGTAATTTATATCGTGTATGAATATATGAACATATTTGAATAGAGATTGAGTAATTGCTTTTAAACGTAATCCATTTTAATATATTACACCTTCTGATATTTAGTAGTATGAAGGCTTAACTTCCGGCACTTTAATATTTGCCACATTTGCCACACTAATAGACGACCATTCAATGCAATATGGAGGACAGGACGCAGTTTAGTTGTTACAATACGATATTTAACACCATAATCCTCTCAAAAGCCCTGGAAGGTTCTTTGAACGAGATCAGATCGGATTGCAATTCAAAGAAGATAACCTGTCTCCTAGTTACCCGGAACACCTTGGGCCGAGTGCAGCAACGTCCATGCAGTACATTCATGCAGTTATATCGGGGTTTCTACTTTAGCCACTGCCTTCAATTGTATTTGTAATAACTGTATAATGAAATGAGAATTGAATTGGGCCGAATAATCAATTCATTTGCAAAGTAGCCAAACTTAGTACTAATCTTCAAACAGAATGCACTTTTCTAAGAACTTTCTTCTTCTGATTGCCATAGTTGGGCACTCCTAGAGTCAGTGATTTAGTGTCTTATATATATCTAAGTTTCCATGACAACTACATTGGGTATTAAAAGGAATTCGCACTCTCTCTTTATGGGTACCTTTGCGTGAAATGATGCAGTTTTCTTGTACTTTCTGTTTGTCGAAGCCTGACTCTCACAGCGCCAGTGATTAAAGTGTCTTCTTCTCGCCTAAGGTTCCGCACTTTTTCTACATGGATCCCTATGCATTAATATCCTGAGAATGCCGTCGTAAGTCTTCAAGGATGCATATCATCCCTGTTGATATGTTATAGGGGTTCAGATTGCTGAACATAGGACAGTAGATCGTAACATGCTACTCGTTGTAAGTAGCTTCCATCAGTTGGTTGTTAGTATCTTATTTGCCAGTTAAATATAATGAAGCTGGTTGCTTTTTTTAACAATCCTCAGAGGAACGGAAACCCTGTCCCAGATTCCAAATGAGAAAGATGTCAGAAATTTAGCGCATTATGTTAATTCTTTCATTTTATAAACGGCGTAAATTTTGTAAACTGGAATGATATTCCTCTCGTTAAGCATATCAAAACGTGGAAAACTCAATTGCAAATTTTTCCGAAAGCAGGCATGTAAAACGTTTTTAAAATCTTTACCTCAAAACTAAATTTGTTTTACACATTTCCAGCAAAGGTCTCCTAAAGTAGATTTGGTAATGAAAAAAATTCCCAAAGCAAATCCCAAAATAAATAAAGAAAATAGTTAATAAAATGTTGTTGTACTACGTAACGAGTTTGAAAATGTGTAACAATAAAATTATTCAACATACATTGAAATGAAAATAAAAAAATTTTTGTAATTGAAACAGACGTATCATTAGATGTGTCGTTTATTGCATATAAAATGTGTTGATGTTCTATTGAATTCATAGATAAAATGAAAAGGACAAAAAGAAAACTGGACAATAAGCAGAGTAATGTTAAAAAAAATATTATACGATATAAAAACAAAAATTAGCATAATTTTTATCATTAAGGCCAACAAACACACATATACTTAGATAGATTCGTATATCAACCGAGTAACATAAATGGGTGAGAGTTTGTAAATGAGGACATGATGATGATGACTATAGAATGTGCCTGCTATAACCATTTATATGAATAAATATATTTATGGTATAAATTACGAGCGCCTACTAACAAACGTTATTAAGTAAATTTTTTTTATTGTGCATTTCAGATTTCATTTGGCCCAGATTATATTAAGTAACATTTCTGGTTCGACTTTGCTCATTTTTATATAAAAATTTATAACCGATTGTACATATATAATATTTATATGTAATACTTACACTCGTATGTAAATACATATAGAGAAGGTGTATTTGTATAGAGTGTAAACATGCAGTCATCATAAAACAACCATATACATCTACCCACATGTATATACTCACACTTTTAATCCGAATAATTCATGCAAGGCAATGAAATGCGTCAACTTTTCCTCCATTCTGTTCGATTGTTTGGGATGGCAGTAGTTGAAGAAATGATGGTGAAGGTAACCATACCCAAAATGGTAAACAAAGAAGCACGAGGCTACAAATGACAGCAATAAATGGTGCCTTTTTTGCCATATAAATTCGTGGTTTGTTAAATAACGATAATGTCTCTTTTTGTCGATGCTACTGCTACACTTAAACTCACGTGCGCTCTACAAATTATTTTGTTTGTCTTTGTTTATCAACATCACCATCATCAGTACGTGCAACAAAAGTGGTTAAATAAAAAGGAACAAAAAAAAAAACAGGATTAATAAAACTTTGTATTTTATAAATATATCTTTATTGGGTTGTGTTGATATAAAAATTTATGATTTAAAATTTAAACATTATTCTGATCTATGACTTAAGCAAGCCAGTACAAATGCCAATGGAAAAAAGAATTAAATGATATGAAATAAAATAATGACGCGATGGCATATATACTTCTGCATACTTGTGCATATGTATGTGATATTTAAAGAACTTGATGTCACTGTTACCGCTCCTGTTG
This sequence comes from Megamerina dolium, assembly GCA_963854835.1. Taxonomy (NCBI): domain Eukaryota; kingdom Metazoa; phylum Arthropoda; class Insecta; order Diptera; family Megamerinidae; genus Megamerina; species Megamerina dolium. The sequence continues at coordinate 54,413,795 of OY978529.1, forward strand.
AAAACATAAATTTTTAATTTAATTTTATTATCCATTCAGAATATAAAATGAATTAAATTATGGCTATTAAGCGTTTACATAATTCCAGATAATTTGCTTACAAATTAATGAACGTACGTATTTTATACTAAGATGGCCCCCATTCATCATTGATCAAGTTAACGATAGGCCAAACAAGCTCACAATTATGCTGTTGATGCTGACGTATGCTGGCGATGATATAAAGCGATATTTTTTTTTTTTAATTTTCCTGTAATTTATTGTTATATTGTGTACCTAATTTTTACTAGTAATTATACATAATTCAAATTGATAAACATGGCTTACATTTTATTCATACACAGGTCATGTAAGTATGACGTGCAGTTACATTAGATTTAGTGCAACAAGGAACAACTTTAATTTGGCCATAAGCAGTTGATGGTAAAATTGATTATTCTCAATTTTATTTCAGTTATTTATAGACAATTATTGGTCAATTATTATGAAGTAAATTTAAAAAATTCCTCCTTCAGGTAGGTGTTCGATGCGCTCTTTGAAGGCAATTTCAGAGAAGAACTCTTTGGACCGTTTTGAGGATTGCCAAATACGTTGGAAATACTTTAAAGAATTTCCCTACATTTCCCACATACATATATATTGTACTTACGCTATATGTATATCTATCCCATTAGAAGGCTCCCCTTCAAAGTTTTATTAAATTGATATGTCAAAATTAAATTATTAAATTAAAAAACACAAATTTCGTAGTCAAGCCCTTAAGGGATGAAGATATAGGGTAAGTGTAACATATTTGGAAAAATGTAAAAATTATTGGGAGTCCGTTATGAGTGATTTCTAAGTAACTATGCAGTAATTTGTCGATTTTGATGTGCTTTTAAGTTTATTTTGTAGAAAGCCTCCCTACGCAGTAAACATAGGAAGTAATTAAATGCAGCAAAATTGTGTATAATAAAAATTGGTCATTTGACCCTCCTAGGGGGACTTTGGAAGCGATGGAAATGAATTGATATTATAAAAACATAAGTTTTGCAGGGACATAGGTTAGTTTAGGTTATGTGGCTGCCCTCTCTCTGAGAAGACACTCTTAGGCCCATTGTTATACCGACGAGCTTCTCTTCCAATACTATTGTACGTGTTAAATTTGGACAGCATTAGAAGGGACCTACTTATTTCAGCCGGTTCCGAACGGCAGAACCCTCGTGACATCACTTTAACTTAGTTTTGTCACAGAGCTCTTTTAAGAAGCATTTTTGGCAATTGTTACTGCCGAAAAAATTTGCAATTCTTGCCGGCAGGTGGATACCGTTCGGAAGAAAAATTTTTTCGATATCAAATTTTGTTATTCCTCAGCCGGGAATCGAACCCACGACCTACAGATCAGAAGGCCAACGCACTAACCACAGAGCTATGTGCAGGGGCATAGAGGGGGGTAATTTTGTAAATGAAAGCTGCTGTGGAGAAAAAAAATTAATAACAGTTTGTCAAACATTTCACACCACTGAAGTCGATTCTGTGTATTTTAAAGAATATTTAAACTTTCATCATATTTTTAAGTTAGAGATGAAATGCAACCCGATCGGATAAAATAAATGTCGGATTAGAATTCAGCAACCATACATAAACATATATAACAATGAATTTTAATACATCAAAATTAAAACCTTGGCCAACCTTTAGACCTTTCACCTACATATCTCATTTCAAAGTCACAAAGTTGAGTACAAAATTTGAAGGTTGCCTTGAATTTGCAAATACATATTTATTAAAAGTAAATGTATATGCATTTGCTTGTATAAAAAGACAAACTATCATCAGCAACTAAATACAGTATACAGCAATTAAGAGTTGTATTTGTACATGTACTCGTAGGATGTAACTACAATTGTTATTTGTCCATAGTATATACAAAGTCTAAAGTGAAACGAGTGAATTAGAAATTACGAAAAACTACTAAATGACTAAATGAGAAAGAGAAAGAACCAAATTGGTAATGAATGCAAGTGAAGAGAACAAGCAAGAAATTTGCACATAAATGAAGTACTTTACATGCAAAACATACACGAATGTCCAAAAAGATCGAAAGGGATAAGAATATATTATATATATATATATGTGTGTATATAAAGAGAGAAAGAGAGAGATAGAGATACAATATGAGCTACATAGATTGAGAAACAGATGATTGCATTTTCCATAGAAGTGTGGCAGATAGCTAGATAGAGGGGGGACTACAGATTGAAATTGTGTGAAATGTCATGTTGATTTATGGCCCAAGTTGCAGATTGCAGTCGAACGAATGCTGAGCTGAAGCTGGTAGAGTAGAAAAAAGATAGTCGACGTGTTTTTAGAAATTTCGAATGGAAGAAAAAATGAAGCATGAAAACGATTATGTCAAACGTACAAACAACTGAAAATGTTAGCTCATGTGGGAGTCACAAAACATCTCCCGTTCATAGTTAGAGAGATGGAGATGGGTGTATGTGTGTGTATGTGTGTGAGTGTGCATACCAACAAAAACTTTATGATATGGCTTAATATGATGTGAATAATACAGTATGTAGAGGAATGAGAAAATATATTTCTGTTCGTTTTGGTGTATTTCGTATCGTGGCATATCCTGAAGGATAAATTTCACTTTTTAACAAGTTCGGTATATAAAATATATATACAGAGTTAGGCGATTGAAGTGTTACCAACTACACACAGATATATCTGTTAAACCGATATTGCCAACTACCAATAACAGCTGTTTATATTGTTTACAAACGACCATAAGCATTTGATTTCTAAATCTAAGTTTTATAGAACAAATGATATTTGAAATGGAATTCAAACGTAATAGTGTGATTGCGTTTTATATGGCTGAAAAATCACAACCAGCTATTGTTCGTGAGCTCAAACACTTCAAAGTGAATAAGATGTCTGTGTATCGTACCATAACTTGTTACAATGGTAGATGCAGCATTGCCAAACGCATATTCCAGAATTAGCTCAAGGTAAAGCCTTACAAGTTCCCAAACGCACACGATCTTACACTAACGCAACAAAAAGTTAGACTCGAAAGAGCAAAGAAGTTGTTATGCTTGCACGAACGTGGCGAATTTCCAAACATTGTGTTCTCTGATGAAAAAAATTTCCCTATTGAGCAGTTCATAAGTTCCCAAGCTCCGTGTTTACTTAACTGAACGCACTTCTGAAAATTTGAGACTACGGGTGGCCACCTGAAGTAATTTTCCATTTCAAGTAATGGCATGGGCAGCTGTGACCGCCGATGGACACTCTCCAATCTTTTTCATCGAGCCTGGTGTCAAAGTCAATGTGACTTATTATCGTGAAAATGTTTTGGAAGCTTTAGCTTTAGAGCTGTGGGCACGAAAACATTTCGGTCGTAGACCATGGTCGTTCCTACAAGACTCAGCACCGTCTCATAAAGCCCGCGTGAACCAAGAATGGGTAAAAAATCATGTTCCACATTTCATTACGTCCACACAATGGCTTTCGAATTCGCCAGATGCAAATCCGATGGACTATTCCATCTGGTCCATTTTGGAGAGCAAGGTGAGAACTAAAAAATATGCCAATATGGATGCGCTGAAGAAAGCCATTTTTCGGGAAAGGGCCAAAATACCGAAAGATCACATTCGTGAAGCATGCAACTCATTTTTTAACCATTTGAAGGCCATAGTCAAGGCCACATCGAGCTAGAGTGTATGGATTTTGAAATTTTGATTATTTGCACAATTTTTGTAATTTGAATCAATAAAAAATAATTTCACACAATCGCCTAATTCTGTATTAGTTTACATGATGCACAATGATTTGATCCTATTTAACGATGAGACAAAATCGTAATGATCAAATGTTTGGCATTACAATTTTATAAGAAGAACCAAAAACAATTGTGCCAACAAATGTGGGCCTGCAAACAAATAATCGTTGCCCCGTTACTGCCAAAAAAAATTTTTTTGGCTTTTATTATTTACTTAATGGACTATGAAACTAGAATTGTATGCTTCAATAATATTTTGAAAATCCATGAATATTATCCAACTATGGCTCCCAGGTTAATTTCGCTTTTCGTGACATACAGTATTATATTTAAATTTATATTATATTTGTTTGATGGTTTTTTTTTAATGGCATATTACTGTGCAATCTGCACATATTTTAGCACATAATTTCGAATTATTTCTATGTAAAATGGGTACGTTGATTTTGTTGAAGGACGACATTTAATGAGATTTAATGATAATAATCATAAAATTTTATATATCCACAATATTCTATGGGGCAGTTCATTTACTTCTTACTTTGTTGTTGTAATGTTTTTCATGTGACCACAACACATAAGTTTAATTAAAATGTTAGCAACACATACATACACATACAAATATGTACATGCGTAGACTCGTACATAAGTTGGTACAGGGAAAATAATTTGTGCCTAATGGACACATTTATAGAACGTGTCATTCGGACACGTACATGACCTCATTACTGTCAAACGTGACACTTTCGAGTGTCAAATGATAGAACTGTGTATACATGCATGAATATATGTAATTGTGTGACTTGTATTCTATGTACCTACTTATATGAGAAATTGTACAAATATGTGTAAGTACATTCACATTACTCATGGTAAATACTCACTAGTGTAAATACATGGTACATACACCATATACCTACACTAGTACTACAGAACGGTAATAAAGGAAATTCCGCATCATCAAATGAACAAACATTTTTGAAGAGAATGTTCAAAGTATTGCAAGCAAAAATGATTGTCCTGCAACGAATGTGATTATGCTGCACAATTATTATTGTGTACAAGTGGGAGTGTATGAGTAAGAAATGAAATGTCAACGACATGAATAGTTTAGTACTTTAGCTATTGTAAATGTGAATTGAACTAAAATGAAAAAAAAAGTATGTCAAACGTGTTTAGAGGTCTATTAAATTCTATGATTTCTTTTTTTTTACAATATAATATAAATTAGATAAAAGTAAGCAATAAATTTTATATGCTCATAATGCCTTCTATCATAAAATAAAATAAAAAATCATAAATGTTGAAATTTCATTTTAAAACAGAGACATTTTATAAGCACACAAAAAAAAAACAGATGAAATATTCGTTAAACATTTAGTCATAAATCTGAGAATGATCATCATGATAGGATACCAATGATAAACCAATCATTATGATATGCCTTCATCCATCCATGCATTCAGCATGAGTATGAGCACAATGGCGCTTTAATCAACCTATCCACCAATTCTACTTTACTCGTACCCATCGTACACTCATTATTTCAAACCAATCAACAATATCAACCGTTAACAATAACAAGTTACTCTTCTGTATGGTCTTTTGTTTGGTACACGCATACATACAAAAACAACCGCATACAGTACTCTATGATATTGTATGTAGAGTAAAGATGGCTCAGTCCATTGCACACTCATTTATTGTATGTACATAGTTATGTTAGTACTACGCATATACTCGTTTATTAAAGTTCTATAAAGAATTTCATTGTTCAGTGAATCGCGTTCGTTGCTCATGCGAAAATCGTTGTGAAACTCTCCGCCAATTTCAATGAAGCATATTGTAGGGGAAAATTATATGAATACGATGAGTATGGTATATATACATATTCAAAATATGTATGATTTATATGTATGTGTATATATAAGATTATTGAGTTCAAATCCACCGCTCAAGTTTAAGCTTTCATATACATATACATATTATATATTACAAGCAGAGAAAGAGACAGATGCCATTAAATTCACAATATATCGCATGTAAATCCACAATGGAAGTGGCAATGTCGGTTCGGTAGTAGTACAACCGATAGGCGTCCGCTGTGTGTCACTTTAGGATTATGCAGCAATAAGAAAGCAAAACATATACTTGTAGATCCGCAAAAATAAATTTAAAAAGAATTATACGTATAATATTAAAAATAAAATACAACAACAACAACAATAAACAAATATTCATTATGTCCATCGTATCAGTATCAGTAGCAGCAACAATAAATATGTATACTCTGTGTCGCTGAAATATCTAGTATTAAAGATATATGAAATGACTATGGTGAATTTGATGAAAAAATCTGATACCAAATATGTTGCAAAAAAATATTTACACTGAAAGAAAAGAACATACACTCAAAACTTGCAAAGGTATGGACGTACAAACATCGATGATTTCCTTCCTCTGTAAATTGTAATGGTTTATGGATAACGAAATTGAATGCGCTCGCCAAATAAATCCTCCATAATTCAAAGAATGATGTAGAGCAAAAATAAATGAATTATTACATTATGTAAACCAAAACCAGATCAGATAAGTAAATTAAGGTGGTGTCCTGAATAAGGCGCCAAAGTGTTAATTCAACAACCACTTCATCCATATAATAAGCCAAGAAGAGTGTAATGAAAAATAATTATAATTAGTTTAATATATAGCTTCTTTTAGTGAAATTCAAAATAATATTCTATAAATGATATAAATCTTATTTATCAGGTCTGTCAATAAGTTCGTGCGTTTTTCTTAGGTGGTTTTAAAATAAATGAAAAGGAAGGAAAAATAATGCAGGCAATAATATATTTGCCTGCATTATTTAAAATGTCTTACCAACGTTTAGGCAAATTTTTAATTCCCTGCTCAAAACATTGTTTATCCTTGGAGCCAAAATACGCGTCGATATCCCTTTTTATGGCATCTTTTGAGGTGTAGTTCTTATTACTTAAATGGGACTGAAGTTCACGGAAAAGGTGATAATCACAAGGTACAATATCCGGAGAGTATGTTAGATGCGGCATTTGCTCCCATCCGAGCCCGTTCAGCTTGCCTAAGGTCTGTCTTGCGGTATGCGGTCTTGCGTTGTCGCGATGAAACAAAACTTTGCGTCTATTAACTAAAGATGGACGATTTTTTTCAAGTGCTTCATTCAGTTTGGATAGTTAATGGCAATAATAATCAACTCTGATCATCTGGTTTGGTTCCAGCATATTAAAATAAATGATACCAGCCAGATCCCACCAACAGGAGGCCATCTCTGGCGGTTGGTTCTGATGTTTCATCTTTATCTTATGTTTGTACGTCCACGGACGTTTGCGAACAGGATTATTGTAAAGGACTCATTTTTCGTCCCCAGTAACAGTACGGTTAAAAAACTCTCATTTTGAAGCTAAGAACACACATTCACTGTCTGTTGAGCGATTGCGACGGAAAGTTTATGCGGAAACCCATTTTCTCAGCTTTGGAACTTTGCTCAATTGAACCAGGTGCCTGTAAACTGTTCCATGTGATGAATTTAACCTTCCAGCAAGGCGTCGGAGTAAAAGACCTCAGGACGTCCGGAGCGTGGGGCATCCTCTACGTCACAATCACCACATCGGAATTTGGGAAACCATTTTTTGCAATCCTTCCACTCACGGTATTTTCCCCATGAGTTGCATTTTTTCCACTTTAATAAAAAAAAATTACAAAATATGCCTTTTATACTCGTTCGAAGATTCCATTTTATGTTTTAACAAAGCGTACTTCTATCCGCGATTAAAATCAGAGAAAATAAAAATAGTTCCTTTATATCCCACGAATCATTTTATTGTACGCAAAAAGCGCCTACTGTGAAACTATTGAAAAAATAACGCACGAATTTATGGGCTGACCTGATACTTTCTTATCTGGCTACTGTAAAAATGAGGCATAATGAGGTTCCTATAGATCATGGTTTTCACTTTTTGAGAAAGTGCTTATTTATTGACATCAGCTACTTCGTCTTGCTCACTTTTATGATAAGGCCTATTTCAGACGACTTTGTTTTCAATTCGAATAATGCTGCATTGGCCGTTCAAAAGTTGTATTGTTGTGTATTGAATGAAAAGCTTATCATTAATTTATCACAATTTATTTGCAATTCTAAATACATCTAATTGTTTCGAACAGCGGTGCATTGGGAAATAATATATTTGTAATAATATGTCAGTTTTTACGAAACATATCTCGCCTCTATGGAGAGTTATGAGTGTATAAACTATTTGCACTTTGACGTTGACCTTAGTGAACAAAAGTTCCTTAAATACGCCTCTCTTGTTCAATAGTGTTATAATATGGTAGAAAACTCATATGTACTACCAACCTTGCCAACCAATTGTTAATGTACAAGCAAACAATCGTTCTTGTTGTTTCTCACATACAGAGCAAGGAAGCAATGGCATTGAAATATGTAAAACAAATTAATGAAAGTAATATTGGAAGCAATAAAGCGATACATGTATGTAAATAATATTATTAAAATTGTCGATTTTATTATTGGTATTGTTATTGTAGTGAGGTGCTTCTCTTGCCATTGGATTCTTATCGTTCACATGTTGTTTATAGTGAAAAAGTGTATAAAAATTGTTCATTTGGTTTCATTGTATTTTTTAATTTTTTTCTTTAATGTATGTACATATTTTATAGATATTGCCAGTACATGTTGTCGTACATGTTTTCATTTCTTATTGACAAATTTTGATGATTTTTAACCTTTGAATTAAAGTGGGGAAAAATTGGCGAAATTATTGAATTTATTACTTGATAATTGCCATTATGGCAAGAATGTATTAATATTATCGAATTTCATTAATTATATAAAATTGTAATGAGAATATTTATGTAAATGTCGAAAAAGAACAACATTCGGTGTTTGTTGAAATTTTGTTAAATAGCAAAATAAAACATTTTTGTATTATGGCAAAATTAAATAACAATCTATTAGTTATATAATCCACATGATATCAACATGGAGCGGCCCAACAATTATTGAATATATTCTATATTATTGCATCATTTATGCATAGTATATGTGTAATGTAATATAATGTAATGGAATATATTTAATGTGGTCAAACTAAAAGAGAGCAATTCTATTACTAAATATAGACAACCTATGACTTGCTCATTCAACCATACTAATTGAATTCTAAAACCAACTACTCTAATGCAATGACAATAATGAAGATACACATAATAAATATTTAAAGCGTATTTATTTAATGGATGGGAAAATTATCAAATTGATATTTTTTAATTATACATGAACATGGACATGTATAATATTGTAATACAATGTGGTATGCAATGAAGCATGTGTACACTTGTATGCACATAAGTATTGTACATGAGAGTACAAACAAATGAATATAATTCCCAGCAAGCGTTGCATATTAATTGTAAAATAATTTACCCAAAAAAAAACATAGAATAGAATGTGTATGTACACAAGAACATTATTGTGTGTAGTAAGTATATGTATTTGCGTGTTAATGAAACATTAGTGCATACATGTTCGCATACAAACATGTATGGAGATATGCCCACATATATAGACCACATGTAAATGGACATTTTATCACTCGTAAGCTGTCGTAAGTATGTATTCAAATACATGTATACTTAGGTGAGTAAATTCAATTTAGTTGCTATAGCATTGTTGCTACATTTGCTCATTTATCTTCTGGCTATAGTATATGTATATGTAATAATGATTTTGGTAAAATATTCGTATATTGCTATTACATAAGATTTACATGCTGCTGCATATGTGGTGGTGGTGACTGCCCAAAACCAATATACAGCAACTGCAGAATGAATTTTATTTCACATTTTAGCATTATTCTTATAGCATAAAATTTTAGACATTCAATGTGTTTAATTAATATTGACTTGGCAATATTATCACATATGGAGATTGATTTGACATAATGTAATGTAACAGTAATTACGATACAAAAACACTGCATTACTAAAATTACTAAACATTGCCATTATTATTAGCTGCAATAGCCACATTATTAATATTGGCACTCGAATATAAAATATATTGCCATGAATGAAACTTTTGTCGCACTTACAATCCCGCCTAATATAGAGTCGTTTAGTAGTGGCCGTTATATACAATTCCTTATATTCTAGTTCTTATAGTCTAGAAATATTTGATTTGACAGAAGATGTTTCGATTTGAAAAAAAAAAAAATAATAATTCCAAAATATAAAGTTTCATCCCAATGAGTATATGCCACACGAACGAAAGTTGTTGGTTGAATAACATTTTGGAATAAATATAAAATTTTACTTATTTATCCTTGCCAGAATCCTTGCAACAAAACTTTTTTGAGTTTTGTGGCAGGAGCTGTTTTAGAAGCCTTTGCATGGCAAATTGTTGTTACCGGAGGAATTGTCAATTGCTTGTCGAAAGGTGGGTTCCGCTCAAAAGAAAATTAAAGTTTTGCTTCAGATGAGGATTGAATTCACGACCTATAGATCTGAAGACCAACGCACTAACCACTGAGTTACGACACCCACTACAGCTACGTCATCTACTATAAATATAAATAGGAGAATATTGGTGACGTAAAACTGATGGAAGTCGCAGTCACATTTCATCCTCCTGGACGCAGATGCTGAGTTATGAAATTATTTTTAGATTTTTTTATGGTTTTATGATAATTTTGGAAGGGCATTCTCTTAAGCGCTGCAGAAATTGGCTAAGCTTATTTCAAGAAAATGCCTAAATGAAGAACCAAATGGTGGTTGGTGATATATTTTACCCCTCAAAGGCTCTTTCCCATAAAAATGTCAATATTGTAGGGGAGCATCAATAACTGTTGAGAAGAGAAAACTAATATGGATCGATCATTTATTGTATTTAACACCTATAGAGGCGAGAATTTATGAAAATAACCTTTTTTCCAATTTAAGACTTGTTAGCGAGTTTTGAAATTTGATTAATCGGGACGAAACTTCCCTGTTTGTAGTTTTTTTTTATCAAATTGAATATTTTTAGCCAATTTTTTGTTTTGGCGTACTGCATTGCACTGATCATGGAACACAGATGATTTTAGAATAAACTAAAGGAACACATTTTGGCATTCACTTAATAAGTTAAAGAAATTGATTTAGAATTCTATGACCTCCAAACCAAAACATCATCAGAGAAAACCAGTTGCCGTGATGGTTTCTTTTTTATTTCCCATATCGAGGGAGACTCTTTAGGGTTGGATAGAGCTTAAGATAATAGGTATGATACGGAAGGTGGTTTTATTTCTCTCTGGAGTAGGGTGAATAACCTATCAGCAAAGGATTAAGATATTTTCAGTAAAAACTCCTCAACTAGAGTGTAATGACCTGAGGTACGCGTAAAAAGGCGTACAGCGTAGAAGTAAATTTTGGGTCACACCTTCATGATGAATATTAAGACCAGATGTTTGATTGTTAAAACAGAATATCAAAAAGTCAAAACTTATTCCACTACCATATAACTTATTCGATTTTCAATTAAAACAATTTGTTAATTTTACGATTTTCACTTTACAATCTTTAATAGCAAGTTGCAACCTTTTCAGTTTATGAGCCTAGCATGAGCATCATACAATAACGAAAATTATATAAGTTTCCTTCATTATATGTAGTATTGTGCGTATATATATATATTTTGATTCATTGTTCATACTGTTTGTTATTTCGTTCATTCATTTTTATTGCATTTTTGATTTCCATCATTAATGGCCGACTGTTTAGTTCTGTTGTTTAAATTGTTACACAATTTTGTATTTAATTTTCATATTATATTCACTTTATTGTTTATATTTTTATACATGTGTGTGTGTGTGCGCGTATTTGTTAAGAAGAATCGCACGAGTTGCCATAGTTAAGTGCCACTTAAAGTAGAATATTCAAAAGCTCGTAATACATTTGTATTTATTGCCTCTTCTCATTCGGCAATCTCTCCCATCTCATTTAGTCCATCATACTAGTATTCAGTGAACTCCTTGTAAGCACATTTATACGCATTTTTTAATTAATTCTTCTTTGCATTTGTTGCTTCATATTTTATTATTGTTGTACGGCATGGCCATACTAAGGGTATGCCTTCTCACACTTTCCTCCTTAGTTTAATTTCACTATCCGATTTCTCAGTATGTACATGTGAGTTCGTGTAGTGCGTGTGTATTTTCTTTTTTTTATTATTATTTATCCACCATTCAGTTATTTATTTATTCCTCCTTTTTGGCATCACATAAACTTTATATTTTCCTTTGAATTGTTTCTGTTGTTATTTTTCATGTTGTGTTTTTTTTCTGCTTCTCTTATTTTGTTCGCTTTGTATATATTTCGAGTATTCGCGTATTTCATTGCAGCAGTGGCAGCAGCAGCAGCAGCAGCAGCGACAATAATAATAACAAAAATATCAATAACAGAAATGCTACAACAATAACAATTAAAACAACAATGGCATCAAATTGAATATGGTGAAATTGTTAGGAAACAATTTTGTTTCAATTCAATGTTGAAAAATAAAATTAATTAATTCGAAAAGCTGTATTATTGTAATTACATACAATGAATAAATGTAGAATGACATAGTAAGTATTTCAGGGCATGAATTAAGTGTTTGTAACTTTCGAAAATACTATTTATGTTACTGTACTTTACTTGAAATGCATTGATAGATGTACTTAAATACTTTATACTCGTATGGTTATAAAGTGTTTAATGTATGTAAATGTTATTTATATGTACACAAGCTGAAAAAACTATTGGTGTAAATGTGTTTGTTGTAAAATTATTGCAGTGAAGCTATTATCAGGCACAATGATGAATATTAACCGCAACAATGTCTCATCTTTAAGAAAGACAAATTTTATTCAGACTCTATATTTGCTCATACAGGGTGATATTTTGTCAACTTTCTTTTTGGCAACACTCTTTTCGGCAGCTCAACTATTTTCGTGTAACATGTTACTGTCAAACATGTTCAATTTGGTCTATAATTTAACCATGAATCGACTTACAAACAAATTGCTGTATTTGATATGAAGAGCAGCCATAAGCATTGCAAAAACTGCCAATGCATTCCAAAAAATGCACTGTTTGGTGCGCGTTATGGGCCGGTAGCATCATTGGACCGTACATTTTCAAAGACGACGAAGGCAGGAACGTTACTGTGAATGACGAGCGCTACCATGAGATGATTACAAACTTTTTTTTGCCCAAAATGGAAGAGCTGAACTTGGATGACATGTAGTTTCAACAAGACGGTGCCACATGCCACACAGCACGTGAAACAATGACCCAATTGAGAGGCGAGTTCGGTGAACAATTTATTTCACGTTTGGGGCCGGTCAATTGGGCGCCGAGATCGTGCGATTTAACACTTTTCGACTATTTTTTGTGGGGCTATGTTAAGGTTCATGTCTATAGCGATAAACTCGCAACAATTTACGCATTGGAAGCCAATATTGAAGAATTTATTCGTGAATTAATTAATTCGTATGCCAGAATTAGACCCAGCGTATGAATCATGTGAACCGCGGTCAACATTTACATAAAATCATCTTTAAACATTGAATTAAATAGATCGTTCTATGGACTCAAATAAAGATTTCATAAATTTCTCTAAATTTTATGTGTTTTTCTTTTAAATCAAATCCGAAGGCTCTTAAAAAATCACCCTGTATGAGTATATATATATATATTGTACAACAGAATTGTGCATACATGTATCATTTATATATTTTCATTGGTAATTGATAATAATTTTGAGTTCATGTTTATATAAAACCGGAAATTAAAAGCAACTTCATCTGAAGCAAAATTTTACTAACATCGGATTTTAAACCCATGAATATATAAAACTGACATGTGAGTGCAGTTGATATGAAGAATTAATATCACAAATAAAGAAATCTGATAAAAATCTGACTAATATATTTTTAAATGCCTGGAGAAGATCAACATTAGGAGAGTTAGCTGCTGCCGGCATCACATGGGAAGGCGCTAGATCAACTGCCCAAAACCGTGTGCGATGGAGAAGCCTTGTGGAGGCCCTATGCTCCAATTAGGAGTTTAAAGGAGGAAAACAAAAATAATATTTTGAAATGCACACTTAACGAGTATGCATATATAGTTAGTATTGACGAATCCAGAGGTCTTACTTGTCCCACTAAGGTTCTCTAATGCAATCTACTTAGAATCAGTAGCCAAATAAATTTTAAGAAAAAATTAACAAAATGGAAAATTGAAAAAAAAAAAAACAAATTTCCCAGTCCCTTAATATTCATAGCAGAATTTTCGTACAGAACGTACCCTTGACAAACACGAATAAACACTAATAGACTTGAACAAAAACAATAAAATACTCGAATTACTTTAAATTCAAAAGACAAAAAAAAAAAAAAAATGGTCCTTTGGCATTTCATTCTTTTTGGCCTTGGTGTTTGATAAATTAATGAGATATTCAAATAAGATAAAAAGAGAAGTCAACATTTCGGAAGCAAAGCTAGGAAAGGTAATAAGATATAGAGTGAAAGATAGAGAGAGAGAGAGAGTAAAAAAACATTTATACTCATCAATAAATGCCTAAATTAAGTGTCAAACTTTTCGATAAAATGAACACACACACACTTCCATGCTCTAAGGTTACATTGTTTTCTTTCTATTTTCATTTTTTTTTTGTCTATCGTTTTTTATTTCATTCTTCATTAAACGAATTCGTACCAACTTGAATCATGACAAGAGCAGCTGGCATCAATTCGAGCACCACCTATTGCCACGTTTAATGTCAATTTTTTGACTTTTTGCATTGATACGTTTATCGAACGTAATATTCGACGCGATATGGCATATTTCATTCGTTCGTTTGGTTCACTCGATATTGATGTCATTTATTTTTATTGTTTGATAGTTGTTTTTCTGACTCTTGAACGTTTTTATTTTTTATCATTCAACTCTATGTGTGTGTGTGTGTGCTTATTCCTGTTGTTGAGGTATCAGTCGGTGTGCTTTTATTACTTTTCAGTAGGTTTCCGTTTCCTGCTATCTTTTTGAGTGACATCCTGTTGAGTTAAGGATAGCGATTGTAATTTTTTATGTTTCTTATATTATGAATTTGGTTATTTTCATCGTTGTTGTTATGTTGTTGTTTCTTTATTAGATGAAGTTTGTTTTCTACGCTTATATCCATGTAAAATATTCAATCTAAGGATATTCCATTAGAATATCACACCTACTTTCACTCCAATACATGGAATCTTCAACATATTTTTTTACTTATTGCTGATTTGTATCTGATTTCTCTTGCTATTTTGTTTTTATTTTATTTTTAACAATATCATATCAATTGATGCTATTTATAAATGTCATGGTTTGTCTCCGATCTCTGTTACTCCTAATGTGTTCAATGAAAATATGTGAGCACGTCCCATGATGCTTAAATAAATGTAAGGCATGGTTGTTGCGATATTTGAATCTAAGCATTAAAGGCATTCGAGACATTCAAATTACAATGCCAGCTACCTTCCAATAAAAAAAAATTTAAATAGAATAGAGATAGTATTATAGAATTATATACAAACTAATTGAATTAACATCTAATGCAATATGTTCCCCAATAATGTCGAACAATTTTTATATAATAATGTCTAACAATTTCTTAGCAATTTTCGACATTATTGTATATATTTTTGGAATAATGTCAAAATAAAATAATATATATTTACATTTCTTGACAAAAATTTTAATCAATTTTTATCAAAATTACAATTTCGACATTATTTCAAATATTTTTACAATAAAATCAAAAAGTACCTTCTCTATGTAAAGTTTATTTTGACATCATTAATTCGACATTAATATTTGCATGAAAAAAAGTCGAAAACTTTATACAACAATGTCGAAAATTTGTTTAAATTTTTAATAATACAAAATAATAATTACTGACTTATGTGGCCATTGCAAATGAAAATCGATTTAGGCCGAATTTAGCATGTTAGAAATTCCAAGCGTTCTTAAGTTCTCCAGTACTTGGTTTTTCCGCCGGAGTTTAGGTCTGCTTCCTCTGCTTCGTACACCAGCATTCGAATATAACATATTTTTACCTGGAGCTTGATTACTATTGACTTGACTATGTCGTTGTGGGCATACAGCTCATACAGCTCATGGTTGTACCTTGATACTCGATACTCGCCGCCAACGCAAATAGGTCCAAAGATCTTGCGTAGGACTTTTCTCTCGAAAGCTCCTAGCATAGTTTTCTCTGAAGTGGAAATTGATGAGAGACTAGTACAGTATGGATTTCGTTTCTCGAGAGAGGGCTCGATTTCTCAATTACTACTTAATAATGCTCCATTTTGCAAAAATATCGAAGCAAAATATGTTCATATAAAAATATTTCGACATTATTGCAAACAATTTTAGATATTAATTTACTATATAATTGTACCATCACGTTAATCTACAATATTATATACTGTTAGTTGATTTGGTTTACAGAATTTAGAACAAAAATTTATTAACTTTATAAAAATGTTGATTCTTCTTAAGAGGTAGATGAGAGATTAATGGTATTTGTCTACGCCAGAACATAAATGTCACGCACTGTCCATAAATAAACTTCTTTATTAACTTTAAATTATAATTTTCCATTAGGTTGGCAACCCACTGTAAATTTAATGTTATTTTTCGATATTTGCCGCTTTCTCTCTCTCGCTCCTCCAACGTGTCAACAACAACCGAGGCAAGGAAGGTAAGTAACACGCAGCCCACCGGCACCCCCTTCACAGCCCCACAGTATTCATATTTAAGTGTGTAAATTTGATTGAATTAAAATTAATTGGCTACTATGTAACTACTTGATACCAATTTAGAATTCTTTTTTATTTAACGTATGCGAATTTAAAGTTAAGGTATTTCCTATACAAGTATTAGGTACTTGGCTTTTAAGGTTCTTCACATGTCATGTCAAGATTTTTTGCACAGTTTTCATTGTGACTTTCTTCATTTTAATTAAAAGCCATATGAAAGAGCCACAATAATAAAAATTGATACTTAAGTGATGCTCTTAAATTTTTTTTGCAAAATATAATCGCCATTCTTGTAGTTGTAGTTGTTGGTGTTGTTATTCTTGTTTTATTATTACTTTTGTTGTTATTCTTGTTTTATTGTTGTTGTTATTATTATTCTTGCTAACGCTACAATAGTTCTTCAACAACTTGTGAATCTAATTAGACAATCGTTCGTCTGCACCTTTAGTTCTTTAGTTCAATCTGAAAAGAAAAATTCAATTTTTTTCTCTGTTTCATTGTTGCTGCTGTTACCATATTTTGCGGCTATTTTTTTCTTTGAAATGATGATGGTCTACGAAACAAAAAAAAATTATTAAAATTGATCGATATACTTATACAATACTTAATATAAGAGCTTTTGTATTTCTACTTTTCATCTTCTACCTTGCTTTCAACTTGTGTGTTGATTTGAACAATTAAAAAAGAATTTCTTAATTTGTTTTTATTGTTGTTGGCGTTGTTAAAGAAAAAACAACTCATTTAAAATTCAAATGGAAAATATTCAATATGACCGTGAGGTATTTGGAAGGAGAAAATTGCATTGCAAAGCTTCTTTAAACTTGAACTGACTTTTGTTTTGTTTCGGTCATTTGAATATCTACTCAAGAGTAAAACATGAATATTACTCTTAGAAGAACAACAAAAAAAAAAAATAGAATAAGAAAAGTGTAAAGCACAATGGAGAATCGTAGAAAAAAAAACGTAACATAACCAGTAAAGAATGACACTGATGCAAAGAAAAGCAAAATGAAATACTGAAGAACAGAAAAAAAAAAAATACAAAAAATTAGAAAAATCCTTTACAAATCGAAAGAAAGGTGAAAAGTGAACCGACATAGAGAAGCATCATTAATTTTATATACGACAAAGGTAAACTGCATCACGACAGTCGACAGTCTTTATTGGATGAGCACACACATATCGTATACATAACTTGCGAACGAAGTAGCAACAAAAGCAATTTTCAAGTTTAACTTTGTGGAACATACCATATTTCATTCGCAACTTTAGCATCAGTAACAGTTCAAGTAGTTCTAGTAGCAAGAAAGACAACAAGAAGGGGCACATGGAAAATATGCAGCAGATTTGTATTTGAGCATTTATATTCAGTCTTACTAGTTGCCATTAATGTTGTTGTTGTTGTTGTTGTTTTTGTTGTTATTGTTGTTGTTGTTGTTGTTGGATGCTGATGGTGGAGATGGTGTGAACTTTGAATACTTAGTTAAGCATTTCATTAAAAAGTGCTTTCGAAAAATGTAAATATCCTTTAATTAAGCATCTGTATGTCTGTATGTATGTATATATGTAAACGTTGAGTTGATAAACTTTCGAAAATTTATTGAGTGTAATTCATTTGATAAATTTATGCAATTTTAAAGCAGCTTAATAAGTTTTATTATTAATATTATTATATTTTTTTTGTTTTCTTTTTTTTTTTTTTGAAATATGTTCTCTCAATTAATGACATATTTATGTTAATTATTAAGAAAAATATAGTACAATCCATTGTCAAATCATTTCTAGCTAAAAACTTAGGAGATGTGGGCCTTAGACGATTTGACTGTTGTTGTTGTTGGAATGACCAGGGTACGTTTCGGGACGAAGACCCGATTGCCGTGGGAACACCCAGCTTTATATGACTTTTGTAGAAGCTGTAGGCTTAAAAAGGAGAAGTATATAGCAAGCCATATCTTGAAAGTCCATTTGAAGCACAAAATATTCTTTTGTCTTTATAAGTTAACGGTTTTTTCAAGATGTGGTTTTTCCACCTTACTCAAATACCGCATGTTTATACCGATGACGTCATATCATTGTAATAACCCATACGACAGGGATGATAAAGAGTAAACACCATATCGATATTAAATGGTGCTAAATCTATACCGAGAAATTAGTTACTACCGGATATCAATGCTTACTTCATTGCGTATCATAGCATTAATCATTCATCAGTGGAAGATTTTGAAGCTAGTACTTCCCCTTGAGGAGGGGACTGATTATCTACTTGGATGTGTCTTAGATGGATGGAGGTTTAGTAAGAGATTTTTGATTAAACATACAAGAAATTCAGATATCTTTTTTAGACTATCAATTATTGTATTAACTATCTTATTGTTAATTATCTCCCAATAAAATAAATTCATTTCCTCTAAATCTTCATTAAAATTTAATTAATTATTTAAAAAATTTAAATTTATAACAAAATTTTACATAAATAAAAATTCATAAATTTGAATTTAATTCAATTTTATTTGCATATTTTATAAATTTACATATGTACACATGTACTTTAATATGAAAGTGTGTGTCAATATTTATAAATAGAAAAGTGTCATATGCTATTTAGCATATACTACAAATATATGCCTATATATATATGTATATGTATATAGTGACAAATTGCTGTACAAATATTTGAAATTTATGACAAAAGAGCATATGAATTTACCTTTCTATATTTATATTATTATGTGTAGCTTAGTTGTTGGTATAGATTTAAATGTGGTCTACTCAACTACAATAATATGTGGTCGTTTTAAAAAAATATTTTAAATAAATAACCACATTCGAAAGGCTAAATTAATACAAAATATGTATATATATTTTAATTCCTTGTTCAAAGTGATTTAATATTTATTTGCTATCGTATAAATGCAAAGGTATATATACCTATGTGTGTAAATATTTAGGTATATACCGATATATAAAAAATATAAAAATTATAATCTCATTCAGAGAATCTGCAAAAAATTGACAGAGAAATTAATCCGGCAAAAAAAATAATTGCATTTTTAATTTATTACAAATAAGACACTTATACGAATTCGAGATTTTAGTATGAGCTACTTACGTATATTGAATGTTGAATATTGAATACTTAAAAATTGTTAGTTGATCACTGGTAATATATTTTAATTAAAATCTATTGCTTACATTATTTATCATTTTCTTTATTATAGATACAAATAAATAATTTCTAAAATTTATGGATTCAAAAATAAGCACAATAAGAAATATAATATGAGATGCCAGTGAACACAGTGAGTATAATCCAGGCAATCAAGCAATGAAGCTGTAAATCGTATTCCATTACTAAACGTCACAATGCCACTTTCATAAATTGTCCCCTCCCAATAGGCAAAGTGGTCGAGGTACAATTTTATAGGGTCTTTTATTCGGAATGATTTGTTATTCAATATATTGTATTTTGAGGTAATTATAATATGTGCTATTCAGAAGGCGCAAAGTTCGGCGTGTAAGGATGGGGAGACCTATTTATCAGGTTTGGATGCTCCTCGTGAGTTGCTGCACTTAAATTATAGAGCTGTCGATAGTGGACATTGAACTTAATCAATTGTATTTTGAAGTGATTATAATATGTGCTATTCAGAAGGGGCAAAGTTCGGCGTGTAAGGATGGGGAGACCTATTTAACAGTTTTGGTTGCTTCTCGTGAATTGATGCACTTAAATTATAGAGTTGTCGATAGTAGACATTGAAAATTTAGCTGATAGACAGTCACTTTGGCCTTCAGTGAAGTTTACTTACCGGACTTCTAGTTTCTGTCACTTTAGAGTTTCCTCTTTATATGTAGTTTCGATCATTGCCTTTGAAATTGCTTCTTGAATCCCTATAGGAATATCAGAAAGGACGCAAAACTACTCCCCTACTCTATCCACTAAATGAGATTAAAGTAATCATTTGAAGAAAGAAGTTTATATCAATTTAAATTATACATGTGAGATATAGAAACATACACATGCACTTGCTTATCATCACATTATGAGCATATTCCTCTATTCGTCTTCTTGTTCTTCAAATGTTGTATTAAATTGATTTCTCCACAGTAATAGCTTCATTGTTTTACATACCATGTAATATTAATCATAAGGTCACAGAAAATATATTAATACAACTAACTCATTTGTTCAAATATATCAGGAAACTTTATTTTCATCTTTATCTATCTACTCGTATCTATGTAATATGCATACATGTAAGTATATCCACGAGTATATGTATCTACTTAATCAAATCAACCCTAGGTCTATTCTAACTTATATTTTAAGTTTATTATCATATAACTTTTCGTTGAATAATTGCTAACAATTTATTTAAATGAATCAACCTTAATAAATGGCTCAACCCGAATGTTTATTCTAGGAAGTGCTTCTTACCGTCTTCATCTCATATTGTAACCTAAAGAAAAGTCAAGAACGTAGTATAAACATGAATAAATTACACTATTTTCATGTGAAACATTGAATATCATTGTATTTTGTCAAAAATCCTTCAAGTCACATACCTTTTCGTGCTTTCTGCACAATAAAAGGAGATTAAAGATGATGAAAATTTCAGCTGCCGTATATACTTACAATATATCTTAATATGAAGCGAAAAATAGTATAGCTCGTGTAAAATGGTGTATACAAAATTTTATTAACATTTTGTTGTTTATAAACATTTACAGTAGCATCGAAGAAATTGAGCGAAATAACATCTAGTAGGTATACATGACATCATATTTAGTGCTCTGATTTCGTAGACTTATGTATACCCCTTTTCATATTTAGATGCATATTTTGTATATTACACGTTGACAAGTGTACCACATCAGTCACTGATGATGTTGCTGATGAAGACATACTATTTATGTTACTTGACTGTAACTTGTATGTTTATTTATGGGTTTTAATAAATATCTATGGCAACTGCTAAGTTTGAGTAATGAGGTAGAAGCAACAACAACAAATATATATGAAAAAATATATTCAGCGTAGCCATTTTCATTAGATATTTTTATAATATTTTTTTTTTTTTCGATTTTTCTATATTTGTGCGTGTGTTTGTATGGATTTTTGTTTTTTAATATGCAATCATTTTTGATGTGAAAATGAAAAATTACATTTTCACATACCTAATATTTGCTGGGAAGCAACATCTTGAAAGTCATACATTGAGGCTAAAATGTTGAGAAACATGTTGTATGCCTGTGAATAAGTGTTCGTAAGTACTTTTGCACTAACTTACATATATATGTTAAAAAATATGTACACATATGATTGCGTAAACACTTAGGCTTCATTAGAATAAAAAAAAAAATAAAAAATAAAAAAATAAAAAAATAAAGAAAAGAATGAAACCAGAAAGTGTAGAAGAAAAATATGAAATAGTAAAGAACACACACTGTTTGAAATAACTAAATAACTGAAGCAGTAAGAAGGTGAGGATACCATATACTATGTACACTTATGCATGTATAGTATAAGTGTAAAAAAAAATTAAATTATGAAAATAAGAAGAAGAAAAACAACAAAAACTACAACCACTACTACTATTAATACTATTACCATCACCGCTACGACGTTGTACTTTCATTACATTTTGTACTACTACTAATGTAATAATGGTACTTGTACTTGTTTGTACACACTCACACATATATGTGCCAAGTTTTTCTAATTTTCTACACACTTGGTACAAATTAATGAATTAATCAGCATACATTTTTACAAACACCAACTACTTGGTACATATTTATATGTATCTATTTATGCCAGTATGAACTATAACTTAAACTCGTATGTAATGTACCTATAAGAAATATGTCTATATTCATATGGAAGTATTTTGTTGCCTTGTTGGAAATATTTGATATTCAAAGTTCAGGTGTAGATAATTTTTAAAATTAATCTTGACTTGATTCATTTTAATTTTTTAAAACAAGTTCCTTAGATAGAGTGTATCCAGGTTAGGGAGAACCCTGAGGGATAGACTATGGATTTTAGGTTGTAGGATTTAAATTCAGAATTTAGCCAACACTCGATTCGATTATTTCTACAGATTTTACGAGTTTAGAAAGCAATCGGAGTGCTGATGTCAGAAATCCGACAATGCATTCAAATTCTGTGACCAAATATTCATTGAATGTGATCATGAACCTCATCAAGGGCTTTCAATATTTTATATAAATACTTTGATTACATATTTAATTGGGATTTGAATTCGTTTGTAGTTTTCACTGATTATAACTATTATAACTAACGTGTTGGTTAGAAATGATTTGTGACTGTGAGTCATTATGATTAATTCATTACCGAGCACTTATTCGAGTACAATAGCTTATTTTTAACCTATACAAAAAGCCGCTGATTTGTAGTCCATGAGTTATGAATTTGACAACTGGGGTGACAACATATACATATATTTTCTAACGATACCTACATAACCACTTACAATCTAAGTATACGAGTATATTCGAGTACATTCAAATATAAGTAGTGTACTTCAATTTAGCTTGATTCTTGCCATATTTACATACCTACATAGGGGAGTGTATGTCGTTGTGTATTAAGATTTATAGCTATATCTAATACTCATATTCATACTCATACTCATACTCATAGATATACCTACATAATGCTAGTATATGTGTTTGTAAGTAAGAGTTGCTATAATTCGTATATTTTCTGTATGCATATATTAACACCGAAACAATATACATATGTATGATATAAGTATTAAGCATATAATGTAACAGATTTCTGCATTTGGTATTATTTTACCAACACATACTCATACAATTCATACATATTTCTGCTGTTCTTATTATATTCAATGTATTCAACGTATAAAGTATATGAATTATTTAACAAAACATTTTGAATTTAATATTTGTAATAAATCAGTGTAAGAGAAAGTAGACAGTCAAGTACTTTGTCAGCCAGAAGTTAGCAAGAAGCACAAAACCACATTACTAGAAAAAGTGAAATGAAAATGTGTCTACAAATAAGAGTATACCACGACTATATGCAATAGTATATCTGAGTAATCGCAAAAATATCCACACACACAATACTTAGTATAAATGTAAAAGTAAGGGAATGCAGAAAAAAAACCCATCGTTGAAATGTAGAATATGTCAAGTATTAACCACAATAACTTGCATTCAGGTTTTATTTAGTGGTGATATGGTGTTGATGTTGGTACTTTCATACGGCTAATACCTGCTTTGAATTATACTGAAAAACAATATCGCACACACACACACACACACACACACATAAGTCAATTTTTGCAAATATATGATATATAGTATTCCAGAAGAATGTGTTGGTATTATTATTATTTCTCGCATCATTTGAAGAGGAACTTTTTTTTTCGATATCCTTTCCTATCTCACGCTACGGTTTTTCTTTTCTCAGTAAAATTTTATATTATAAGGGTAACATATTATTGATGTTTTCCGTGCATTAGTTCAGGTCCAAAAAGAGAAAAAATGCTCATTAGGCAGGTACAAAAATATACGAAAATAGCTAATTCTGGAAAACATGTTGATAAAAAAAGTTGGTAAGGTGTTTAGTAGATTTCTATATAAAAAGAATGATGATGTTATAGCTTTCGAAAATTATGACGTATAATTTGAGATATGTACAAGAGAAACTCTTCAAAAAGTTGTTCGGTTGTCAAACAATATATTTTGATACAGACTAAGTATTTGACATCAAAAATTGGTGCATAAATTCTAGATCATTATTTACAGAAATCCCAATAATATAGAGGCATACGAGGGCGGTCCCAAAACTACCCGACCTGAGATGTAGATGGCGCAAGTAGTTTGAAAAAAAAACTTACTTTGGTGAAAAGTGGCAAAAAAATATATGTCGAAAATCAATGACCGTTAGAGAGTTTAAACGAGGTCGTACGAGCTGCCAAGACGAACACCGTAGTGGTCAACCAATTGAGGTGGCCACGCCAGAAACGGTTAAGAAAATCCATAAAATGGTATTGGATGAACCCCGGTTGAAGGTGCGTGAGCTAGGTGAAATTACAGGCATTTCAAAAAGTGCTATACATCGTATATTGACCGAAAATATGAAGATGAAAAATCTGTGTGCAAAATGGGTGCCGCGTTTGCTCACAATAGAACAAAAACACCAATTCACACATTCGCTATTGGCCAAAATCAATAAGTTAAAGCTCGAATTGCTTCAGTACGCACTTTATCTGCCAGATTTAGCTCCTTCGGATTATTTTCTATTTCGAAATTTGAAAAAATGCCTTGGTGGTAGAAGATTTGCAAACAATGAAGAGGTGGAATCTGCGGCAGATGGCTATTTTAATGAGCTAAACGGTTTATACTATAAACGAAGCTATAGAATATCTCTGGGAAAAGTGTATAGAGCTGTTGTGAAATCAAGAAAATAAATTTTCCAAAATTCTTTGTGTTTTCTTTGTTAGGTCGGTTAGTTCTGGGGCCGCCTCGTAGTTGTGTAAGTTGGGAATTTAACGTACGGCACAACAGTAATCAGTAAAAGTCAAAGATTATGATTGATTTGTTTTGCAAATATTTTTAGAAGATTAATTGTTTTTATCCAACACCTAGACTCTAGGCTAATATTGACGTTGTATGGAAATGTTTCTAAAAAATAGAAATTATAAAATGCCATCACAGTGCGTATGAATTTACCAATTTTTAGGCTAAATAACAACCGAAAGTTGCTGCTAATAATCCAGATGATTATTATTAAAAATAATAAGAGGAACGCATTTAAAATTTAATTGATCAATAGTGGAACCATTTGTGAAATTACTGAAAAATATTGTATATTGACTTTTTTATATATTTATATACTTTTATATATTTTATATTTTTTATGGAGCATACCGTATATGCCCCTAGAACTATAAGTGTATACAGTAAAAGCACATCTCACAATAAACTCTTACAATATGATACTATATAAATATACGATTTTAATACAAAGGCGATTTGTTTTTTTTTTTTGTAGATAAATGCCAACGGTATTCATTCAGCGATGATACTGAATATAAAAGGCAATGCTAGCAACTATCTTACCTACCTGACGAAAAGGGTTTCTTAGAACAAGTATTAGTAATCTACACTTGTAGATACATATGTACGTAGGTATGGATAAAAACAAACAAATAATAATAAAAATGCAACAAATTACAGCATACTCGTATACTTACAATATGCTCTTCTAAGTATTACCATGAAACCATGCGCATATGTGCGATTAAGCTCATAAACACTGGATATATAAATATCCAGTTGATGGTTTTTCTCTTATTGCTGTTGCTGTTTTGTTTTATGCAGTCCGCATATTTAAGTACACAAGTTTATGCGTTTTGAGTGTGTGATATATATGTATCTAAATTTGTGGTATTAAGATTATGGACAAATGGACATTTAAAGGCTTTTTATGTACACTTACTAGCTCGCGTCGAGTGATTTATGTAGTTGTTTTATGAGTGTGCGCACACAATGACAATAAGGGATATTTCGTATTTTTTTTTTGCTTAAAAGTACATGTTTCTTCATACTTAAGTCTTAAGATTGTTGTACTTACTTAGTTTTCTAGTATTGTATTTTTGTTGTTTTTTATTTTTTATTTTTACGCGATTTCATTAAATAATCCTCTAGAATATCTACTTTGTCTACGTGTCATCATATTATATTACATTAGATTGTATTATATTTGATCGCTAATGGATTTTGTAATTTTAAAGTGGATTTTCTCATAAAGGGTTATCCATTTCGCGGTTTCAAAAGTATAGGGCTAGAATTCGACATCTGTCAAACTGAGTTGTTAAAACAATTTCTTTCTTTTTCAGTTCAAAGTCTGACATTTGCGAAAATGGATCGCTTAACTATCGCACAACGCATTCAAATTGTAAAAACCTACTACAAAAATGGTGATTCTGCCATAGCCACATATCGTGCTTTAAGAGGAGATTATGGTTTACAGAATCGTCCAACTACGCAAGCAATTGGCAAAATTGTGAAGAAATATGAAGAGACTGGATCGGTTACAGATATTGTAAGGCGTGTGCATCATCGTTTCGCTCGTACCACCGAAAATATCGCTGCTGTAAGTGAAAGTGTTGCCGAAGACCCGAATGTGTCGATTCCTCGTCGTTCTCAGGAATTAGGACTGTCTTACGGCACATTATAGCGTATTTTGCATTTGGATCTACACCTACATCCATATAAAATGCAGCTCACACAACAACTGAAGCCAGCTGACCATCCACAACGTCGTAGATACGTCGAATGGGTGCTTGAACAACAGGCGGTGGACGGCGATTTTTCGAACAAAATTTTCTTCAGCGACGAAGCACATTTCTCACTCGGTGGGTATGTTAACAAACAAAATTGTCGTATTTGTGGTTCTGAGAATCCTCAAGTAATTGAAGAGAGGCCACTACATCCACCAAAAGTCACTGCTTGGTGCGCTCTTTGGTCCGGAGGTGTGATTGGACCTTACCTCTTCGAAAACGACGATGGAACGACTGTCACCGTCAATTCGGAGCGTTATGGTCATATGATAACCGACTTTTTTTTGCCTGCTATTGAAGAATACGACTTATAGAATATGTGGTTTCAACAAGACATGCCACACAACTCGAGCGAATATGGCTTTATTGCAAGAGAAATTTTCTGGCCGCGTAATTTCTCGTCGCGGCGATATCAAGTGGCCACCAAGATCATGTGATTTGACACCGCTTGACTTTTTTTTGTGGGGCTACGCGAAAGACCGTGTTTATGCAGATAAACCTTTAACTCTTGAGCACCTAAAAACCAACATTCGTCACGTTATGGCTGAGATACCGCCCAATATGTGTCAAAAAGTGGTCGAAAATTACCTCAAAAGAATCGATGCTTGCAACAATTCGCGTGGTGGTCATTTAAATGATGTAGTATTTCACATATGATCTCAACGTTCAAGCTTTATAATAAAAAAGAAATATCATGATAAAAAATATTTTATATGTGTTTTATTTACATTTACTTTTGAAACCGCAAAATGGATAACTCTTTATTATTGTTTCGGCTTGTGATGAGAAATGTAATGGGAAACATCAGTAGTTTCACAAGAGTTTACTGGATGTCTCCAATATTATATTTTTTGGCGATTACTGCAATTATTACTATTACTACTACAATAAACCATAAACATGAAATCCATTGAGGCAACTTGTAGGCAGAATTCGATGATTAAGTAACTCAAGTGAACTATTTCAGCAAAATTTAATGGCTTCGTTCACTCCTTGGTCTCTTCGAAAGAACCAAAGATGAGACATTCACTTTGCAAAAATTTTCAGCAAAAACTAAAACTAAAACACACTCGCAGTGAACTTTGGTGTGAAAGACGTAAATATTTTTATAACATAAACTGTTACACATCAGTTAACCAATGACTGTAAGTTTGATCCTTATTATTAAAATGTATTTTAGCTGGAATATTTTCTTGTTGTTCACAGAAAATTCTATATGATTTAATTAATAAATTAATTAATCTTATTTACTTTGTTTTTATGTCCACAAAAATATTTTTAGAAGGAATAATCTTATTGAAAAAAAACTCGAAATTAATTACGAGCTTCCTCTGGCTAAGATAATATTTATACAAAAGAGTCTTTCACTCAACTGACACATTAAGCAATTGGAGAAAAATTAACCATCACATTCTACGAATCTTTGAAATACTCTCCTTAATTTATTTGTGAAGCAAGCTCTTCTACTAGAGTATTACTAGATTGTACGGACTATTCTCGAGTTTAGTTATGGAGAAATTTAAAAAGTTTCCTTATAATTTATTTGAATCGTTTAAAACAATTAATATATATATATATATATATATATATATATATATATATATATATATATATATATATATATATATATATATATATATATATATATATCATTTATCTATGAAGTAAACGATATATATTAATTGATAATAATTTTGATGAAATCTTACTTTATTGATCTTAACCTTGGCCTTTAAAATAGAAATTCACTCGATGAAATATTGCAAAATTTATTTGAGAGTACTTAAAGTTAAGTTATAAATTAATTTGTGATACTATTAAATTCTCACACATCTACACCGACATTCATTCCTAAGAACTGATGATTTGAAAAAGAAAGTGAAACATTAGAAATGTGAGAAATAAACACATATGTTCGATATATGTATGTACGTTGTAAACCAATGAGTATAAGATGTAATAAAATAAAATGAAATTATTGTAACAATAACAATAAAATAAAATCAATAATATATCACTTTATTCGCCGTTTAAGCAATAAAGCACGTTTTTATTGTTTTGTTGTAGGCAAATCGTTTTTTTATTTATTTATTTTATTTTTTATTTTTATATTTATTTCTTTGCTGTATAAAAATATATACCCAATATTATGTTCTATAATAGTACACACGTGTTTAAGTATGCATGTATGAAATACATGTATGATAGTAGTTGTATAAGGAGGAGGGGAAAAGTTTCAAGTAATTTACGAGTTGTAGATGAAAAATTTATTGGTTTTGTAGGTGAAAACGTTAAATGAAAATAAAAAAAATAATAATAATAAATATGTAAGCGTTCATATTACTATAGTCAGTAAGTAAGAGCTGCTAAAGTAGGTGCTTATATGTGGCATACATACATACGTATAAGACATTAAAATGAAAAAGAAAACCAAAAATGCAATGAAAAATAGCTTTTAAATTGTTTATGCGTTTCTTGTTGAAACATAAATTAAAATTATGGTGTAGCAGTAAAGTACTTACACACATTGCATGCCAGTAGCAGTAGGGAAATGTTGGAAATTTGTAAAAGAAATTCTACTTTGATGTATGAAAAGTTAATTTTTTAGTTACGAAAGTCGAAAACGGGAAATTTTTTGATTTTGTAATTAATGAAATGTTCAGGCATCATGCCTTTGCTGTAGGCATATTATTAAATGAGGTCATATGAAGTGATTTAAAAGTCAATACCTGATATTATAAACATTTTTTTAGGTAGTTCCAAAAGTAGCAAGAAAGAAAGCTGATGTAGAAACTTATAAAAACAATTAAGAATAAAATAGATATAACAAATTATAAAAAATATTCCCATTTTTTTTTCTACATGCTGACAAATAAATACCAATCAAATAAATATCAAACAAAATGTGAAATAAATATTAATATACTCTTATAATTGTAATATTTGCCTTCCAGCATATAAAAATTTCACTGAATATGATTTTAATATTTATAAAAATTGGTAATTTTTTCCAAAAGATTATAGAAAAAATTATTCCAACAAATAATAATTATTATTTAATAAAATATTTGTAAATATTTATATTGATATATTTATACGTAGCTAGATAAACTGGCATGTAAGGACTTATACGAGTCTATATACTTGTATTAATATAAATTACATAATTGAAATGAGTTTTAATAGTTTTGTTTACGTTTAATTAAACTCATTAAAATTGATTATGTATGATAATGTACATGTGCCTAGGCAAACATAAGTGCATATGAAGTTGTTTTGGGGAGATTCGGGAGAAAACATCATGTATTTTTTTGTTTTGCTCTTGTTGAAATTATTATTTAAAAAAAATAAAAATAAAAAAACCTACATTTTAATTATCATTGACGTGTACACAAACGTACATTTTTATGCATAATTCTCACACATTACACGTTTTCTATGTGAACAATTATTAAATTATAAAATCACCTATCAAGTGTCAAGGCTACAGAAATGTTGTATAGGAAATATATAAAATAACAAAACAAAAACAAAATGCTTATATATATACAATTAAAGCACGAATACAATTACATACTCATACACATAGATATACATTTACTTAAGTGCCATTGGCATTTTTAATATAATTAAAATGAGCTCAAAAGACAGTAGAGCCATAACATAACATTTTTCAAGTGCTCATAGTATACATAGTTGTTGTTGTTGTTGTTGTTGATGATGCTGATGATGAACACAAGGCCAATATGAATATAAATATAAAAAATAATAAAAAAAGAAAAAAATAATAATAAAATAAATTAATTTACATAACAGAAATTCAATACAAATTGCTCTAAAGTATAAATGTGAGGGAAGCACAAAAAACATGTTGTATCCGATACATTTTTAATACAATAAAAAATATGACACACCAATACATATATTTATGTGAATATGATATATATATATATACATACTTATATACTGAACAAATAGGTCTTTGTGCTGATTATGTGTGTGTGTGTGTTTTGTGCCACACAAAAGCAAGCAAAGCAACAACGACAACCTCTGCGAGAGTAAACATTGTAGAAATAATTGATGCAATATGCCGCCCTTTCATGCATTCACTAGTATGCATATAGATATATTCGTATACTAAAATATTTATATACAAATACATAAATGTATAAGCAAGTACATGTGTCTGTTTGATGATGATGCTGATGATGATGATGATGATGCAATAAATCAATACGGCATGACCACGGAAGCATGAGACATATATACATACATAAGTAACTACAGTGAGAACACTAGAAGCATATATCAGCCATATTACAACAGGCATGCAGTTTACGGTTATAGGGTTCTTTCAGAAAGTATTTTTTTTTTGTGGAAAATTTGTATTCTTAGAAGAATTGTCAAGTAGTCGTCGATATGTTTCTTACTATATCGAGATAAGGTTTCAGCTTCAAACCGAATGCTCAGTGTCTTTTAAAAATAATTTTTCGTAAAATTTGATATATTCAACATTATAAAATAATATTTTCACAATAGTTGGCCAATGTCACTTTCTAGATTTCTAATGATATAATGATATAATTATCCTCATATATTAAAAGTGTATACCGCAACATATGAGAAAATCAATTGTAAGCAACATGTATCTTATTCTTGTATATGAAGTTCGTATAAATGTTTAAATTGATGTTTATAGACATTTTCAGATAATATGAAACATCATAGAAAGTCTTTATAATATTTATTGCGAATATAATTTTATACCATTAGTGTTGAATCATAACATATTTGCGTTTCAGCTGGTTAAAGTAAAGCACAATATAGAAACTCAATTTTCAATCGCTCTTTTGTATAGTTGAGACAATGACTCTGGTTTGTCGGGATAGGCTAACGAATTTACATTTCCTCATAGAATATAATTTTAAAAATATAATAAATATAAATATTAAGTACAATTATGTTCTCATGGCATATGTTTCTTGCCATATTCTGCTATTTTGTTGAATCCAATGTTCATCCATTCAGTGTACTAGGATCTACAGATAGTTATCTTGATTGACTTTAACAGGAATGGCAGGAATCATTTATGAAAAACTATGCACTAATGATTACACGGTGAGACACACATCACGTTGAGTCACGCACATAGGCCGGCAGTATACCTAATATGAAGACTAATCGCAAACATTTTCCGAATCCAATACACACATTTTCGAGATATAAATTAAATTGTATATTTATCGAAACTCGTAAAAGGAATTATTGAAGTCATTCATGTAAATTAATCCAATGTACACGAAAAAATGGTTACAGGTCCGCAAAATCTTTAAACAATTTTTTTTTAAATTCTGGGTTACATATTATCTGAAGAAAATATTTTAGATTTTGAACGACAATTCTTTAGAAGCAAATATAAAGAAATTCTTTTCGGCTTCTCAGTAAATGTGAAAATATAATTTGACAATATTTTTTTATGCAACGAGTCTATATTTCATTTTAAGAATATAAGTTTATTTTAAAAAAATAATTTTTTTGGCTTCACAATATCTTTGAAAATACATGTATTTGATACCACTGGCTATTATACGATTTGTATAGACTCTTTAATAGCTCTTTAATAAATAAAAATAAATTGAGAGCAACAATACAATGAACATTAATAAGAAAATTTCATTGATATCATAGATTAATTGATCAACAATCTTAGTTCAAATACGATGGTTTTCACAGTAGAATTGTTCAAGTACGGCTATGATATGTAGCATTTTCATGCACATGTATATGATGGTTATGATTTATAATATTTTTTTCTCTTCATTTCTCTTTTGTAGCTTTTTTTCTTCTTGCCATTGAATAAATATACAAGTGTACTTGTGTACATACATATATAAGTTTGTATGTGTGTGTAGATTTGTTTGCCAACTAAATGAATAAGGATGCATTGCATTCAAACGGTGATGAGTTATGTTGTATACTGACAAATGTATTGGCAACAAGCTAACAAACAAAGCAATGACATATGTCACATATTGTCACATTAATATATTAAACCTGCCAATAAAAAGTTATAACATAAGTTGTTCAAAATATTACTTTTTTGGATGCTAAACATTTTCTGTAAGTTCTTTTCAGCAAAATAAAATTTGCCCAAAATATTGTAACACATTGAAAGTGTTCCTCTATATGCGCTACACGCAATTTAATGTTTCGATTTCTGTAAAGAAATGTTTTGAAATTATTATTTTCACACACTTAAATGCGAAACCGTCAATTCAAAATGAGAATATTCAATAGTAAATGAGAGTAGATAACTGAAAACGAATAGATAACAATCAGAGCTCTGAAGGGATTAATTTTAAATGGGAAAGCAGTAAATGGAAATGAGAAAGCGACAAATAAAAATGAAAAAGGGTCATTTGGAAATGATAATAGCCAGTTATGAATGCAAAAGTATTAATTGACATTATTCGTGTTTACGATATTTTTTTCAGAAATATTGCGTTACATAAAATAAACATCCTCCATCCATTGTTTATGGTTATTTTGTCGCTACTTATTCCAACTACATCGATATCCCTTATAATAGAATCGTATAAAAACAATAGCAACAACAGCAAAAAAAAAAAAAATGTCAAAAGAAAATTAGCAAAAAAAGAGAATAAGTTGAAAACAAACAAAGCAATAAGTAAAAAAAAAATTCATACAATTATGAACAGCAGAGTGGCAGATATACGAGTAGTAAAAATGGCTAAATCAAAAATAGGTTAAAAGTATTCAATGAATACATTGAATAATGCTGAAAAAGAAATGAAAACAATAACAGCAGCATCAACAGTCAACAAAATGATAGAACGATACTAATGCTAAGAGTATGAATAACACTATCAAACAAATTCCCCCTTCTTTTTCTTCTTCGGTAGGCGTATGAGTAACACTTGTACGAGAGTGTTTGTCATACGCCTCGTATAGTGAATGCTTACATCATAAAATGCGTATGGGGATGTTAGTGACGGTTTTTCAATCATTCGTTTAATCTAGTTTTCTCGTTCTATTTCGTTGCCCTTTTGTTTTCAATGGATTAGAAATATCAACGTTATCCAAGGACAATGATGGCGGTTTATTGTGGCGCCTCTATTTTGTTTACATTGAAAAGCAAAAGCGAATTGTCATCTTACATGGATTTGTATGTATTTGGTGTATGTGTGTGTGTGTGCCTTTATACATACATATGTGTCTAACAATTCATTTTCAATAGAGAATTTTTTAATAGAGCGCCAATTCTATGTCGCTTTTGTTGTGGTGGTTGTTATTGTGGGGTTGACAGTAGTTACGTATCTTTCATAGAAATACTATATATGTGATATTATTATTTCTATCATTTTAACTGCTGTTATCATTATAGTCGTAGCATAATAATAGTAAAGTAGTATGTACATAATAGTATTCATGATACGAGTACTATCAGCTGCTCATTGTTTGTGCTATTAGATTGTCATAAATTCTCTAGTCTATCATGACAAACTACTTATAAATATGTATTACTGTACATATATCATGATCGATCAATGAATGTATCTATATATTGTAACATAAGTGTAGTTCTTGGCAAATTTGCTTAAGGATTTGTATTGATAATATTGAAGTATATAACACTATATATATAGAATGTGAAGAGATTAATGAGCTGAGTTGGTATAAAATGTATATTCATTATTATTTTTTCTTATTTTTAATTACACATTGCTTGTTATATGTAAACAATAGCGAATTTCTTGTGTTAATGGTGAAAGAAATGCCTCTAGATAATAACATATACTTATTAATAATATCTGTAAGAATATGTAGAAATGCAAATGTAATAATACTAAATATTAATTGATTGATTAATGCATATGTAATTTTTATAACACTGAATATTATTGATAGAGATGATTATGATGATATAGATGACAAAATTTTAGTATTATATACTCATTTAATAGCATTTGCCTGAATAAACAAAGTAAAAAGTAATGATCATGATTATGACCATTATATATTCATGTATTAGTAATATAAAATTCTAAGGAATATTTATCATATAATCATCCTTAGAGCAAATATTTACATAATCAGAAAAAGAAATAATATTAATACAAAATAATAAATTAGATGTTATTTTTTATTTTAAAAAAAATTTTTTTTTTTTGTTAATGTTATTTTCAAAGTTAAACCAAAAATATTCTATAAATATTAATTAATCAATATTGCAAACTTGTTTCTACTAATTTTACTACATGGAATGACAAAACTTAGAGCACTAATGAACTAATGACAAATTTGAACAAGGACGCTGTGGGTTTCAAGCGTGAATATTTCTTCTAGTTTAATAAGATGTTATA
Source organism: Megamerina dolium (assembly GCA_963854835.1). Lineage (NCBI taxonomy): Eukaryota > Metazoa > Arthropoda > Insecta > Diptera > Megamerinidae > Megamerina > Megamerina dolium. The sequence goes on from OY978529.1 coordinate 54,449,169, forward strand.
AGAATTCAGACATTTTTCGAGCCGTAGTATTATGTTGTACCTAGTTGAGATTTAATTTTTTATTTTTTTATGCTTTTTATGTATGCTATTTATGTTGAAGTTATATACTTATGAGGCTTGAAGTGATTCAAACCCAATATATAAGGTTTAGTAAAAAGAAATCCATTATTTTTACAATAGGTTGCTCTAGTAATCTGGTGATAGGATTTCGTACTAAATAAACTTTTCAGGCAGTTTTGTGATTGCTTGACTCAGTATTGGTTGTACATGCGTCAAAGATGAACTCCAAACGGGGCAAACGGTGGCCACGCCAGGATTGACGGTCAGGAAGGTTTTGCTATGTATTTGGTGGAATTGGCAGGAAATCATCTACTCGGAAGGAAGCAATTGCCTAGAAGCGGCCTGTCTTGATGGAATTGTGTTCCATCAGGACAACTCCAGGCCACACACATCGATAGTGACTCGCCAGAAGCTCCGGAAGATTGGTTGGGAAGTTCTTATGCATCCACCTTATAGTCCGGACCTAACACCAAGTAATTACTACCTGCTCCCGTCTATGGCGAATGATTTTGCTGGTGAAAAATTCGCCTCAAGAGAAGCTTCTGAAAATCAACTGTCCCAGGTTTTTGCCAATAGGGACGAGGGTTTCGACGAGAGTGGCATTATGAAATTACCTTCAAAATGGCAACAAGTTATCGAACAAAACGGTGCATATTTGACTTAAATCGGATCATTCTAACTATGCTAAATAAAACCTTCAATTTAATGCAAAAAATAATGGATTTCCTTTTACTAGACCTTCCAGACTGATTACAAATCTTCATATTTTATTTTCTTACAAAATTATCAATGAATACGAAATATAACCATATATAAGTTCAAATGACAAATTTTTAAAAACTGCACCATTAAAATTGTGTATCATTTATCTTTACTTTCATAGACAAATTAAAACGTATATATTTTACCTAGCAAGTAATTGTATTTTGAAAAGATTCACTTACAGAACTCACAGAACATAAACACTTTCATAAGTAATTATATAGATTCCCCAATGGAAAAATGTACAAAATCAAAACTGTAAAGCAAGGTCGATTTATCTATGAAATATGCTATCGACTTCAATGCGTATATAACCTTGTGATGCCACAAGAACTTCTTGAACAGTAAAATAAATATTAAAATTTCTTTTGCATACATATTCGTTTAAAAGTTGATGCAGAAATGCATCATCAGATGTTTTTCATCAAAAAATTATTCTGTTTATTGGCAATGTATTCCATCTGACTTTTCCACTGGGAATATGCACAATGCTTATATACACAAACATAATACCCCATTATGTGGTATAAAAACAAAGAAACCAGATGAAACAGATGCATGCACACGCATATCATTTAAAATTTTATTCCACACATTTTATTCATATTACAACTATTCATTTATGTCATAGTGTATATATATTTTTCTACTTCCATCTCTCTATACGTTGAAGTGTTTCCTTTTATTTTATTTTTATTTTTTTCTCTTACAAATATTCAACATTTTCTGAATATGTTTTCCCTTCAACTTGTTCATATAGTTTGGTGTAGTATATACACATGCACGTGGGTGTATTTCATATGTATGTCTGTCTGTGTGATGTTTTTCCTTTTTTTCAATTTTACAAATTCTTTTTTGGTTGTTGTTTTGTTATTTCACCCTTCTTTGAGTAAAATATTTATATGTTTTTTTTATATTTATGTATGTATCATTGTGTGTGTGTGTGTGCGTGTGAGTATATATTTGTTGTACATTTTAGTTGTTTGTTGTTGTTTTTGTAAGTTTATATTTTAATATTTGTCGCATCGTATCATCAGAAACGAAGACGCCCTTGAGTATTTTACGCTCTTTCATTTTGTCTTTTTGTTTATTTCGTTTTTTTTTATGTTGACTTTCTATTTTAACCCATTTTTGTTTCCATTTTTTTCATCATCTCCCTCGAAATATCATACAATGTTGTCGTTTTGTCATTATTGTGGTAAGCATGAAGCACCAATATTTTATACTGTATCATCTGTATCATACACCGGAAAAGAATGCTTAGCATATACTAAATAGATTAGATCTATTCAAATATTTAGAATATGATCAGTTATTTGTTAAGATGTTTAATGTTGCAAAAGAAATCGAATTTGTAACCAATTTTTATACTGACAAGGATGCGTGCAGTCCACCAAAAGAAAATATTAATAATTCTAAATTTTTTGTTGTTGTTGCTGTATATTTATCAATTCTAAATGATGTGTAGAAAACCAAAAAAAACTTGAATTTACTTACGTACACATGTTTAAATTATTAAAACTGCTGAAATCTTCTCTAAAAAAATATAAATATGTTTGTTCTTCGCAAAGAAGTCTTAGCAAACCATTCAGCATACACAAAATAATTCTATTCTGCAAGTCTAATATATTTTTGGATAGGTTCTATATATTATATATATTATATACATTAAGGGGGGTGAAATTTCTAAACGACTTGTCTCAGCTAATTACATAATATTTTTTCAAATTTTAAGCATTTCTTCTCTAGGAAGCATAAAGAAATTCCTACTTCTATAAAAGCTTCAATTTAGTAATGGAGCCCTCCTAAAAAGTGAAGATGTAGAGTAAATAAATTCGCTATTTTTATGTGGTTTCATTAACTTTTTGCAGAGAGTTCGTATGTTTGGAAGACATTTTGAAGGTCCGTCATGGATTTTGCCTTCCTTTCGCCGTTGCCTGGAGTTATTTATCGATTTTTAAATCATCTGAAAAACGACAAATAAACCCATAAATTCTCAGCAATCACTCCTTGAGCATGAAACTCTATGACTGACCGCCATGTCTTTCACTTCACCATTTCTTTTCAGCACGCTAACCTTCTATCTCCAACTGCACAGGAATTGCCCCTAAAGCTGGAAAATGCATGATCGATCTCATTGAGTTTTTCTTTTCAAGAATTTTTTTTTAACATACTTCCAGGGAGCTACTTAGGGGGCTGAGCTCCCTAATATTTATGTTTTTTGGTGAGGTAGATAGTCAAAATTTTTTTCCCACTCATTGAATTTAACCCACCTTAATTCATATGTACATATACCTAGCTATGTACAATATATGTATAATCCATAATCAAAATAAATAAATATTATCAAGAGATCTATGAATGCATATGTGGGGGAGAGCAGCTGTGATAAAACTTGCTCAGATTAAAATGTGCTAAAATATATATGTATGACATCAGCTTGAGTGAAATATTTTTAAATTCTACAAATATGGTAAGAAAAGAAAAAAAAACACAACAGCACTATAAAAAAAAATATCAGAAACAAGAGTGAGGCGGTAAATAAAAAAAAAACAGAAAGAAGAAAAATACTTTTTAAAAATTAATGTTAACAAGTTGAGGTGAAAGATAAGAAATAAAGAAACAAGCGAGCAGCATCAGCTGGTATAAAATAATCTATGAGCGTAATAAAAACCATTACAGTGTCTTTGCGATTGCAACAATTTAATCTTTTTATCTAGGTGCATTGAATTTATTCAACTTTGGCCTTTGTTAAAAAGTATTAGTGGAAACTCATCCAAAATGTTTCCAGTGTCCGATCATTTTGATAAAATCTATATATGTATATGAAATGGTTTTCAATGAAACATCTCATCATAATAATTGATGATTGAGATAATCATGTTTCATTGATTCAGTAGGCTATTACAAGTTTAATACATTTAATTTCTCAATTTAAATCACATATAATTGGCTGCTAATTATATTATTAATTTCTATATAACACACAATTATTTCTAATTATGATGGAATTATGAGTGTTTGATAAGTAAGTACTTATAAATATTAAATATAAATATTACATTTAAGCTTAATATATCAAAATCCCTAATTATTGTATTATTGCATAAATAAGTATGTATATATATATATATATATATATATGTATATATATATATATATATATATATATATATATATATATATATATATATATATATATTTATTGTCATTATGATATATATATGTATATAATCCTAATAAAATATTCTTAATTCAAGTATGCATAAATCATAGTACAACACATTTTCAAGCTGCATCTTGAGTGTATTTAAAATAAATTAATATGCATGTATATACACACACATACAAAACGAGGTAAATAAATCATAATTTCAGCCATCTCAAATGTTTAACAAGGTTTTCATGTAGCTCACTCACCATCTTAATAGTGTGTATTTACATTTAAAGGTTCTATTGCCTATATGAGGAAGTACATATATACGTTTGAGTATTATGAGGCTTTTAAAGCAGCTATAAATTAATAATGTTATACCACAGAATGAACTAAGTAAATATAAGTATACTATATGAGTGCCTGGTAGCTAAAGCGTAGCGTATATTTTACAATATAAGATGGATACTATGTTCCTTAGAATTGAAATGAAATACGAGTGATACTACAATGGATGATGGTCATGCAATAGGACATAGATGCGTAATAAAATTAATATTATATAAAAGCTTTTCTCTTAAATACTGAGAATACTGAGATTAGTTCTTTGCAGTACCAATGATATATTTATTGAGAGAGTATATTGTAAGCACAGAGAGAGAGAAAAATAGAGAAATTGAATGAGATATAGAAACCGAAAGACAATGAGAGAAAATTAAATATAATAAAAATGTGCTATAATTTTAACATCATCCGATGATATGTGTAAATCAGCTGTTCTTTGTATTCACATAGAGGATGTAGCTTCAATAGGGTCAAAGGGAGTGTGCATTGATTTTTCATATGTGTATATGAATTATGAATTCATAATGAAAGAATACTTTAACTCTTATGCTATAACTAACATAAAATTACATATTACTGAGAGTATGAATTTATAACACAAATAATTTCCTAAAAAAAATATGGATACTAAATTATCGTTGTAATCGTTGCTAGAGAGGAAAATTATATGATTTATTCATTAAATTTTACTCCAGAACATTTCCTCTGGACCAATTTTCCATATATTTTCATCCCGCAAAGATACTCTCACACAAAATGATCGAAAGAATATCTGAAAATTTAAAATAGTTGCCCAGAAATTGCTTCTGTGTCAGTGAAATGTTTATGATCGACCGCCGTTAATATTTCATCTTCAATAATTCCTTCGAACACACTTACTGTATGGTGAAGGTAGAGGGGCTCGACTACAAAATTAACAGAAATTATTATCTTTATAAAAAAAAAAAATCACGTTTAAATCGTAGAACAGGGATCCATGCATGATTTTAAATATGCCAAATTTTTCTAAACTATTTATGTTATTTACGATAATACATATTTCCTTTTATTTTTCCTTTATTTATATTTATGTATACAAATCGAATTACATATCTTATTAGAATACATACATATGTATATTAAATTTTACAAAAACTTATATTCTTATTTGTACGTACTTAGTTTGTTTTAGAGTATGTTTGCTACAATTCTAATCCGATTACTAATACATGTATTTTCTATTGTGACAGTGTTATTTTTTCATCCCTACTGCAACATGACATGGACATGGAAAAGAAAACATTTGTATACTGTAGCTGGACATTTCATATAAGCCTAAGCATGACAAGTGAAGTGAGATGTCTTATTAAGTACCTACATATACAAAAAAAGCGAGTATTAAAAATTCTTTAGAACATAAATGGAATAGTAATAAAGACGATGTACTAGTATTTATTAGACCTACAATCAACGATGTGATAATTTTGTTTTCGCTTTGTACTGAGCAAAAAATGTTTGCCAATATTTCATAAATAGCATTCTGATTCTTCAGCCAAAGAGGAAATATTATCGAAAAAAGCTTGACTACTAAGGAGAATATTTGAATTAAATCACAGCCTACATAAATTAATGTTGTGAGCCGAAAATGATTATAATAAAGAAGTTATAGTAAAAGAAATCCTTTAAATCCTGGTTCGTTTCCACAGCAAAAATGCTTGAATAAGACTACGAATTGTTTCCATACGCACTATGTATATTCACCAGATATGGCGAAATAAATCGCGATATATTTGGTTTTCAAATTCAAAGAATTTGACTCACAGAATGAGATAATGAATGAGATCTGGCTCCAAGGCAATAAGGTGAGCATTGAGACAACTATTTATTTTAAACGGTATGGGATATGATATAGAACAACTTTGGACTAAGTATCTCGCGGTTACGCTAGATGGCGTTAGAAAGACAGGATTTCGTATTAAATAAACTTTTTAGGAGTTTTGTGATTTCTTGACTTGGTATTGTTTGAGCACGCGTCAAAGATGGACACCAAATGGCACAAACGGTGGCCAAGCCAGGATTGACGGTCAGGAAGGTTTTGTTATGTGTTTGGTGGGATTGGAAGGGAATCATATACTACGAGATGCTCTCCTACGGCCAAACTCTTAACTCGGATCTGTACTGTCAACAATTGGACCGTCTGAAGGAAGCAATAGCCCAGAAGCGGCCAGCTTTGGCCAATAGGAGAGGAATTGTGTTCCATCAGGACAACGCTAAGACACATATATCGATCATGACTCACCAGAAGCTCCGGGAGCTTGGTTGGGAGGTTCTTATGCATCCACTTTATAGTCCGGCTCTGGCACCAAGTGATTCATGTCTATCGCGAATGATTTTACTGGTGAAAAATTCGCCTCAAGACAATTTTGTGAAAATCGACTGTCCCAGTTTTTTGCTAATAGGGACAAGGGTTTCTATGAGAGTGGCATTATGAAATTACCTTCAAAATAACAACAAGTTATCGAATAAAACGGTGCATATTTGACCTAAATCGAATCATTCTAACTGTGCTAAATAAAACTTTGAATTTTAGGCATTACCTAGCCCCACAAAGAACTTGAGTGACCAAGAAATCATATCCTATGGATTTTGGGTCGCTGAGTTAGAATACTAGCTCAATTATTATATTATTATTTTATTTTTTCAACAGCCTATACAAAACGTAATTTTCATATATGTCTATTGACCTTGAAGCATTCTAAAGTGTTCACAAAATTCCTAATTACATACCTTTTGCATATATATATTTGTTATGTGAGTATTCTGAATTTTAGTTATTTGTGTAATTATTTTTATTGAACCAAACAACAAACAAAAAACAAAAATCATTGATTAGTCGATGCATGAGAATTATTTATGTTCTACTTATATATATAATATGTACGTAGATATGTATATAATTTGTTATAGCTTCATCATTAGGGACCATTAAGCAAACATGTTTCACGGATTAATTACTAATCGTAATCGGATAATGTATGAAAACCATCAATAAACAGCATTAATTAGAATAACAACCACTGATGCGTATAAAAACCAACCGAACATAAGCGACAATAAATTTCAACATATTTGAAGAAAGAAGTATTTAAGAGTATACATATGTACATAACATATAAAGGAGTACATTGCACACATATATCTACACATATAGAAATGCCAAAAATTTATCACCGATAAAGTCATTAATTTCACAACCCTAACGAATACACACCACGCACGTATAGACGCACATATGCGTATACTTAATACGAATGTAAGCCAACAGATGCGAACACGTAAACGCGCACCCCTAAACCGCAGACCAAAAAGCCAACAAAAAGAGCAACCGCAATGCCACATGCATAAAAGTGTTATACACATTCATCTATGTAAATATTTGGTTATTTATAAATGCATGCATACTCAGTAGGAAAGTTGATAATTTATTGCCAAATCAATGCGATGAATGATTACTTTGCTGTGTGTTGAGGCCTGGTACCTGGTAATCGAAAATTTTATGCAATGATATTGTAATTAAAAAATTCATTGCAGTTGTAAAAATACTTTTTTTTGCAAATTTTTATTAGTTATTTTCTTACTAATTCTGATTCTTTTCTACTGGGTAATCACATACGCATATATAAATATGCATATATGTGCGTGTAAATTATGACGCTGATGATGACTTTTACATAAAATCCATGTTATACGTTTGCTTTACAACAAATTATAGACATATATATATATATAAAACATAAGTATTCACAAATTTTATTCACGTCTCTTGAGAAGCAAGCAAAGAATTAACGATCGAAAAGCAAAAAATACCATCACTCGTTTGCTCACCTTACACCACAAAACTGGCAAAGGGCAGCAAAATCCTTAATGTTGCTGTTCATATGTTTTGTCAGTGGCACTTACAATTGTACCTATACATGTATACCTACAAATATGCGTGTATATGTTTATGAGTAGCCATTATTGTTGATGTTATATCTCTATGATTACATGCAGTGAGAATAATTAAATGATAATTAACACTTTTGTATACGGATGTGGTTACTCTTTGCTTTGTTCTTTTTCTTCTTCTTCTTCTTCTTCTTTTCTTGCTTTCATTGTTTTGGTCAGCTCCATTAAAATGTTTCGTTTTATATTATTTTCTTTAGTAAGAAAAACCAAATTGTGTATATATCTTAAAGATATCTACAAAAATTAGCTAGTAAAGCACATCACTTAGAAGTACATACATATTTTTGTTAAGGCAAAATAACGAAAAATAAAATACAATATCACGAAACAAACAAAAAAAAAAAACACAAATTCAGATAAGGATGCTTATAGCATTTGTTCAAATAGCCTCACGGCAATCAGTCATTATCATTACTCTTGTTTTTCTCGGACTTCATCCTCTCTCTCTCTCTCTCTCACACACTGTTTTTTTTTTCTTCAATCTGTTTTTCATTATTCCTATTTTGCATTGTCAGTACAAGTACACTTTTAGTACTTAGTTATATGTACTACTTCTACGACTACTACGACTACTACTACATACATATATTCTTTGCTTGAGTGTATTTCTTATTTTTAGTTCTTCGTTTTTTTTTCGTTTCTTACCATTACTTTATTTAACTATAACTTTTTAAATAAATATTTTCTTTTTTAATTTAGTTTTCATATTGTTATTTTCTTATTTATTTGACGTTGCACAATATTCGCACATACCGTGGTGGAGAAAAAGTATGGAAGTACAAAAGTCAAAAAGTTTTCTGTTATTATCATAGTATGCTTGACAATACTGGGAAGCCCTCTGATAATAACAAAGAGCAAATTGTTCCTAATAGATATTATGAACGTCGAAGTAGAAAAATGAATAGGGTCGAGAAGGTACAGAATATCACGCCAGGGTGCTTGAGAAAAACGAATAATAAGAAGAAGAATGTGAAGAAAAAGAACAAGAAGGAAATTTGAAGATCTCACCCATCTAAATCAATCACACCAACGCCTTCTCATATTTGTAAATTCTGTAGTATCAGTATGAGTCATTCAGAACACTGAATTGGCTTTACAAAATAGTCCAAAGGTTTCGAAATTAAGGGAAATGCTTACAAAAAATATCCATAATCAGAAGAAGATTTGCATTTAAGATCTCAGTTATTTGAAACAATCATTCCATCGTCATCACACATTCATAACATGTGCATTATTTAAGGTCATTCAAAGCATTGCAGTCTATATTAATACCAAATAGTGCAAAAGTTTCGAAATGAAAGCCATTGCCCATAAAAAATAACCACAATTTTCCTCAATGTTTAACTTCCAGTTAAAATATTTATTCCGCTAGAGAAATAGTCGAAAAACCATGCTTGCAAATGACCATGACCACATTGTGATTTTGATGAGCAGAGAGTGATATTTTCAAGCCAACAGCTGTAATCAGAGAAGGAAATTAGAATTCTATAATAATTTGTATGCGATCAGCAAATAGAGATGAAATTGAAAACAATTTTATAGCAGAACTAGGCGAAAATATGCTGATAATGTCGCAGGGATATAAAACCTTTCGTATTGAGCTCGTTCATTAAATTCCTAGTGAATGGAATACTACTTAAATTGTTACCAATGTGTTGTCGATCGATTAACTTAAATTCATAAGGTTCTAACGCTATATAAGGTATCCTAAAAATGTTTACTTTAGTTCCAAAATAGTTCAAGTATGAACAATAAAGTATCACGGATGACGTATAATATATGAAATCATATTTTGGAAGATGTTATGCATATGATACATTCTTCCGAAGATTATTTTTAAAACCGCAACTATAACAAATACACTCGGTTATAATATTTATTAGTGTCACTGTATGTAGAAATTAAAAAGAACTATTGCAAGGTATAACCACCGCCTTTCATTTATGTTTATTGGACTCAAAGCTAAACGTTTTCTAGTACTTTTTGAATCTTGATTGATTGGTATTGATTGTAATTTAATTTAATTATTAATTTTGTCAATAAAATTTTAAATTACTTATATCAAAAAACAAAACAAAATATTTGAGCCATTTTTCAATACAAGCTTTGAGTGTACTCAATTTATTGTCCGATAAGGTATGTACTTACATACAAATCTAATTGCATGTAGGTATCTGGTATTTATTTCACAACAATGCAATACAATGTAGCTTATGGCATTACGATTCATCTAACATCAAAGTTAGTTGTAAGCAAAGAGCAAATGCAATACACCATCCAATACACCATTTTGTTCATATCCTTACAAACGGAAAAGAAATAGCGAAATAAATAAACTTTATTACTATGTAATGTTTGGATGAAATGAGATGAAAGTCTTCGAAAAAGCGAAATAGTGAGGGGGAAAGAGCGAGAGAGAGAGAGAGAGATAAAATGAGAGAAACTACACGAGACCATGCAGTTTAGTAAGATATGCATATATACAGGCAAGCAGCAAAGTAATGTAAGCAGATTTGAAGTTTTCCACTTCAGTTTGTATACAAAATTCAGTTACAAGTGCGAACAAAGATTTGTTTTTTCCCTTTCGCTCATCTTGAGATTTGTGACAACAAGTATCATCAAGAATAGATGACACAAAAAAAAAAAAAAAAAAATGAAACACAAAACTTTCCATACCCAAATCTAAGAAATATATATTGTATGTAGCTTATGTTTTACGATGATTTTGTTTGTCAACTTTTTAACATAATCGCTACAACTAGATATCTAAACAACTATTTGTTAGTTAAAATTATACAATATGTAGTTGGTTTTAAATATTTGCATATTTAATAAATCTCTCAAAATCAAATACGTGTGTGAAAGATAGAATCGAAAACTTTTTCAAACATACAATTAAGCTGAGAGACTAGAAAATGAAAAATATAAGAATAATTAATTTATCTACTAGTAAATGTAAAAAAATAACTGAAGGAAAAATTTTAAATAAAACGAACAACAATCTGTTTGAATATCACATTAACATAAAAGGTATTGATATTGATATTGTCTTTCACAAAAATTCCAAGAATAACGTTCAGCGGACGAACGCGTGAGGCTGATCTCTTTTTCAGATTTATTCTCACACTTTACGACCAGCCGGAGTTGTTTATAAATTATAGGATATGGGAGATCTCTATTTTAGATAACTGTCTTAGGTTATCAAAGAAAGGGCTTCTTAAGGATGTTAATCGGTTTCTGTTTAAGGCCGGGCATTTACACAATAAATGCTCCACCGTCTCCTTAGCAGTGATGTCGTTACAGCTTCTGCAATGGTCGTTGTGCGGAATACCCATTTCCTGTGGATGTGTACCAATGGCCCAGTGGCCTATGCATACTGCTATAAGTTTGTATATGACGGCCTTAGATCTACTCAAAAGGCTCCTCTTGTCCTCTTTTCATTGTAGTCTGGCCAGATGGCTTTTTTCAGTTTTATTGGTAAAAAAATTTTTCATTAATTTACTGTGTTGATTCACACTCTACCGCTGGATTAGATGAGGCAGTAAGAATCATCAAGCAATTGTGAAGAAATTGATCGGATCCAATTTGTTCTAGAAGTGCCCTTGGTCCGTGATTCTTCGAAAATAAAGAAGGTGAAATCGTCACCGTCAATTCTCATCGCTATAGCTATACGATGATCGATTTTTTGTTGGTGTCAAATTGAAGATATAAGATATCTCACTGTAAGAAATTTTGTTGGGCAACAAATATCCAGGACATGTAATACGACGATTTAGTGATGTGAATTCTTCTGATAAGGTCAAGGTTCCTCTAATAAGGTTAAGAAAAGTATGGTACTTGCGCAGACAATACTTGAGCTACATATTGGCGCTTAATTGTCATGGTAAGGCTGCATAATTGTAATGGTAAGGCCAAGTTGTTGTCTGATATATCTAGAAAATTTATTTTAAATTATACCATCAAGATCAAGTCAAGTTGCAAAAAGTCCCGTGGAAAACTTTTGAAAGATATTCTATTCCACACATAAGAAATAATCAATATTCTTTGTAAAATGAACCTTAGAAAACATAAAAGTGCTTGTTTAATTTACAAACGAAGAGGTAAATGAGAATATCTACTAATATATTGTAATGCAGCTATAAGTAATTGCACATGGTATATATTTATGTTATCTATGAAATATATACCGTTCCACTAAACTTTTCTACACACCATTAGCCTTGGCCAATAAAGTTGAACGCGATATTTAATACTAAAATGTTAATTTCCAACAAATGAGGAAGACTACTAATTAATTTACGTTCTAACTTGTTAATACATAATAAATATAGCATAGTGCTAAGTTTAAGCAACAAAGTATCATATATGCGCGCATATTTTGCATATCCCTAATGTGTGCTTAATTTCAATACTCACATATGTACATATATGTAAAGTTATATCTGCTAGAAAACTAAAACAAACAAAAATTAAAATTAAAAATTTTATGAATATAAAACCTCACAGAGCAGCGTAACAGTAGCAGAATATAGCAAGCAAAAAAAAAACATATTTTATAGAAAACTTTCCGCTAAAGTTTGCTTAAACTGCCTTTTTATATGAGTACCGATTTCCTTTTTTCCTTTTTTTTTGCGCAAATCAAATGTACAAGCTAGTTTAAGTTTATAATAAAATTAAATCGATGTTAAATATATTTCAGAGAGCCCACTAGTACATTAAATTTAATTAAATATGCGTATAATTAAATATTTTTTTATGATAGAAAGGAAATAGAAACTGAAAAAATATATAAAAACCATTTAATAACAAATGAACTCAATTTTTAATTAATTCTATAAACTCATAGCCATATTGCCACAATGTCATTGTTGTAAGTTGTGCCATTTTCTTTATTTCAGACTTTATGCTGTAATACACACTAATATATTATATATTAGTTGATGCGCTATCGTATACGAGGAGTGTTGTTACGTTTCCATGATTCCAAATGTTACCATTTTATACTTATAATACATATTTGCTATATTATATGCGACAGTAGTTGAAAATAATTATACCATAACTCATTCAGTCATACACCCATACAACCATACATACAAATGTATTTACTTGTATATACAATGTACATATATTTCTCTTCTACTCTCGCGCAATACACGATCGTATCATAAACCACATTTAGCTGAAATTAAATTATGTCAGTTTGAAATAAATGACAGAAAGATAGAGCCGCAATTGTGATGGAGCGACCTTAAGCGGCCCAACAGGGCGTCCATGCGAATATGATAGACAATATACAGAAATAAAATACAATACCGAAATATCACAGCAGAGAATGGATGAAAGATTATAAGAGTGTGGGTACTTTAGCATATACATGGTGTATGTGTATGTGTAGTTGTATATATATTGTATATCATATCAAGGATAATGGTAAATTACAATGAAATGGTTTTTTGTAGTGTCATTTTGAATAGAAACAATAGCAATTTAAATTAAACCACAATTTAAAAGGCTAAAAAAGCAAATCATGCAGCTGGAAACTGTGATGATGTCTAATATTTTTTGTAGACAAAATTGTTTATTGTTATTGTAATTGTTGTTGTAGTTTTTGTAGGCATGCTATATATTTAAATTATTATTTATATTACATGTAGCACACAGATAAAAACTGGACGATAGGAATATATTTTTACTACTAAGAATAACAATCTAAATTAAAGATCAATGTCGGAATGTCAGTCAAGCTATTCTGGGCAAGGTATTCCTTAATCAATTGATCAATTACAAATCAATCGAAGCAATACGATCACGCTAAGCAGTACTAATCACTTTTTTTTCAGGTACTCCTCCTTCTTCCACATTTTGATCCTTTCTTGAGATCCTTTCTTTAATTTTCACTTTAAATATTACAGACCTACAAAGCGATTTCTAATTGAAAATCTACAAATATTCAGCATTTCAAAATTTAAAGCTTATTTCATTAACTTTTAGTACAAATATGACCTGGTTAATTGATTATTTTTTTATATTATAATTTTATCAACTTACATCAAATATAAAGTTCTTTTCAGAAGTATGGGACGTCATGACTAAGAATGTCATCAATGCTTTTACCTCAATCATATTAACACCAAGGCCTATGATGACAAGACAAGACAGCAGTAATAATCGTATATTAAACAGTTTGTCATAAATGTCAAACTACTAACAGTTACTTAAATATGAACGAACGGATGAAAGTAGGTATTTACTTATACATACATACATAGTACACACTGTGTAACTACACATGGCATTTGAACCTAGCAAACCAGAAAATTCGTATATAGTGTATAAGTTGTATTGAATACAGTTGCTGTGGTATTGCAGTAGTGTGTTAGCCATTCGATTGTGACATCATCACATATTGGTGATGTTAAAATGAAATGAGAATAGACATTCTGCATTTAAATATATACTGCTTTTAGCTTTTTGCTCTACCAGTTTTCATGTAGAGTTATTATCACTAAATTAGGTTGTGATACCACCGAGCTTCTATGCCATTACTGTAGTGTGTGTTAAATTTTGGACATTATTAGAAGGGACCTACTTATTTCAGCCGGTTCCGAACGGCAGAACCCTTGTGACATCACTTTAACTTAGTTTTGTTGCAGAGCTCTTTTAAGAAGCATTTTTGGCAAATTATTACTGTCGCAAAATTGCCAATTGCCAATTACTTGCCAATAGGTAGGTACCGTTCGAAAGAAAACTCTTTTCGATATTCAATTTTGTTATGCTTCAGCCGTATGACTAAGTTAGTGTACAAATTAAGTGAAAATATCTAGTCTTCAATCTTGCAGAAAATTTTGGGTTTATTTACATTTGTAAAGTCCCGGTCAGTGGCACATGCTGAGCACTTAAAAAACTGTAAAAAAATTGTCAATAAATGTTATTACGAAATTTTTCATATATACACGCTGAGGTGGAATAAAGTTTATGGCGCAAAATTGGGACTACCTATCTCCGTAAAAAAACATAAAATTTTACAAATTTCAAGCATTTTTTTCCCGAGAAAGCGTAATGAAATTTTGTGTGGGAGTCCCTCTGAAAACTAAGGTATGTGGTAAGTCAGTTTAGAGGAAATGTTGATGAAGAAAATAAATGGTAGTGACTGGTCATAAAGTTTCTCGCACCAGATGGATTCTTTAGCAGCTATGTGAAAATGTATAATTGCCTCCACTAATTTTTCCTACGAAGATACTTACTCCCCTGTTAAGAAGAGTCCCATACAAAATGACCGAAAAACGCCCTAAACTCGATAATAGCTGCTCAAGAATCGGCTATAAAAAAATAAATATGTGGCACTTAAAGCCCCGAAAGATTCATTGGCCGAGCTTTTCTTCCATTACTGTTGTGCGTGTTAAATTTTGGACAGTATTAGAAGGGACCTACTTATTTGTGGCATCACTTTTTCTGGGCTTTGTCACAGAGTTCTTTTATAAGCTTTTTCATGGCAAGTTGTTATTTTCGGAAGAATTCCCAATTGCTTGCAGACAGGTGGGTGCCGTTCGAAAGAAAAATATTTTCGATATAAAATTTGTTATGCATCAGCCTGGTATTGAGCTACGGCACCCACTTTTTCCTTTTACTAAATTCAATTATTTTATTTCCATGTGCAAGTAGTGCATGAAATTGTTTTTTGTGTAAGAATTTTGATCGATACTTAATTAATTTTCGCTAGATACCAAGGGTCTAAAATTAATTTTGATCCACCATATTATGACAAATAAGTATTTATGGCTAGATACACCGATAGTAGAGGTATATATTATATGTACATACATGCATATTTTAAAAACACATTTTATGATCTATGTAAGTAATAATTAAAACATAATTGTAGTTATAGCTCATTCTATTTGGTGGGGAAGCTTCTTTGTGGCATATCATATTAAAGGACAGTCAATGGCAGTGTTAGTATTATTAAGTAGTTAGCAAAATTAGCAACAACAACAAGAAGAACAACAAAAACAACAACAGCAACAACAATAATAATTCTGCTAATTATTCAGCGATTGCTGGAACAGAGCAATGTAATTTGTATATGTATGAGTGAGTACCCACCAACATCAACAACATCAACAACAATGTCATCAACATTATTTTCATAACTTAATTAATTTAATGTGTACGTACTTTTTCCAAAAATGGCTTTTGCACATCAACAACAAAAGTAATACATATTTTAAACTTTTACAAAGTGGTAAAGTCTCTCTCTTTGGGTCGTTATGTTTGTTATTGGTTGTACCCAGCCAGAGTTGGTTGAAATTATTATCGCATTTTGTCAAATTATATATTTCATTATTTGTTGTGAGATGGTGACTAGATATGTATTTAGCTATATAATGTATACTATGTATATATAGTACATATATTTATAATATAAATGCATAATATATTTACATACTTGCCACAATAACCAGTTGCCAAAAATTGTAAAATGTGGTAATATAATTTTCAAATTTAGGTCCTTTATATACAGGATGTATTATGAGCATATGAGCATTGCATACATACATATGCATGTAATCATATGATGGTAAATGCGTGAAGAGTTTGTTCCATAGAAAAATATTTAATATGAAAATGACGAAAGTGAGACAGCATCAGTGGTGGTGGTAATGTCAGAAGACAAAAGTGACAGCATATCACTATGGTGAGAGCGTGTGGTGCGTTTGGGATCGGTTTAAATGTAAAATGTTGAAATTTATTTATATTAATGTTGTTGTAGTTGTTGTTGTTGTTGCCTGTGTGTTGGCATCATTTCTTAACTGTTATGTTATGCATATATTATGTACATACATTATTTTATGTATTAGCATCGTACATACAAAAATATGGTACACATACTGGCATATACTTTATATTTTATTTGTAGTTGTTTATTTTATTATTATTTTTTAATTTCACCCCTCCCTTAATTTATAGCAGCAACATATATATGTTCACCAAGTTCACCACATCAAACTAAACATAAGTTTGTCAACAAGATGCCATCATCCAGCTTAATAATGTTGATGTTGTTGTTGCCACTGAAATTATGACATTGTTACTGTCATTATTATTGTTATTGTTCTGCTGCTCTAACATGGTGGTTGCTTTAATGCTACTTTATTACTTAAAATTTGTCAACACACAACCATCACAATAATTATAGTCAACATAATTATGCATAATAATAATAATAATAGTAATAATTAAAATTGTAATTGTAATAAAAAACTTTTTGGTAATTTATACATATTTAACATTGAGAGAATTACTCAAGTTTGCAAATTTAAATTTTAATAACTATTTTTATTTTCTAAATTAGAGCAGAGGACTTTTATTAAACGTAAGCACTCTAATAGAAAGTCATAAGTCATAAGTCATACATTTGACTAATGAAAGTCTTCTTAATTTTAATCAAAAAGATATCTTAAATATAAGTCCAAATTTCTAATTATATTTAAATAAAAGAATTTACGATTCTAAAATAGGCAATTTATGTCTTGTGCATATAACTTTTCTTAACAATACAAAATTCTATTGTTTTAAACTACAGTTATTTCCACTTACAAGTGCATTTAATTGAATTAATGAATTTTAGAAAGAATTATCAACTTTCTTGAACATACACTTGTTGAATTCAACACTTTATTTATTCAAATGACAGCTGGCATTTTAATCTCAAATAATTCTAATCTCTTGACTTTTTTTATTTAATTTTATAATAATTTCCAATGTTTATTACCATCCTTTTGCAGAGAAATATTAATTTTAAGAAACATTAAAGTTGTCTCGTCTTTAAAAAAATATTTCTTATAGGATTTTATTAGAATTTGTTACATATTGAATATTTTGAATTTAAATATTGTGACTCTAAGTAATCGATATATCATAGCATTCGAGAACGTTTGGCATATGTTTATGCCAAGTATGTACATATGTATATAGTGTGCACAAATAAATCATTAAAATCATTCACATACGAATATTTCTCCATATATTTATTTTCATTGCGATGTGTGCGTTTATCGATTTCAATTCACTTGAATGCATATTGATATTCTGATTGATATTGTGTAATGAATTTATAAAACTCATATGCAATTGATTCTATTACGATATCATCGCATATATATATTCGAATTTAAATATACACATACATATGTAAAGTACATTAATATTACATACATGCATAACGTACGTATACAAACATTTTAGTCAAAAAGTATCGGCACTAAAATGGTAAAAAATAAACAAATATTCTTCTTAAGACATTACCACCATTACCAACATTGGTTAATAAAATATTGTGATTTTAAAGATGGCTACTTTTGTTATTTCTAAAAAAATTATAACAAGTTTGATATATAAGGTGTAGTAAAAAGAAATCCATTATTTTCCAATAGATGGCTTTAGTAATCTGTATCTCGCGTTATATAAGTGCGATCGGGTTACGTTAGATGGCCTTAGAAAGATAGGATTTCGTACTAAATAAACTTTTCAGGCAGTTTTGTGATCACTTGACTCAGTATTATTTGAGCACACGTCAAAGATGTAAAGAGCAAATACGACATATTTTACAATTTTTCTTCGATAAAAGCGAAAACACAAACCAGATGGCTGAAAATGTGAATAATATTTATGGTGCTGATACTGTAACAGCCAATCACGTGCAATTTTGGTTTCGTCTATTCCGTTCCGGTGATTTTGATGTCACCACGCTCTGGAAGGCCAATTATCGAAAATATCGATAAAATAATGGAAATCGTCGAGTAAGCACTGTTTCTATTGCCCAGGTGCTAAACATTGCACAAAAAACCGTTTGGTACCATTTAAATAAGGCTGGATACAAAAAGAATCTCTATGTATGGGTGCCACACGAGTTAACGCAAAAAAAAAAAATCATGGACTAAATTTCCATCTGCGAATCGCTACTTAATCGCAACAAAATCGATCTATTTCTATGCGAATCGATCTATTGTCAAGCGAAAACGGTCGTGGTCGAATCGCGATGAGACGGCGCAAACGGTGGCCAAGCCAGGATTGACGGTCAGGAAGGGTTTGCTATGTGTTTGGTGGGATTGGCAGGGAATCATCTACTATGAGCTGCTCCCCTACGGCCAAACTCTTAATTCGGACCTGTACTGTCAACAATTGGACCGTCTGAAGGAAGCAATCGCCCAGAAGCGGCCTGCTTTGGCCATATGTTCCATCAGGACAACGCCAGGCCACACACATCGATAGTGACTTGCCAGAAGCTCCAGGAGCTCGACTGTCCCAGTTTTTTGCCAATAGGGATGAGGGTTTCTATGAAAGTGGCATTATGAAATTACCTTCAAAATGGCAAAAAGTTTTCGAACAAAACGGTGCATACTTGACCTATATCGGATCATTCTAACATTTAATGTAAAAATAATGGATTTCTTTTTACTAGCCCTTATATTATTTGAACTATGTTTGGTTGTGGGAAAAAATACCCATCACGCTAATGAATCTTTTTATTATTATTTAATACTAAGACTTTTTAACCAATGTATTAAATATGGTTACATAGTGACTATACTTTAAAATATAACTACAAATTATTCTACAGTACACTACAATATACAACAGCTGTTCATATTGGAAATTGTTTAAATGTACTCTAATATAGGACATATGTCAGCATGTGCTTCAATATGTATAACTATATTATATTACACTTTTATTTAATACAAATACATGCATACAAACGAATGGAAAAGCATTAAAAGTATCTACGTAAGTATGTATGTACATAGTTACTTGATCAAGTATGTGTAATTTACTCTTATAAAATTAGAATCACTTTTATGTAAATTCCATTGAAACATCATATGATGCTCAAATGCTCATTTATGTATGGATATAATTACATATGTGTGTAGTATACTACAATATATAATGTATACATGTATAGAGTTATATTGTATGAAATGTTATGTACACGATATATACATATCTACTGTATTACTATGATATTGTATTACATTGTAATTACTGATATGTTGATGTTATTTGCAGGAACATATGGCATTTTTATTTTAATTGTATTTCTTATAGCAACAATCCATAAAGCGTATTACTATATCCTTTCAAGATTAGTGTTAATTGAAATACAAACATAGTATATCTAATAATAGAATTTAATTTAATATATCAGCTACACGTATGGCATATTATGTAATAAGTATATGAATATATAAGGTAATTATATGTAACTTGTACACTCAAAGCCATTTTATTAGAGTGAAGTCACTTACTCACAGCCAGCATCGAAAAATAATTAGATATATTTGGAATTTTCCACTGACAATTGGACACTGGTAATGCTAGATTTGAATGCCCTGACCGTTTTTTTATTTTTGTACTCTTAATTAATTCTTTAAGTCGAACGATTAAAGATTGCATTCTCACTACTTTGAATTAACATATAATAATAAAGTAGTTTTTACATAGAAATTTAGACCATTGATATACTAATCAAATTTATTAGAATGAATTTTCTTTTTCAAGCACTCAGAATACCATGAAAAATCTTTACCATATGTACACATAACTGCATGATCTCATACTTTAATATGAAATATATATATATAAATGACCGCATCAATGACCTCTCTATATTAGTTAAACTCTCTTAGAGCCTACGTGATATGCTTCGACATAATCGTATACTTATGTTTACCACATAAATAAAATATGGAAAAGAAAACAAAAAACACTTAAGAAATATACTATGTTGTGCTTGCAATGGCAAACTTTTATTGTGGGCAAAGGAGACGTGGAAAAAAAGTTTATAATCTACCACTGGGATTAATTGTCTAATACTTTGAAAGATGAATTTAAAACTTTCTTTGCTGGTTTTTCTCTTCTAAAGTATCCACACACACACACACTGATGTTGCTTTGTTTTTTTTTTTTTTTTTCTTTCGAATGGATATTACTAAAATGTTTGTTGAACTTGTTTTTCTTATTTTCATTTATTGTTGTCCTTAATAAAATTGACAACAATAAGACATTGATAATATACATATGTATATAGTTATGTGTGTACATATGTATGTGTTTTTATAAGATTTATAAGTAGATCTAAGTATATAGAGAAAGTTGCTATGTTATGTATGGAGAGTATAGGGAAGAAATTTTTAATATCATTTTTATTTTTCAAATATATTGTGCAAAAGAATAATGAACAAAAATATATTTCTATTATCCCCTTATGAAGGAAATGTTTTGAAAATTTTGGTAAAATTTGTGTTTGGTAACATTGAAGTGTAGATATCGGACTCATTATACTATTCGAAAAAACATTCTTTAGTGCAATTGATGCAGAATCCAATGTGCCTAAATTTTTCATGCAATATTTTATTGTTATCTCTCATATGCATAAATGATCACGGAACACAGCATCGATGGTTTCTGCAACTACATCCGATTTTGAACAGCCCTTACGAAGTTCATCGATGAGCAATCGGCAATCATGTTTAAAATCTCAGTACTACCGATATATAATGATAGTGCCACATCATCCTTCAAAGAATTAAGTTCAACGATGCCGTCTTGTTAATTTAATTCGTGAAAAATATTGGAAATCATATTTTGAAGTCTCTGAAATTTATTTTCAACTAGCATTTCTATATGGAAAAAATTCTAAATTTTTTTTATGCTGTAAAATTTTAAACTATAAGATGTTGCTGTCAAATTTATTGCACTATGAATAACTAAGATTCTTAAATTGCCTATGTATGTGTATGTAGTCTTGTTGCTACAATACATATGGTATGTGAATAAGTTTTAATTGATTTAAAGTTTTAATTATTTGAATAGATTGATGAAGAAGTATTAAAATTAAAAATTTTTACTTTTATATCATAAAATTGCAATTATTTCATTAAGCAAAAAATAATCGTATATAATTTCAATTAAATTATAATTTTTAAAATATTTCAACTAGAAGTTGATGCATTTTTGTATTTTATTTGCATCTGATATTTATCGAATTAGCGAAACCAACTTCGTAGGACATGTGTTGTTTTAACTATGCTAATCACAAGTGGTCACAGCCAGTGAAAAAGGTATAAATCGAGTTTGATGTTCTTCCATGAAATTGTTTGCCAACCGGTATTTTCTTCTATCCCAAGGAATACTGACTGCAATAGGTATTGGTAAAAATTCAGCACTTATTTCAAAGTTTAGCTTGAAAGTATATAATGTCATGTGAATTTTCCTATATTCTTGGGAACATGTATTTTTCGTGAATCATAAAATGCCTTTGAGATAGACTTCGAAAGGGATAAACTCAAAAAATAGTATATCCAAATGATATTCTTTTGAAGTATAGCAAACTAAATGTATAGCAATGTAAATGTACTCCACGGCAATAATATGATGATCGTAACAAATTTTATATTGAAAAGTGAATTTTCTAAAAAAAAAATTTTTTTCTGTTTACTTTCAATAATTTTTATAATTATTATTCACACATACATTCATATATGAGTAGGTACGTGCTTGCTCAAACTTTATGCATATTCCATTATTCGTATAGGCATTGTTTGCAATATTGTTGAGATGAGTTTTTAAGTTAGACCTTGTAAATTACCATATACGTTTTGTAGAAATTAACCGCGAGCATATTCTACTAAACAAAAAAACGAGGACATTCAGAGAGAAAATAAAAAAACAAACTTTTACCGCAGTTGTAAAGTATTTTTTATTTATTTGCTTTTTCAATCATACTATTACGTTATTTTTTGTTTTTTTTTCTATAGTTTGTTTATTGCCTGTACATGTGTACATATGGTATGTATGAATGTGTTTGTTTGCAATGTTCCGATTTTTTCAGAATATCCATTGTATTGTAATTTATGCATTTTTCACAGTATATAAATACTCTTTCATTTATACATAGACTTTTTACCACATTCGGATTTTTTATAGCATTTTTTTTTTGTTTTTTTTTTTTTAATTTAATTATAGTTTTCCTATATTATACTACACTGGTCAGTGTAATACTCTTTTTTAAAAATAGATAAAAAAATATTGTACGTATTATTGTAATGTATTTAGTATTTATTAGGGTGTCGAATCCTCTTTTTTTTTGTTCTTCTTCTGATAGTACTTGCAGAATGGCAGAAATGGTTTTCCGCAAATTTGTAGTCATTTCAATGTGTGTTTAAGTGTCGTAATCTTATACATACAAACAATGATTCGAAAGAAGCCTACGCTAGGAATAATCAACAACTGTAATGACGTCAGCCTAGAGATCATGCGATCACTCTTGGAAAAGGTGTTACTTTGAGCTGAGTAAGCAATTGAGTAATCGAGCCCTCTCTCGAAGATTGAAAATCACACTCCACAAATCCCTCATTATTCCTGTCCTAACATATGGCGCAGAAGCCTAGACAATTTCCACCACGGATGAGAGGATGCTTGGAGTTTTCGAGAGAAAAGTTCTGCTCAGGATCTTCGGACCTATTTGCGAGTATCGAATAAGGTGCGACGATAAGCAAGCTGTATGAGCTATACGTTGACATTGACATAGTCAGGCGAATCAAAATACAGCGGCTGCATTGGCTGGGTCATGTCAAGCGAATGGAAAAATACGCTCCAGCGAAGAGGGTATTTAATTCGGTACCCGCTGGAGGACGCAGAAGAAGCGGAAGACCAAACCTCCGTTGGAAGGACCAAGTGTTGGGTAATCCGCCATAAAGCAAAGGACAGAGAAGAATGTTATGGCCACATAAGAAGAAGAAGAAGAAGAAGAAGAAGTATAAAAAATAAATATGTGGCATTTAAAGCCCCAAAGGGATCATTGGCCGAGCTTCTCTTCCATTACTGTCGTGCGTCTTAAATTTGGACAGTATTTGAAGGGATCTACTTATTTTAGCCGGTTCCGAACGGCAGAACACTTGTGACATCACTTTTTCTGAGCTTTGTCACAGAGTTGTTTTAGAAGATATTTCATGGCAAGTTTTTACTGTCGGAAGAATTGCCAATTGCTTGCCGACAGGTGGGTACCATTCGAAAGAAAAATCTTATCGACATTAAATTTGTTATGCATCAGCCGGGGATTGAACCACGACCTACAGATCAGAAGGCGAACACACTAACCACTGAGCTACGGTACTACGGCAATTTATCAAGTAGGCAAGAGATTTATTTTAGAACATTTTTTCGATGAATAATCCCGAAATTAGTTTTTTCCTTCATTAAATGATCATTCCATGGAATGGTTTTGATATATTCAATTTAATACTGGTTTACCATATTTTCACCAGATATAAATACAGAAAAGCTTATCGGAATTTGGGCAACTTTTTCGGCTTCACCTTTTATTTTCCATCGTAGATTAATTGTCCTTTATAAGGCGCTTCGAAAATTATTTTGCAAGCACCTTTCTTAAAATATTGAACAACATGGATGGCGGAACTCGGTGAATGCCGATTAAGTTCTTCAGCTCAAGAATGCCTACATTGTATTTTTCAAAAAGCTTCTTCGCTCTTTTATTTCTATGCTCATATGAAGAGATTAAAATAGATTTTCTCTCAAAAAAATCTATCAGTTGTAAGTAAACGAAAGTAAACCTCACTGAAGATTTAGTAATTAGAACAATTTAAATTCATTTTAATAGCATGACAGCAATAATCACAATATTTAGCAATCGTTTAATGTCAATCACATAATAATATTATCATAGCTAATGAGTACGAGTATACCCACAAACATATATAGAGCATATAACATAAGGTAAATGAGTAGATTTGCTTGCGTATAGGGGTAAAGTAGACGACACCTGTAGGTGCCATTTAAGAATAATTAAAATCATAAATAATACTTCAAATTTAATTAATTCAATATTCAATACATCTAATGCGGAGACACCTTTAACTTTTTTCTCTTTCTATCTCTCTGTTTTTGCTTGCCTTCTATTTTATTTTAGTCTTTATTCAAACAAGAAGTACATGATGGAAATTTAATTTGACAAAATGTGAACAAAAGTGATTTTGCTTACATTTAATACGTACTTGCTACTTATTGCTACTGCTGTAAATGCTTTTTCAATTTCCTTTAAACTTAATTAATTTTTGCTTTTAACTTGTAAAATGCTTGTTGATTATTCTCCTACAACTACAACGCCTTTGATGCTACTTCATTTGAATTTGCGCCATACTTGATGTGTAGAGTAGTATGTATGCGTGCTTTGTTTTTCATATTTTATAAATTGCTATCAATATAAGAATTTGTGTGAGTGTATGTGTGGGTGTTTGCCTCTTTGTCAGTCTGTCTCACTGTTTGAATGTTATCTTTTGATTTTTAAAATTTGCATATTGAACCCTATGCTACCCATACACTCAGCCAAATATATATATCCTACCATGACAATTGATTAAATTTTTTACTAGTTACATCATTCGTTATTATTTAAGCCCTTTCTTTCTTTTTTTTTGTTATAATTCTAAGTGAAATGTTAAATGAGAGATTCTATTATTTGTAGACATGATATATTTAATCTGGTACTCATTTTAATTGAAACTAATTGTGCAAACAGAATTACTGATTGAAATTCAAAATGAAAATTGTTTCCTAATTTATTTGTCGTCATCTATTATTTTTTAGTTTTATTTGAATATCTATCGATATCATTCGGATACTAACATTTTCTTGCTCTCTCTCTCTCTCTCTCTCTCTCTCTCTTTCTCATTTATTTATCATTCACTTTTGTATACTTGTATGTGTGTATGATGAATGAGGATATATTTAAATGGATGTCAATCATCAACATGATATTCTTTTTCTCATTTCCATGTTCATTTTCAATTTTTGTATTTCGTCTCTGTGAAGAATGGATTAGATTTTTTGTCTTCCAATTCAATGAATTCGAATTTAGCTACAATATTATGATATGTAATGGAGCATTTCGTCTTCAAATAAATTAAAACTGATCAAATTAGTTTCAAATTAAGTGAAATTTTGCAAAATTGGTAATGAACAGCAGCAGCAGCAGCAGCAGTCGATTGACTTTATGCATATCGAATGAATATAGAATATTTAATTCCCAAACCGAATTGCATCTGTTGTGATGAAGTTTATTTCAGCTTGATTACACTTACTTACTTCTATTATCTTTATTTGAAGTAATTAATGAATGAATTGAAATGATATTGTATGAGACACTCAAAGTTATATTGTGCTATACTGAGTAATCCAATTAAAGTAGAGTTTGATATGAAAAGCATATTGAAGATATGAAACTAGTTCTGGTAATTATATAAATATTGTATGTAGTTACTATTATGATTATTTGCATTTTCAATGCATTGAAAGTTTTTTGCACAAAATATTCATAAACATTGCTCTTAAGAATATATGACACCTTAATCAACTTTAATACTTTTATTGTTTAATATAATTTAATGAGTAAAAGAAGAAAAATTTAATGTAATCAAGAGGAACATAGCCATACTACAATGTATATATATTTGCAGTTATCGCCTTGTGTATAGTCAATACTCGTACATACATATGCATGCTTCATTAATTTTCCCAATCATTTCATTCTTGCATCAGTGATGTAATATTTGAGCGCCATTAACGCAACATTAGCATGAAAAGATCATATAATTTTTTTTGTAGCATACTATAATATATACTCATATTACATTAAATGCTTGTATAATGTTCTTCACTACAAAGTACTCTCATTTACATACTCTTATATATGTGTACATATTATAGATACTTACATTGTATAAATATTGTTGCGATCATACAACAATAATTGCTATCGATGAAATTTGGTTTTAAATATATAATACATATAAGATTCCACTTTAATAAATATCATTCATGTGTATACTCATTAATATTTCCATTTGATAAGATTTTAATGGCTGTAGTTACTTTCACCTACTACTCACTTTACTCACTCCAAACCATTTGGGATGATGTAAGAACATCTGTGTGTGGAAAAATCAAACTGGCTTATAATACAATAATATATATATATATATATATATATATATATATATATATATATATATATATATATATATATATATATATATATAATAATAATATTATTTTTTGATTTTATTATCACAATGTTCTTACTATATTCATACATTTGCACGAGTACATTAAAGTGATCCTTGATGCAATAATTATTGAGTATGACATATTGTTGCTTTTTATTGTTTTAAAAGTAATTGTTTCAACTTGTTTAACACTTGATGTGATGTGCCTTTAAGTGCCACATATTTATTTTTTTTTAACACATCATCATGATATGAAAGTAATATATACGAAAAACGGTTGATAATTTCTTCATGTTTTCATCCAAATATAATCCAAATCAAAACAAAATATCCGGTTGAATATTTCAATGCTATGAAATCGCATTTTTGATGTATTTTGTCTTAAAAATTTGTTCATATTTTTCAAAATTGAATCCCATATTTCGTAAAGGGTTAAATCTATCGCATTCCCTTCTTCAGACTGTAAGTAGGAAAGAAGTGATCTCAAAATACTCTTTGCAAAGAATCGTTCCGCGAAAGTTGAGTTCAAGAAATCACATTGTACTTTCAACATCATAACATTTTAGGACTTTTTTATATAGCAAGTGTTAGGGATTTTTCGAAGAAATTCGAAGAAATGTCCAAATTGAACCCTTACGAAAGGTAGCTAAAGTGTTAAAATGGATTAAAATAAACTAAGTGTAATTTTACATGATGTTCTTTATATTTTCATGATTCTACTTTTGACTGAAAAAAAAAACAAACTTTTAGAAAGCACTGTAAAAAAGCATTGTGACCTAGTGGAGCAAAAGGGGTTAGGGCTTTTGTTACTGAAGTCAAACGCTATCATTTGAGTCTGGTTTGACTCACCGCCGAAAAAGTATGCTTCACTGTGTTATGAATCGCAATCGACTAATATAACTAGGTGTCTTCTAATACCAGTCAAAAAGAAATATCCATAAACAGACTGTCAGGGAAAATTGGACAAAAATCAACGTACGAGGGTGGTTCCAGAACTATCCGACTTAACAAAGAAAACACTACAAATATGAAAACATTTTTCTTTATTTCTCAACATAATCTCCTTTTAGCTCTATACACTTTTCCCAGAGATATTCTATAGCTTCGATACCCTGTTTATAGTATGAACTATCTAGCTCATTAAAATAGCCATCTACCGCAAACTCCACCTCTTCATCGTTTGCACATCTTCTACCAGCAAGCCATTTTTTCAAATTAGGAAATAGAAAATAATCCGAAGGAGCTAAATCTGGCGAATAAGTTGCGTGCTGAAGCAATTCGAGCTTTAACTCATTGATTTTGGCCATCGCATTAGTGGATGTGTGATCTGGTGCGTTGCATAGCACTATGTATAGTACTTTTTGAAATGCCTTGCTCACGCACCTTCAGCCAGCGATCATCCAGTACCATTTTGTGGATTTTCTAAACCGTTTCTGGCGTGGCCACCTCAATTGTTCGACCACTACGGTGTTAGTGTTGGCAGCTCGTACGACCTCGTTTAAACTCTGCCACCCAATATTTTATGGTCGTAAACGAAGGAGCAGACTCCCCCAGAGTAGAATCTAGTTCGGTTTTAATATTCGTTGGACTGAGACCTTTCAAATGAAAGTATTGAATTAAATAATGGTGACCAATTTTTTTTATGTTTACAAATTCACTGAGGTCGTTGACTTTCGATGGCTGCAAAAAAATACTAAACAAAGTTACGTCTTGAAACTTAAAAAACATATTTTAGAAGGTTGCCACTTTTCACAAAAGTTATTTTTTTTAAACTACTGTCGCCATCTATATGTCAGGTCGGGTAGTTCTGGGACCGCCTCGTAGATTTTACTTTCAAATATGTTGTTTGATACAAAACCTCTTTGGGTTAAGCATTTTAAGTAATCTAATATGGATAATCTGTTTGCTAAAAGTCTGTGAGAGTCACAAAAAGATTTTTTCTTATTATATAGAAGTTTTGACGTATGGAATCTTGGACCTATTAGGAAACATTTGGCTCAGAATAATGATGAAACAATGTTGAATGTGTTGGTGTAATATTGATGTCCTTCATATGAGTTAATAATCAACGTGTTGGGGTAATACCGTATATATATTATAATTGTTTTTGCTCTCATACAATTTTAGAGTAGAATATTTCATTTCAGATGCAAAGCAAAAGTTTTTGTACGATGGCAACAGTATCAGATTATTTAAATGCAACTTACCTTTGTTGCCACTGATTTCTTGTTGTTATTATTACATTTCAATAAACTGCTATTTGCTAAGAGGTAGAGGCGACCTTCAATACCAGTAAAATTTAATATCTAACCATATCTAGCTACATATATGGCGTACTCTCCTATACGAAGTTTTTATTCACGTATGTGTTAAAAGATGATTATGAAAAAGGAAATAACAAAATTATTATGATTAAGATGAAGAAAGAAAGCAAAAGGCAGTTTCAGCGTTTCACATTATGGTTTATGTGCAAAGAATACAGCATACAGCGACTAAGAGGAAAAAGGAAGTAGCAAAATCAAGCTTAATATTATTTAATAAATGATTGTTTCGTTGTGTGAACATTGGTGGTTGGGTTGGCTGGTTAAATAAACGAAGAAACTTTTATCGTATTAGTGAGTCAATTTTTGTATACTCGTATGTACATATATGTAGTATACGTTTCTACGTTAGTCTCTTGCCAGTCTGTTGTGTATAAGCAAAAGAATAATTTGTATGAAACGAAAAAAAGATCAACACCAAACAACAATAGCAACAATAGAGAGAGAAACTTTACCAGCAATTTGTGTGTATCCAGAATATTATATTTCTGCTATACTCCTGTGTGTTGCATAATTTGCATGAACTGACTGTCGAAGAAGAAGCAAACAGAAGGTAAAAGAATGATACTCAACTCAACGTTGCAATGAACTTTATACTTTAGCCACATATGCATCTGTATACCTTAACCTCCATAAAGTTGCATACAAACTTTTCTTTGTTTTTCAATCTGGCTCTACTACGAACTACAAGTTTGAAATTTTTTGGACAAAGTTTGGTTTTTTCTTAATACGAGTATTTAGTTGTTGCATATATCAGACATATATACGTAACTCCTTATGTTGAATTCTATATACTTATATTTTCTTATTCAACTATTTATTCATAATTTTTTCGTCACACTCAGCAGGTGTGCAAAAAGTTGGATTATACGTTTTTGTATGCGTTTCTTTGTTGGTGTTGGTGTTGTTGTTGTTGTTGTTTGAAGACAATTGAATTAATAGTGTTGTATAGTTGTGCTTAATAATGTGGAAGAGCAGAATTTTTTTTTTTTGGGTTTACCAGTTTACGCTTTGTTGTTGTAATTATGGTTTTTGCTTTCTAGTCAAAAACTGCAACAGTATTAATTTTTGTATATGGCTTTTTTCATCTGTGCTATGACTATATTCATAAGTACAGCTATTATATAGATTGTTGTGACTGCATTACTACTCTGAACCTCATTACTACCAACAGAATTAGTAAAAATTACTAGCAGTAATAACAAACCCTGTAGTAGAAATTAGAGACCGTAATAATTTGAATCAATGGGAAAATATATAGAATTTTTCTTATTTTAATATTTTTCTTTTCACAAGAAAAATTATTTTTTTATGGATTTTCCATAGTACAGTGGCTGGAGCCCATTCAGCTTTCGGCTCCACCAATGTTCTTTTCTCGACAGATGATTAGCAATTAATTTGACAGTAAATATTTGCCATTGAAAACACTATAGTCCTTTATTACGCAACCGCGAGTCAGAAGATCAAGCTTTTCTACATAATTTGAGTATCAGGAACTCAGTGATAATATTCATTTGATTGATTTATGCGTGTCTTCGTACAAAATTTGAACTCTTTTTTTACTTCATACACATTTTTAAGCTATTCCTTTCATAAATAAGCTCAGAGTCAATACAAAATGTACCTTGAAGGTTGCTTTACTACATGAAAGGTGGTCTTATTTTTGAATAAATCATTCACAGGCATGTGAAATCAGCATTTTTTTTTAGCAAAGTGCGACCTCACGCATAATCTAAAGTGATTCCGTTCAAAACGAAATATATCTCCTCCGCAACATTTTCACTTTCTGTAAAAAATCGTTTTTCAGAAACTTCAGGAACCTTATTGTTCACCAAATTAGTGCTTATTTAGTCCCTATACAAATTTTATTTTTTCAATTAATCATTTTGAAATTTTGGAAATCTTATTTTTGCTTTAAAACATTAATCGACATGAAATTTTAAGTTATTCTCTTCATAAAAAAAAACATAGTCCCTATACAAAAGTTTCAATTTTCGACATATGGACGTTTTGAACATTATACAATAAGATATACGAAAATTTCAAGGATCTTATTTTTGCTCTAAAATACTAATTTGCACAAAATATTAAGACATTCGGCTTATTAACATATGCTCATACAAAATTTGCATTTTTTTTAAACAAAAGTCGACAACTTTTTACGGAAGTCGTCATAAAGCATCATTGTGAAACTTGAGAAATCTTATTTCCTCAACAAAAAATATACTCTACTCTGAGAAAAAACTTCCTACACGAGATAGCATCAGTTCTGGCAACACGTCTTCCTTATACATGAAGGGCTTAAAGATCTGACAAAATTGTCTCTTAATATTTCCAGCACTACTATCTGCAGTAATCAGTCATTAAATTTTGCTTCACACAATTTCAACAATGGAAAATATATTCATACAGTAATTTTATGTGCTCATTTTGGTTTTCTTCATTTTTCTGTTGGTATTATCTTTGCTCATTTCAGTTTTAGTTTTTTTTTTGTACTTTCTTCTCTCATTGTCTGTATTGTAGTATATTTCTCCCTTCATTGCATCATATTTATTATACAATAATATGTTACTATTTTTTGCAATTTCTATTTTTTCCTTTTTTTTTTTTCTTTCTTTATATTGTTATTATTTTTGTATATTTCTTCTATACTTTTTGTTTCAACCACTTCAGCAATGAGCTTGAGTTAGTATGTGGTGGCATTTATATTATTCTCATTCATTCATTCATCATTGTTGTAATTTTATTGTAAGTGAGTGAGTGTGTGTATGTGTGTGTGTATTTTTGTACTCATTTTTCTTACTTTTTTTCTTCCTTTTGTAATTGTACGCTATACTCCGTAACTATGTATGTTCTAGTATTCGGATTTAGTATTTATTTATTTGTATTTATTAATATGTATGTCATATACATTGTAGTAAATAAAAAAAAAAACTGTTTATTATTGCCAACAATTATTTTCTATATTTTTCATTTTGACTTCCATTTAATATTGCTGTGAATTTTATTATAAGGTTTATAGGTTTTCAATCAGATATCTTTGTAGACAATACATATTTTGAGGTGTTCAAAAATTTAACATCCATCTCTAAGGATGACTATATATTTAAACAAAATGTATACCTCACAAGATTTCAGACACTATATGGGACCATATGTTTCGTATTTGACTGGTTTTAATAATTTTTATTTTAACTTTATTAGTTGCTCTTCACAATTCACACAATTTCCTCTAACGATTGTTATTACGTCTTATTCAATTTGTTGTTGTTGTTGTTTTACTTTTTTTTGCTTCTTTATTCTTTTTATAATACACTCATTATGTGCTTCATCTGTTCATGCAAGTTTATGGTGTGTTTATTCATAAGCAATTTCATGAAATTTATTCCATTTCAATTATTTTTGATATAATCGCAAAATGGAATGAGTGATTTGCATTTGTGTTTTGCATATATTGACATACATATATATATCATTTTTCAAATACAAATATTCAGTATTTGTTGTATAAAATTTGTGGTATATTTGAATTTTGTATATTACAATATTACTGCTACCATCACATATTTGTTTCATATACAATATAACTCCAGATTTTGTGGTAGAGCTTGTTTGATTATAGAAAATTAATATTTCATATTTGTGCAATTAGTAAACAATCGAATGTAAGCAAATAGTCATATGCAGTTTTTAAGTAAAACCTTTGAAAATTGAAATATCCTTTAGTAATTGGCTTACAAATTGAAATAGATTAATATTCTTATGAAATTTATAAATATTTCTCATAAAGATATTAATATGAATAAATAATGGCAATTTTATATTTCAATGGTATTTCTACATGTATTCATAAAGCATTTCTTAGAAGTAAAGTTATGTAAATATAAGTATACAAATGCAAATGTCAAATGTCAATTCTACACACTGGTATAATCCTAAAATGTGTTTCATATTGAACAAAATAATATTTATAGTGTGAATGATCCCAAAATGTTATTAAATTCGGATAAAATTATCTTAATATGTCTTACATTTATGTAGACGCCACAGCTCAGTAAACAGTGTGTTAACCTACTACTAGTTCAACCAAACCAACATTTGTTGCTTTCACTAGTCAGCAAGTAATTGGCTATTAATACCGTAGAGAAGAAAAATTGAGATATTGATATGAAAAGCATTACTTGCTTACATACTTACATATGTAGCCATTATAACCGAAAATTAATTTAGGCAGAATCTAGCGTGCTTCGTCAGCCAGCTTTTTCCTTCGCTAATTGGCGCCAGTAAGAAATTCCAAGTGCAGACAAGTTCTCCAGTACTTGATCTTTCCACCGAAGGTTAGGTCTTCCTCTTCTGCGTCGTCCACCAACGGGTTTCGAATATAACATCTTCTTAGCCGGAGCGTATTTTTTCATTCGCTTGACATGACTTAGCTAGCGCAGCAGCTGGATGTTAATGCGCTTTACCATATCAGTGTCGGCATACAGCTCATACAGCTCATGGTTGTACCTGATTCGATACTCGCCACCAACGCAAATAGGTCCAAAGATCTTGTGTAGGATTTTTCTCTGGAAAACTCAGAGCATTCTCCCATCTAAGGTGGAAATTATCCAAGCTTCAGCGCCAAATGTAAGGTCAGTCATGATGAGAGACTTGTAGAGTGTGGTTTTCGTTGTACGAGAGAGGGCCCGACTTCTCAATTGCTTACTTAGCGCAAAGTAGCACCTGTTTGCAAGAGCGATCCTTCGCAATATCTCCAGGCTGACGTCATTACAGCTGTTAATGCTGGTTCCAAGATAGATAAAGTCTCTTACTACTTCAAAAGCGTAGTTCTCAACAGTGACGTGCTGTCCAAGATGCCGGGACTCGCTGTTGCTTATAATAGATACTTCGTCTTGCCCTCGTTCACCGTGAGACCCATTCGACGCGACTCTCTTTCCAACTCTGAGAATGCTGCACTGACTGCTCGCGTGTTCATGACGATTATGTCAATATCTTCGGCATATGACACTTATGTTGAAGATAGTGGCATTATGTTGTAGATCAATAGCTAGTATTATTTTCTCCAGAATAAGATTGAAGAAGTCGCACAATAACGAATCAACTTCTCTGAAATCCCGTTCGGTATTAAACGGTGGGTAGAGGACCTTCCCAATTTTCACTGCACAACGGAAGTTACACAGTGTCATTGTACAAAGTCAAATAAGCTTTGCAGCAAAACCGAACTTAGACATTGTTGTGTAGAGGTAATCCCTTAGCGGACTGTCGAAAGATAGATGGTCTGTGTCGATCTGTTTTACTTCGGTTTTCTCCATGATTTGGCGTAGTGAAAAGCATTAGTTCATCTTAATTTTGACCATATAAAGTACGAACTCCAAGAAATATCTCATAATTTCTAATCAATAATAATAATCTATAACTAAATTCGGATAATATAACATATGTAGTATAAAAGAGTACAAGAGACTTTCAATGCTAATTGTGTGACATAGAAGGATTTTTATACAACAGCCACTACAAGCAACCAATCGACTAAGTGTATAAAAGACTTTTAAGCATAATGATAAAGATAGATATACTCGTATGATTGTGTACACGTGTACAGGTATCCCCAAAAGTATACTCATATATATGGTTGTGTATTAATCAGACAAATTGTTATTTCATTCCACTAGTATACAACCTTACTAATTAGATTTATCGATTTCATAAAGAGCAATTGCTAAGAGCGATTTTATCAGAAAACACAACAACAACAACAACAACAACTAAATTTAGAAAATCAACAAATTACCACAGAGAATAAAGTTAAAAGGTAAACTCTAGAACAACAACAACAACAAATTCCAGTATATGAACCAGTAGATGTAGCATTAAAGGTAACCAGCGGCAATACTTTCAATGGGAATGAACGAAGAAAACAGTTTGAGTTGCTTAATGCAATAATAACAGAAAGAACAAAAACAATAACAACAACTTTTCTAATGATGAAGTCAATATGCCGCAAAATATGCCTGATTAGTTTAGATCTGGTCGAAAGTATACTACTGTTTGTACGAGTATACACATAATTTGAGTATCTAGAATACATATAAGGTAATATATAGTAGGCGATATTTAATACAAGCAGTGAATATGTAAAAGGAAAAATAGAATTACAATAAAAAAAAATAGAAATAGAAAATTACGCGTAAAAGTTTAATTAACTAAGCACTCGTAACCATAATATGGCATACTTACAATACAAACTTGTACCATATACATATTTTAAATTGAAGCAGGTAAAGTGTACATGAACAGAGCCTTTGAGCGTACGACTAGTAGGTATAATTAAAAATATAAGCGAAGCAGAAGAAGATGGAGAAAAAGCGCAAGAACATGAGCAGCAAAAACCTATAAGTTGTGAAGAAAGGCAGAATTGTTGAAGGAAATTTGTAATTTAAATAACATATTCTACATTTAATTTGTATATCACAATTTTCTTGACTTTACGTTCAACTAAATACCTTTGATATCTGAAGAATCTCAAATGAGAATTTGATAAAAATTTTCATATCTAATGAATTTTGATTAGAGTTCTTTTTTGCGATAATTTTCTTCCATATCTTGGAAATGGTTAAAAATTGCCCAACACTTATTCATACAATATGTGGCTCTTGTGGCTCATCAAGTCATGGAGTTATTTTGGAATATGATACTTGTTTGAAAACCGGACTATAGTAGTACAGCGGAATACTTAAAAAAAAAATACAGAAAGAAGAAAATTGAAATTGAACATTGCTTCATTCATTTGCATTAATTTACATTGTTTAAGTGACGGCAGTCGCGGCGGTGACAGCACATAAGCTCATCAGCGATACCTACTAAAGGACAAGTATAGCGTGGGTCATCTGTTGGTCCTTAAAAATAAATTTATAAATAAAAAATATATATGTGTCACTTATGGGTCTCAAAGGGCCATTTAGTATTAGAGGGTACCCACTTAGATTAGACGGTACCGAATGGCAGAACTTCAATGACGTCACTTTTTTTTAGCTTTATCACAAAGCTCTTTTGGAAGCTTTTTCATGACAAATTATTACTGCCGTAAGAATTTCCAACTTCTTGCGAATGGGAAAGCGGATACCGTTTGAAAGAAAATTATTTTCGATATAAAAGTTATGCTTCAGCAGAAGATTGGGGGGTGTAGACTACAAATCAGAAGGCCATTGACCTAACCACTGAGTTACGGCACTCTTGATAATTTTTTCATTCATAAAAAAGTACGCTTTTTGTAAGGAAAATTTTAAACATTTTGGTGTTGTTGTGTCGTTAACGACTTCATGATTATAAAAGGCATAGATTTAACTTTTCATATCTGAAACGATTTTTAACATCCGGCAACATTTAATACTTAATAAAGCATTGATTGCATAAAAGACCAACAGATCATCCACCCTTTATAATACGTATAATAATTGCAAATCATCATATTGCACGCAATCTAAGTACCTCAATATCCATTCGGTATACATTCACTCGTACTTGTACTTACATTCACTTATTTACATATTATTATACTACAGTGTACATATACATAGCACATAAGTGTATGTAAGTATCTGCTTCTTAATAAAAATTACATTTTCATTTTCACATAATTTTCCATCAACGCCTGTCAAACACGAAGGTCTCTATGCATGTACTCACCATCTAATAAACACACGCACTTTAAGTATTATTCAAGTGTTAGTGAGTGTTAGTGTGTTGCGTATGAATATGAGTGTAACATATAATATAGCACTTACACATAGCAGCACATCATTAAAAAGTAAAATGAAAATCAAATTAACTCTGTGGTGGTACGTTGGTCGGTTGGTTCGTTGGTTAATAGGGGGAGTGTTTGTTGGAGGTTTGCTTGTCTAATTCGTTGGTTAGTTTGTATATAACGATATATAGTTAGATATATAAATATATATAAAAATCTTCCACAGACCTGTTCAAATTATCGCAATATATTCGATGTAATTTTATAAAACCCCTTTCGAAATCTTATTTTGATTGTGTTTCAATCGCTATATATTTCCATATTATCACTAAGAGAAGCTCTGTCTCTTGTGTACTCTATAATTCAATTTCATAAGTTTAGAAAAACAAAAAAATTGTTTTAAAATATATTATTTTCTTTGTTAATAGAAATTCTGAAAATCAATTGCATTTTTTTTTTAGAACAAACCTAACGTGCATACATTGAGCTCCCATTTCGGCTAATAATGTTTTCTAATGGCAACGGTATATGGTGTGGTATGAGGACAAATTCTCTACTCATTCAGTAGATGAAATTATAAATCATGTTGGTGTTATAATAGCTAGCAGGTAGAATATAAAAATTATACACGCGTAATGCTGTCTGATATGATGAACACCGTCATGGTATTGTCTGGCCGTTCAAGTGGGTAAGACAGTTTATTATTATTTTTAGTAATATGAATTTTTCTACATATATGGGCATTTTCTGGGTTATGGATGCGACATTCGTTCACATCAAAAATGAAGAGAAACAATCACAAATCGAAGAATGTGATATAAATGTTGGGTGAATTATATGATGAGTTCGAGGTTTTAATCAGGAACGTAAACATAGTCGAGTGTTTGACTTGAAGATGTCAGTGAGTATAAATCAATACGGTCGTGACAAAATATGGAAGTATTAATAATCTATTTAAAACCCAGATATACTATAAATGACTATTTATATAGGACTATAGATCCTCCATCTCAATATATGAGTATATTAAATCAATAATAGTATGAGCTATAATGGTGGTACAATCCAATACAACCCAAGTAGATCGACATTTTCCCAATTTTTCTGAGAAAAAAACAAATGATTCCTGGATTTAAGCTATAAAATTATTTTATTACATAAAAATTAATAGGAATTTTTTAAATTTTTTGATATTTTTCCGATTTTTCGTTTACGTTTTTCATATTTGGTTAACGTTTATTATTTTTGAGAAATGCCCATATATATATATATATATATATATATATATATATATATATATATATATATATTGTACTAATACATATTTTTTTGTTTGTATAGTAAGTTGTTAATAACAAATTTGTATTCATAACATTTACAATTGATGGCGTCGTATTATGATAATAATGTAAGAAAAAAAACCTTCACCTGTGTCGTTGTTGAATGCCTACACATTTATAATATATACTATGTACTTATTTATGTACCTCAGCCACATCACGTCTTTCGTTGATAAATTAAAGTCTTCGTTATTCATTAAAATTTTGTGGTTGATTGGTGCGAACTTTGTTCGTATTAAATATAATTATGATCTTAAAATAGTATGTATAAAAGATGGCATTCATTATTTTAAAAATTATGATTGTTGGTTATTTTAATTTGATGCCAACGCTATTGATTTTTATTTTTGCAATTACTATGCAAATTTTTCATTTTTAATTATATATCTTATATAGCAATTAGATTACATTATGGCGTAGAAAATAAGACTTACGATAAGATGATTTTTTATACTATGCATGCAGTTGGGTTTTTTTTTTGTTTGGTCTACACATAATATAGTGAGCTACTAACACTAAGCTACGGCACCTATAAGTTCCCATATACCATTTGCAAATGTAAATGAGATGCGAAAGCATCAATATAATTATTGATATATTTAATCAATTTGAATTGCTCATTTAAAACTAACGGTTTCTCATTTAAAAGTGACGTTTTCGAATTTACATTGTACTTAAATATTCGCATTTACAAAGGGATCTATTTTTTATTTTTCAATTAACTACGTATTCTCATTTAAAAATGACGCTTTCGCACTTATTAATGACAGTTTATTTTTTACAGTTGTTGTAAGAATTAAATCCACTTTCTCGTCGTAGCAAACAATAAAATAGTTTATTGAAGAAATCAGTCAATAATTTTCCATCATTGACTTTACAGATCGTGTAACTTAATACTCCGCGAAAATATATGAATTTTCCAGTATTCGCCAATAAACTAGAAATGTTAAAATCTAAACTCAGTGGTAATATCTTGCACAATTAGACATTCTTTTAAATGATAAATGTTGAAACAACAAGTTGCTCCATTTAATAGCAAAAATGTTCCTAAACAAATGTATATCAATTAAACTATGCTTTGGGTGAGAACTAAAAGTTGTTCACATTCAATTTGCATATGAATGTATGTATTTTGAAATTTTCGATTAAAAATTTCAACTCTAAACTTGACTTTAATTAACTAATTCGCAACAATTTCAATTGAATATATATGTACCCGACTAGTCTTATACAATTTTCTTAGGATTATCAATAAAGAACATTCAAATCGTTCTATTTATTTAATTGTTGTAGTTGAAGGGAGCTGTTAAAGAGCAGAAATGTATATATATACATATATATATATATATATATATATATATATATATATATATATATATATATATATATATATATATATATATATTTATATATATATATATATATATATATATATATATATATATATATATATATATATATATATATATATATATATAGGGAGAGAGAGAGATAGTATGTTAGTAATCGTAAGTAGTGGAAGTGGAAGAGCCTTTGAACTAACTTAATTGCCTATTATTATTCGTTTTTTCCTTTTCTTTCATGGTTCTTTGTCTTTCTCACTCGTCTGCTATTTGCTATACAATTCTCTAAACGTCAGAACTGGCATCAGAAGACAAGTTGGCAGTTAAACAGGCAAACTAAAATTAACTGTTGTTTAAGTAGTGGCCCAAGTTAAAAGTTCAAGCTTAACTAGTTGGATGGTTGAATGCTGAATGAAGTAAGAAAAAAAAACTTTCTCCATTACAAATCGTATACCAACTATATAGTATAAGTTGTAACATACATAGTCGTACATAGTTTCAATGAGTATATAGTTTACATTTCTTTGATTTTCATACTGTTGCTGCTGGTATTTTACATTTGTCTTGTGTTTTAATGCTCGTATTCCGGCATTAAAATTGTGCATTCTATTCTGTTACTTGAGGGTTTATTACCATCTTACAGCGTTGTTTAAAATAATTTTACTCCTTTTTACTATGAGCATTACTAGTAGGTACATACTTTCTTTTTATGTCTATGCTTACTTACTATGTTTTTTTTTTTGTTTTTATATGCGAGTATTTTTTTTTTTTTTTGTAATCGTAATTTTCACAATTTTACACTTTTCTCCAGACTAAAATATTGCACAATCAGTTGTAAGTAATCATTTATTTTCTTTTGATTTGTTTTTGTTTTTGTGTTTTTTGTATCCTTTCTTCTTTTTATGTCAAACTTTATTAGTAAAGGAAATGGCCAGAGAAAAAACTGTCCACGTTGGTTGATTGGTCGGTCGGTTAGAATTAAATCGAAATGGAAGTTGTGGCAACATATTGTGGCATTTTATTTTATTGGCAACGACATAAAACCGAATACGCACACACGACAAATCAAACACACACACACACACATACACAAAGAGTGAGACAGAGAGAGAGTTAGAAGGAAAACTTGCTGAGAATAGCAACTTTGCCAAACAAATGTTCATATTGACAGTATACATGATGAATACTTAAATAAAATTTAGATTAGAATACCATTTTTTTAATAATGCATAAAATTCACAGCACTTATTCACTGCTGGTTGCTATATTCTTTAAATGAAATTTATGCAATATGTTTTTTTTCGCTAGTAATAATATAATAGTATATGTGGGTGCCGTAGCTCAGTGGTTAGTGTGTTCGCCTTCTGATCTGTAGGTCGTGGTTCAATACCCGGCTGATGCATAACAAATTTTATATCGAAAAGATTTTTCTTTCGAATAGTACCCACCTGTCGGCAAGCAATTGGCAATTCTTCCGACAGTAACAACTTGCCATGAAAAAGCTTCTAAAAAGAACTCTGTGACAAAGCTCAGAAAAAGTGATGTCACAAGTGTTCTGCCGTTCGGAACCGGCTAAAATAAGTAGGTCCATTCTCATACTGTCCAAAATTTAAGACGCACAACAGTAATAGAAGAGAAGCTCGGCCAATGAGCCCTTTGGGGCTTTAAGTGCCACATATTTATTTTTTTTATTTTAGTAATATAATAGTTTCTCCATCCACAATATAAATGTGTGATTGCACTGGATGCGAATTTGGTGAAAGCACGTAAATCAAAAGGTTAGAAATGAGAGTGAACATTTCTATAAGAATCTGTTTGAGATAATTCTTTACACAAATGCTTTAACTCTATCTTGAAGGTTGCCCTACAGCTGAACTACAATATTCTTGCATTAACTCTTATGCAATCCTCACTTATTGAAGTATAAGAGACAGTGCATTTGATTCCTTTAGGTTCGATTACTGGGTAGCTCCTTGATTGTTTATGGATTTTTTTCGTTCATTTTGTATGGAAGCCTCCTAGGGGTGAAGAGACAGAGTGGGCTTGTTCGAGAAAATTTACATTCCACCCCTTCAAAAGCATTGTATGTGTTCTTAACTGATTCTAATGTATTTTTGGGTTCATATTCTATGACATCATCCTCAAAGGTTGGAGTTAGAGCAAATGTCTGTGTGGCGTAAAAATTGGGGGCCTTCATAGGTTTTACTGAGCTAGGGGCTATTTTTGGTCAATTATGGAATTATTTAACGCATTTCAGCTATTTTGTGATCATTTTGTATGACTGCAGTTTAGTTTGAAGATAATGTGGAGATAAGATGTTTGCGAAACTGTTACGGTGATGAATTGGTCAGGGTTCGGTTCTATATTTTAACCCTCTAGATGCATTGCCCGTAAGAGTGGCAATAGGGGATATGTTGTAATTTTTAATATCTTGGTTAAAAGATTAATGGTAGTCGGTCATACTTTTGCTCAGCCCTTAGCCCGCTGATTTTCAACCTGGTGATGGATCTACTTACGCGTGACATCCAAGACAGCCTGCCATGGACGCTTTTATACGCAAACGACGTTGTGCTATTTGCCGAAAATGAAGCTGCTCTACAAGGAAAGCTGGACCTATGGGTGGACGCGCTTGAATCAAATTTATTGAGGGTGAGCCGCAGCAAAACCGATATTATTGATTTCCAGTTCGAAGGAGAAGCCGAAAAAAACCTGCCTAAAACTTGGCAGCGGTTTCATCAAGAGCGGCGAAAGCTTCAAATACCTTGGCTCACATATTAGTGTAATGGGCACGCTTGACAAAGAAATATCGCATACGATCCAATGTGAATGGCAGAGCTGGAGATCCACATCAGACGTTCTTTGCGATAAGAGGATGCCACAACACATAAAAGGCAAAATCTACAAATCTATTGTCAGACCAGCAATGCTTTATTCCTCTGAGTGCTGGGCGATACTACAGAACCTACAACAAGAACTACATGTGACGGAAATGCGTATGTTATGTTGAGCCTACCCTACTCGATAAAGTCCAGAATAGGTACGTCCGTGGAAGCAGCAAGGTGGCACCTATCACTTATAAGCTGCGAGAAAATCGCCTCCGATGGTATGGTCATGTAATGAGGAGACCGAAAAATCAGCTATTGAGAATAACATTGGCAATGGAAGAGAGTACAAGAGGCACAGGAAAACCACTTCGAACTTGGTGCAACTTAATAAAATCCGATTTGCGTAGCAAAAACATAAATGAGGATACGACACAGG
Source organism: Megamerina dolium (assembly GCA_963854835.1). Lineage (NCBI taxonomy): Eukaryota > Metazoa > Arthropoda > Insecta > Diptera > Megamerinidae > Megamerina > Megamerina dolium. The sequence continues at coordinate 54,492,577 of OY978529.1, forward strand.
ATCGCACGACCTGGTAATTTGTACAAGGAGAGCCAACCTCAAATAGGAAAAGGCTAGGACAAAGAAGAAGAAGAGGTTATACTTTTGCTCCCTCTAGAGACGGCTTGTAGTAGCCGAGCAAACAAATATTATGAAAGAGTATATTTTGTAGGAGAGCCATCGTAAGGAATGGAAATCAGGAAAAATATTCAGTATGAAATATTAATAGAAGTTAGCCATATATTTTTTAACTACAGAGATGACTCCTAGACAGCTGTGAAGTTGTTTGTCGATTTTTCTCCCACTTTTTTAACTTTAACTTAGATACATCTGGTAACACCAGTTACCGTAACCCTATGTACACTATTTTTTGTCCCATTCGCAATCAGGCTGCAATGATAAATCTTAAAATCAAGCACTATAAAATCAAAAATATAAATAAAAATATAAAGGGTGTTATAGCTCAGTGGTTTGTGTGTTGGCCTTCTGATCTGTAGGTCGTGGGTTCAATCCCCGGCTGAAGCAAAACAAACTTAATATCGAAAAGAATTTTGTTTCGAACAGTATCCACTTGTCGGCGAGCAGTTGGCAATTCTTCCGGCAGTCACAATTTGCCATGGAAAAGCTTTCAAAAGAATTCTGTGACAAAATTCAGAAAAAGTCATGCCGCAAGAGTTCTGCCGTTCCGAAGCGGCTGAAATAAGTAGGTCCCTTCTAATACTGTTCAAAATTTAACATGCACAACAGTAATCAAAGAGAAGCTCGGCCAAAGTGTCCTTTGGCCTATTACGTTACATTAACACGGCACCATGAACCTAGTTATACACCCTGTCCTTTATCATAGCCGGTTTTTGCGAGGACTGTGGTGTCAAAAACAAATTTAATGCTAACCCTGGATCAACTACTGTAACCAATCAATGATAAAAAAATGTATTAAGAAACTATTGATAATTCCAGCATTCATGAAATTATGAAAAGGAAAGCTTCATGTTCATCAGGTGTTACATATTTGCTGGTTTCAAGTATCAAATAGAATTCAATATGAGTAACGTATCTTTTCGATTATTTTAATACACATAACATATATGTATGTAGGCATAAGTAATTTTCATATTCATTATTCACTTACATTACGTGTTATAGATTGTAATATTGTACTAAACCATTACCGATTTTCACAAATGCCTTCTTCTGTTATTGCAATATCATTTTTCATTAAAAAAAGAAAAAGAGACAAAAAGAAAAAAATAAAACTGAAAAATGTAATATAAAAATAAATATAGGATATGTAGCTATACTCATATGTATTCCAAAATCGTTTACATCCATTTTTCCCATGTACATATTGATAAGGGCAAACTGAGGTGTTCTCAGAGGTATGTACGAGTATGCATATAAGTAAAGCCTACTGTTTTATAAACGGCGTAAAACAAATACGCCCCTAGTAATATGCAACAATAATAATAATAATAATAATAACACATACGTATCGAACATTATGTGCATATATATATATATACATACATGTCTCCAATATGTACAAGTGCCAACAGAAACAGATGTTTTGTATGTGTAGCACGTTTTCGATTGTCAAAGAAATGTGCTTGACAATTTTGTGCGTGAGCAAAATATTTGGTATTCTCTCACTCGATTGCCTCTCACCTTTTATTTTATTATACATTTTTTATTGTTATATAACATATATATAAATATATATATTCTTTTTACACGGGTTTAAGGTGTGAAATGGCTCTTTTGTTTTCCACTTATTTTCTGCTTCTTGTTGATATTACTTTTAATAATTGAAATTCGAAGTGTCTGTTATTGTTGTAATTTTAATTAAATTTTAATTGTGCTAGAACAATAATCAACTTTCGATGATAAGAAATATACTTTGGTACAGTAACAACAGTAATAACGAACATAAAAGCACGAGGTATTGTCAAATCAATTTTAATTGAGTGAGCTTTAATTTGATATTACAAAATAAGATACGATGATGTTGTTGTTGTTATTGTTATTAAGCCACAGCAATATTACGTATAAATATACTTTTATATAGTTCAACATTCTCTGTATTTACACGTTTCCTTTGAGTTACACATCAATCGACCACAATGTTAAGTATGTACAATCATATGAGTGGCGCCAACATCAATCAACATTCAGCGTTACTATTATCATCATCATCATCATCAGCATCACCATCATCGTCATTGCCATTATCAATGGTACCATCATAAGACCTCAATCATTACTAAAGCCATCATGGTTTTCTGTCGCATTCTCGATGTGGCAATATTCGATGGATATGGAATTTTTCATTTTACACTACATTCTATTATATTGTAGAATTCATAGTGCATATGATGTGCGATAACAGTAACAACAACAACAACAACAACAATGCAATAATCAAAGTCTAAAACCACAACGACTCACTATAAATTTCATTTGAAATCGTGCAGAAAAAGGGTTTTCAAAATGAATGCATTGACATTTATGAATGCCAAATTCAATTGTCATTACATTGAAAAAAAAAAGAAATAAATTATTTAAGTAAGTCAAATACGTATCTTTTTTGACTATATTGAGTTTTATATAAAATTCTTAGAAACTACATCCCGAAGATATCTCGCAAAACATAATCGGCCAATACATTAAAAGGTAAAAGGTAGGGACTTTATGACAGATCAAGCTGTCATACTGTCGAACTCTCATTGTATTTTTGTTTAATATTGTTTGACATTTCATCGTATAAAGTCTTAGCCAGGCACAGCGTTCTCAAATTACTTAGCTGTATTACGAAAGCCAACACTACTTGCCATACAGACAGTGAAATCAAGGCAATGTATATTCATTTGAAGCTTCGGGCCGGCGAATTGGCTACTTCGATATGTGATATAACACCTCAACAGTTTTTCTTTTGAGGCTACGATTGATGCAGTGTAAAACAATCACTCAAAATGCTTGAATGCTTAATCGAAAATTGGAACATCAGAATCGACCATGTTACTGCCACTATTTAAACGAAATATGCTAAGAAATGCTACTCGATAAAATTTAATTTTTGTATCTTTGTAGATTAAAAATTTTAGACTACTGTAATTCAGGATTTCTCGTAAGGCTGATTATTATATGCCTTTTTTTTTGTGGGATTTGGGACTCCTCCTCTTCATCATCCATCGTTACCATCTCAGCACAAGGTTTGAAGAAAGACAATATATATTTTAGGGATTAGCCGAATCAGACCATTTATATGGGTCTCTTTTCGTCCTTCAAATCGTGTGTTAATTATTTGTTCGGTTGCAGAATTCTTCTACTTCCTTCCTCATAATAACATCACGCGTTATTTCAAGCATGTCTTTGTGGGGTATGGTCCACATTTCGAGTTCATCAATAAATTGGCAACCCAGTGTGGACATCCTCCTACTTGCCAATGCAGGACACTGGCACATTATGTGCGCCGCTGTCTCTGCCTCTTCCGTGCATAATCTGCAAATGTCAGCATCCTCCCCTTCAACAGGACCCATCTTGCTGAGGTGGTACCTGAAATTGCCATGCCCAGTTATTAATGCAGTCAACCAGCTTAGAGTCAATCGTCTTAGACTGAGAGCCCTCCCCGATTCACTGTCCTTTGATAGCTTCAACGAAGCCTTTGTCTACAAATTGATAAGTTCTCCCATTTCATGATATGGAGTTTCTTTATCCACTCTTCGACCTTTGCCTTCACCGTCCCGTTGCTAAGAGCAACTGCTGGTTCCGGTCCATATAAACAAAGCAAATAAGTAATATTATTCATATTTTCCAATATTTCGCATGTACTTTATTAAGTGTATTCCCATTTCGAAAATGTCCACATAGTAAATAACTATCTTTTATAAACACTAGTGACTGTTAGGCATCCGTACCGCAAACACATAGAAGTATTAAATAATAATGGTAGTTACGGTTTTATATGGGATCCTCTCAACACTATGGTACTACTAACTATATTTGTAGGTAATCGCACATTGTAGATGGAAATAATTCCAACTTCATTTCATATTCATTGTGCACTTAATCAAAATGTTACCAAAAGTCACATTATTAAATTCCTCTCGTTATGTTGATAAACAAAAATAAAAAAAAATGTTTTCCCATGAAAAATATGGTATGTAGGCATTGAAAGGTAACATAGAATAAAATAGCAACACTAACAAAAGCTTGACTGTCATTATAGTGGCAATGAAAAAAAATAATAATAATAATACAAAACATTTGTCAAATCCACATCTATACTACGAGTATATATGTATGAGTGCATGCATAGATGTGATGAACCATATCAAGTTAAATTAAGAAACTTTCTTTCTCACCATCAATATTCGCGTATTCGTCTATATTTGACAAGTTTATAAAGTTGATGTCAATTTTGGATTCTATTGTTGTTGTTGTTATTTGTTTTTTGTATGGCCAAACTTTTTAATGAATGTTGATTATAAATACACACGTATAGGTATAAATATATGTAGTATGTATAGGTAAATAATATTCATTGCTACTATTGTTCTATTCTTTTGAAATGATTGAACATTCAAACTTGGATATTGATATTTCGAAATTTCTGAATGTTACGTTGTAGATGAATGTTTTTAATGAAATATCGCATAATCGAATATTTTTGATGAAGCTCTACTAATAATTTCCGTATTTAAGTATTTGGAAGGTACATTTGTTTTGGGCAAAAAATTTTAATAGTAAAAGTTATAATTGATCGCATCTGCATTTTAGATTAAAAATAATCTAATTATATAATTTGAACAGTTTTATATACGAGAGAAATGTGTAACAGCTTTGATATGGAGGTTAATGAGATTGGTTTAGTAAAGATTTGAGGAAAAATATACATATAATATGAGGTATGAAAAAACTATATTAAATCTTTAAAGCAAACGACTAATATTAATCATTCATACATAATTAATTTAATATTTACGCACATGCAAAGTTTGTTATAAAATTTCATAGACTATGGAAATTATCTACATAACTGCAGGCACTCACACATGTCACATATATGCAAAGTTATGAGAACTTTTGTCCTTGTTGTAAGTCCCAAATACTCGTATATATATGAGAATATTTTATGTAATTTAAGTAGACAGAGGTAGACAAACATGTCGATAAAAGGTAAAAATATCAAGTGCATAAGTTCAAATGCATGTGAGCCCTCATACATACAGATGAATGTGTATATAAGGTGTAGTAGAAAGAAATCCATTATTTTTCCAATAGATGGCTTTAGTAATCTGTATCTCGCGTTGTATCAGTGCGATTGGATTACGCTAGATGGCGTTAGAAAGATAGGATTTCGTACTAAATAAACTTTTCAGGCAGTTTTGTGAGTGCTTGACTCAGTATTGTTTGAGCACGCGTCAAAGATGGACACCAGTAAAACGAAAATACAGTTTTTCTTTGATAAAAGCGAAAACGCAACCCAGACGGTTAAAAATGTGAATAGTGTTCATGGTCCTGATACTGTAACAGCCAATCACGTGCAATTTTAGTTTCGTCGATTCCGTTCCGATAATTTTGATGTCAAAAATGCACCACGCTCTGGAAGACCAATAGTCGAAAATATCGATAAAATAATGGAAATCGTCGGGTCTGACCGTCATGTAAGTACTGTTTTTATTACCCAGGAGCTAAACCACACTAGTTAATGCAAAAAAACCTCATGGACGGAATTTCCATTTGCGAAACGCTGCTGAATCGCTACAAAATCTATCCATTTCTGAAATGGATGGTTACTGGTGGTGAAAAGTGGGTCACTAACGACAACGTCAAGCGAAAACGGTCGTGGTCGAATTGCTATGAGCCTGCGCAAACGATGGCCAAGCCAAGATTGACGGTCAGGAAGGTTTTGCTATGTGTTTGGTGGGATTGGCAGGGAATCATCTACTATGAGCTGCTTCCCTACGGCCAAACTCTTAAATCGGAGCTGTACTGTCAACAATGAAGGAAGCAATCGCCCAGAAGCGGCCAACTTTGGCCAATAGGAGAGGAATTGTGTTCAATCAGGACAACGCCAGACCACACACATCGATAGTGACTCGCCAGAAGCACCAGGAGTTTGGTTGGGAGGTTCTTATACATCCACCTTACAGACCGGACCTGGCACTAAGTGATTACTACCTGTTCCTGTCTATGGCGAATGATTTTGCTGGTGAAAAATTCGCCTCAAGACAAGCTTGTGAAAATCGACTGTCCCAATTTTTTGCCAATAAGGACGAGGGTTTCTATGAGAGTTGTATTATGAAATTACCTTCAAAATGGCAACAAGTTGTAGAACAAAACGGCGCATATTTGACCTAAATCTGATCATTCTAACTATGCTAAATAAAATCGTCAATTTAATGCAAAAATAATGGATTTCTTTTTCCTACACCTTATACATATAACGAAAGGTATATACTTCCATAACGTACTCTAAGTTTAATAGTAAATAATTTAATAATAAAAAAATAATTTTTATATTTTAGTTTTCTCTTTACATACTATAAATTGGATAACAGGCATTTCATTAAAATTGATGTGTTCCAAACTAAATCCAACACTCTTCAAAAACTTAGTATTGTATGAGTTCTTGTGGATCATTTTATCATAGTCTTAGTGACAGCCAGATATCGTGCCTCATACAGGGACTTGGCCAGAAGTTGCGGTGACAGGAAGAATGAAAAAACATAATATAGGTAGTAAAAGGTTTTATACATACCTTCGTGTTTGGAAATTTGAATCACAGTATAAAATGAGTTAAGTAATTTGCATATAAGTTCATATATGCAAGTACCCATATCATGAAGTGCGAAAACTTAAATAACAATATTTATCATATATGCAAACAGCAACAACTTCTAACCTTCACTATTCGAAATGGTACTACAAATGGGAATGAATCGAATATTTATGAGAAAGCCGCTTATGCATATGATTCACCAATAAGTATGTGCAATAGAGTTGCTCAAATTTGTTCGAGAGGAGAAGAGGGCAATTTTAGTTAAGTATAAGGTATGCATAAGAAAATAAGATTTCGAGTTTGATCATTTTAAGTACAATTATGATATTATTATTATTAAGACTATAAAGCACCGCGACCTGAAGATCTTTTGTGCAGCCTTATTCCCTAACTAATCTTGTCACTGCTGTGGAATTGATTTTAACTAGGTCCCTGGGAACTATAAATCCGTTGCCTATGTAGTTTCGTCAGCGTCTAGCAAGAGCTGGGCAATTGCAAAGAACGTGTTCTGTTGTTTCCTGTTCTTCAAGACAGAGTCGACAGAGATCGTTGTTAACCACACTCATTTTCATCATGTGATAATTAAGTTTACAATAACCTGTTAATAATTCAGTGGAGAGCTTGATGTCTTCTCTGCTGAGATAGCATCTACCTTAATGTGTTCAGGGTCAATGAATCTTTTCGACAACCGCATGCCTGTTTGGGCTCTCCAGTAATCGATTAGACTACTTTTTTCCTCTTCACATATTAAGTTATTTATGAAACTACTGTTTACCCCGTAGAAGGGTTCTTAGTCTGTGAAAGGAGTGTCTGCGAACATTTTTACCCAGTGAATCTGCCATTTCATTTCCTGCATGCCCCTCGTTTCCCGGTACCCATATTAGAGTCACAGAGTTCCTCTTTGCTAAGGTATTGAGGAGTTCAAATCATTCCCAGACCAACTTAGATTGGAACGAGAAATTCATTAGTGATTTTAGAGCATCCTGACTATGTGAAAGAATGCATATGTTGGTTTCTCGAGTGCCCCTAAGTAGACATTCTCTGACAGATAACTCTAAGGCGTGGACCTCCACCTGAAAAATGGAAGCTATATTTCCGGCGGAAATTTGGCCTTACAATTCCCACTCCAGCACTACCATCTTCCATTTTGGACCGATCAGTGTACCATGGCTGTGAGCCCTGATTTAGAAATATTTCATTGTTTCTCCACGCTGAGCGATCGTGAATGCTCACTTCGAAGAGTTTGGTGAATATAAGTTTTTTATACATCCTGTCAAAGACCATGAGGCTCGGTGAATTCCAAACTACGTCTAGAATCTGAATGTGCTCTTTTAGGTTACCTTCATTCAGGGGAATAGAGGTCGGAAGCCTTATGGCAGCACTGGCTGCTGTCCTCTTAACCACAAAGTGTAGAGGATTGAGACCTGTGATTATTCCTAAAGCTGCTGAGGGGCTAGATCTCATCGCTCCCGTTACGCTCAAACAGGCTATTCGATGAATCCTGTTAGAGATCATCTGAGTCCCAATTTGAACCTTGGGCCACCATGTCATGATATGATAATTTTAAGACAAACGGCTTCACGTTCTACGTAGCTTCAAATCCTTCACACGGGGAATTTAACTGCAATTTTCATTTCTTCAATGAAACAAAAATCGAATATTATTCTTCCTTAATTGACAACGAATATTGTAGGATGAGAATATGAGAAGAGTTGTTCAGCGAACGTTCTTCGAAATCAGAAGTGCCACTAATATTAATTTTTATATTTGACTACTGACACCGTATGACCATTCTATAGGATTTCATCAAAATTTTGTAAATATTTTTTAAATAATAAATATGAAAATTCTTATTAAAAACGTTTATATGTGTGTTGCCATACAATACAGGTATATTTAGTAGGTAAATGTTGTTTTTCATTTTGCTTTTTGCATTTTCATTCTTCTTGTACGCATCTACATGTATGTAGATATAAGCCTTATGAATTTTTCACTTTACAAAAAGCCATAACATGGTACGAGTATTTTCTTTCATATTCACACTCCACACATACCATTTTGGTGTAACAACTGGAAATGCAGATGCCATTGTACATTTCAATGAAATAAACAAGTGAATGTAAATTGCCTTTGGGGACATGTGTATATACATATTATATGTGCACAAATAACATGTAAATATATGTACATGTAACATACTATAAAATGAATACAAATACAAGTACATACATTGTACAATGGGTAGAATGACGAGACATTACAAACTGCGAACAGGCAAATTTTTTGTAATGTAAATATTTTGTAATTTTTTGGGTTTTCTTTTTTCATTCCATCTTAATAATACAAAATATTGAAATTTTGTCGCAACAACATCCCCGTCATCATCATCATCATCATCGTCATCATTATGATGTTATATGTTTTGCTCACCATCTGTATTGCATTTAATTACATAATACTTTTTGTTGTTGTTGTTGTTTAATAGTGGAATTCAAGAAATTTTTATTAATATATCATATACTTTTGTTTTCATTTTGCATTCGATATTACACATATTTCTTAATTTTAATTCGATTTCATGCGAAGAGAATAAATAAAAAAAATTGATTTTTTTCTTTTTTTAAGCGTTGCTATAGTTGAAGCACAATCGACTGTATGAATTAATATAATTTGCAACATGATTTTATTGTTTAATGTTGTGAAATTGCCAATTCCATATGAATATATTGAAAGTTAAAGCTTCTCAAAAGAGTACTAATGAAAAAAGAAAGTAGAAAATACGAAAATTTTTTTGTTTTTATTACAACATTTTTATTTTATGGTAATTTTTCAACAAATTGCAGATTCAATTTTATTGAATGCAATAAATTTTCCATTCAAGTTCTTGCAACTTTGTATAATGTGAAATGTATAGCTACATGTATATACACATAGTATATACATAGGATGAACTGCATTAATAACTTAAGAATTTTTGTAATAATATCGAAAGTACAACATTTGCAAAATTCGTCGACATTATTGCGAAAATTTGCCGACATTAATTCATGTAGTCATGAGGAGCTTGATATTTGTTCGCATTAAATTAGATTTGCCTTTGTTGATGTTGGTGACGGCTGGATAAATCATATTGCCTTTTTGTTGGTTTTAATTAATTTTGTGCAAATATAGAATTGTATATGTATATGTATGCAAGGTAGCAGATTAATGATTTAAGTAAATATGCTGTTAGGCGAACATTCTTCATGAATATATTATATAGCTTAGGATGAGTACTCTAAGGGCAAATAGCTACAACTTAATTATAGTAAATATTTGAAATTTGTGAAGACCAGAATATATATTTTATTTTATGCTGATACATCTTGAATAACTATTGAAGCTGCTGCGAGGAGAAATGTATATAAATTAATGTATATAAACATATGTGTATGTATACCTTTAAACATGTGTCTAGTTGTATGTGAAATAATACAAGATATGTTACTATACACAGAGAATATACTATTTTCATGCAATAATTATTGTGTTAAATATTTATTATAAAGCTTAAAAACTTTTATATAGCATGAACATTAGGGTGGAAGGGAGGAGGTTAAATTGTTTGGAAGAAAACGTTTTACGAAAAAGTATAGCAAAAGATAGATATTTAAATGATTCACGGAAAAACCTGCGAAGAATGCAAATGGTTTACAATATATTTTAAGCCATCCAGAATGATTAATATAAGAATTTTTCTTAATTATATATTTAAAATTTATCATTTAAAGGGGAAACTAAATATAAAGTTAACAATTATTTTATTTAAAGCATTTATATAGCTCAAAATATATTTAAAATATTTCATTTCATCCATGTGCTTGATTTATTTTCCCTCCCCCGTATTCTTTGTACCGCCGTACTATACATGTATTTCATTTTGATGTTAAACTATATATAACTTTGTCATTGTCATCATCGTCATATGCAATTGTCGCAAAGATCAAAGCAAACACTAGAACTACAAGTTGCAACTAGTATTGCAACTTCAACGGTGTCATATGCATCACTAACATACCTGCATATGTTAGTAGTATGTTGTGTGTTTATGTCGGTACTCTTTTTTTTCATATGTGTACAAAGCACGTTAAAAACATTTAACGAACTCATGAGAGACTTTTTATTATTTTATTTTTTTTCTCAACTATTTTCTATAAGTTTTTGGATACCAAGAAACTGTAAACACTAAAATGTTCATCAAACATAAAAGCGGAAGACTTCAAAGAGTTTGATTAAATATTGTTTACGTTATATGTATCATCACTTACTAACTGAAAACTACTGACAAAATCCAAACTGAAAGAAATAAAAACAAAAGTATATAAGAATATCGAAACACACACAGTCACATGCCCACGCAACACCTACAAATGCATACAAAATTGTAAAATCAGCAGTCCAGCATATGTAAGCAACTAACTAACTAACAAATTGCAGCATCATCATACTATGGCTACATTTGACTGCATTTGCAATTCAAATGCATTACCTACCTTGCAATGCAATGCTTTCAATGATGCCTTTCAATATTTGCATCCTTTCCTATTTCAAAGAGTTCAACAGCATGAAGATTTTCTTGATCTGCTGCCACTTTGTAGTATCCGTACTCACACTATGTTTGGAAATAAAATAAGAAAAAAAAAAACGTGAATTTATTGGTCCCGCATTAATCCATCAACAGCAGTAAGAGTTAGTAGTAGTCATCATGCCAACAACTTTAGCTGCAATTGCAGTATGAGCAACAGTAGAATGCAGCAGTAGCAGCAACAATTTCTATTGTAATGTTTCCCAATGCAGTCATTCACTTGGAATTTACACTTTACTCATCGTAGTTGACTAAGTAAAGAGCTTTACCGATAAATGTCTCCCACAACGACACTTGTAAAATGGCTAATAATGGACGAAAATTGTTCAAAATGGTGATATAGTTCGTTGGTTGTTTGTTTTTTTTTTTTTTTTTTGTGTTGCACATACCTACTCTTATGCTCTTGTTCTATGTATGAATGTATGTTCTTCTGTTTGACTAATGGTCATTTCTAGAGTTTAAGTTTGAAATAAAATTCTACTGCAACGTGCAACGTTGTCAGCCACTTTTTGTAGCAACCCGTATTTTTTTTTTTGTGTACTTTCCACTATCATTTTTCTTTGAATTATATGTTGTTGTTGTTGTTGTTGTTGTTGTTGTTGTTGTTGTTGTTGTATAGCTTACTACTTGTTTTACTCAATTGCTCAACATTTTGTAGTCGTAACTGTATGGAAGAAGAAGAATTTGTTGTTGAAGAATTTTCCATTAATTCTATATAATTTATATGCAGTACGAATAATTGGAATTTTCTTTTGTTTTAATAGCATAAAATTATCAACTATTATTTATATAGTTTCTGTTATACTCGTAGGTACTATAAAGTACAATTTTTCTTTTTACAATAATATTGTATTAAATTGTAAAAAATTTCTTTTCAAGATCTACTTTTTATATTTTAAGGTATTTTAAGGTTTTAGTAGAATACCGTGAGTTCTTACTGACTTGTATCTCAATCCAATTATTGAGCTATCAAAAACTGCTTTATAGTCGCTATGTTCCAGATCAATTGACCTTATAATTAGCTTTATTGCCTGTTTTAATGCCAATAATACAGGTAATCTATTATTGAGCTCTTTTAGCAGGCTTATAGTTGAAGACTATATGTTAAGCATCCTTTCTTAGGTTCTCTTCCTACCTCCTTCAGAGTTACCAGTCGCATATTGGATGATGATCGGGGAATCTTAAAAATCTATCACAGGTTCATATCAAATACTTTACATACATATTTTATACAAAATTATATTTTTTTTAATCTTTAAAATGCAGAAAAAAATTATTTCAAAAATCATTAGATTACCACAATGGTCCTCTGTTGACATTTTGAAGATTTCAAAGTAACCATTATAAACTATATATCTTCCCAAAATGTCCTTAATATAATTTTTACATTAGATTACACCTTTCAGACTTTGTAGAGCTCATTGAAGCTCAATGAATACTCTAATACTAGGACACTATGCACATACAAGGTTAGTTTTATTATCCCATGTATATACCTAACTAATCAAAAACAATTCACTTAAGTGCACTATCTATCTACAATATATGCTAAAATAGAAAGAAGCCAATGATGACAACATCAAAAATCCTTTTACATAACCATACTTTGGCTTCAAAAAATAATTTATACAAAAAAAAAAAAAAAAAAAACAACAACAAAAAAGTGAAACCAAAATCAGGTTGAAAATATAAAGCCATTGCCATGATATATGTATATTGTACAAACCATACATACATAAATACTCCTTTGGCCACTCTCAACATAATGTAAATCGTTTTGTGCTGACATTTGCCACTACATATGTGTCTAAGAACACATGTAGTGGTTTTATTCACCACACAGCATTATAACAGAGTTATACAAGTACATTTGTGTACATGTAAATATACATGATGAAAATATCGCATATATATTCACAAACGTAAAATTTCATAAACAGAAATTGCTTTTGACTTTTCGTTAATGCCAACTATATAACCATACAAGCAAACGGTGCCACAAGCTTTGTACATATTTGAATTATTTTTGTATATTTCACATATACATACGTACATAGGTTACCTTATACACTTATTCATATTATTTGTATGTATGTATGTGAGTAATTGTATATGTATAGGTATTTAAATTAAATTTATTTTGAAAAATGAAATTTTGTTCTTGTTATTATTTTGGGTTATTGCGGTAGAATTGTCATCCATAGTCTTTATTATATTTATAGCTTTTTAATATAATTCATTTTATTTTCTACTACTTCCACTCCCACTTCAAGTAGCCTATGTATATATACGTACATACAGTAGAGCGACTCCTGTACTCTACTAATGGAATTTACTCTGGAACTTTAGAATTTCCTGTAGAAAATTTGCTAGATTAGACGAGTTGGTATTATTTTTAAAATTTACTATAAATTTAATTAATATAAATCTATAAAATTTATATTTTCGTAGATTGGAAACATTTATGAAAAGAACCTATGGCAAAATACAATATATCATGTACCAACAAATATTTAGTACTAATTGGAAAAAAAAAGTTTTTTAATAAAATGCATTTTATTTCATAGGCATAGAAATGAGTTAATTGGAATAATTTTGGTGTATGTATGTGTATACGAATATATCAAATTTGTAGATGCAAAAATGTGTATAACTCTTATTCTATAGACGTATACGTAAATATAGTCGCTATACTCGCAGATACGTAGTATGGTAGCATCTCTACTATTGCCGCTCCATTTCTCACATCGATGATACTTTTTAATAAATTTACTCTCATTTTTACTATATACATGCGAGAGCATATACACGTACTTAGCAACCAAAAAGCAAAAAGTAAATTTGCTTTCTCTATAATAAACTCAACTTTTCATTCCATTTGCAAACGTGACCTTTTTGCAAATAACTTTATGCTTCGTTTTAGGTTATATTCCTTTTATTTTTGTTTGTTTGTTCTTTCATCTCTATCTATATTTGTTTGTATATATATATGTATATGTATGTGTATGTGTATGCATGTAGGTTTGTGGTAAAAATATTGTAAGTTCATTTTAGTGCTTCTGATGTTGATGTTATTCACTGGACTAACCTTAACTGCATTTATGTATGTTGAATTTGGCGTTGAAAGCTTACTATTTTTTCTTGTTGTATGTGTGTGTTTTTTGTGGCAGAGGTTCCAAAAGTTCATACACGATAATTTTATTCCACTTATTTCTACTTATGTACAGTAATAAAAGTCGAAAAAAAGTAGAATATGTGAAAAAGTGGTGATCAGAAAAAGTGTAGAAATAATAATACTTATAATGAAATGCCTGCTTGTTTAGCCGGTCGGCAGTGTACCAGTGGTTGCTATTTTTAGTATTCAATTCATTTCTTTTCATTTTATAAACTATATATATATATGTGTTAACTAAACATACAAAAATGTATGAAAATGTGTATAAATGTGTATATTGAATAAAGTTTCTCTGAAAGTTCTTTGTAAAGTAAACAAATTTAATTTGTAAGAAATCATTGAAAATTCCTAAGTGCAAATGTAAAATGGTACAATGGTACATACCATTGATTACAAACAATTATAACAATTATTATATATTAGAAACAATTTATTTAATTTTTATTTTCATAAATTTAATAGCTACAATAGTTAAATATTAAATATTAATTTCACACAAATTTTGGTGGAAATGGAATATGATAAGAAATTTCATGTTTTGATTATTGATTTGAAGGAAATAGTTGGAATTTAATTGATTTTGTTTTTATTAATTAAATAGCTACTTAAACATTAAAACGTAATTTCTCAAAATTTTTCAGCAGAAGCTCAAAATAACTTGAAATGCGGAAAAACATTTCAAGTTCTATTTTTGTATAATCCATTTTTTTTTTCGAAGTGCATTTAGAACGAAATAAAAGAATTAATACACTAATATATTCACGAGTATGATTTTAGGCCAACGGCTATACTGGTTAGTATTTCCAAAAGCTATTCCAATGCAAGAATTATTAATTTATAATAAAAAAAATATTTTTTATAAAAAAAATATTAAAACTAAATGAATATACACAAAAAAGAAGTACTGAAGCATATATTTTGAAATTTTCAAATGAAAAAAATTTTTAATTAAGTCATTCGATGCAACATATCAGTGATAATTGAATATGTTTCTGTGTGCAAAAAAAAACATGCAATATGATTATAGATGAAAGTATTCTAACTTTATATATGTGCCTTTGTGAAAACTTGGTCGCAATTTTTCGCAAGAAATTTTAGTAATATATGTGTGAAGTAAATAACAGCGACTATATTTTGTGCATTGTAGCTGCTAGAAATGGTCGGAACCATCTATTCACTTCACTTGTCAAACACTCTACAATTACGTCTAGATCACGACAGATCAGACAGTTGACAAACCTGTTCTTGGTTTATGTACCGTTAAAGCGATAATTTTACCATAGACTAATTAATATTAGGCTGGTTTTAAATTTTTACTTTTTTTGGAGGCCATATCGTAGATGTAATTTTTATTATCGAAGAAATTGCGAATTTCTTTGCTGTTCCCATTTGTGCTTGAGTTTCCTTTTTAGTTGACATTTGTTTGTGCTTTTTCACAAAACCGATAAAAATAGAAAATAAATAAATATTTTCAAAGAAACGAACGAACGAAACGAACGAAAGGAATATTCGCGTGGTACCGCAATATGTGTAATTTAGTCATATTTTGTAAGGCAGTGCATTGTTCAATTTTAAGTAATTGCTAATCAAGTAATTATACGTGAATTTTCCACGTAGAAAGGACTTTTAGAGAAGAATTTTGGAGTGCACAAGAAGTTTGGGGTTGCGATGATTAAGAGAAAACTTGAATATAGAGTTTACTTATTTGTATATACCCACATTATGTACAGAGTAAGTAAATATATCTATTTTCTGCATTTCTTTAATAATCCAAATTATACAAATTAAAGCTAAAATATATGGTTAGAATATATATATGTACTAAGTTATGAGCTTAAATATTTTTGCAACAGTTTTAATATGAATCATAGCCTCAAGAAGGATCTAAGTGCTTTCATCTTTTCTTGTTTTTTTGTCTTTAGTACACTCCAGGGATTTTACTGATTTATAAGGTAAGTATATTATTGAAAATGTCATGGCCAGTGTGGCATATCTTTTATCCGTATCAAATAAATGTATATACTTATGATTTCAGGTATTTTTTTTTTACTTTTATCATATAAATTATATCTATATGAATGCACATAATTATATTTAGACATATGTACACATATATGTATACCATACTCTTATCTATATAAAACATTCTTCTGTAATATATTGTAGGTATATATTTATTTTAATTAAAATGTCAACAATTTCTTATTTTTTTTTCCGGCACTTGCACAGTAAGGACAATATCTTATAGCGTATAGAATAAGTATATATTTTATGAATGAAAAAAAAAAATATATAAGCGAATGATCAGCATGAAATATTTCAACATTTTCATTTCTAATTAAAAAGAATGAAAAAAAAAAAAACAATATGAAAAAATCAACAAAACGAATACTTGTTGAACGCACTGAACGTCATGTGACCAAACACAATATGACAATGACGATGACACATTGTACAAAAGGTGACAGTAGAAATTAATAAAAATATCAACACAATCAAATTTTCATTATCTACAAATATAAATATATACGCTATGTACACGACATACAAGTATAAAATTGTATATCACGTTGAATTTATTATTTATTTGGTTGCATGAGATGTGTCTTTTGTTGCGTAATTTTCTCTAATTATAGTCTTATGGGACAAATATATAACTATTGTGTATAGAGTACCATACCTCAATGTGTATAATCATAATTGAATTCATACATCCTGACGGTGAGTCTACAAATAGCACAATGACACGTCTATTCCAAAGGTTGATATATTTATTTGTCCATCAGTAATGCTGCTATTAATACATATTATTATTATTATAATTTCACGACATCAAAATACTTGTTGTTTCAATTGTAAACACATTGGTGACAAATTGTATATTAAAACAGCTATATTTATTCATTCAACCAGTGAGCATCTGTCGGACAGTAACACTTTGTCATAAAACCTTTATAAAGCCAATCGTGAGATTTTACTTTCCTTTGTTGGTTACCGTACCTCAGTGGTTCAGACCCAGGCTGAGGCAACTTCTAATACTGTACAATCACAACAGTGCTAGTTTTAGTTTAGACACAAATGTCGAAGCTAAGTCCATTATAACTCAATTAGTTATTAAGTCAAGGAATTCACTATGAATTTAAAGTTATCAAATGTTCAAAATTTAATAGTATGCAAAAATATATAATTACCATCATCTATTACGTATATGCAACATTAATATAAATAACATTTCAATTGGAACTTTATTTCATTTCTACAACAATAACAACCATTCTATAAATATATTGTAGATATTTAGAAAGTTTCACTACTAATGATGATAACTTCTGATCTAATTTATGCCAAAAATTTTTGTTTATTTCGATGAAATTATTAAAGCTAAGTACTACAATAAAATTGCTGTGAAAAAATAAAAATAATAGCAATAATAATAATAATAAAAATAATAATAATAATAAAGAAATAAATAAATAAACTTTTGTTTTCAATTTCCAAAATTGTTTTTTTTTTCAACTTCATAATTACATAGTTTTGATATAATTTTTGGCAACAAATAAGACATCCAAAAATATGCATGGGTACACTCGTTTGTGCGGTAAGTAATCATGATATAAATGCACATTTAAAACGCATGCGCATATTGTCTTTGGCAATAATGATATTCATATTTTTGTTGGCATATATTCTCGTATTTTCTCATCTTTTTATACCCTACACTCCAAGGGACGAGCATACATATATTAAATGTATGCTTCTGTTTGTACAATATATGATGGAAAAATACACCATATTATTATTAACAATCTGAACAGATTTTGGGAATGGGCGTGGTCGACAACAAATCAAATACGTCTCTCGAACAACAGCAACATTTTGAACGTAATATTTTTAACTTACCGGCATGCTCTTTTACATGTCTTTTTCTCCTTTTGCATATCTCTCTCTCTCTCTCTCTCTCTCTCTCTATAACATTCTGCCTGCCAAACACACGGACCTGTTTGTCTGCCGGAATGTAGAGTCTCTAAGTGTTGATATTACCGAACTTAATTATTTTAAAAAAATGTTTTTCATATTAATTTAATAACGAGATAACTTTTGTCGCAGTTGGCGCCTATATGAACTATAAACACTTGACCCTATATAAACAGGCGGCATAACATCAACAACGAAAAAAAAAAAATACAGCAAATAACTTCTTTAGTATGAATAGATAAATGAACTTTTCAATATATAGGGTTATCCAGTAATAACACGGGTCAAATTTTTAAATGGTTTAACTTAACGAAAATCATTTCAAACATGTCTTCTCAAGAAAGCATGAAGAACTCACTTGGATTTTTAGTTTTAACATACTCTATAAAATCATCAGTTTTGTAAAGAGGTCTCCAAAGCAGTGGAGACATGGATTAAATATCTTTAAAGAAAATGTTGGGGAAAAAATATTAATATAGGTCGTTCATATTTTTCAACGTTTTAGGTATGATGTCTGGGAAACTATAGTCGATTTTTAGGTATTTTTATGTGCATTTTGTATGAGAGTCCACCTTAATGTGTGGATATAGAGGACAAGTATGTTATGTTCAGAAGAAATGTTGAGAAATATTATATCTCAGGAAGTTCTCTAGCATTGTATAGCCAATTGAAGACCATAAGATGATCATCCTTAGTAATGAACGAAATATTTTATTGTTCGTTGTATCTGATATTTATATATAGCTCTGCTAACATCAATCTCATTCACTCGCTTGCTCTGTCACTCTCTCACTGTGTCCTTCACATGTATATAAAACACTTTTACTATTAACAATTTTATATGGCCAACAGTGTAATTGTTATGAATTTTAAACGCATATGCAAAAAGTTTTGCACTTTTGCTGCTGTTTTTTTTATGTTGTTGCTACAAACTGATACGCTACATATATTATTATACAATGCATACTGGGTACGATATATATATGTATTTTAACTTGTATCCTCATTTTTGTCCTTTTTTTAGTTTTTCTTTATTCGAATAGGAGACTGCCTGCTGTCATTTTAATTTGTCATATTTTGTTACAAAGCTGTATTAATGAATAAAGTTTTGCATTTTTAACAGCTGGACTGTTTCCAAAAAAATAAAACCAAAAAAATCAAAAACAAGTAGTTGAAAATTGTGTTGTGCAAGAATAATAAAAACAATATGTTCGTGTATTAAAAAAAAAACAAAAAATATCTAAATCAAATTATTTTTTATTTTAAACATATTTTATTAAAGTTCAAAAAGTTATAACATACACCTAGTATATGCTTGCATATTCATATTATATTTATTTATAAATGTACACAAAGAAATTTCATCAAGAAATGAAACATACAAACATTTAAATATTATTCGCACTTTTCTCTGCTTTTGGTACAATTTGTTTTTCTTTTTTTACTCAATCTGTTCATTACATATTTAACTACAAACAATTTATCGTAAGCATAGATAATGATAGTATAGCTTTGAAATTCACAAATTGTTATCTATATAATGTAAGTACATATATATACAAAAATAACAATCTACAATAACGATTATAAGAAAAACAACCAAATGCAATTAAGAAAGTTGTTCCAATGCTTCAACAACTTTTGCATAGAACACTCATTAAAACATATTCATATACATAAGTATATAATACAATTAATATTGCTGCGTTGCTTCAATTTTCCCATTGAACTGCATGCTCCCTATTTGTTGTGCATTTAATTGTATTTGTTGTATATAACAATTATTATGATAATAATTATTACTATTTCAATTATTGCTTTTATTCTTTGCATTATTATCATTATTGAGCATTATGATTTTCTGAAACCACCAAATTGAAGCCTTAAATCTACATAATGATGGTAGATGATGAAAATTTTATATTTAATTTACTATTGTACCACTGCCACACTTACAATTGTTGTATAACTAAGTACATACGCAAAAAAATGTATATACAATGGAAGGCATACGGTTACCAACACTTATCTTTTTTGAGAAAAATTAAAGAAAATAAATAGTGCTTTTGCCCGGGTTACTAATTAATAATTATTACTCCTCTTGGATGCATAGGGCCCCAAGAAGACTCTTCCATCGTACACGGTTCTGTGCTGTTATTTTTGTGTCGTCCCACGTTGTGTTGA
This sequence comes from Megamerina dolium, assembly GCA_963854835.1. NCBI lineage: Eukaryota > Metazoa > Arthropoda > Insecta > Diptera > Megamerinidae > Megamerina > Megamerina dolium. The sequence goes on from OY978529.1 coordinate 54,513,292, forward strand.
CATCGGCAAGCTCTCGCAATATCGATCTACTCCAAGTATTTTTTGGCCGACCTCGACCTCTGCTCCCTTGCGGGTTCCAGTCTAGTGCCATGCTTGTGAACACACGCTTACACATGTGACCTATCTATCGCCACTTTCTGCAACAGAACGGGTTCTTCATTCGTTAGTCTCCACAGCGTGTCGTTGCTGATGGTGTTCGGTCAGAATATTCTATAGATGATACGGAGGCATTTGTTGACAAAAGTTTGTAGCTTTTGTGTGATGGTGTTAGAGATCAGCCAGCTCCAACTATGCTCTCTATTTTTTCCGCGATGCCGATGTATGGCGTTCAACCCCGGCCTTTGTTTCAACCGCCGTCAATGGTTTCGGCTCAACCCCCTCACATGAACTTGATGTACGTGCCGGTTGAAGGAATGCAGCATTTCCGGCCACAATAATTTATTTTTCAATTATCTCTCTTTTTTATATATTCTATTTATATATAATTCTTGAATTTCCTACCCAGTACCCTTAATTTAATTTTCTCCAATTATAAGATTTTTATGAATTGTATTTAAAAAAAAAAAAAAAACCCTGAATTAAATTCCCTAGTTATAAGTTTCTCTAAATGGTAATTTTAAGATTTCAATCAATTTCCCTAACTATAAGTATATTTTGAATTAATGTAATACCGAATTTTTTTCTCTTTCTCTTTACAATTTCCTTGTCTGGCCTGTGGGTTCCGTCTCTTTTGCAGTATTCCTGCAAGGGGGGCGGAATGTCTACGTCAGATTGAATTTGCGCCTACTTGGGTATTTCCCTCCTTATATGAGGGAATGGGTTGAGTGGTGGTCTGGCACCACCGGTGCTGCTAACTCTTCCCATTCCTATCCTATTCCCATTCCTATCATATATTATTTTCTTTTCTCCACTCTCTCCCTCTCTCTCTCTCTCCGTATATTTCTTTTTCCCGTTTCTCCACTCTCTCGCTCTCAACTCACATGCTTATTTTTTCCTATTCTCCACTTTCTCTATCCCACTCTCCATGTGTTTTCTCCTCTTCTTGTTTGTGTGGTTGATTTTGTTTATTGTGTGTTTTTTTAGAATCTTTTTAGCCAAGTGCGCGCATACATATAATTTTCCCCTCCCGCATTCAACAATATCATAAAGTTTTGTTTTAAGTCAATTTTGTACAAATACTTAGTGAAGTTAAAATAATAAACTATAAATACAAAACACTAACTAAAACCCAAGAAAACCATTTAATTTAATGCACTACTCTAATTGCAAGAGTAAAGATAAGTGTAAAAGGTCATCAACTCTACCAGCTACGCAATCCACAGTCAATTTTGCCATCAAACCGCAGCAAGCCTACCGGCATTCCCACTAGCTCCCCGGTGATCACCATCATATATGCAGCTCCTTTAGTTCATTATTGTGTCATATTTGGTGGTAGTATGCTATTCAAACAGGTTCGAATACTTCAAGAATTAATTTTATTTTTGAAACTCTATCAGTTTCACATCGGAGATGGAAATTCTTCCAGCTTTTGTGTTATATTCACATATCGTTATCAAATTGATTTGCAGGATGTCGTTTTCGTTTAATCAGAGATCGCTCTGATTAAACCAAGATCGCAACACCAAGAATGACCTACTATTTTATATATTTTTAATTCGAATTTGCATTTCCCGGTAATACTTAGTCAATGTCCGAAGTAAGTTTGTTTTCATATTATAAACAAATGTAGATATACGCAAATGTAACTAAATTCAAGAAAAAAATTTTTTTTTTGTTGCGAAGTAATAAGAAAACTGTTTTCACTATACTTTATATAATGTAATAGACTCGTTTCTGCTTTCTATTAATTATGCAACACAGTTATGCTGATAATGGGTGTACACAGAACTTTTTTTTTTCTTGTAGTCAACAGTGCATCCATACATATTCATTACTAAAGTAAACGGTATAAGAAGGTATAGCATAAAAAACTTGATACAAAAAATAACAGAAAACGAACACAAGAAACAATGAACGTTTATTCAAAGCAAATTATGAATATTACTATCGTATAAGATAGTACATACAAGAATGAGAGGAAAAGAAATTTAAATTTAAAATAGTAAATTAAATATTATGAATATTAGTGGAACAGTTAGAGTATCGCATCCTGAAAGGACGAAATGTACATTCATGTAAAATCATATATTTTTCTGCATTCCTTCCTTCCTTCTGCATTCTGCAATATTTTAGAACATATATTATAATTATGAATACATTTAAAATCAGGTCATATAAGCTGAAGGAAATACTCTCTGAATAAGCTTTTCATACAAAAATTTAAAACATTTAAAACAATATCCTCTAAAAGCACTTTCTTAGTCTAATAATTAATTCTTCTTTAGCACAATATGTACCTTCATCTCTATTGTTTAATATAGATTACTATTTGTTCTCGGATAAATGAACAATTTTCTCATATAATTCTACTATACTTCTATTAATCAACATATAATACTCCTACGCCAATATTACATTTCCTATTAAATTTTTTGTGTAAAAAAAAGAAAAATAGTAAATGAAAATAAAAATAAATACAAAATATTTTGTATCGGCAAGTACTATGTAGTACTTACATAAGTACGAATATATATTTAATACCAAATTGACACTTGATACGTGACACAGAACTAATTGGGAAGGTATTTACGCAGTAACAGCTATTCTTAGAAAAAAATAGAAAAGAAAAGAAAAAAAATAATGAAGAATATAATGAAATGAAATTAAGTTCACTGACGTGTTGTAATGCTATTAGGATGAGGATGAGAATGTAATACACAATATAAATAAAATACGAAGATGAAGATGAAATCAAATTCAATAGGCTTCTCATTCAAGAAGCATTAACAGCATCTGGAGAAGAACGAGAAAGTGTAGAACACAGGAACACAGAACAAAATTGGAATTGTTAGTTTTATAGCAAGCATCGAAATTCTCCTTTTAACTGGTATTAAACTGGATATTTTAGCTGCTAATAAAATCTTTCAAAAGTCAACCTTTTATTTTCATTTTTTTTGCATCAATATACTTATGGGCAATAATATTGAAAGGTTGCGAATTGATGAAATTAAAAATAAAAATATTTGGATTTTTTTTTACTATTTTTAATCGGATAAATTTAGGCGTTTACTATTGATAATATAATTGGCATTATTTTTAATTAAAATTAATTAATAACATCAATATTTTATTATTTATTATAAATAAAGAAGCAGATACAATCAGGAATAACAGAAATGCATTTTATGATCCTTATTTTACATCCAATTCATATGACATCCAAATATCAAAATTTATATTTATGTGCCCATAACAACCGAATATCGATTTAGGCCGAATATAACATGCTTAGAAATTCCAAGCGTCGTCAGGTTCTCCAGTACTTGGACCTTCCACCGGAGGTTAGGTCTTCCTCTTCTGCGTCGTCCTCCAGCGGATTACGAATACAACATCTTCTTAGCTGGACCTAGCCAGCGTAGCCGCTGGATTTTGATGCGCTTCACTATGTCAACATCGGCATACAACTGGTACAGCTCATGGTTGTACCTTATTCGGTACTCGCCACCAACACAAATAGGTCTAAAGATCATGCGTAGGACTTTTCTCTCGAAAATTCGTTCATCCGAGGTGGAAATTGTCCAGACTTCAGCGCCATATGTAAGAACAGGCATGATAAGAGGCTTTTAGAGTGTAGTTTTCGTTCTTCGAGAGAGGGCTAGACGCCCCAATTGATTACTTAGCCCAAAGTAGCACCTGTTAGCAAGAGTGATCCTTCGCAATACCTCCGGGCTGGCATCATTACTGGTGTTAATGGTGGTTCCAAGATAGATAAAGTTCTTCACTACTTAAAAAGCGTCCAAGACGCTGGGACTCTTTATTTGTTGATACTAGGTACTTCTTATTGCCCTCGGTCACCGTGAGACCCATTCGAAGGGACTCTCTTTCCAACTCTGAAAATACTGCACTGACTGCTCGCGTGTTCATGCCGATTATGTCAATATCGTCGGCATACGCTAACAGCATGACACTTTTGTTTACGATAGTGCCATTATGTCGTAGATCAGCAGCTCGTATTATTTTCTCCATAATAAGATTGAAGAAGTCGCACAATAACGAATATTCTTGTCTGAAACTCCGTTCGGTATTAAACGGTGAGGAGAGAGGTAATCCCTCACCGGACTGTCGAAAGCGGATTTAAAATCAACAAATAGGTGGTGTATTTCGATCTGTCGATCAAAATTTATAATTATGATTACAATTATTTTGTTTATTTCTTGTAGTAGTTTATTTATTAATTTTCCGATGTTAAATTGAACAGACAGCTAGTGTTTTTAAAAGAGTGTCAGGGTCACAATTAGTAATAAAGTGTTGCATACATTCTTCTCTTTATTGTAGTTTTTCATTTTGTTATTATTATTATTTACATATATATACATTTTTTTTTAATAACGAGTTATGCAGATGAGGTAACTATTTTATCTATGACATACAAAAATTGGTATAATTTTTCTTTAAGCAACATGCCGTCTTACTATATATGTACATAAATAAATCTACGAATCAAATAGAAGAATGCAACAACCTTTACATTATACAAGGCGTAACGGTTATGGCGACAGCATAATATCACACTACAATATTGTGCACTGAAAAAATAAAATGTACGCGGTTGCACGTTAATTACCATGTATAACATTTGCACCATACATTACGACTATATGTATATGCATCTCTGTATATATTCGCATATACAAGCCTATGAGAATGATGTATTTATAGTATAATTTCCATTTTCAATACATAGTTTCGTCTCAGCAGCAATGTTATGCAATCGCTATCAACTCAAATGTAATTTGTCGCCAACGATATCAGCGGTTATGCAGCACAAATATCCTTGTTTGTAATTTATAGATGATGTCAAGGACAAAAATGCAGATAGCTTCTGAGTGTGTGTGTGTGCATGTGTTTTTATTTTTCTGTATATATGATTATGGAGTGTGGGAGTATTGGAGCATGTACGAGTATCGTATACTTTACCAAATTCCATGTGGCGCCACATTACTGTCCTTGAACCAATTGTCCAATGATGCATTTCTTAAATGTATGACTACATATTTGAGAGTGCCTAAGAGAAATATTCATACATATACGGTTGTATAAAAGCATATATATGTAAATGCTATAATGTGAATATACATTTCAATATATCATATACATAAGGTATGATATTTCAGAAGATGTTTCTTAGTCCTTTCATTTGTTCTTAAATTTTTGTCTTTTTCTTCTTTTTACTCATTGCTCCCATTACGATTGCAAATTTACATATTTCTTGTATCCTATCGTTTTTGCCTACGACTAGCAAGCTGACTGCTTGAATCTGTATTGATGTCACTGATCGCCCTTGATAGTTTTCATAGCATTTATTTGTGGAAACAACTACTTATTTATTCATTTCATTCATTCATTGTTGTAATCGAACTCATGATTCATGCTGTTTTGTTATCCATTTTGGAGTATTTTGTATTTTATTTTCTTCACTTCTATTTGAAGTTTTCTTCGATACACAATGGGTCTGCATTGTAATGACAGCTATGGGCGATAGTGGGACATAGTTTGTATGTATTGTTTATTTTGAGTTGTTTGAAGTTCTAATCCACATGGAATGGATTCAATATCTATGGAGTTGCAGCTTTTTTCTTCTGATTGAAAATAATTTCCGTAATTGTATCAATATTTCAATAATTCGTCAATAATTATGGATTAATATAATAAAATGAAGTGCGAAAAATATAACTAAATTTAAGAAATAATCTTAATAATAATTTAAAAAGTTGTCGATACGAAATCGTATCTACGACAATACGATCAATTTATGAGGAATTTTTCAAAGTAGCAGAGCGGTTAAAATAAATATTTTTTCTCAGTCTAAAGAGAGCTGATATTTGCCTATACCAAGACCCAGTATAGCAAGTAAGTTGACAACTTCGCGATATAAATTCATTCACCTTCCAGCTTTCATATTCCAGAATAAAATATATTAAGTTATTCCAAATTTAAGAGTCGCAACTAATTTAATTGAATCCAATACTCCCGTACACCCATATCCAGATTTAAAATACACCATCAGCTGATTATAAGATTACACTTGTACATGTGTGAAATGATAAATGAAATATTTATAAGTTCATTTCTTATCGCAGAAGGAAATTAAAGTGAATTAAATCAGCACAGCAAAAAAAAAAAAAAAAAAATTACAAAACACATGTCACCATTTTATTTTAAATATTTACTTTCGAAAAAAAAAAAATAAAATAACAACAACGGTAACAACAAAACGATAACACCATTAACAACAGCAACATGGAGGAAATCCTTTCAATAAACTAAATCAACTCAAAACTGATTGAATTTACATTTGATTTGAAATTTACGCATGAATAGGCTGCAAAGGGTTATTTTTATAGCATATCAATCTGCTGCTATATATATATATATAAATATTTATTTACTTGTACGTACATGTATGAGTAAATACATACAAAAAATATACAATACATACGTATGTATACATATTTGTGTATTGCTATGTACTTTGGATTTATTATACCCTGCATAATGCAATATGCATGGTATATTCATTTCGGTCAGATGTTTGTGTCCACTTGAAGGAATCTCCGGAGATATAGACATGGATATATATTCGTGATCACCGTCGATTAAATTTTCGATTTAACGATGTCCGTCTTTAACTTACTATAACTCACACAATATACCACTTGGGACAACAATATTTTGCACATAGAGTTATATTATACTACTATATAATCTCACCAAAAGTGGATGAGCCACGCCTACTTTCTAGCGTAGCTCCCATACAAAGTGTCTGTACTTCTTTTAAATTGAAACTGCTGTAACTTCTACAATCTTCTGTCTAGAATAACCATAATTGACACTTAGATTAACACGGTAGTCGGAAATAATATGACAGAAAATCAATGTGCCACAACCACTCCTTTTTGGGTCTCCCATACAAAGTTGCGGAAATTAAAAAAAATGTTACCGGTTATAACTTGCAAACTATTCAGCGTAGAATAACGGGATTTAAGGTGTGGATTAGTATTGTACGAGCAACTAGGCTGACAGAAAATGGGCGCACCACGCCCAGTGTTTATCGTAGCCCCCATACAAATTTTAAATTGAAACAGCTGTAACTTCGGCAATCTTCTGTCTAGAATAACCATAATTGACACTTAAATTAATATCGTAGTCGGCAATAATCTGGCAGAAAATCAGTGTGCCACGCCCACTCCTTCATCGGTCTCCCATACAAAGTCGAGTGAATTAAACTAAAATTTTAAGCTTCATAACTTACAAACCATTTAGCCTAGGACAACGAGACTTAGGGTATGGATTAGTATTGTACGAGCAACTAGGCTCACAGAATATGGGCGCACCACGCCCAGTGTTTATCGTAGCCCCCATACAAATTTTAAATTGAAACAGCTGTAACTTAGGCAATCTTATGTCTACAATAACCATAATTGACACTTAAATTAATATCGTAGTCGGAAATAATCTGGCGAAAAATCAGCGTACCACGCCCACTTCTTATTGGGGCTCCCATACAAAGTTGAGGAAATTAAACAAAAATGTTAACCACCATAACTTAGAAACTATTCAACTTAGGACACCAAATTTAAGGTGTGGATTAACATTGAAAAATTAATTGGATTTACTAGAAAGTGGTAAGCCACGCCCACTTTTTATATAGCTCCCATACTAAGCCTCGGAATTATCTTAAAATCCCTTTACTTCGTCAAAGTCAACCATATTTCGGGTGTAAATTAATAGTATATGCAAAAATTGTTTCTCGAAAAGTGGAAATAAAAGAAAAGTTGGATATTCGAGTAAACTTTTTATATATAAATCTACATATGCAGGGTATAGTTTGGTCGGCCCTAGCCGACTGTAAGGAGATTTTTTTATTTTTTATTTTATTCAAGCTATGACAGTGATGTTCAAACTTTTGAAGTTGATTCATAGATTGAACCATCAGAACCATAAGAACCATAAGAAAAATTGCATTCTACTAGTACTTGGACCATCTATAGGGTCACATGTGAAAAGATTAACAATAAGGAAGTATAAGCATTAATAGACTACTTTCCAAGTGCCTTGAAATTAATGGTATTAATCGTGAAGTCAAGTCAGAGAATGTGTTCCATTATCCAATAAAAAAAAGGTTTTTATTTCATATATATATATATATATATATATATATATATATATATATATATATATATATATATATATATATATATATATATATATATATATATATATATATAAATATTTATGATTAATGCTATATTTCAGTAATGAACATTCGCAATCAATCACGAATTAGTTAAGAGCCACTGTTACACGCGAACATATTCATGTACAAATGAGTTTTATACAAGTTTGAAGAGTTCATCATTTGAACACTTATACTCGTATGAATCACAACAAGGTACATGTTATGTTCTGTACTGTTACTGCCAGTAAATATTGTACATAAATACAAGTATAGGATGAAGGAAATAGCATTGCTTCTCAAACGCTTGTTATGAAACGGTAAAATCGATTGATATGTACAATACCATATATATATATATATTCATATGTAGAATGTACACAGAGAGGGGCCATTCATGTGAGCCAATATGAATTAATTCTATATTTTTGAATTGCTAGTATTTTCATAAAAGTTGGTTGTATAAATAATATTAACTTTACGGATTTATCCTTATATTGTTGAAAATAACTGGGTTGTCCGTTTTTTTTTTACCAATTGTATAATATAAAATATAATAAAAAGAGACCCAGTCAAGTCAATTTTTTTTTTTCAATATTCATTAAAGTCAAAATGCACGCACATATTGTATTTAAAGTTTATTTGAATAAACGATGCAAAATTTTTCTTAGTGTACAATCTGCTTTTATTGAAAAGGCTACAAACATAATACATACATACACATATGTGTACATATATGTAATATGCGTATGCATTTAAACATGTTAAAGAAACGGGAGAATCTAGCTGAAATCAAAATTTCTATGAATTATTCATAAAATTATTTTCACATGTTTTGCAATTGGTTTATTTATTTATTTATTCTGCTGTTTCTCCTTTATCATCATTGCTTTCATATTGTTGTTGTTGTTGTTTTACTTACATTTTTTTACATTGCTTGGTTGTCATTTCTTGATTTTTTTTTTTCACCATTTATATTTTTTCAACTTTTTTGCCAACATTGTTGCTTTTAGTATTCCTTTTGATATCTGGGGATATTTTGTTAAATTCATACATTAGCATCTAAGTACTTATGCATGTGTGTAGGGGGGAAAAAGGGTGAAATATGCTAACTAATTTTTAATTTCTTTCGAAAGAGGGGGATACATTATTGCAATACTTTTGTTTTTAGCAAACTTTAAATACTTTTGTTTGTTTTTCGCTTCAAAAGTTATTAATCATAATTAATCGGAGCCAATATGAATTCAGATTAGGTATATTTTTCAACTACATTCTGTATGGTTCCTTTTTTTCAGATATTCTGCTAGAACTCATGTATAGCCAAATATATATATTTTTTTACCGACCTCCCTCTCTGTTATACTACGTCATTCACCAATTTAATTGTGTTGGTATGAGAAATTGAAATTTAAGTGTATGAGATGCACTTACCAGCATGTACTTTAAGCACAAACATATTTGTTGTACTTTTTTCCCACATGTGAACGCAAAAAAAAAAATCGAATAAAAATTGTATCTTTCTAATATAATTTCAGTTGTTTTTATTTTTATTGTTATTGAGATTTAATACGATGCGATTGGATATGAATCTCAATTGGATTCGATGAGCATTATTGTCATTGTCTGTGGGGTGTGTGTATGTACAAGTATTTGTATATACATAAGTGGATATGGCTTTGTGTTAGGATATTGGTTTTCATTAATTTGTTGGAAAATTTGATTTGTACAATTGTAAGATGTAATCAAATATGTACATACATAAGAGAGTATGTTGGTAACACATATAATGAAACATGGTTTAATATTGATAATACCCAAAAATGTGTAGAAAAAGTTAAATAAATTATAATATTATCACACATGTATACATGTACATATTTGGTATGCGCTATGCATACAAATGGCTTATGTTTGCATATAACTCTTCAGGTGTCATGTATAAAATAAAATTTAATATAGCATTCGTATACACATTGAACGATTTTTCTTCTGACTTTTCTTAAAATTTATATGCAATAATTTTAAGCCATTAAAAATTCAAAATATATTTCGCCTACATTGAAATTTCTGCTGGAATCAATTTCCATTTTAAAATTAAAGTTTTCAATGTTTTCGAAACACATGTAAAATAGGTTTTCCTTCCCACCGTTTCGGCTCAACATGTCATCATAGACCTCCATTATTATCGAGCCCCTTTCGGCAGTATCGATGGCAATGTCTAATCCACGCACGATTTTTTGTACTTGCTGATAATCTTTGCACTCTGCCTAGTTTTATACTTTGATAGAAACCCGCACAGAGCATGTAAATCAAGGGCACCCCCAGGGAAATCTTTTGGGAAATAGATTGGGGCTGGTTATAAATTTTGACCCTTAGGAGCATTGTAGGAGCGTTGTGGGCCAATTTTTTTTTATATGAACTTTTGAGGAGAGTTCCCTAAAGAACAGAGCTACGGGATAGGTTTGGTTTGAAAGAAATATTGGAGAGAAAAAATTAATGGAGGTAGTCCTTACACAGTATTTAGTGCGTTGCTCTTCTGATCTGTAGGGCGTAGGTTCAATCCCCGGCTTAGGCATAACAAAATTTAATATGGAAAATATTTTTCTTTCGTACAGTACCTACCTGCCGGCAAGAATTGGCAATTTTTCCGGCAGTAACAATTTGCCAAAAATGCTTCTTAAAAGAGCTCTGTGACAAAACTAAGTTAAAGTGCTGTCTCAAGATTTTTGCCGTTCGGAACCGGCTAATATAAGTAGGTCCCTTCTAATTCTGTCCAAATTTAATACGCACAACAGTATTGGAAGAGAAGCTTGGTGGTATCACAATGGGCCTTTCTGGCTTAAGTGTGTTCTCTCAGAGAGAGAGAGAGAGAGAGAGAGAGAGCAGCCACATAACCTAACCTAACCTAGATATCTGAATAACTACGTGGTTATTTGACGATTATCATGACATGTCATCATCTTTAAGAGATGCAGATGAAGAATAAGTTGGTACAAAAGAACTGTTAAAAAAAAAAAGACAACTGAAGGTGGTCGGTCTGACACTTGATCCACCTAAAAGCGACTTCTGAGCAGCTACGAAGTTATTAGTCGATTCTTACATGTTTCTGCGTTTATTTTGTGTGAAAGTCCCCTTAAAAGATGGAGATAGGGAGTAACTATGTTCGAAGAAATTGTTTGGGCTAAACAAATATTGAGGTCTGTCATACGTTTCACTACGCCATGGGAGATTGCTGGGCAGGTATAGTGTAATTTTTAGATCTTCATGCATTTTTGGGAGAATTTTGTATGAGCGCTCCACCATTAAGCGGTGAAGATAGGGTATTAGTATGTTTGGGGAAAATGTGAGGTCAAAAATTTAATGGAGGGCCAGTCATACCTTTTAACCCTCTGGTGAATTTTATGAAAAAGTCATTTTTGTATAGGTGAGTCCCTGAAGAGTGAGGGTGAGTCATTGGAGCCATTGTCGATTTTTTTCTCCCATTATTTACATCTTGACCTCGATGCGGCGCCATTTAGCTCAACCCGGTCCTTACCATATTTGGCCAAGGTTTTTTTTAACCATATCGCATTAGTAATTATCTCCATATGAACTTATTTCAGAGCTAACGTACTTTCATTTGTGATGAATACTTTATTTAGCAAAATTTGCACCACTCAAGAAAATGGGAAGAAAGGCAGGTTACGTAGAGACAGACAATGGTTTGAGTGTTTGTTTTTTCTACTCGTTATTTTCGACAGAGTCTGATCACATTATTCGTTTCAGCTCAGAACAGCATTTTTCTGTTTAGATTTTTCTAAACGATTTGAGAATTCTGACAGGATTCATGTGTAGTTGCATGTGATTTTAAATTGTTGCAAATGCTTATTGAAGAACTCTTTGACAAAGCACGAAGAAAGTCATGTTTAGTATTTATAAATGGGTTTATTCCAGATTTCTCCGAATTTAATAAGAACAAAAATGGTGCAATTCTAGTTTTTTGCTCTCTTTACATAATTTGTTTGTATATTTCGCTGATATATTGAATGTTATGGCTTCAAAAAATATTACATGTACATCTCTGTCCTTTTAAGATCTTCATTGCTATTCATGATGTATATGCTTGTTAATATCATTTTGAATAGCAGTCACCTGTTAAGCATTTCACTGCCATCATGATAATTTCGTTACAACATCATACTACAATTGATTTTGTCCACCATCATGTACGACATCTTTTTGATGTCAAATCAAATCCAAACATTTGCATACGTAAAATATTATCTATCCATACACACTCACTAATACTCGAATACAAAATTGTTTGCAGACTTTGTAATTCACATCAACGACAATTCGATTCATCGACAGACAGCTCTTTATTTCTTTCAAGATGTCTTTTGTACTTACGTATTATTCTTGTTCCCTGTTGTTGTTATTGTTGTCGGGATATTGTTGAATATCGTAGATACCATATTTTACTCGTTTATCATTTATATAAATATGGTGTCATATGTAAATGCATATGAAAGAGTATATTTTTAGTATGTTAAATGACATCTACATATTATATTATAAGTTTGTATATGAGAATATATTTTTCCATCAGCATTAGAAGAAGATGTTTATTATTTTTATTCATATTGTCAGATTATTTTACGCGTTTTATGTTTGGTGTTGATTTTTGATGAAAGTGACATTTTTATTCCATATTTATTTAATATTCGCTTCAAGTTTATTCATAGAATAATAAAATATTAAGCGGTTCTAAACTAATCGAATAAATTTTACCAATAATAAGTACATATGAAATTGGAATTTAGGTAAAAAAAAAGGATTTTTTATAAATGTTGGCACAATATCACTGCAGTTGTTTGAAGATTATTCTTCGTATTGTGCTATGTCTTCGTAGTTGCTTATTTACCAGCAATATATGAAATTAATTATCCAAATGTACAACTGCAATAATATAACCTTTAGATAAATACGAAAAGTATTAATCTTCTTAAGCTACATACTATTGCATTTGTGAATAAAAACACGCTAGTATTTCCAGTATTCACTAAGCATTCCATATACATACCTTGCTATAAGCACACATGCCAATATCTACAAGCCAAATGATGAAAAAAATTTATTATGCCAAAAGCATAATATCGTGCTTATGCTATTGGCTTCTATTCTGATTTCAGTTTGCCTGACCGTGTACGTAATGCAGTGTATTTATTTACGCTATTAGTCCTGCCAATTTATTTCTTTTATATGCGATTACGTATATATATTCTATTTATACAACAAATCCTTGGAGTTTAGCCAAATCAAAAAAAAAAAAAAAAAGAAAACTACTTACGAATACATATAAATATAATAACAACAGCAACAACAATGAAAGCAATGACAACAGCGACAACGCCTTTAGCGAAAAACAAGTTGAAGCAGAGTTGAAGTTGAAGGAAATGAATTTCATACACTAAGAAGCGCATAACTGCAAAAGCCGAAAGCACAGAAATTATATTTTGCTATCTCTTGACTAAAAGCAGAAAATATGTACGTGACTTTTTACATACCGTAACAAAAACACAACAGAAAAAAAAACGATAAAAACACATAACTCAAGAAAAACTCTTTTGCAACATTTGTACAACATTTTGGTGATGCTGGAGTTTTATGTTTGACGACAACATCGAAATAATAATATTGGTAATAATAAATATGTATAAATATGTATATAAGTAAGGGCAAAAAAAAAAAAAAAAAAAAGTATTAACATCCGTTTGCATACGTCACGAAATATGTATATATAAAAATAGACGAGGGTTTGACACTAGGAGGAGACTTTCCTCGTATGTGTGCTCAAGAGTTAAGGGAATAGGGACAGACTACCTAACAAAATATGGAAACAAATTGAATAAAGTAAATTTCCTATGTGTATACCCTTTGCTTTTTGAATTTTTGTCAAACCCAAAATCACCTAAATGTGTACAAACATCTGAACATCACATGAAGAAGGGCATCTTTTGTAAATAAATTTTTACATATTAACACAGTATATATATATATTCATCAGGGACATTAATTCGTATATGTATGTTATGTTATGAGTGCCTGAATGCGCATAGGCAAAAGTTGTTATGATAAAACCAATCATAAGCACTTTTATCTGATATGCACTCATATCTACAGATGGCAAGGGAATGCCCTGCTTGACAAAGTTCATATTTATTTTGATTTGTATCTTATGTATAAATCTTATGATTATCCTTTAAGATGATTTTGATGCGACTGAATGGACAATGAAAACAGAACACTGCTATGCGATAATTCAGTTTTTATATTAATATGACGTCATCATGACAAATATTATTCGGTCTAAGCGTACTTAGTAGTCATAATTTTTGTAGAATTATCCCCTGAAATGGTAATATTTTGGCAACACATTTTTGTGGTAATTCATTGATGAAATGGGAAGTCTTCAACTTTTCAACTTTTCATCCTTATTGGAAGGCGAGACATTAGGCTTTCGATATTTACCATAAAAACCTATAAAAGTGTTAATACAAAATACCATTAGGTAATATTAAATTTTTTATCGTAAAATTTCAATATAATTTCCATTAAATGCTACTGGCTCAGATTCTCTGATACAAATATTGCTTCATAACATGCGATTTCAATTCATTTTTATATCTTTTTACCATCCACTACTATCCTTTCAACTTGACTTTTATCTAGTCCACAACTACCACCATCATCACCACCACCATCATCATCACCACCATCACCACCACTTTGATTATCGTCTTATCGTCACCAAATTCAATATGAGATGATAACATTGACTTCATTGCCTTCAAATGACTTTTTATTTTGATTGTTACATTACGTTACGTTACTACCGCCATCTCAATGTGTAATTGTATGAGTGCATGTATGTCATTGCTGTTGCCTGCTATGCTGATAAATTTTCCTTATTTCTTTTGTTATAAATATTTTACTTGCTTTAAGCAAAATAAAATGGAATAAAACAAAAAAAATAAAAACAACACAAAAAAAAAGCAAAAACGACGCCAATGATGTCGGCAAAGATGACAAAGAATGTTGTAAAGCTAGGAGGGAAAAATCTAGTCGTAAACATTAAAATTGTGGGCGATTTTAGTACAACTCATTCAAGACAACAAACAACTCTTCCTCCTATACCAATGAAATATATAAGTACGTACGTGATTATCATGGTGTGATGGTGTTGGTAATGGAGTTTCTTTGATAATGTTGGTGCACTTTTCCATTCTCCACTGTAAGGGGGTCTGGGGGCATTTTTATTTTCGGGTTGATACTTTTCGCATGGAATTTTACAATTTATTGTTGTTCACAATTCAAGCGAAATGGAATTTTCATTGTAACAAAATGCATTTCGGTAAATTTTATGTAGGTACGTTTGTATTTCTCTTTCATTTATTTCATTTCCTCATTTTTTGAAGCAATTCTGATGAATGCAAACGGAGAAAACGAAGAATAGGTAGATTTTACGCCTTTTGTTCAAGAGATTTGTTTCAGTTGAAAACAGAAAATACAACATAAAAATAACAATAGCAACATTGAGGAAGTGGAGAACATTTTATTTTTCTCTAGGCTATCGATAATTGGGAAACCTAGTTGTAGGTACTTACATTTAGTCAGGATCGGATTAAGTGGTCTTCGAAGTAATCGGGTTGAAGATTTTAGGCGTTCATCACATGAGACAAATATTTCATTCATAATGCGAAAAACATTAAGAATATGCATGAATTTTTTTTTAGATAAAATTATTTAATATTATTATTTAATTCATTATCCATAATTCTCATACCAATTCAATGCAATGATGTGCAAAACTACTCGACCAGGGCGTTCTAACTACTCAATCTAGCCCTGAATATACTCCGTTTATACTTATATATCCAAATAGCCATTTATTTGTAAATACAATAGAGTATATAAATGACTAATGCAATAATGTAATAGTCCAACTCTTTCTGACTATTTCCCTTTTCATCGATATTTAAAATCAATTTGGTAAATGATTACAATATTCGTACAAACCATTGAGCTGTAAATTCAATCATCATTAAAATAGTACTGTAATATTTTAATGGAATGAATTTTTTGCTTTTTGGAAATACTAACAAAACATCTTTCAGCTAATAAACTCTTTGTATTGATTTCATCTATTTGTGTACTATGTATTTTATAAGTTCAAAGAACCTATAGATATTTCAATTATTATTTTTGTTGTTGTTGTTGTTCTCTTGTTATAAGTAATAGTAAATATTTAGAAAAGGTCAGGCAGGCTAATGTCATAAGATTTAAGTAATGTATTCATATATAAAATTGCACCATTCTACGAACCTATTAGTTCTTAGTTAGAACTATTAGTTCTTAAAAAAAAGAATAATGAAATTGCAATTATTTGTCTTAAAATATACCTCTTATTGTGATGGTATAATTTAATGAATACTAGGTTACAAAAGTACATGAATTAGAGTGGGTCGATGAAAAAAGTTGAAAATGTCGACTTTTTAATTGAAAGCATTAAGAGCATATCGGCACCAATTAAAGTTGTTTTTCTAACCCCGCGAAAAATAGCCGAAACTTTGTTTTTATCATGACTTTGACATTGGATGGCCAATTTATAAATATTGAAACTGACTCGATGAGCACTGCATTTTTTTCGTAGACATCATAGTGACATTTTGCAAATTATATGAGGGAATATATATTTTCTAATAATCTGTACTATAATCTTAATCTGTAATGGAATTGTTATTTATGAGTTTATACAAACACTTTGTAACGCGTGCCTTTGTTTTCCAGCTGGGGTAACGCTCAGCCAGCCAGGGTAAACAAGAGGGCAGCGAAAAACTCTTGTTGTAGGAGGAAAACCGAATTACACACTTACTGTCAAATTGACAGTAATATTACCGACACTAGAGTGTTCGGCTCGGATGATATACCTCTCGCGGTACAATTCCTACTTTTATTATTCTTTTCGTTTATTTGATTTTACAAAAATTAAGTATATACAAAAAGAAAAGAGGCTTAGAAGTACAGAAGAATTGGCAAATTGAATTAAAAAATTAATGATAAATATGCTACAATTGAATTATTCCACTAAGGCTACAAATTTATGAAACTATCCTATTCGTATCCTACGCAAGTAAGAGGGAGACAAGGAGTGGAATGTAGGAGAAACCAGCGCTAGAGCTGGTTGCTCCTGTATTTGAAGTGGTCAAAGTGACTAATTTGGCAGAGCAGAAGGCTCGCAGTTGACTACCCGAAGCTCCCATATATGGGATCACTTTAGGGCAAGAACTCGTATTGTCGCGCACCGTATATGGTTCTGCTTCAAATAGACACTCGTTGGTAGTAATTCGCCCAACGGGTCGTTGTTGCAAAATGTTTGGCAACAGAAGAAAGACCCTTCAATAATGATCCTCACTGCTCAAGCACTTGTATATATGTCGCTTGTCCGATCATGTACGGAAGTCGCTTTTCTCGATTCTCGTTGGTTCAGCATGATCTTTATCTATTGAATGTGTTTGCCTTTATTTTTGCTTGTGCTTTTACCTTTACTCAATTAACTTACATTACATGTAAATTCAAATTATTTTATATCAATTAATTTACATTAACTGAATTAAGCACAAGCAAATATACAAACTCATTTATCTGTATCGAAGTTGTAATGTGTCTTGGCACAAGTGCTCCGTGGGTTCGTCCCACCACCTGGCCTTGCCCACATGTACGGGTTCGATACCGAATCGCGACATGATTTTTATATATATATTTTTAAATTATTATTATATTTTAATATTATTAATTTGTAACACGAATACGCGTGTTACAACTTCAAATATAAAAGTTTCAACAATTTTCAAGGGCAAAATCTGTATATTGAGGGTTAAACTCTGAGTTTCTGAGCCAGCTAGCCAAATCTGTCCACATATGTTAACAACACCTGAACAGTATCTATAATGAGATATTTTCGCCGATATAAAACAAAAAAATGAATATGTGGCACTAAAAGCCCCAAAGGGCTCATTGGCCGAGCTTCTCTTCCATTACTGTTGTGCGTGTTAAATTTTGGACAGTATTAGAAGGGACCTACTTATTTTAGCCGGTTCCGAATGGCAAAATTCTTGCGAAATCACTTTTTCTGAGCTTTGTCACAGTAACAATTTGCCATGGAAAACTTCCAAAGCAAATTGTTACTGCCGGAAGAATTGCCAATTTCTTGTCGACAGGTTGGTACTGTTCGAAAGAAAAAATTTTTTGATATTGAATTTGTTATGATTCAGCCGGGGATTGAACCCACGACCTACGGAAATGGCTTGTTGAGTAACATGGACCCACGGAAATGGCTTGTTGAGTAACACCTAAGTGTTCGGCAAGCATTTTTGAGATTGAGTGTCGTCCTCATCCAAAAGAGCCTGCAAATCATGGTCCTCAACTTTTCTCGGTCTATTTTCACGCTTCTTGTCACTCAAGTCAAAATGGCCTTCTTTGAACCGACGAAACCAGTCTCTGCAGGTGGTTTGCGATAGCGCACTGTCACCATAGGCCTCCACAAGCATTCGATGCGACTCAGCAGCCGATTTCTTCAAAATGAAGCAAAAAAGTAGAGCTTCCCGCACGAAACTAGACATGATAATACGAGGAAAAATGTATGTTGTTGTGTGAAATCACTGATGTTGTTTACTAATTTATGTAAACAGGTGTCGAATGCTCACTAACGCCAACTACGAGCAAACAGCGTATTTAAGCTTGTACACCTGGTATAGCCGAGCATATAGAAGTATTAAATTATGTTTTAACATTTGCTTACACTAAATGTTATAACACAACAAACATTATTTATACATTGTCATCATGATATGTAACATAAATTCACCACAGTGACAGTAAAAAAAATTTGTTTACAAAATTTTCATAATATCACTCAATATTTATATACAATTTATGATACCTTCATATTTGTAATCATGATGCAAAATATTGAAATTAGTTACTCAATCAACATTAGCGATAATAGTTAAAGCAATTTAATGATACATCATCATGATAATGATGATCTGACGGTGACTTTTACATTCCCTTTAGTACTTCTACATGTAGGCTTCATTTTTCGATAACTTTATGTGATGCAATAAGGAAAACAGAAAATAGATTATTTGACGATAATGCCATTGATAAATATAATGGGTATATGAAATATGCAAATATCATCGTTACCATTCCTACTATTGATATACATATATGCAAAGATTATACAATGCTTAAGTAATATATTATCCACTACTTGTATATTAAAATTCGAAATATCATAGATTGACTTTGTGGTACATATGTATACTTCTGTTGAATATGCATATGAAGGACTGTTGCATACATGTATACGTATATAATTAAAATATTTCCATATATACTTGGTTTACCTTCTGTTTGCAAGATAGTATGACACACATATTCATAATGTAAATTAAAAATAATTTTAAATGGGTTTTTTCTATGACATTTACAAAGCACAAAGTTAATATCATTTATGCCATCATCGTATATTTCTGAATGTTACATGTATAAGCATGTATATATTATTAAAATAGTTAGAGCTAAATGGTGCTAGAAGCATTTAATTGAACCGCGAAGATCCAATTTAACCACAAATGCTGATTACAAACATTATTGACTGATATAATAATGACATGCATGGCGGAAACTAAGTTTATGTGGCACATTTGTAATTACGTATTACGGTCAGTTTCAAATTGTCGTGGTGGGTGCTGGTGACAATCATATAAGTGCGAAATGTCATATAAAAAATTGCGAACGATATTAGCACAATTGGTGTTGAAAAGTACATTGATAATATCGATGATATTCGGTTTGCTACCTTTCAAATATAATGCAACTAAAAATCGTCTGGAAAAATCAGCATTACTTACAGGATATTGTATAGAGGTGACAGCTGTTTTACTACCATTGGTCATTATGTCCTTTCCAACAGATTCACGTCGCATGGAAATCAAATTCTTATCACAAAAACCACTAAACGATTTCATAAATATGGTAAATGTATCATTAGGTATGTTCACGATTTTGGTGATACTATGCAAGACTTGGTGGCATCGTCGACAATTCGTACGAGCATTCAATGAAATGACTTCTCTGCATCGGGACTACTTTGATAGATTTTGTACAAAGCGGGAGATGTCAAATGCGCGATTTGACCAGCTAACAATATGTAAGGGTGTGATTGGCATATTTCAAGCATGTTCGGTCATTTGTTCAATGTTAGCTGTCAATCCGGAGCCCAATGGTCGATTCTGTATTCTCATCTTAGTAGTTTTTCTTCTACATAATATATTGCTTATCAGTGCAAATCATTTCTATTTTACCCTATTACATCTATATCGCTGCTATAGTGCTGTAAATAGACATTTGAAACGGATATACAATGAGGAAGTGCATCGAAGAATGCAGCAAAATCATATGCTAACTTCGTCTCGTTTAAAACTCAAACAGACAAATAATAAGCATATCCAATTGGAGTATCAGCACGATTTGGCCAATGAGATCAATGCAATAACCATGGCACATTTTCGTCTCTCGAAACTAAGCCATAAGCTATTGATACTATATGAATATCAAAGTCTAATGACGATTATCATGTTTGTTGGCTCAAATGTACAAGGTTTATTCTATCTATGCGTTTTGCTCGGTGGTAAAATAACCAAACTCAATTACTTATCATGGGGATTATTTCTGCAAGCAGTTCTAATGGAAATGCTGAGCTTTTGGCTTTCTTGTGCTGTATGTGAACTCGCTATACAATCGTCTAATCGAACTAGAGAAATTGTAAGACATTTTAATAATTTCTCAAATTTGGAAAGCGGTTTTGCGACAAGTGTAAGTTTTTTTTATCAGATTTATTTTTGTAATTTATTGTTATTATTTCAATAATATTTATCAATTATTTTAGCTGGAAATATTAGCTACTTATTGCACTTGTAATCGATTACGCTTTCGTATTTGTGGTTTATTTGATTTACACTTTAAAACCGGACATCAAATTTTGACAACAGCTCTATTATATGTAATATACTTGGTACAATTAGATTTTATGAATCTTTAGATTTTTTTTTTTTTTGGTTTTTTGTTAAATGTAAATTTTATTTATGGTATATGAAAATAAAAATTTATAAATCTCTCACACAAGAGATTCTGAAAAATCTTGACAGCAAAGTGCTCTTGTGAAGAACTTATTTGAATGGAATCATAAGGAGAATGAGAATGAAGAAACAGTACATAAGCAAATATCTCAATATATTCGACTTTGGCTAACCCACACACAAAATTCACCAATGATAATCACAACTTAATTTAAGAGTTGTATTGCACTGCGACCCTAGATCTATTGTGCATCTGACCTTTGACCCAGATTATGTCTCTAAAAGCCCTGACAGACGGATTAAAGATTTAATTCGAATTAACTCGGGCATTAATTCCAGCTAATCTGCATTAACTGAAGCTAATCCGCATTAACTGCAGCTAAACCGCATTAACTGCACCTAATCCGCATTAACTGCAACTAATCCGCATTAACTCTGCGAGTTAATTCTCAAAATTAAAGAGGATTAGGGCAATTTCCGATGGCAATACTGCTGAAAATTTTCTATTGTGAATTTTTCTCGATCCAATTTACAATAAAAAAGCGAGCACACCGCTTATAAAAAACTTTCAACAATTTTTAACAGTTTTAACATGAAAAGCGTTGGCGAACAAATAAATCCAGCTGTCAATTACGAACTGTGAATGTCAATTTACAAGTTTCTGATAGTTTTCAGGTCACGTACTCATATCGAGAGTGACAGATGACAGAAATTGATAGTGATAGAAATATAAGTGATCAGACCTAATAAAACAGCAATTAGCCGTTTAGTTAATCCGCAATACTGCCGTCTGTCAGGTGAATATATTATTCGGATTAAGTGCATCGTTAATCCGGATTAACGCTGCCGTCTGTCTAGGCTATAAGTTCAATATGCATAAGGAAGGGAATGAGCATTCCCGAAATTTAAATAAATGCATAAATTATAGAAATATATGTACATAAAAGTTGATCATAAACTTCAAACTTTTAATGATCACTTAAAGAGTTTTAGTGTAACTAACATAAATGCTATTAAAAATACTATATAATCGATGAGTATACAGACGACATCACACAAAATTATTACCACTAGTTATGATTTGTTTTTTTTTTCGTCTCCCGCATTATTCATTCTTATCATGCTCCATATGTAGAACAAATTGTTACTATGTATGTATTCGTTGAGAAGAATAAAGTTTTCATATGCAAAAAATGCAACGTATCCATCAATGTACTTATCACACCAAAAGAATAAGAAAAGAAGAAGAAGAAAGAAAAAGAAGAAGAAAAAAACTGAACGTTCATTTTAAATAAAACGAGCATTCATCCAATCATTTATCATAAAATTACACGCATAACCCTTACACATACGTATAAACATATTGCCATCATATCCTTTACGTTTATATCAGCATCTGTGTGTGTGTGTGTGCGTGTATGTGCTATGTTATCACATCACATAAATTGACTTTTACACTTCAACATCTGTGCGTCAATGGGTATTGGGCGTATATGTACATACATATTGTATATATCCTCGTATGTTAGCGATGTGCCATTCATTGAACGACACTTTGGCAAAATGCTCATTATTTTGGCATTAACTTGTTAGTTACACGTAGATGTATGAACGTATGTATATGTGCATGTTTATATTGTACTATAGTGGTATGTTGCACAATTTCAATTTTTCACACTATACATACATCGTTGCATGAACGATGCACGCTTCTTCATCATCATCATCAACATCATCTTCTGCTTCATCGTTGTCGGCATTCTGTCATTCATTCATTCTCACTCTTCATATTTTCTGTCCAAATTTTTTTTTACAACGAACGTAAGTTTAATCTTTTCTACTATTATTGTTGTTGCTATTGTTGTGTCATATTCATATTATTTTTTTTTTTTTTGCTTTTTTGTAGCATTACTGTTCACTCTACCATTACAAAATCTTCGTTGTTGATAGAGAACGTTTTCGCCAACGTGTTACTACTGCCATCACGTGCTATATGTTTCCATATTTATATTTTTATATATTATATTATATTATATATATGTAAGCATATAAAACTTCTCGTATGTATGTATGTATGTATGTATGTACATTAGCTGCTTCTGCTACTATATGTAGTTGTTGATATATATATTTTAATTTCATCTTTTTATGAGCCTTAATCCATGCCACTACGACTATTACGAATGCAACCAACAGCTTGCTGTTGTTGTTGTTGGTTTTTTTTTATATTATGTAATAAATTTGTTATTGCTGCTGCTGTTGTTGTTGTTGTTGTTGATGTGATGCATCTGGCTTCATATTTTAGACGGAGAAGCATACGAGTACATTTATGATACTGACTACGCCCAAAGGCGTTGTATGTTGTGTACATGCTACATACTTTCTTCTCGCATTCTTTATAGCTTGGTAGCTGCTACTGCATATTGTTATGTCTTCTTGACTCGTAGGTATATATACACACACGAGTACATACTCGTATATAAAAAATACTATATTTATGCCATGCAGACATTGCCTGCAAGTAAAAATATATAAATTTGCTGACATCAGCCGAAACATCAGTTTTGTGTAAAAATGAAATAAAAATAAAAAATTGAAAAACAAAAAAAAAAGTTTTTGCTTTCATATGGATCTTAGACTGCCTATAATGTGGTAGAGCTTCGACAATGCAGGGATTACGGTGAATAGATGCATTGTGTACACCAATAAACTAATATATGTATGTATGTATGTATGTATGTATTTATATAGAACTTATCAATGTATACTTACCCCATTGACGGTAACATCATAAGCTTCGCTGCATGCTTGATGATGATGATCATCATCATCATCATCATCATCATCATCATTGACACCCAAAAACGACATTATTGCCGCCATTAGAAAAACTAGCATAAGCAAGTGTATGTATCAGCACAGAAGCATGCTCATAAATGTGACATTTACGGCAACATCGTCAGAATGGTATATGTAGGTATATTAGGGCTTTCAAAATTTTCTAAATAGGATTTTTGATGATTTTTCAAAGATTTTTTGAAAGGTTTCAAAAATATGCTCTTTTCTAATATTTTTCTAATTAATAGATTTCTGGAAATATCCACTGAATATCGTCACTGCTGTCTCTTAGTCCAAAGTATAATTTCAAATATATAATTGGAGATTTTACGCATGAAAATATCAAGTTATAGCACTAAAATTCGACAGTTATCAGAGGGAAAATACACACATCTCACATACAAAAGAATATTTTCTTGGAATTGTATTCTGGGTATAAAAACTTTAAAATTACCAAAGTCAAACTTTAATAATATTTTGTTGAAATCCTATTTTTTTTAATGCCCAAAAATATCATAAATTTTTGAACACATTTAATATACCCAAGCGAATATATGTATGTATGAACGTAGGTAATGTGTTGTTAGTTTTTAAGTGCAGTTTTAGCTTTATGTATACCTACATACATATTTTTACAAGTTTTCTTCTTCTTATTCTACCATATTTGCTTCGCTGCCTTTTACCACTTTTACGCTACATCTTATACTTTACTATATACTTGTATATCACTTGAAATTGTTTGCGTTGTTGTTTGTTGTTATTATTGTCGTTATAAAATGAAAAGTAAAAAAGAAAAAAAAAACTTTTTCGCTTTTATATCATTTCATTATAATGTCTTATGGGAATATTCATTCGTCAACGTGTTTTCTTGAGTACTCTTTACTACACACACACACACACATACATACACCGAACAAATGCATTCACAAATATATGCATAGTAAGTATATACTTTCAACATGCACACACACAATATACAATATGTTTGTATAAGTATGTATCTTTGGGTTATACTTGAATATATATTTTATATATATATTCAAGATTTTTTAAATGTATGCATGCATTTCATAAAATAAAAAAAATTGCAAACTAAACTCAGAATTTGATAGAAATATATCATCATGATGCAATTGCAATATTGTATTTATATAGATATATTTATATTACATCTGTTCAAAAAATATATGAGATTTTCACGCGATGATTTATATTTTGCGATACAACCTGAAATTTTCTACATACTTTAATGGACATACAACTAATTTATAATTATGCTACATTTGTCAATATATAGCGTTTTGATCGATTTATCTAGAAATTCACCCTCAAATTTGATAAAACGATATTCTCATTTAAAAGCTAAAAATAAATATAAAAATAAAAATTTGTCTTTAACCGGACATGGCAGATGGCAGCAGTAGTTTGAAAAAAATTACTTTGTTGAAAAGTGACAACCTTATCAAACATATGATTTAAGTTTCAAGGCGCCACGTTGTTTAGTACTTTTTTGGAGCCATCGAAAGTTAACGACTTCAGTGAATTTGTAAACATGAAAAATGTTGATCACCGTTATGTAATTCAATACTCTCATTTGAAAGGTCTCAGTCCAACGAATATTAAAGCCGAACTAGATTCTACTCTGGGGGAGTCTGCTCCTTCGTTTACGACCATAAAATATTGGATGGTAGAGTTGAAACGAGGTTTGCCAAGTTTTTGCGTCCATTCGTAACCATGGATGAGACATGGGTCCACCACTTCACGGCTGGGACAAATGAGCAGTGAAAACAGTGGACTGAAAGGGGAGAATCGTGTCCAAAGAAGGCGAAGACAGTTCCATCTGCAGACAAGGTTATGGCTTCTGTTTTTTGGGATGCACGTGGGATAATTTTTATTGATTTTCTTAAAAAAGGAAAAACAATCAACGACGAGTATTATGCTAATTGGTTGCATCGTTTAAGTGATGAAATTAAAGAAAAAGGCCGCATTTGGTGAAAAGGTAAGTGTTGTTTCATCAAGACAATGCACCAGTTCACACATCCGCTATTGCGATGGCCAAAATCAATGAGTTAAAGCTAGAATAGCTACAGAACGTACCTTATTTGCCAGATTTAGTTCCTTCGGATTATTTTCTATTTCCAAATTAAAAAAAAAATGGCTTGGTGGTAGATGATTTGCAAACAATGAAGAGATGGAGTCTGCGGTAGATGGCTATTTTAATGAGCTAGAAAATTCACACTATAAACAGGGTATCGAAACTATAGAATATCGCTGGAAAAAGTTTATAAAAAAAAAGGAGATTATGTTGAGAAATAAAGAAAAATTTGTTATTTTCTTTGTTAGGTCGGGGAGTTCTGGGACCGCCCTCGTAAGTATTCAATAGGTTCTACTAATTTTGTCAAAATTATTGTCTTGATACAATCCAATAGAATGAACACTAGAATTTTGTAACATCATTTTTTCAAAGCTTTGTCACAAAGATCTTTTAGAAGTTATTTCATGATACATTGTTACAGGTGGGTACCGTTCGAAAGAAAATCTTTTCGAGATTAAATTTATGCTTCAGCCGAGAATTGAACGAACGACCTGCAAATAAGAAGGCAATGTTTTGTTGAGGTTAGAAAGAATCCTAAGGGTAAGTAAAAGTAATTTGGCCCAAATGACATCATATTTTTGTTAGTGTGGAAGTGTAATACAAAAAAAAAAGAGCTCCCTACATTCGCTTAGCACGACTAAAAGCAACTGGTTCTGGATCTTTTAAGATGTATTTTTAAATTTCATAATTATTCCATTTATGCGTGCATGTATTCATTACATACAATAAAAAAAGCGTTACTAATCGGCTTTTTTATTTAAAAGTATTATTTCTTGTTTTTTGCATTCTCGGGATTGTGTTTATATTCTAGTACATGTTCTATTTGTCTCTTACATGTGTAAAATATAAGTAGATAAGTAAGAATAAATAGATAAAATACAACTGAATAGTGCAAATGCTTTTTTTTTTTTTGAGCATTTTTGGCTTAAAGCGGATTGTCATATTAAGTTTAGTTTTACAAAAATGATGGAAGAACACTTGTAATTAATAATAATTAGGCACTATTGTCAATTTAGGGATGCACAGTCCGTAGATGGTAAAAACTTTATTTGTCATTAATATTAATTGACATTGACTAGTATTGATTTTTGTTTCTTTATGCTTTGGCTTTGGCATTTTAGACTGTTTCTATATTGCAAGATGGTCAGGCTGTTGACTATTTTATTTTTCTGATATCCAACAAACCTCTATTATGCCCCAAAAAGCAGGCAATGGGATTTTCTTCTGTCACTTTGTAAATGTCAACATTGTCAAAGTAATTTCCCAAAGTAATGAGAATGTATTATAATGAATATGCCCATAATAATAAATGCATATATGGGTAAGATTATAGGTCGATAGCTTAATCTGAATATCCTTAATGCAACGTGTTTAAATCGAACAATTGGACACGCGATGATATTATCGCCAACGAAATTGAGCGTGCTCCTATTAGCTTAATTGCATTCATACAGTTTATACAAGTACTCTTTCCTCATTCAAACAAACACACACAAAGCAGTTCATACTCAACTTATAGAATCATGTCAGAGTGGTGCTTGGTTCGCACACAGTTGATTGTGAAACTCTGGAACGTTCATACATCGATTCACGCTTATAAAAACACAAACAATATACCTATATGTAAGTAGTAATACGAAACGAAAGCACAAAAGTATAATGGCATTGTTATCTCGGCAAATACGTAAAGCAGTAGCACATATGCTTTGTCGATTCATACTAATCCTGTCGTTGGCATACGGCTTACTACCTTACAAATACAATGCGGTCAAGCATAAATTGGTGCGACCATCACGGTTTGTCAACTATTACTGTCTGGTGATTAATTTCTTTATGCTGGTCGCATTGTGTGCGACACTACCTTATGAGCTGTCTACAATAGCTCAGGTACGCTTTCTTAGTGCGAAACCATTGAATACGATTATCAATACGATTCATAAAGTGCTCAGTCTAGTCGTATTATTTGGTACATTCATTTCAAGATGGTATTATCGCAAGAGATTGCAACAAATATTTCATGATGTTTTGCAATTGCATGAAGAGCAACAACAACAACAACAACAACAACAACGATGACAACGACAACAACAAATTGTATTGGAGAGTGACAAGGAAACAGATTATCTGGAAAATTACGTGATTGGAAAAAGCCTTGTGATCTTATTGCAAATCGCATCCAATTTATATGGTAAATTGGGTATTAATCCAAATCCATCGACAGAGTATATTATATTGACCTTATTGGTATTTGCAACAAAGAATGTCATTTTGCTGATTGGCAGTAATTTTTATTTTGTCATTCTTGGCATTTGCTATTATTTACAAAAGCTCAATACGGATTTGATCGAATTGCTAAAACATATCGAACTTGATGAGACAATAGGACAACAACGAACAACCAGTTTGTACCACAAACATGTAGGAGAAGACAAAATAGCAAATGAAGACAAACAACAAACCATCTATGATAATTCTTCGATTCACTTCAATGCTGATGAGTTTCATCGTCTATTCGATTTACACTATCGTCTCAATTGTCTGGCCACACGCATCACCCACCTCTATCAATGGCAATTATTAATGCTCATATACTCAATGTCTCTTGGCAATATTGTATCGGGCTTTTATTTTTTGGTTCATTTGAGTGGAAAAATTGTACCATTGAATCATTTTTCGGTGATTTTATTCCCACAAATATTTCTCATCAATATTATTGATCTCTATCTCTACATGTCATTGTGTGAATATACCAATTCGATTATGCAAGATACATTGCATATTTTACGGCGCATAAATACACTTCAGCCGTTACGACATCAAATTTCTGGGGGCATTTCTACGAGTACTAGTCATCCTGTTATAACAATCGAACAAAATGTAAGCCTATGTCAATATTATTTGCATTATATATATTCTACTAGTATATACAATCATATTATATATTCTCTTCTCATACAACTATCATTGCAGGTGGAAACATTTGCTTTATATTGTTGCAGTGCCTTTGCGACAAAATATCGTTTCCATTTATGTGGCATATTGACGTTAAATCATGTGACATACTTTCAGCTCATCGTTTCAACCATATCATATCTTGTCGTTTTAGTGCAATTCGATTATAATAATTTGTGAAATATTCTGATAGAATAGGAAATATTTTCGAATGTTCGTTCGATTGGTGATATATGTATGAAGTTGTATTAAATTTGTTAGTATCGTATCTCTCCATAGACACAAATGTTTAGTGCTTGAGTTTATATTGTAGTAGATATAAGAAGATATAAGACATAATCTCAAATATTGACTCTCAACAATTGAAAGACATAGCATTGTCAACTTAAAAAATCATTATTTCTCTACATGAGAAGATCATTATTTTCAAATGTAATTCTCAACATGATATCGAAAACAACTCTAACTTGTGAATAAATACTAAAATTTGTTCTGAGCTCATTCTCCATATATTTTCAACGTACTGAAAGCTAAAAAGCTGGATAAGCTGAAAAAATTATGTTGGATATCAAGTTGAGAATTTTTAATCCTTTGAAAAATTTGAAACATTTGAAGTATTTGGCTATTCTTGTGCAGCTATTATTGATTTCAGGTGTTTTTCGATAATTATGTATGGGATTCCCTGTAATGGGTGCAGATAGCCGGTAGGTATGAATAGAGGAAATGTTAAGGAGAAAAATTTGATGAGGGCTGGTCATATATTTAAACGCTCTAAAGATGTTTCTTGGGCAGCTATTGTCGATTTTCTGTTGATTTAAAAGAAATTTTGTATAGGATTCACCTTAAGCGGTGAAGATGGGAGGTAAAGATGTTCGTAAGAAATGTTGAAGAGAGAGCATTATATATTTTACCACTATAGGGGCGATTTTTAGGCACCTTTTAAAGGTGGTGATAGCGGATAAGTATGTTTAGAGCAAGTGTTGAAGAGAAAAAATCAATGTAGGTTCGTACTACATTTCACCTCTATAAGGGTGATTTTTCTATTTCAAAAACACCTGAATCGGCATATTAATACATAGCTGCCTAGAATTATAATTCAGCTCTGGTTTTTAGCATAATAAAAAATTCAAATATGTGTTGTATAGAAATTCACATATTTCTGATTGTTCGCATTCGATTTTGGTGTAGAAATTCCCCTCTAGTCGTATTAAAATAATTTAATTTTTCTTAATCGAATTGAAGTGCGAAACTTCAGTTGCAATTTTTTTATTATATATAAATCATAAATCATGAAACTTTTTCTGTAGCTGTCACTTAGAAACTATTTATAGTAGATAGCTTGCTGTCATGCCACAAACTCACACATTTGTCGATTAAAATATATGAAGATATGTGTATAGTTACTAGATAGCAAGTAGTATATATAGATTCATTTAAAATAAATGATATAATTCAATCGATATCGTAATCCACAACATTCATACTTCATGAAAAGTTCTCTTACATGTTATATCAATTTTCCGCAGCTGACAGTGCAACATATGTGTGTGTGTGTATTGTAGATTCTACACAAACATCAACATGTGATCCAAGTCCATGTCAAAAACAATGCTATTTAATCCAATTGCCAATTTAAGTAATCTTATTATTGTACCATTGACAAATGTAATCCACATAATTAATAACATTTGAAAGAAAGCACAAATTGAAATTGAAAACACAAAGACGATTATAGAATAAGATAATACGTATAGATTGAAAATGTGTAGTAGCAAAAATTGTTGGAGTAAAGTGTTGGAGCAATAGTATTTGTTATGGTACCACATAACACCAATATGTATCTATCGTATGTATGAAGGATAATACAAAAATAAGCTCTGTGCAAATGAAAATCAATCAATGAGATAGAAAATGAAAACAAAAGTGAAAATGAAAACATTTCACGTATGTACAAAACCATGTACATACATACAAGAGTATGTGGATAGGCACAACACTCATCCACATACGTTGCGCTAATATGAAAAGGGTATGCAGCATAAAGCAATGTAATGAAGTAATACGCATATGTACATATACCTGCACATATCGTATATGTGTGCGTATGTTTTTGTTTGCAATATGTCACTGTCATGTTTGATATTAAAGCACAGCCAACAACTGTTGCTGATGTAGGACGTAAAGTAGAATAAATCGTCGAAAAACAAAAAAGAGCAAAAACAAAAGTGACTCAAAAGTCACACGCACATACTCATGCCTTCAGATAGAGAGAGTATATGCCCAAATATGGGGCACGTCCAAAAGCAATTATCTACTTGACTTCGACACGATGCCTTTTGCTTTATGCGAATTTGCTGGTATTTGCTAATACGAAAATTGAATACGATTTTATTGCCATCGCAGAGGGTTGAGGATGAAAGATATAGATTTATTGGCATTGATTTTTATTCATGTAGACACCATAGTTTTCATTGTTGATATTGTTGTCCCTCTCTCTCTCTCTCTTTTCCTGGCTGTAGGTTAGTTTTACTCTACTTTATATTAGAATTGGACATGTGTATTATACTGATGAGTCTGTTATTGCTCATGTTGGTTTTTACTTTCTTATCAATGCCATAATAAATAGTTATTTTTGTTGCTTTAATATGTACATACATATGTATGTTGTACATATATGTAGATATGTAATCATATGTCCCACTTTTTTTTTATAAACAACTTACAGGTTCGACTATTTTGACTTTCTTACTGCTTCAACATTTTGTCTATGACCAATATATGCAATTGATTTATGGCTATTGTCACACACACACACACACACACAATGAGCCAGAGGAAACATCTACAAAAGTATACAAACATCCATCGAAACACGCATTTTACTGGGCATTTTACCAAAACAAAATAAAAAACAACAACAAAAAATCAAATTTCTTTGATGCTATCTCTGTGTATGTCGCCATTTTATATTTCTTATTGTTGCTGTTCATATTACTTGTGCTGTCATTTTCATTTTACTTTTATTTTTTTTTTCTTCTTCTTTTTATTTTTATTATTATTATTATTTTTTTTTTTTTGACATATTTTTCTTTAGTGCGAGTGTTTTTGCTAAGTGTATATGTCTGTATTTGTTTGCACAATCAAATCCTTAAGGACATATTAGGTCAAATTTGGGTTGTAACCGGAATTTTTTGGCAAAATAGCCTTTAAGTAACCGTAAATGTTTGGTGATGTGATGCCACATCATACTTCCTCTACGCTTCGTTCTCATTTTTATGTACATAAATACTTATTTACACAAGTATTTATATATAAAATGTGATGCACAATTTATTCATTTGGTAGAAAATGAATTTATATAAGGGAAAGATCTATAGTTAGAACAGTGGGATAGGGAAAAATAATGTAAAATTACTTTAAAATAAAGTATTTAAATAAACTCACTTTCATTGATTTGAATATTTTTCAAAAAATCTCAGTTTTAAATATGATATTTTATGCTGATTTAATATTCGATTTTTTGGCACTAACGCAAATTTTGTGTACTTAAGAAACTCATCGACATATCAACTTGTTTAAGTTTTATTGCAACTAAAATGTTTCCTTCAGTTTATATCCTATGCATTCTGACGCTAGAATGCGTTTTATATATTCAATTTTTTGCGATGGAACCAAATAGAAACATTTTTCTGGCCCAAAAAATAAAACCCATCCTAATCAACGAATCTTTCCCTCAAGTAGGAATATTTTCCTTTGACATTTTCTAGTAAAATTTTATCCTATAGATATCTTGTTTGTTATATATTTCATACAAAATTTATAATTTAATATACCTATAGCTTGTAATATTTGTATAGTATACATACTATACTCAAATGCATATTTAAAGATTGTGATGGACTACTGGGAGAAATCGAAGATAAAATTTAATAAAGCAAAATATAAAAGTGGTAAAGAATATAAATGATTTTATGTGTACAATATGGCTTCCCCCAACTATCATTATAATATTTATAGAGGCGTTGACACAAGTAGATAAACAAAAAACAGACATTCCAATATGTAGTTATACAGAAAGTGTTTAGTGAGTCAATGGCCGATAGGGCATCATAATATTTAAATATGTTGTTTACATCGTCTATTTATTTATTTATTTATTTATTTCCTTTATTGTTGATTAATTTCGTCTTGTATATAAATAATTTCTGATATTCGTATAAAGTATTATTGACGATGACAATTTAATTGTGTGGATTTTCATTGTAATGAACTCTTTAATATTTATTGGGGATCAAGTGTGTCTTAATTTATTATCATTCGATAATATGTTTTATTAAATTTAAAGATTTAAAGAAACCTGAGATACTACTATTTCATAATATATGAACGAATCATTTCTCAAAAATATGAGGTCATACAATTTATGACAATCGTTAAAATAACTTACGTAAATTGGTTTTCGTATTTTAAATTTACTTTTGAACATAAATCAAAATAAAATCTGAATTTTTGAGGTTACAAATCCAATACGTGTATATGTACATATATGCAATATACTGAAATACAATATAAATTAAAATTCAAATCTATTTAATTGTATATGACGCATTTTAAATGTATAAATTTATGTGTATTTCCGTTGACACAATTAAAGCTATGCCAACAATTCTAAACAGAGGAAATACGTATTGCTTCATAAATGCAGGTCGTAAGATATTTAAAATGTTGTTGTTGCATTGACATATTTAGAAAAAAAAAAATAAATAAGTTAAAATGAATTACAACTCTAAAAATCGTACTATAAAATTTTACAGATGAACCAGAGAATTCTCTAAAAATCCAATTCTCCCATGGTGAGAGAGAAAGAGAGAGCCAGAGAGAGACAATCATCCCTTATTTGCTTTCGAAAAAACTCTCTGCAAAACATATCGCTTTTGCCAAATACTGGGAAGACAATATCTACTCTCTATCGCACTCACAGAGTACAGAAAAGCTTTCATCGTGAATCATCATCATCTGTATGACAGCATCCGTTCCGTTGTAATTCTTTCATGATTTTCCACTGTATCAGCTTTGTTTTCTTTTCTTATTTTTTCTTGTTCTTATTATCGTTGTTGTCATCGTCGACGTTGTCTTTGTTGTCATTGGCGGCGTCACAAGCAAAATTTGAATTATTATTTGCACTTCAATAACAATTTTGCAGAAGGATGCTTTTAACGTTGTCATTCATCAGGACAATTGTTTATTGAGATGTACATACATATGTATTTGTTGTTGTTTTTATATGTATGAACTTATGCATGAATAAGAATGAATGGGTGTGATTTTGTCTTTATTTGTGCAGCACACACATACAATCTTGCTTACATATAAGTGCGTAAATGCGTCGCATTAATGGAAGAATTCTTAACAGACAGCAATAATAAATGCAAGTTATAATAAAAAAATACCTAATGTATAAATTATGGTTACTTTTGTTTGTTTTCATTCACATTCACATTCAAATATGGTTCTATTCCATTGTTTTTCTCCATTTATTTATTTCATTTTAATGATTAAGCGTTTTTGTGTGAATGCATTTTGCTATAGCTATTTAATGTGGATACGAGATCTCTATATGTTGTGATTTTTTTTTTCAAAATTTAGTGTAATTCATGAAAATCTTTAAATGTAGCTGACAATTATAGGAACTTCGAGCTTCAATTTTGCTGTTACCGTAAGTTTAATCTTTAATTCGATCCTGCGGAAAAGCGGGCAAAAAACAGGGCAATGGCTTTGTAAGTCCACTCCATTACTAAAGCGCCACACTTTGGTTACCTTGCTCTATGGAAAATATAAAATTAGAATCATTTCAATACATTTCTTCCAATGAAACATACCAATTCTTAATTGGGATCCACCACTTTTTTCAGTTTTTTGGTAAACCATCAATTCTGTAGGGGAGCTCCCCTATGAAGTAGAGATATAGGGTAAGTATTTTCAGAGAAAATGTTCTGGAGGATAAATTAATTAAGGTCGGTTATAAATTTTACCGCTCCACGTGCAATTCTTGGGTAGCTATTGTCTGTTTTAAAGTATTTTTACGTTACTTTTCTATGAAAGTACTCCCAAGGCGTGGAGATAATTGATAATGTTTGATGTTAATGTGTGTTTGAAGGAAATGCGTGCTAGAAAAAAGCGAATGGAGTTCACATTCCTGTATAGACAATTTCTGGGCTACTATGAGGTTATTTCGCGACTTTCAGGTATCTTGAAAATCAATAAACAACCCCAGGAATCGATTCTAGAATGAAATGACTAAAAAAAAAACATCTAAAAATGTATAAATAACGCCTTAATATTTAATATAAATAATATATCGAGTAATGAGTTTTTTTTTTATTTATTTGGTGTTTCATGATTGTTATTTTAATTTTCGGAACTTATTTACAGAATATACGACACCAACATCCAATATTGTCCACAGATTGTCTAGGTTTGAAGATTGAAAACTTAAAGACTTCATGGGTTAGTTACACTTTGCTAAAATTTTTAGGTAAGTTCTTCTCTAATGCCCATAATTGATTTGAAGGTCTTCGAAGTGATTTATAAGTACATTGCCATCTTAAATACATTCAACAATACATTACAATAATTGTAATCGATCTGCTAGGGCGGTTAAAATATGCATGTAATTAACACGCTTTTCTAGAAGAAGAGAAGATAAGCGGCTTCATTTCCATTTGAAGCAGCTTAAGCTGTAATAATACATGGTCTAATCGAAAATTCCCATAACTGATAATGAGCCCTTTTTTAACATGCAATTTTCCTTGCAATATATTGCAATAAAATATTGATAAAATATTGATTCTTAAAATTTATAGTAATATGAAAATAAAAGAAAAATTGTGTAAATTTAAGCACTGCACTATATTAAATCGCAAGTAAAATTCAATGAAAAATAAATTATTATCACTCATACGTACCAGTATACACCAAATTATTTCTTCAAATTTCATGGCTCATCAACTAAGTTATCCAAGAGCTTATTTGAAGCAAAAGCAAACAAGAAAAAACAACTGATAAAGAAAATAAAAAGATAAAATGTATTTAAATAAAAACAATAAAGTGAGGAAAGAAGGGCATGGAAAAAATACTACTCAATTTCAACTTAAAAAAATTTACAAATTTTGCTTGTTTTTTTCACTGTTGGAAAATAATACTCTCTCTA
Source organism: Megamerina dolium (assembly GCA_963854835.1). Lineage (NCBI taxonomy): Eukaryota > Metazoa > Arthropoda > Insecta > Diptera > Megamerinidae > Megamerina > Megamerina dolium. The sequence goes on from OY978529.1 coordinate 54,549,906, forward strand.
TCTCCCTCTCACTTTCTCTTGCTCTTCTATTCTATCACAAAGTAAATACTTAAAAGCGAGCACTTGAATGCTTTAAGTAAACAGTAAAAGCAATAAAACCAAAAAACAAAAAAAAAACAAAAACAAATCATTAAAAAAGAACAAAAAACAAAAGAGACAAAAAGAAAAATTCAGAACTAAACAAAAAAATTGGAGAAAAAAAAATCACTCGATTAATACGCATCAGTAAATAAGTATATTTTTTCGAACAATCGACTTGAATATGAAAACGTCCAATGGAAATGTCCGTCTAACAGCTGTGCATTCTATATGGTACGAGCTAAATGAATGGATGCGTTATTCCTACACGTCGTTACCATCACTCTAAACCATCATGCAGTACCATTATCATCATCATCATCATAATCGCCATCATCATCATCATCATAATAATGTTATGTTGAATTTGAAAATATTTTTGAAGCTTGATTCCCTTTTTTTATTTATTTATTTCTTATTCCTAAATGTAGTAAATTTTGTTTGTATTTTTACATGCATACGTTTTACAAAAGTGTAGAGGAGTAGGGTCGTATAAGAGGATTATTATACATGTTCATTGGGTACAGCGAAATTACGCATATCTATATACATACGTTCATATATAGTAGTATACTATAAAATGTATGTAATGAGAATCAGAATTTAAATTTGGCATAGTCAAATTTATTAAAATTAGCACCAAAATTGTTGTATGTTGATTACAGAAAAAAAGGTTTTTTTTTCTTGCATATAAACGAATATATTTTATGTGTATGTAAATTTGTTCTGGAACACGTTGGTATAATTTGTGAATGCCACTGCCGTTAATAGTGAGCTTATTGATGTTGTTAGCTTGTCCGAAGAGAACAGCAAATTCATATTAAAATATGAGATTGAAGAAAAAGTTTCGAGGTTTTTTCCGCAAATTATTTCGATGTACTATAACTGCAGTGTGTGGAAGTTATAACTCGTAATGTTGTAATGTCATTTTTTCAGTTGACATCAATGAATAAAACTTTTCAAAAAATGCCTATAAAATTTTATTTGCCAATTTGCAGATGTTCAAGAGAAGACAAATAAACTGACAACTCAACAGGAATAGAGAAATGAAATATATAATTAAATCCAATTCATTTTTTCTCCTCAAAATTTTCTGTATAAAGGTTATTAGGGGACGCCTACACAATATCACAGAACAAACATCATAAATCGACAAATAACCTCAGTTATTTTTTAGTTGGTACATCTGTTGTTGATATTCCCTCTAAATATTAGCGTCATAGCTTGACAATTGCAAAAGTAACGTAGCCAAGAGAACTCAAATTTGAACGATGGGAGCGCCACACGGTGGTTATTCCGGGAACTTTTTGATCAAGGTGGTACTTACCCCATATCTGCACTTTCTATGTAGATTCCCCTACAAAATTTATCATTTAGCAGAAAACTGGAAAAAGTTGGCGATAATTTTTTATACTTTTTCGGAAAGAAACATTTCTAATAACCCAAAATTTGAATTTTGTCTTCAAATTTATAATTTAATTTTCCCCCAAGTGCATTCTAATGAAAAGATTAAAGATTATTTTTGGAATTAATTGTATATAGAAATAAATATTACGTTCTTTAAAAGTCCTACAATTTTTCCCTTACAGCATAATGAAAAGGTTAACGACATATTTTGTATTTCCTATTTAATTATTTTAATATTTTTTCTTTTTTGGTTTTTTTGCTAATTTCTATTTTAAAATTTTGCTAATGAGAGTGGGATTATTTATTATTTTTTACGATGTGCGCTGAAATTACATTTGGAACCAACATAGTCGTAAAGTGCAAATTTTTGACTAAAGGAAACTTTTCATTGCAAGGGCATACATTAAATCCGCCTTTGTACGCCTCTACCGGTTAAAAGGATAAGGATTGGTGCAACACATTTCAAAAAATATTCTTCTATTAAATTCTTAGAAATGATATTGTCATCATATCTTACAATTAATTTTATCTCACTCTCTTTTTAATATTAATATTTAAAACGTGCTCTGCTTGTGGAATCAACATCTCTAGCATTGCTCTGTTGCTTTCATTAAGCATGTGCTTTATTTAAAAGCAAACAAACAAAAAAGAACAAAAACAAAACTCACACACAAGCAAACTTACATGAAAATTTATTAACCCACTCTTTATCAACTCAACAATAATACGTAACAACGCAGTTAACACTCGGAGCTTTGATGTTTTCATTCCGATTATATTTTTTTGCTTGCTTTTATTTATTTTTACTTTTTCTGAGTTTATTCTTTTCTATTACCTACATATTTTATTTGTGATATTATCAACATTTTCTTACCATCATCAAGTTTCAATCTTTTTCATTTAATTTTTTATTTTCCTTTTTACAAGAATTATCCTTCATCTTTGTCTAATTTCGTTGAAATTTTCTTTGTCGTCTATTTTCTTGGTAGCTTCGTACTTATGGTATACATGTTTTTCTATTTTTAATTTAACATTTTAATTTCAATACTACTATGAATTCTTAATGAAGAGGATTTATTCACACACATATATACATATGGGAAAGGTTTGCAGATTGGTATAGTAAATTTTGTGTTTTCTTTTTTTAGTTACTAAATTTCACAGATCCGAAAAATTTGAGAAGATATTGTGAAAAGAAAAATACTTTATTTACATAGACATTTGCTTGTAAGACCTTAAATTACATTCGATGCGAATCTGTCACTTTTCACTAATCTCCAGCGCCATTTCTGAGCCATCTCTGAAGAAATTACCAGTACTGCGTCTTTCTTCTAAACATTTGTGCCACCTGTCTTCTTCTATAAAATATAATACTTTTATTACCAAGCCTAACGGTGAAATCAAGTAGTTCTGGTATTGAGTGATGGCAAATAAATCATTGCTCAGTGTACATCTATGGCATCCCATTTTCAGTCTCAATGCCAATTTAACTGCCAGGACTTCTCCATAAAGATCAAGTGGAGGCCATCTTAGCGCTTCGGTTACACTAAGTTAGAATAAGCAAATTAAATGCAGCATTAAATAAATTTTAAGAAACGACAATTTTGACATTTGGATTTCGTTTTCTCAGAGTTTGAGGACCATAATATACCAACCAACGAGTAATATTTTATTGTAGACAAATTTTTCGTATTTTCATACTTTATAGCATCGACTACATTTCATTCAGTTTCGGGGAAATTAAACAAATTCCTTTGACTAAGATTGCTCAAGTTTTGCAGTTTTTCAATAATAAATTTATATGGTTGAAATTACTATTAATTTAATATCTCAAAAATAAAACCCAAACCAACCTACAGATCTCTCATCTGCAGAGCTTTAGCTAACTACGCCATTTTTCCTACATAGCTTTGCTTAGCTATCGTATTATTATTTTTTTGCTTTGCATTTTTAACCAACTTGACTTTGCTACTTATTCCGATGATGTTGTTGTTGTTGTTTTTATTTTTCTTATCCCATCTTTAGCATATTTAACATTTGCTGACTCTTCTAAAGTTCACAAAATAAGCAATTAAATGAATGAGCAACAGCAAAATTATTACGACGTCAACGATTGTGACGCGAATATCTATGTTGTTCGAAAGCATAAAGCACTAAATTGTTGGTATGTATCTCCAACTTGTACTACATATCTACAATACACTATACACCATATAGATAGCAGATGAAAATGAAAATGATTATATTTGTGAAATTCACTGCATCCATCCTAACTAACTAACTGCGTTCAATGTGCCTAATTATCTACCATCCGGTTACAAATTTTGTGGTATATTCACTGTTAAATGAGTGTACGATTACATCGTGCTATAGCTAAATACATATATCCTGAAGACTTTCAATTATATTCATGTATGTATATGTATACATATACATATGTATCCATATATACTTACATATATTTTATATGGGTTATGGTTGCTATATATAAATACTCTTATATGTGCTTATAATACCAATGCGTACATATAATTAACCAGTCTGTTGCATATACGTAACTCTGATTAAATCTAAAATGCGTTCTTACCCTACACTCAAAGAGTCATTATACTCTACACTCAAAAGTATCAAGGGTTTATCGCGTTTGTACTTCCTTCCGTTTACAATAGCCGTAGGGAGTGGTAGCAATGGTGGAAAGATATATTATTAATCTGAGTTAGTTAAGTCATGCTTGTCTACCGGAATTATAGAGAGAGATGCATGTTTCCACACTTTAAGCGCAATAGCATTAGGTTATCAAACTGAAACTTGCTACATATGATTATATTTGCAAACAAAGCACTAATTGTGAAAATGGTCCGAATCGGATGAAAACACCGCCTATGTTTCATACAAATGTATATTCTCGACGAATAAATATATCAATAGTACTGCATCTCGGCTCATATAATTATTTGTATCATCGTACGGGTATATTAGGATGGTTATTGGTGTAGGGTATCATAGCTTCGGTATTAGTGAATATATTTTAATATATATTTATGTGAACCTTTTCTGCTTAAGTAATGTTATAATACAAAAATAACTTTCAGCAGATTTCTTTAGCGTCGGGAAATTTTTGTAATGATAAGATTCATGGTACATATGCATTGCATATTTGAGAGTTTCTTTTTTTTTATACAGAAATATAATTCCATAATTTAAGATGTGCAAATGTATACAAAAATATATGGCTGACTTATGATTTATATAGCTTAATCTTACCAAAAGACGCCCATGACATTGAATAGCGAAATTAATGTGAGGCATGTAATGTTTGTGAGGGATTTTATAATTTCTCTTATATTTTTATTTTACTTAGTAAGCACTCTATCACTGCATGGATAGGGAAAAGTCAGACTGTTTTGAAAAGTTTGAAACTAACGTATAATTAAATTCAGCCTAGTTTTAGAATTAGTAATTAATATGGAATATGTATACTGAAAAAGGCAAAATATTATCAACAAGGCAGGCATTTTTCTATAATTAATCTACAGAGTATTACCATTTGCAATCTGCTTTTAATTTTCATAAGATATTTACTTTTTCAAAATTGTGTAATTTTACATATTCTGCTCTTATGCACTTGCTAGTAGTGCCTAAACTTTCAAAGATATTTTCAATTCGCAGACATTGTTTCACCTGACCTACAAGGTTGCATATTTTACTGTATATAAATTCCAAAGAGCAATATCAAATAGGATATTTAAGGTCAAAAACTTTACGTTATATACAGCCACACACACACACACATACACTCACTTACAAGCCTCAACATCTCTTTCTGACGATGATGATGATCTGTTTTTAAAACTCACAACATACGTACGCAACCAAAATATGAAAAGTTTTAATGAGTTCTAATTTTTGTCTCGTCTATAATACGAAATATATTTTTGTAAACGAGTATACAAGACATAATAAATCATTTCCATTCCATTGCCGTACTATAATCACGTACACTTGTATTTGTGATAAGAGTTAATCAAGCAGCCTTTTTTTTTAGGGTTGCTTATTCCTATATATAGTATGTCCGTATGCCCATAATATATAAAATAGTATTTAATTTGTTTTTCATGATCTTTTGCTAGTAAAAGATTATTCCAATTCAAGTACAAGTGGATATAAATATATTCGTACACGAATAAGCTTGTAAGTGGTAATGAAGTAAATTGAAATTTATTCATAGCTCTAATAAAAAAAAAAATACCAAAAATTCATTGACTAACTCTTTTCAAAACACTTTGACACACCATCATCAACATCATAGCATATTAACAGCATCACCATCATCATCATCATCATCATCATCGGCATTATTACCAGCATGATTGTAATTATTATGATGTCATAATAATTAATTTAATACCTTATCAAGATGATGCAGATGACAATAATGTACAAGTGTTGGTTGGTCATTAAACTAATTGCAAATATATGCATAGAATAAGATGTATAAAATACGACATCAATATCCATCCAATGGCCAATAATAAATTGCAACAAATTTTGCCATTTAATTATTATAAATGATGTGAATTCATATTGTAGTAGATGAAATAAATCTGAGCAAAGCTATAACAATTGTATAAATTCTACGTATAATAATAAATATAATAAGTTTTATTAGAAGGCACACACACACACATACATACATTTATAGAAATATATTGTATGTTTCTTCAATATTTGACATTGCTGTTACACTTGTCAGCATTATTATATTATGCTTTGTCTTCTGTCATTATATAAATGTATTGTCAATATTATGTGTGAATAATTTCAGTAGAACTGCTTTAATTCAATTTCAATTCAAATCATACAAAGATCTATAGATATATTTGTGAACTTACACATTGATTGTACATACATATTTACAATGAGTATTTTGATTGATTACAATCTTTAATTAATTCACAATAAATGCGAAACTGCATGTGGTCGTATCAATTTAAAGCATCTTGCTTTTTGTTTCAATTTGAATTGTTCGCCTTATACTGCTTGTGTAGTTATTGAATATATGTTAGGTTTATGTTTGATCTCTTAAATTCAATACATTTATGATTTAAGCGATCTAATCACATCCTTTATGCTTTTGTACAACAAAATTTAAACAAATTCATAAATAAATATGGTCATTAAATGGAAATAAGCACTGTCTCATGACACTTTGTAAATTGTATTTTCATATAATTTGAACTATAAATATGTATAAACAGTTTAAGAATTCTTATTTAGATATTTAGTAAAACACTTTAAACGTTTATGATTAAAAGATTTTTATAGACTTCAATTTTGTTTGTTTTTCAAATGAAAGTTAGTTGGCAACAACTCTGAATTACTAAGTTGAGTATAATATTGAAATAAATTAATTAATATAATTATACAACTTTTTAAAAAATATATTGAAGAGTTGAGGAAGAGATGCCGGTGGGCTCAGGCCACGGTGGTTCCGATACCCTGCTGCAGATGTGGGGATGTGTTGTAGTGGTGATGAGCGGTCAAGTTGTCGTCAAGATACTGGATATGATGATGGGGTTTATCTCGTGTTCAATTCACGAGATAAAAACACTCGCGATGTTTGTATTCTTTTTTTGAAATTTAAAATTAAAACTTTATTTCTGCTCACTCCGTGTATATACGAGAAAAATAATAATAATAATAAACAACACTGGGAGTGAAGAAGAAGAGTGCCATCAAGAAAATTTGAGTTGCCAACTCTCTTGAATGTATAAACACTTTTAGGACGTATGAAGACAGTGCATGTCACATACTCTGGTGTTGACGTATATAATAACTAAAAATCGAACGTCAAGTGTTATAAACATTTGAAGTGCCTGTCTTGTTGTCAATATTTAAGTCCTAAAAATCCAATTCATGCTAATAAATTTTAGGCTCCATTTCAACACGCAAACACAAATATCCTAATGTGCATTTTTATTTATTGTATTAAGGTATTTCTTAGTAGAAACTAGAAATATGACAGTTTAATTTGTATTGATTAAATTTTGTACATATTTTTATAACACAAAAAAAAAAAAAAAAAAAAAACAACAAACCAAAATTGATTTTTATGTAATAGAAATTTTAACTCCTTTTTTTCGTTTCTGTCTTTGAAATACGGCAACCAAATCATATTTTTATCTATTAATTTAACATCTTGCTTTTCAATTAGATATTATCTACTGTTTCTTTCTCTTAATGCCCAAGTCACGTTGAAATTTATCCGTCTGCTTCTTTCCAAATCGATCACTATAAATATCGCGATAATTTGTTCTCAAGCTAAATGTCAAATTTGGGCGCGTAAAATGTTTCGACTGATATGCAGGTATTGTTGTAGTTGTTTGCGATGATGATGGTTTTGGCTTCAGAATGGGACTTAGAGAACGTGGCGACAATGATAAACCATGTGCTGTATTTCGAATATTACTGGTACTTTTTGCCCCTACGATCTGTGAACGTTTTGGGGAATTTGTTCTTGGTTGAATATCAATACTTTGACGGCGCATCAATGCATCATATATGGGATCCTCATCAAATATGAATAGCACACGAAGCTTACGTAAGTTATTGTTTAAAGATCGCAATACTTTCGTAAACTTTAATGCTTTAAATTCTGATCTTTTATTACGCGAGTGCTTATCACATTTCCGATAGAAATGCCCGATTGTCTGAATATTATTCGTCACAATGCCATCAATGAAATTGAATTTTGTGGACATTTTCAATACTAACGTTTCTGTATCATCCGCAACGAATAATTCTTCCGGTTGTACAATATGACGTACATGTAAATGTTGCAATTCGAATTTCACCATACGGAGATTTCGTCTCAGCTGTGCACTTATACGATTATCCAGTGAAAACCATGAATTATCTTGTTGCGGTATAGCGAGTGATTTAACATATTTATGATAAGCGAAAATCAAGCTTAGCAATACCGGTGCCAATGCCATCACACCCAATAGAGAAAAGATGATTTGCCGAAGCAAAATATTCACAGCATATTCGGCCGAATAATGTGGAGCACGAAAAATATAATCATTTACGATATTGAAAAATAATGCATGACAATCTAGTATCGACAAACGATTTGGATGTATACTTATGGGAATTTTTTGCGTTAGCAAACCATTGTTACGATCGGGAAATATGTAATTATTCACCGTTGTCCAAAAATGTTTACCCGGAATAATGCTGGTCCGTTGCATGAGTATGGTGCAATGTTCTGCCGCTTGTTGAAACCAATTCGAACATGTCGGACTGAATTCCAATTCTGGGTGTAAAGTTTTACAAAATTGTTCCATATATATATGTGTATGGTTTGCGACTGTAGAAAGCATGAGGAAGATGTATTTCTCACTTGATATTATCAATTTTTGTTTTATCAATATAATACTTACATTTCTAAAATCAAAATTTATATATATTTTGTTAAGGCTTGTAATCTGATAAATAAATATATATTACAAAAAAACAAAAAACATACGAATATGTCAGTCATATTTCATTGACATGATTTTCGAAAACAATTTCCCAAAATAGCATATTTGAGATTCGAAACATTAGTTAGATAGGGTCGGTAGTCAATAGTTTAATGTAACAGCACATTTTATTTTATCATTTAGCATGGTAAATGAATTTAATCATTATCATTTTCAAATCAATATCTAATTTGAATATTTAATATGAACAAATACAATTTTGAATTTTTGTTTCAAATTTCTCTTACCCAATGAGGATATCATAAACATTTTTCTTTAACATTAAATTCCATTACATACTTTTTTTCCTTGTTTGCTCGCAACATAAACTATATCCGCTCTTTACTATGCAATTTTTTTTTTACAAAATTTTCAGTCTACCATTTCGCACTTCATTTGCATTTATATTCATACTCATAGTATAGGTAAATAGTATGAACAAATTCAACATAACAACAAAAATTATGTTAATACCAAACTTGTTGATAATTGTTTTAAGTTGTCTGTGTCTATGAATGAAGAGTACTTGAAATTCTTTATTATCATTTTCATCATCATCATTTTCATGCAGAAGTATTTTTACAGACTGTAAGGAATTTAATTATAACGAAATAATATTCAACTATAGAAATAACGATTTTTTTTTTTGTTATTACATACCTGTGAAAAGTTTTCCAAAAATAGTTTTGTAAAACTAAGAATATTTCACATTTTCATAATTACTCTTCATCGACGAAAATCTTACATGCGACACAACTGCGAGTATTTTTACTTAATGTGACCTAATAAAGAAATACTAAAATTTCTTCAATTTGTTTTCATGTTTTGATTCCAGCTAAATAAATCTTGTTCAACGGCTATCATGCCTTCGGCGTCGCTATTCGGATGAAATTTGTTGCCTGCGAACCAACTTTTTCAAGTCATTAACTATATCATTTTGTGAATTTTTCCGATGATTTCTAGGTTAGTCATTTCAATTGCCCACACTATGAACTGAATTCGTACGGCCTGGTCGGATCGCATACCTTTTTTTTTTGTTTTTAATTTAAAACAAACAGACATAGATATTCGTATATCTTGCATGTATCGTCAGAATATTGTAAAATGTAAGTGCTATATGAGTAGAATATAAATGGAGGAAAAAAGCAATTATATACAAGGTGCGCCAATTATGTATTAAGACTCGAACCATATCTCAGGAACCAAGCGAGCCATCTATATGTGAGCACATGCGTTTTGAAGCTTCAACCTTCCTCTACTAACTGTCAAAATTTCATGGCATTTGGTTGACATTTAATGTTTATTGACATTCATTTTACAAAACACGTTTGATTTCGTTTGATGTTGAAATTTTAACATGGAGCAAAGAGCGGTTATTAAATTCCACTCAAAAATTGATAAAAGTGCATCACAAACATTCGGAATGATGTAGCAAACGTATGGCGATGCTTCAGTGAAAATGATGGAAGAAGCCTTAAACATCAAAAGAGAAACTATCCGACTCATTCTTCACGACGATTTGAGCAAAACAAAGGTCTGCACGAGATTTGTTCCACACACATTGACCGAGGACCAAAAATTAATGAGAGTCAATCATTCTAGATACATGGTTGCAGCTGCAGAAAATGATTTAAACTTCCTGAAAACAATTGTTACGGGTGATGAAACATGGTGTTTCCAATACGATCCAGAAACCAAGCGTCAAAGTGCGGAATGGAAATCAAAAATCTCACCACAAGCCAAAAAACACGAATAGTTCCATCAAAAATCAAAACAATGCTCATCATATTCTTCGATAGCAACGGAATTATCCACAAAGAATTTGTTTCAACTGTTTTGTTTGTTTGAAGCGTTTGATGTCCAGAATCCGTCGTGTTCGACCAGAATATCGCGATCCAAAAACTTGGTCTCTGTTGCACGATAATGCACCGAGTCATATATCACTCGTCTGTTCGTCAATTTTTGGCTCGGAATCAGGTCTGTGTGTTGAACACCCGCCGTATTCACCTGATTTGGCCCCGTGCGACTTCTTTTTGTTCCCAAAACTGAAATTGAAGTTGAAAGGATGCTTTTTTGATGACATTCAGACCATACAACGGGTTTCGACGAGGGCACTGGAGGAAATTCCGCAAAATGAGCTGGAACACGCCTTTGAATCACTTTTAAATCGACGTAACAAGTGCATTGAATCAGGAGGAGAATATTTCGAATAAATATGCCGAAAAATTAGCAGATATCGTGTTTTAATTGTGTTTTCTAGAGGCAGTCTTAATACATAATTGTCGCACCTTGTACATAAGAAGAATGCAAAAAGAAATAAAAATAGTTTGGCTTACTCGTATTTAAAATCGAGTTAATTAAATCAGAATACATTTTCAGCAAATATTATTGTACGGAAATTAAAAATATTTTGTATATTAAAAATTGTTTATTCTTTTTATGCTAAAAAAAAAAGTTTGCAAAATTTCCATTGAATGGATAAAATGGTATACTCAAAGAGTATGCTGTTAATCGTGTTTAATTGAGCCCATTGGATTGGATTGCACTCTCGAGTAAAAAGTTTGTTTGCAAAATTATTGGAAAGTTGAAATTTTAATTTGATGCTTATTTTTTCATACGTCGCTTTCGATTGCGTTTTTAAATTTAAAAGTGAATTAAATAAATTTGTATAAGATAGTAAGTAATATCATCTCAGTTCATTAGGCAAATAATATAATTCTAGATTTTCACTAAAACCAGACTATAGACCAGACTATATCTGTATACCAACAGATTCTTCAAAAACTCAAATTAATAAATCAACCATTTAGAAAACTCTTACTCTAAATTAGTTAATTTATTCTATGTAAGTTGAATGGAGAAAAAACAAAAACAATTTTTACACAATACATGAACCTTATCCATTACTCAAACCAGAGTCAGCAATACTTGCTCTTCCATCCCTTTGTGGTTTTTAGTTTTTTCGTTTTGTTCATATAAAATCAATTGCGCACCATAACAACTGATGTTATTGTTTTCCAACACACACAATACATTGAATTGCATTGTTTTACCAAAGTATGCACATATCAATTATGTATATGTAAAGTGCTCTCGCATACATAAATATATACATACATACGTATGTATCGTAATACAAGAGATCAATACATATAATGAATATATGAATGAATTGTTGTGTATAGTGCAATCGTATGCAAATTATGTTATGCAAAACTTTCACACCACAATTCAAATCAATTAAAAGTTTTTTACACAACACATTCAAAAGTTTAGGCAAGCTGTTGTTTATGGATGAAATATGGTGATAATTGGTAGTCGTGGTAAAATGATGAATATATATGCTGGGAGTTTAAATATTCAATATAAAAGGTGTTTTTTCTATTCTAAGCTTATGTGCAGTGACGATAACACCTGGATATATTGGAAGAAAGAATTATGTTCCAAAAAAAATGTAAAATATTTTTCAATTTCATTATTCGATAATTTTAATATGTTCTATTTTATTTCACTATAAAGTTAGAATTCAATAGACTTCTGACTAAAAACAAAAATTAAGACTTACATATACTCGTTTACAATATACAGTAAGTAACAAACATGTGTGTAGGTGTATGTATGTATAATTGCCATGTTGTCAGATGATCTAACGAAGTGCTTTAAACAAATCAGCTAACAACAAAATGTTTACCACAAAGTATGGTGAGTAAAATTCAGAATATAGTTTGTTAGAAATTGGTTAAATCAAGCGTATATCATCAATTCAATTATCATCATTTACTGGCATTTGTAAATCTGAACATTGCTGGTACTACATAGTACATAACACCACTTTAGAATATCGTAAATACTTTTCATTTCATTCATTGAAATATTTTTTGAAGATTAAAAATACTTTTGCTTGAGCTATTCTATTATACCACGCATACAATATTATGAGTGACATTATGCTTTCCAGAGAATCTTGTTAGACGAATTTATTGTCAATTTCGAACTACTGCAATGCTTAAGATACTAATGTTATGTGCATTAGAAGTGATAAATTTAAAAAGTTTAACTGAGTTATACCGAAGTTGAGATAGCCAGTATTATGATATACAGGCTGACATATATGTTGGTAAAAACATGCCTCAAGACCCTCGTTTTTGCAGGCGCTTCTCCATAATCATCCCACACAAACTGGAATGGAATGGATCAAAGACAGATGAAATAGGATTATCCTCTGATACGGAGTATAGACTCTGTCTGGAGGGGGATGAAACATCGATCCACATCTTTTGCGAATGCCCAGCCTTGGCCAGGCTTCGCCTCAAACACTTTCAGCTGAGTTACCCAACACCTGCTTCAATCACCAAAAGTTCGACAAGATCAATTCTATCTTTCATTAAAAAGGTAGAGGATATTCTAGTGTCGTAAACGGTCTTGGGTACAAAATACCACGTATTGTCGCAGTGCCCGTAACACTTGTGGTTGGCCTTCAGAGGTATCAGCCTCTAACAGTCTTCACTTGATGAACAAAGATTTTGTCCTTGCTCCAACGTCACGCTCTCTTTTAAGATTGATTGATGGAAGCTACGAGATACCTTCATCTGATATAGTTTCAGATATAGTTTCAGTTCAATATCGTTTTACTTTCGTGTACAAACCCTGCTAATGTATATAAATAAACATAATTTTATATATGACTTATGTGTGTGGTGGGTGCCGTAACTCAGTGGCTAGTGACTTTCGGATCTGTAGGTTGTGGGTTCAATCCATGGCTCAAGCAACTTTAATATCGAAAAGATTTTTCTATCGAATGGTGGCTACTTGCCGACAAGTAATTGGTAATTTTCCCGGCTGTAACAATTTACCATGAAAGTTGTTTCTTAAAGAGCTCTGTGACAAAGCTCAGGAAAAGTGATGTCACCAGGACTCGGCCGGAAGAGAAGCTGGGTGGTATCACAATGGGTGTTTCTTGCCTCAGTGTGTCCACTCAGAGAGAGGGCAGCCATAATAACCTAACCTAACCTAACCTAGGCGTGATTTTGATTAAATTCAATCCATTCTCAATAATAATGAAATAAATAAATAATAAATAAATAAATAAAAATAATAGTATACATATATTGTCAACAAAAGTGCTCAATAATACAATAGTTATTTGTGTGAACAAATGGGCAGACCGGAGAGACAGATATAGCAAAATATAGTTGAATACTACTTCTGATCAATAATGTTTGTATTTTTAAAACTTCCCGAAAAAAAACTAATAAAACGTGTTGGAAATTTATGAATTTTCGCATATAAACACAACAACTAACTAGAAGCTTAAATAGTAAGCATTAATATTGGAAAAAAAAATCTCACCGCCATTTTCTCTTAAAGTATAATTTTTATTCTCTCTTTTTGGTTGGTTTGATAATATTATTGTTTTTAACCACAAAACAATTTTGCAAAATTGTTTTGAGGTTAAGTACATAGATGGAGCGCAGTGTGAAAATTAAGAAAGATGAATGCGAAAATGTTGGCATGCAACAGCATATCGAATATGAGGTTAATGGTTATGTTCTGTTTGGTAGTTTTAAGTACTTACTTGTGTTTTATACTGCATATTATGTTGTAAATGTATATACATGTGGATATATGTATTGGATTGAATGCATAAGTGGATTCATTAAAATTTAAAACTGTAAATATAGGTACGTGTGAGAATTAAAAATTCCTATTACAATACCGATAAATGCTCTAATGGAATTATTGCAAAATGTTGTTATAGAGTTAGAATTCTAATTAATCTTAATAAATTCTTATGTATATTAAAAACTTTGAAATATACAGCCAAGTGATATTTGAAAAGAAGGATCATATATAAGTGCATTATTGAATATATGTATTGTACTTGTAAACTTAAGCATCCATGTATATGCGATTACATATGCGTTCGTAAATGTTTAATAAGAATTCCAAAAAATAGAAAAACAAAACAAACAAAAATAAATACATGTCCACACAGATTCATTATGTATAACTTATCCAATTGTCATACATAGGCTTGGAAGACAGAAAGAAAGTTATCAGAACTTCAGTGATAACACAAATCTATACTACATATATGTGAAATAAAGCAAAAAAGTAAGTAAAATGAAAAAAAAAAACCGAAAATGAAACATTCAAAAAAAAAAAAAAACAAAAAAAAAATAGGAACTTCTCAATTTTAATCAAATTTCCATTACGAATGCCAGAGAATGAAAGAAATTGACATGTCCATGTTCGAAAAAGTTTATGTATCTTTTCCATTTATATAACTGAAGGGCAACAATCTCATACCTCATATGAGATTGCATACTTTACATACATACATACTCCTCGTATGTATATGTATTGGGAAAATGAAGAAGAACAAATTACAAAGTTTTCATTTTGGCACACACCAACCAAACAATCCAACAACCACAAGTATCAAAAAACCTAAGTATCAAAAATACGTTTGTTCTTACTGTGTTGTCATCGTTCTTGTAGCCATAGTACTTTGCTGTAAGAGAAAACTTGTCGCGAAATGAAAAAATACTAGACTGTCGATATGTTTGAAAAAAGCAATGAATTTTTCTGCAAGAACAAACGTAAATACTCTCTACAAAAAAAAATGGAGGTACCTTTTAGCAAAATTTTCTTCCTTTTTTTGTCGAAAGAAATTTCCAAATGTAATATGGATTGGTATCGATGTAATCGCTTAAACTTATGATTATGTGATTTGGTTTTATAACTCTTAAAAATCGTAGAATACAACAACAAAAAATGGCACAAATCAAATATACCCATGGTGAAATATCTAGTGAATAGATCAAAAAGAGATAATGGATCATGATTTCATGGATTAATACATAGAAATTGCGATCTCAAATATTAATTGCATCTCCTTCGAGAGTATACTTAAAGTACGTATTTGCATAATAAAATTCTAAATCAGAGAAATAACACTTAATTACGTCACCACAATTTGCTTGGTATCGTAGAAAATCCCTTTTAATCGATCCAGCGTAACAATTTGTTTTTGACTTAAGATTATTATTATATCAGGTGTAGTAAAAAGAAATTCATTATTTTTCCAATAGTGCGATGGGGTTACGCTAGATGGTGTTAGAAAGACAGGATTTCGTACTAAATAAACTTTTTAGGCAGCTTTGTGATTGCTTGACTCAGTATTGTTTGAGCACGCGTCAAAGATGGACACCAGTAAAGAGAAAATGCGACATATTGTACAATTTTTGTTCGATAAAGGCGAAAACTCAAGTCAGATGGCTGAAAATGTGAATAGTGTTTATGGTCCTGATGCTGTAACAGCCAATCGCGTGCAATTTTGGTTTCTTCGATTCCACCACGCACCACGCTCAGTTATGACAACGTCAAGCGAAAACAGTCGTGATCGAATCACGCTGAGCCGGCGCAAACGGTGGCCAAGCCAGGATTAACGGTCAGGAAGGTTTTGCTATGTGTTTAGTGGAATTGGCAGGGAATCTTCTACCATGAGTTGCCTGTAGTGTCAACAGTTGGACCGTCTGAAGGAAGTCATCGCCCAGAAGCGGCCAGCTTTGGCAAATAGGAGAGGAATTCTATTCCATCAGGACAACGGCAGGCCACACACATCGATAGTGACTCGCCAGAAGCTCCGAGAGCTTGATTTGGAGGTTCTTATGCATCCGCCTTATAGTCCGGACCTGTCGCCAAGTGATTGTTACCTGTTCCTGTCTATGGTGAATGATTTTGCTGGTGAAAAATTCGCCTCAAGAAAAGTTTGTGAAAATCGAATGTCCCAGTTTCTTATTCTTTATATTCTTATTCTAACTATGCTAAATAAGACCTTCAATTTAATGCAAAAATAATGGATTTCTCTTTACTACACCTTATATGTGAAACAGCTGATTGAAATGAAATTCTCATTCAATCAGACCTGAAAATTGTCATAACAAAAAATACTGATGCGCAAAATAGAAATTTTTTTGAGCAGACACAGCACACCTAATGTCCTAAAAAAGAAGCATAGTGTGGTGTACGTGTCAATGTTGAAGTTATCTCACATCACACGAACATTCCGATAAATATTTTGCATGTCATTGTGATTCAAAAGTTTTCCAATAACAGTTTGACTTCAATTTTTTCTTTTGTTTTCAGGTCAATGGAAATTTAATGCACTTTTCTTTTTGCAATAATTCTACAACTGCTCTTTTTATTTGTGCTTTTCTAATGTACTGACTCGTACCTGCGGGTGCATATGAATAAATTAAGCCGCAAAATACGTGTGCCATCATTTTTTTATAGGTTTAACAGCATTTATCAAAGTCATTGTGCAGAAATAAATTCCATTGAAATTTATTATTAATATTATTATTTTGACATTTTGTTTTTTCATATCACTTCAATTGGTCAGCATTTGTAAAGTTGGTAAATGTGTGTGTGTGTGTTGTTGCATATTAGGTTGGATCATTGAAAAGAGTTTAATATGTTCACCACTTAATTGAAAAACAAATTATAAACCAAATTATATAAAAACAGTCATTTTCTTATGGCAATTTGCATTATTGCATTATTATTTTATGAAATAATATTGATTACGAAATAATTTGGACTATAACTTTTATATAGGACTGTGGGGTATGAATTCAAAAAAGGAAAAAAAAAAAAGGAAAACATTTTAAAGACAAAATTTTTAAAGACTTTAATTTTTACGAACAAAAAAATTAAAGTAAAAAATAAAAATCACACTACCTGTGTCCACTAGCAAAATATGACATCGCAAATAGGCTAACAAAAATCAGACTTATGGTAAAAAGACAGTTTGGCTATTTTTAACCGGTTTCGACAACAAAATTTTAAATGGTGCTGAAGAATGCTCTCAGGGAAAGATTTCAATTAAGGAATGAGCATTTTATACATATTCATTAATTTTATTTATATGCGCAGCAACCGAATTGAATGAATATGATATGGGCATCTCTATGAAATGTCTAAATTGACTGTAAATTTAATTTATTTGAAAGTAATTCGATACTTCGTCCTCTTTTAATACTAAAATAAATTGTATAATCAGAAATTTGAAATAGCTAAAGCATAAAATAACTTACTTATATTTACAAATATATATTTATATACATATATATTTATGTACCTTTTCTTGGCAAATTCTTAACTTCAATCTGTCAATGTAGGTAAGCAAATATGAGAACATTTTCTACTTGTCATTATGTAAAATGAAAATCGACTAAATAAATTCAAGAACGTCTCAAAAAGTGGATAAAATATCTAGTATTACATACATATTTATATATATATCATCATGTATTTTGAAGATACAGTGGAACAAATATTACATTTTGGTTACATAATTTTGCTTTTATAATTCTAGAGTGACAATCAATGGAAAATCGTTACATTTTATATGATTTCTCATTCACATTTGTTGCAAAATTATATTCTATTGTTCTAAAGCAATTAGTTGCAATGACTGAATTATAAATTTATATAATCGAGAAACTAAAACAAACAAAAAATTTTAAATATTGCTGCTAAATTTCCCAAATTCAAGCATGACTTTCGTGACTCTCGTGTACTGATCAAGCAATACTTTTTAAGGCAAGGAATCAGAAATTGAAATTTCATGCGATTTTAGAGTCCACCGGCATATCAATATGGCTCACTGGTTTCATTTTTACACTATTAGTTGGCAATGATAAATATATCAGCAAGATGGATCCTGCGGTTGCTATTAATTGAACACAAATGCAATAGTGTGACAATTTTCCAGGAGAATTTATGTTATTTATTACACCGTTCCATGATCGCTGACATCGCATCGATCAATCACATAACATCAGAGCCCAAGCAACATTCGAACGAGTGAATTTTTCCGATCATATGAGAATCTAATATGATCGAGCAGCTAGTCAACAAGATCATGTCAAGGCGACAGTTTTTTTTTTTTAGGTTCAAATGGAATATTTCACATTGATTATGGTGAAAAAAATATTTGATGAATAAATTATTGCAATTTATTTCAACACATTTTCAATGACAATTTTAAGAAAGAAAAGAAAAAACTACATAAACCTTTTGGAAAATCAAATAAATACTGTTAAGTTGATTGAATCTCATAGTTAGAATCCACAAGAAATGCATTGAAAAACTTTCAAAGTTGATTCGTTTCACTGTAATTCCAAAATTTTCTTTAATGCTAAGGAGCCTTTCAACTTACCTGAAGTTGAAGTATTTCTACAAATACACATGAATATATTCACAAAAAAAAAACCAAATATTGTATAAGAAATAATAATAATAATAATAAGAACATCTGTATTGGTGCCTGTGGTAAATTTGTTGTTGTTTAAAAGCTTTAAGAAAACTCAAACAAACACACATGTGTGTGTATGAAGGAGAAGTATGTACATACATACATACATTTGTATATCTGTATATCCGTTAACTTAGAGGTGCATATGTATATGTACAGATATATCTTCTTGAAATTCTATTCGATCGTAAGAAACGAAATATGTATAGTAAACAAAATGAAATTACAGATTTAACGTCTCTACATCTTTTTTTCTTTTTGAGCTGCATAAAAGATATAAATCAGCTTAATGGTTCAATTCAGTTGAACTTTTAAAGAAAAAAAAAATAATAATATTTGTGCATATTTTTACAACATACACATTTACATTATACTCATATTGGCACATATACATTTGTACATACTTATGTATACTCGTACTTTATATTCACATATCTTCAATGTATAAACATTCTGATTTGTCGTTTGTCATTCATACGTACGATTTAGATACTCGTATATGCCAAGGAATGTGAAAAAGGACAAATTCTCTTTAGATGATAACAAAATGAGAATATTGTAAAAAATCGCAAAATAGAATAATATCAAAATGAGAAATATTACTATTGATGTTCGAAAAATTGTTTCATCGCATTCTGCTTGCTTGTTCTTTGGCATTATTTATTTTCTCTTTTATTTGTTACAAAAAAAAAAACAAAAAAAAAGACAAGTAAATAAGATTTGTCCCATTCAGATACGAGATAAAAATTTTTTTAAGAAACGAGTCAATTTTTTTTTTTCTTGCTTATAATTTAAATGACATGCTTCAAAGGATCAATCTTTCCTTTTTTTGTTGTTGTTGCTTTTGAGATTCATTCGTCTATTTCAATTTGAAAAGTGATTTGATGAAGAGTTGAATTTAACACATTTCACATATAAAAAATGTGAATTTTTTCATTTACTTGCATTTTCGTTTTTTTTTGTGCCATTTTATTTTACGGATCAAAGGATAATTGTATTAGAAATATTATTTTTGAAGTTCATCTTATCCTTTTTTATATTGTTATTGATACTTATTTGAATTAAATTATTTTGAGAGGCTTGAAGCCATGTAATTGGATATATAATATTGGTACATATATCAGACCTTTCATCTATTTTTTTAACTTTTTAATCAAACATGTTTCTTCTCAAATTCAGCTAGTTACATCAATACGGATTATATTGATATAAAAATGAAATAATATACATATATACATAATATTAATGAAGAAGAATATATAACGCTTAAATGATAAAAATTACAGTAATTTTAAATTTTACTTCTCTCTCTCTCTCTCTCTCTCGCTCACCAAATTTATATCATTTTATGGCTAAAGTGCATTTTTTGGGCGCCTTGAGCCTTACTTAATAGTGTTTTTGCCAACGACTCCGAAATTGTTGTTTTCAATTTGGGCCGGCCACTAGTTTGGCCGCTAGAGGGCGCCAAACTTTTGATCCCCAATCATAAAAGTCTCCATAACTTCCGTATAAGTAGACTTCTTTTTTAAATTTTAAAAACTAAAATAAAGAGCCCGATAAGCTTTATCGATTTTTAAGCGGGCGCCCATTTTTTTTCAGTGAATAAACCCTCAGCCAAATTTTCTAAAATTTGAAAAAAAAAAAGTTGTTTTTCGGGTTTCTGAGCCTCGGAAATGCATTTTGGAGCATTTTGTGTTTTTTTGGGTGTAAACCACCCCGCCCATTTTTTATCTCCCTATTCAAAACTTGCGAAAAAAGAACCCTCTAATATATCCAATATTTAAAAGCTTAGTACTTTCGTTCAATTTTCAAAATTTCTTTTTCTTTTTATGTATAAAAGGAATATTTTTCCGTATGCATTTGCAAATAAAAAAAACGTATAAAAAAACGGAGGGCGCCTTGGGCCCATAAAATGCACTTATTCTCATTTTATTTTTCATAGAAATTTCATTAATATCACAGTTTCACAAAAAAGAACTCATCCTGTGTCAGTAAGTATATGAGAGCTCTGAATTCGAATCTGATGCTGATTTGACTCGATCAAATCGCAAATCGTCTCTAACCCTGACACAGTTTGAATATTTGCCCCCTAAATCCATTTAACAGGAACAGGAACAGGGCGCCGAATTATGAGAGCACATGGTCGGTGGACATTGGAACTTCAGCACTCGAGAACATAAAGATTTTTATAATGAATATTCTTATCTTTGCAATAAACAATAATACTTTACAGCGGCCAACCCTGAATGGCGCTTTTTGAAATAAAGGGCTAAATAATATTGTCTCAAATCTTATCGCTAAATCACTAAAATTTGAAAAAGAAATAATACGAAAAAAAAATTGTGTCCATAAAACGTTAATCTATATAAAAAAAAATTATATTGGTCTCACATATAATCCCCGAAGGCCCTTTAGCCGAACTTCTCTTCCAGTACTGTTCTGTGTGTTTTATTTTGGACAAAGGATCTAGAAGGGACCTATGTAAGCCGGTTCCGTACGACAGAACCCTTGTCACATCACTTTTTCTGAGCTGTGAGTCACAGGGCTCTTTTACAAGCATTTCCACGGTGATGTGTTACTGACGGAAGATTTGCCAATTGCTTCCCGACAGGTCGATATTGTTCGAAAGAAAAATTTATTCGCTATGAAATGTATGCTTCAGCCGGAGTTTGAGAACCCACGACTCACAAATCAGAAGGCGAACGCACTAACCACTGAGCTACGACACCAAATATATATACTTATAATTTGTGTCATCAAAAGCTAACTAGCTTCAATTACTCGTCAACAACAACAACAACATGAATGCATAAGTGATCATTTAAAATTATCAATAAATATTATTATAATCTAATTCGTTTGTCTATTATCGTTGACAGCACCAAAGAAAAAGAACAATAAGAATGAAATTTATCTTTGCCCATTCTTATGAGTTATATTTACTTACTATATTTGTTGTTTGTTCTTGTTCATCATCCTTTCTTTAAGTTCGATATCAGCTTAACCTTTTTAAATTGTGTGTTTTTTTTTTTTGCAATATTTATGTTAGCCATTTTAAGCAAATAACCAAATATCATATTGACTTTTCATATTCTCGTTATTATTCTGTATATCAAATACGTATTTTCAAATATTTTATTTTCTTTTGCGGCTATACTTTTTCATTTTTTTTTTCCATTCTCTCCATCTCTTCTGTGGCACTTATTTACCGGAACAATTTAATGGATTTTTACCCAATGGTATCTTATTCAACCAATTTCATATGCATCAATAATAAACGATGGTTGTTGGTAAGGGTACGTATAATATGAATTCAACGAAACGTATGAGACGAGAAAGCGGGTGAAATGTGGAGATTGAGGGGGAGATTGGACGAGAGGTAGAGTGAAAAGAATTCTGTGTAATATGTATCCTGGTAGGATTTGACTGTAAAATAAAAATCAGTAGTATATGCTGAGTATACTATCTAAATCATTAGGGATTGAAATTGCCAAGGAGGCTGTTCCAAATGCGCTATTTTTGATGCTATTACTATAAGGCTATTCGTTGCTATTAAAGTTGTCATATTATCAGATTATTATCATCCTTTATTTGTGTACAAATTGATTTATTGTTTTATGAAAAAAAAAAAAAATTCATACCCATGGAATCCCTTAAATTTAATAAACGCAGCGTTACTTACTCCACTTATTTGTTACTGAAATTGCTCAATTGGGAATTTCAGGATGAATAAAACTAGAAATTCATCTCTCAAAAATTGATGTACATAAAAATGCACAATGAATTAGAATTGTTTGTGCTGAAATTATGAATTCCATATCAAATAACATACAATGCTACGAGTATCAGAACGATGATGATGATGATAAAAAATTTTGCTGAAATCACTACCAGAAAATGGATAATGCAATTGAAGGCATTTGTAGTATGATTGTGTATAAATGTGCAAATATATGAAGGTAGCGGAATAAATTGAGAGGTTAATAAATTATGACAGGAAATTGAAAAATGAAAAATGTAAGCTCACAAAAAAAACACAAAAAAAAATATTTGGGTAAAATGAAAGCAACATAAAAAAAAATCAAAAGAAAAACGCATTGAAATGCAAATAATCCTGTTTGTGTGCATTCGGTTGCAAAATTATGTTCTACTACCGAAAAAGGAAGAATAATATAAATACTAAAATAGCGAGAGAGAGAGAGAGAGGAGTCCGGAAAACAACCAAAGAGGGTTTCCTGTTGATATTCAACGAATCGTAGGGGAAATAATATGCTATGAATGTTCAGTGCAATTGTGATTCTCAATTGAAACACTTTAAAGCAGCAATTGTATTAGTATGATTCTTTGTTATTGATGCTGCTGGCATTGGTGTAATGTAGTAGCTCTTCTTCATGCAATTGAATAAAATATTTACAACAGATTTAATTTTATTATTATTGTTACTATTATTATTTTTATTATTATTAACTCTGTTTTGTTTAAATTTTTTTTTTTACATATGCTACACGAATTTAATATGACATTTACTGAGAATAAAAACATACGAGTTTTGGTTTATACGTCATATACGATCATCTCAGTTTGTAGGCTTAAGCTAGAACGGAACACTTTCTAAAATTGATTTGAGTATCTAAATTGTTTTCATATTATTTCTAAAACTAATCTAGTATAAAATCAAAATTGATTTAATAAATTGCTACACTCATTTGAATTAATATCATATTAAAGTGAATATTCCTATGGAGCACATTAGACTATTGTAAAGATAATTCATGAGCTACATGAATTTTTGTCAAATGAATGAATATCGAAAAAAAATTTGAAATAATTGCGATATTATTGCAAATAAAATTAAAGCATAGTAGAAAAAAAGAGAAAAATCAAAGGAATTAATACAAAAATTTGGCAAGAATTGCGTTTTCGATATTGTTGCGAAAATTTTTGCAATAATCTCGAAAACATATATGCATATAAAAAAAATTCGACTTTATTGCAAACAAATTTCGACATTAATACTGTACACCAGCAAAATTTATTCAATCGATTATATAAAAAATTATTCTTGAAACCCAACTTTTCAATAACAAGGATCATATATCGCCAAATTTTAACAAGATATATTTTTTTCTCAGCGCTGCTTTAATGCTTTTTGAAAATTAAGATATTTATTTTTTTTTTTTAGTTTTAAAAATTTTGTGTGAATAATTCTGTCATAAATTCAAAAAAAAAAGTGGTTTATAGCCAACGTTGCGTAGATTCAATCCCATGTCGACACCGAATATATGAGGACATTGTTTATGACTACGTAACTGAAATGATCACGACACGGTTTCTTGTAGGAAACCGTGTCTGATCATTTCTAGGGGAAAATTGGTGAAATACCTAGTCAAGTCATTAATATTGGTACACAGCTAAACGCATTCATTACGCATGAAATATTGGGCGCATCCATTTCATCTGTACTGCGATTTGACAGCTGACATTTGTGCTTCATTGTCACGTAAAAAGTTTTTGACAGCAATTCTTTATAATTATGGAATGGGGCGACATCGAAAATCGTATTGTTGTAGTTGGCCTACGAAAATGCAACATGGGAAAAGGCGATATCTTTCGGACGTTGCGACCGCTTGGAATCACTCGGAATTTTGTGTATCGTGCTGTGAAGTTGCTTGAGGATACTGGTGGAGTACGAGACCGTCAAAGATCCGGCCATCTGCTCATATTGAGAACTCCGAAAGCGATCAAAGCCGTGAAGAAACTAATCGACCGAAAACCGCTGCGAAAACAGAAAATCTTCTCGCAGGAAATGCAAATTTTGCAAAAATCCATGTCCATGAAGATTTGGGACTCAGCGCGTATATGCGACACACAGGACACCTGCTCACGGCCGCTTTGAAGGGAAAACGCAAGCGAAAATCGAAAGCGTTACGCAGCCGGTACGCTCACAGACAAATTATGTTTACTGACGAGAAAATCTTCACCGAAGAAGAATCGTTTAATAAACAGAACGATCGTGTGTATCTAGAGAAGCATATCCGGTCATCCAGAAAAGCATACCGAGGTTTCAAAGAGGCCACCATCCCGCGTCACAACGAAAAAACGATTCAACTGTGGCTAAAAAACAACATTCCGGACTTCATATCAACGGCTGATTGGCCAACTGGTAGTCTAGACCTTAACTCGTTGTATTACAAATTGTGGTCTGTATTAGAAAGCATTGTTTGCTCTACTCGACACCCAAATATTGATTCGTTGAAGCGAGCACTTGTCCTTGCAGCGGACAATTTCCCCATGCATGAAGTGCGTATCGCGATCGATGAATGGCCACATCGTCTCAAGTCGTGCTGGAAGGCAAACGGAAGTCATTTCGAATAAGTTGTTCTAAGATTTGTAGCCAATGAAAAACCCAATAAAAAGAAAAAAAAGTTTTGAAAAATATTAATTCATTTTCATTTGGCGTCGATTTTTCTGTGTATCAATATTTATGACTTGACTAGGTAAATCAATGCTTTCAATTGAATTGCATCAAAAGTGCAATTTCATTTTGTTGATTTTCTTCAAAAAATGTTTCCCAAAGAAGCAAGAAATACTCTTCTATTTTCGTATTCAATATCTTAAATTAGTTGAGGCAATTTTGTTTTATTCAAACGTTTAACATTTACAATATATGTAATAAAAACCTCCCAATATATTGCAATCATGTTCAATATACCTTCATATTTAAACAAATACATTTTAATATATACATAATATACTAAAGAACTCGACAAGATGCTAATTAATTAGCTTACACATCGATATGTCGATATGTAAGCAAGTTTACAAGGCGAAAATACCTATATATTACAAATTCATATGAAAATTTGTATTTTAGATACAATCACCTTGTTACATCATATTGCCATCATCATCATCATCACATGCCATTTTAAAAGTAAACCTTTAGATTATTAGTTCTTCCAATTCGGCGTACACAGTAAATATAATATATTTTACATCCACATACTCGTATACGTACATAAATGTATAGCAAGTAATCGATAATAATATTGTGGCATACAATTTATGAATAGTTATTACATGTACAAGAAGATGTGAAGCACTAGATGAAGCTAACTAAAGCAATATCAACAATACCATGCATACTCGTACCTATTAAATAAGGTATACAAGTAGAGTATGCATATCAACACTAACAGTACGTATCGTACATATATATAAATATGAAATGTATGTTAATTAATATCAACTGCTTTGCATACATATCTTTCAAATATGTACTATATAGGACTACAATGATACACTTGAATATGTACGTTCATATATGTGTACACATATACAACTCCTGTACTCCTATAAGGATAATAAAAGGAAATTAACTTGAATGTTTCGAATGCTTTAAATTTTATATCAAATTTACTATTACCTGATACAGGTATAGAATTTATACGTACAGATAACATACACGCTCGTGCATATGTCTATATAGAATGAAATGCATATGTTCCTCCATATGTATCCACCAATTGTGTCGCTTACACTCTTGTAAATTATATTAAACGTATTATAGTAATTAGCGTATATACGTGTGTGTGTGTGTGACTGTGAATCTCTTGTTGAGATATGTATGATATCAATTAAATACAACACATGGATATATGAATTCGAATATATGAGTATATATGAATGTACCGAGTATGTACGTTCTCATATATTTTCATGCAAATATAAGGAGCTGCTGTTAGTACTTGGTTGTATTCTTGTTTCATCCTTTTTATTGTTATCCATAATGAAGCTACTGTGCTTGTAATTAGATTCTTAAATGAACAAATATATTTTTATACACACACACACACACACACACACATGTGATGTTTATTTGCACATAGAATGAGTGTGAGCCATCATAGACGAGTGAATGTGTCTATATATATATATATATATTCTCATACATGTGTGTAATTAAATTAAAAAGACTATAATTTTCTTTAGAATATACGTATAGAGTTTTAAAAATCACTACTTGCAACGTTCTTTTCAAGAAAATAAATATATTGGTAGAATATCGTACAGTTGGTTATACAAGGTTGACCTTACAATCGGCCAAAGCGGACTTATTTATACTCTGTAACCGTAGATTGCATGTAGAAGTTAAATTAAGAGTGAATAAATTATGTCTATTATTGTGAAGTAGGTGCCTTTTTTTGGTATAAATGGCAAATCATTAAAATAATTGTCTTACAGTAATTTTTAATCAAAATTAAGTTAATCAAAATAGGGCCATTTATCATCATCAATTAATTAACCATTTTTACACGGTTTACACATGGTTACTTTTAAACTAAATTACGTCGCACGCACTATCTGCATTTCGTTGTTACCTTTATAGAAGGTTGGCTACTCGTGTCGACTTGCGCTTCTGAATTAATCTGTGGCGGTCGGTTCGGCAGTCATGTTGGTTCAATTCTTTTTTTCTTGTGATATATTCTGACATATTTTTTAAAAATATAACTAAAATTGAATTTGAAAGAAAGACAACACAAGGAGTGATTTCAATAGTGGCGGCAACGACATCACAACACCGACGAGCAACATCATCAGCATCAGTAACCAGAAGATCAACAACAACACTCGCAGGCAAGTCGCCACCACGAAGAAGCGGCCCACCGGCAGTCATCTCATCTCGTCAGTTGCCGTCAGGTTAACGCAATAATTTTGTGTATGAAGGGTATATAAAATACAATATAAAGCATGTCTGGCATGGTTTACCAAATTTAACTAAATATGGCTGTCGCTTGGTCATTTCTTCCATTTGATTCTTCCATTTTTCACTAATTACGAATTATGGCTGTCACACGCTTATTTGTACTCCCAATTTTTTTTTTATAAATTTTGAACTACTAAAATATTAATTTTTAGACTGTCTCATAATCACAATAGTGTTTTAAATGGGAATTATATTAAATAGTGGGCTTGATTCGTGAATTTTAAAGCAAACTTCTAACTCGGTAAATGGTGATGGTACTCATATAAATGAATATAGGAAAGTCAAATAGAAGTACTGAACCTTTGTTGTTTATTGACATCTACACATTCTTTTGTCTATGTTGTCGCCTTTTTATCATATGTTTCACTAATTCCTATATAATTTTTTCTTTAAATAATAGATACGCTCTTGTTGCTACTTTAATACAGCAAATAGGTAAATAACTTATATTATTTACCATATTATATTGTATTTATATTTTGATTAGCACACCATCTCTCATTTTTCATCATTTGAGCTCTTCTCATTAATTCCAATACACCAAGCACAATAATATGTATCATACAAAGGCCACCCCTAGTGACGCTTATTAAATATGCCACTTATGGTTACACGTATTTACCCAAGTTTAGATGCATTAATATGTACACTATATATGTAGGGAATACAGAATGAAAGAATCATATATACGAGAATATTATAATTGTATAAAGGATATAGTCATACAATGTATAATACATACATAATAGCATTTGCGTGCACACGCTTTTCTTTTATAATTTCTTGGCTCGTCACTCGTCTCGTTTTGTCTGCCGTTTATTTGCGTGTCTGTCCGTTGTGCTCCAATGTATTCACAATGCTTATTCATACACGCAACATATACTAACCATCATGCAGACATAATAAACGAGAGTACATTGTTATTTATTTCAATGAAATTACACGCATGAAGTATATTTTGTATATTATAGAGGCAAAAAAAAAATATTATAAATATAATTTTTTTCTATTTTGCCATAGAAATATTCTCTCTATTAAGATAAGCCGTTTAGAAAAATATTTATAATATGAAATTAATCTTGAACATTTTTTAAGCAATTTTGTTGTATGAGCAGAAATTAAATGAAAGGACAGTCTAAACTGGGCAGCGAACATACATGTACATGTACATACACCCATAATAAATTTTTGACCTCATTTAGGACTTATCAAAGATTCGAAAAATTCTCATTAATTCATCCAGAAGGGGTTCATAGTTTATCCACATAATTAGTCGTCAATAACACATATTTAGGAGCCTTCTATAATTCACCTCTTTTACGAGCTACATTTGTGCGTCTTTTTAACTCATAAATGGGACTCAAAAGAGGATGCACAGAGGAAGAAATGTAGCCTTACATAGGACACGAAATATGAATCAAAAACGGGTCTTTTCGGTTCCTATTAATTTTTTATACCCAGCCAAGTCCTAAATATTGGTACACAGAAAAATCGACGCCAAATGAAAACGAACCAATATTTTTCAAAACTAATTTTTTTTTCTTTTTATTGAATTATTCAATGGATGACCGGATATGCTTCTCTAGAACCACACTCTCGTTCTGTTTATTAAACGATTCTTCTTCGGTGTAGATTTTCTCGTCAGTAAACAGAATTTGTCTGTGAGCGTACCGGCTGCGTAACGCTTTCGATTTTCGCTTGTGTTTTCCCTCCAAATCTTAATGGACATGGATTTTTACGAAATTTGCATTTTCCGCTACAAGATTTTCTGTTTTCGCAGCGGGTTTCGGTCGGTTTGTTTCTTCACGGCTTTGGTCGCTTTCGGAGTTCTCACAATGCGCGGACGGCCGGATCTTTGACAGTCTCGTACTCCACCAGCATCCTCAAACAACATCACAGCACTTTACACAAAATTGCGAGTGATTTCAAGCGGTCGCAACGTCCGAAAGATATCGTCTTTTTCCATTTTAGTAGGCTAACTACAACAATACGATTTTCGATGTCGCCCCATTCCATGATTGTAAACAAATGATGCCAAAAACTTTTTACATGGCAATCAAGCATAAATGTCAACTGTCAAATCGCAATCAAGATGAAATGGATGCGCCCAATATTGCATTCGTAATGAATGCGTTTAGTTGTGTACCAAAATTTATGACTTGACTAGGTAGTTGCTGCTTAATACTTCCGATTCAATCTACTTACATCATGAGTGTGTAATTAAAAAAATCTTTAACCAAGCCATTTTCGACAAGTGCATATACAATATATATGATTGTACGTGACACTAAGACACTTGTTATTTATTTAAGCATCGATTTAAGCAAATATGTATGCATTCTGACTATAGGAAATGACATTAAAGTGGCTACTAACCACATACTAATGACAGACTCTATGGTGACGACGATGATGATGTTGATGATGAAGACACTAATAATAATGATGACGATAATACTTGAGTTCGAAATCTGTATATGTGTGTGTATGTGTTTGTGTATTTTATTTAATGTCAATAATGAACGTAAAATTCAAATGAGCAACAATAAAGTGAAGTAATGACATGTGTTGTTATTGAAATTCTTGAACAAAAAGCACCCATTTTGTTAACACAAATGTGCGAGAGTGTGTGCGAATCAATAAAATTTGATTTGTAAATATAAGATGATCAATAAATATAATAAATTATAATAACGACGAAAATAAAAAACACCAATAACCACCAACTATACTTACCAAAATAAGCTGATTTGGCAAATATTCATATGCGGCAACAATAAAACACCAACGATAGTCGCAGTGAGATCGTAAAGATGTTGCGTATTGTTTATTGTATATGTGTGTAGATTTTTTTTTTATTTACTATGTATATGTTATATGTATTGTACGTATATTATGGGATTGGGTTATTGTTAAAAAAAAATAAGAACTTTTTGCTAAATCCATTTTTTGTTTCTTTGGTTTATTTTCGACCACACACAAAATATCCTACGTATTTATTATATAGCACAAAGTTATGAGCATACATAAAAAGTTTGTGAAAAGCCTCCAAGTGCCTATTTACTAAAATATGATATTCTTAAAACGTTGCTAATGAAATACAAACAGCATGAACTTAATCACGAAGAAAATCTTTTCTGTATATATTCTTCTATACTATATAGTATATATTAGTGCGATTATAACGCATGTGTTATGTTATTTATTAGCATGTGTTTATACACGGGTGTAAATAAAATTTATTAGCCCGCCACCAATTCAAAGCTCACAGCATTTAGTATGCGTGTACCGCTTACAATATATACATACACACTCTACTCACCATTTTCATTCATTGTTTTGCCAATTTTATCATTACTTCAATCGAAGGTGATTTCATCCTCAACTCACCCACCATAAATAAACAAACAAATCAACAACATATAAATAGCATGAGAAATTTTATTAGCTTTCCTTGACTTTGTCTAACATTATTAGTATTATTAAAAGATTTAGGAGAGATGTATGAAAAGTTTGGTAAATTTTTAAAGCTCTGCGACTAATCTTTTAGTTGAACAATCTGAATAATCAAAATTCTGATTAATAAATTAATCGATTTATCAGAATTTCCATCTTTTATAAGTCGCAGGTAATTTTATAGAACGTTATTCTTTCAAACATAAGGTCGAAGGCCATAACAATTGATGGTGCTAAGAAATTTCATAAAGATTTAATGTTGTTGTTGTAACAGACAACGATTTCGAAATCACGAAATCACGCCAAAGTGGAACGAGCCGATTCTGGGTTGCTGTTGTTCGCAGTCCGCAATTGGCGACCCCCTAGCACGATGTTATGAGCATGGCCCTTGATGGCCGCCTCCATCGCGCGTTGATGCAGTGAATTCAGAGCCGCCTTTTGCGTACTAGAGCTGAAATCATCGAGCAGGTGACGCCTATACCCATCAAATGAACGTAAGCCTCCACGGATGATATTCTCACTGCAATCGGGTCGCCGCCCCGGAACAGGCTCCGGATCTTTGAATTACTTCCGAGGTCTGAACCATGGATTGCTACTTCAGACTCATTTTCGAAATCACGATGCAAAATGTATCAAGTTAAAGATTTAATATCACAGATTGCTTGATATATTCCTCTAAGTCTATTCTTCATCAAAAATCAAGTACTTTCTATGGCCTTTATCGTCTCAATGGCTGCCAAACTATTAAAAAATAATACCTCCATAAAATGAACTGAACATTGGGTGCATAGAACCCACATTATAAAAAAAATTAATGCAGTGGAGTTTAAGATTTCTTCAAGATATCAATGCAATGTTAATTGAATTTTAGCAAAAAAAGGGAGGTTTTGCTAAGATTTCTTACATTTGTGTTTGTTTTATATCTCGCAAATGGCTTATTTTCAATATAATTCAACTTTTTCCCGAAACTTTTTCCAATCACCATCTCACAAACTTTAAGACGCGAATACTTCTCGTTATAACAATGACTAAATAACTATACTTTTGCCGATATATTTAAGCCAATTTTATTTTTCCTTTTTTGGTAAGCAATTTACTCAAAAACAAAAAAAAAAAAACCTCCATCAAAATATACAGCATCAGCAGTAGCAGTGTCAAGGTAGCAACAACGTAAGCTGGTTACCTCTGTATAAGACCTTGTGCAATGTTTACGTTTACATTTGCAGTTGGTTTATGATGATGACGTCGCCGTGTATCACACATATAGTACGTATGTACCGTAAGTACAAAAGACAAAAACAAAAATTATCTTAGTAAAATTCTGATTTTTGTGAGTGTTGTTGTTGTTGTTTCGTTGTGTATTTGTCGTTGTTATTGTCACTATTGTTGTTGTGCTATTATGGCGCTTTCCCAAGTTTATGCAATGGGGAACGTTTGTTCCTTGATTGTGTTTATATTTATTTAATACCTACTCGTATTATGTATTTATGTGTGTCAAATTGACAAATAAACAACAATAACAACAACAACAACATCACTTAAATTACCATTGACGTTGACGATGAAGACGACGACGACCACAGTACATAATAATGTGAATACAACTAATCTGATATTTATACCAAGGGTCACGACCACTTTTACGCTTTTGCTACACCTTATGTACATATGTATGTATGGATGTTTATATACATTTTACTCAATATTTATCTTTTAAGTACGAATATACTGTATGTGACCATGTGTTAATAATTTCAATTGGTTTTCACAGATTTTCTTTATCATCAGCATTATGATTTTCTCATTATTTCGGTCATCATCATCACCATAATTCGATGTGAATATGTTGATGGTTAAAATATGTTAACTCTCAAAAACTACAGCAACAATTTTAGACAAATCATTTAATATTTGCTCAAAGTTATGCAGTATTTACAAATAACAGCTCAGAACAAAAACCAAATAAATAATTTATCAGCAGTAAAATTTACTCTCCATTTGTGCCAGCACAAAAACGAATCATAATATTTTTAATTTATATGGATGTAAATTGTTCGTTTCATTTAGACTTTCGAATTTTTCGTTATAACAGCAAGAGCCAGTGTATTCGAGAATTTTGAGTTGTGCTATAGAAGATTGATATATTCGCAATATATATTCTTTAGGTAAAAATTTTTCTTTTATTGTTTTGTATATGATTTTTCCAAAAACCCTTAGTGGATGCTCTTACATAATTTAATTTTTATCAAACACGCTTCTCTAATCATTTAGAAGCGATTTCTGGACAGGTA
This sequence comes from Megamerina dolium, assembly GCA_963854835.1. Taxonomy (NCBI): domain Eukaryota; kingdom Metazoa; phylum Arthropoda; class Insecta; order Diptera; family Megamerinidae; genus Megamerina; species Megamerina dolium. The sequence goes on from OY978529.1 coordinate 54,583,752, forward strand.
TATCATTATTAGTCGATTTTCAAATGAGCTTGCGGTAATTTTGTATGGCCGATTCCTTAATTGGAAGCGATAGAGGATAAGAGTATACAGGGAAAATATTGAAAAGCTAAAAGTAATGGTGATGTGATTTACATTTTACCATCCTAGAAACCAATCCCATAGAATAATGTATGAAGCATATAAATAAAAATGTTATTTTTATAAGACTTTTGTTATCTATCATTTAAATAGTGACAAATTGTACTTTTGTTGGCCAGCCTTGTAAATGAGGAGCATGGTACCCAGTGCAAAAAGTTATCAAATTGCAACTCTCTTCCAACTTATCTTCTCGCTCTTTGCCAACCAAACTGAGATTAATATCCTTTAGCACATTGGCAAATTGCAATTAAGTGAAGAAATATGGTAAATTTGCGGGTAATATTTGTTCATGGTTGTACCAACTGAACATTTTCTTCATTTAAATTGGAAGCTATATTGGATAAAGTTACTTATCAATCAATATTGCTTACGCAAATTCTCTTTCACAAACATCCATATTTCTAATAATGGCGTCCTTTGTCAGATGGCTTTCGAGCGTTGTGTTGTGTGTTCGTCGAAATAGTATAAGAAGAGTTTTGAACTATTTCGACTCATGGACTACACGGTTACATTGGAGACGAATAAAAATGTCACAAATCATCGATGTCTTCTATACTGGGTTTATCCACACCACAGATAATAAAATTTCTTCCATTTCAATCATATCAGTTTTTTCTCATACTTGTTTTGGCGAAGTTTTGGGTCAGACGCTTCCATTTTTCATTTTTTGTGTGGTGCACAATTACATGCTTCATAAACTGAACGCATCGCAGTGGCTGAAATTTTTTTGCGAGCAGGACTATCTGAAACAAGATTACAAAGGCAAATGAATTACATTTTATACACGAATAGAAAAACCAAAGCGTAAACCTGAAACTCGAACTTATTGGGCTAACCTCATTGTGCCTGTGGATCTTTGGCTCATTGTGTGACATTAGACGCATCACACACACCAATTGCGGTTCCAGTGATCGACTGGATCTATCTCTTCATGGCTATCGTGCTCATTCACTACGTCCTCCAAATCATACACCTCCATATCCGATGCAATTTGGTCATCTGGCAGGCATTTATAATTTTCATCAACGTTGCCATCATCAAATTCAACACCATTATCATCATCCAGCACCAATACACCAATGTACTTCCTAAAGGACAGTTTTTTAGTACAAGTTTAAACTAGGTTCAAACTAATTTTACTTAAACGGAGCTTAAATTTAAACTTATTTTAAACCGCAACAAGAAAAGATGTAGATGTGCAAGATGTGCAAGAACATATCGCTGAACAAATGATAAATTAATGTTAGATTAACCCAGCTATTTGAGCGTTTAAAAGAAAAATAGAGCTAAATTTACACTGAAAAAATGGCCTCAAATACATTGAATTCACTTTTTACAAAATTTACCTTGAATACAAACTGTCAAACTCGTCATCTGTTTGTGTTACCAGATAAATATTTTGCAATTGTTCCCAATTTTTTGTTACAAAATTTTCTCAGTTATGCAGAATTTATCATTTATTAAAATAACATTAAAAAACAATACATTAAACTAATAACATAATCACCGAGAACACTGCGTCCGGTGTAACAATACAAAAATGAAATAATTCGCAAATTTATAAATTTGTTAAATACCCTATGTTTTGAATAGATACTCAAAGTGGTTTGTGTATACGCTAAAATACCATATTTGACGACATACTCGCCACCTATCGATAAAATCTACAAAGTGCTCCTAGGTAACAGAATTTATAATATATAATATATTGCATATTATTAGGCGTTGTTTTTATTATTTATTTATATTGCATACATAACAACAAAGCAGTGAGTTGGCAACACATATAGGGCGGCTATTGAAATGTCAACAAAAAATGAATAAATGCCATCTGTCAGAAGTGCTTATTTGCTTGTTGTGTCTGGACGTGTTAAATTGTTGAGAAGAAAGGAATTGGACATATTTCATTATAATAATACAATAAACAAAAGGAATTTACACAAACGCAAACAAAAAAATGACTGATTTAAAGAATGAAATTGATAGCGATTTGGATCAAAACTATTCGCTTAATAGTAATGCGGATCCAAAGAATATGCAAGAATTGACAATATATGTGAGTAGTGTGAATAATAAATAATTTTGTTGATATTTCTGCATTATATTGTTTATATTTTCATTACTCATTTTCTTTAATAAAACGAAATAATATTTCTTGAGCACACTTCAATTTGGTCGAAATGTGAAAAATCGCAAAAATACGCTTGCAGCTATCTACTTTTTTTTTTTGTTCCACAAAGCACCAATCAGCGATAGCTAAAGCGGCTTTCTATATTCTATTTTGTATTTCCTAAACATTTTCTAAAGAAAAACTTAACATATTGCAACTTCTTGAAAAGAAAAGTAATACACGTGTTTTCTCCTTCATTTTCTACGCAGGTACAGAACCTCTTACAAAATGTACAGGATAAATTCCAGACAATGTCGGATCAAATAATCACACGCATCGATGATATGGGCAATAGAATAGATGACTTGGAGAAAAGTATTGCCGATCTTATGAATCAAGCTGGTGTTGAAGGTCCAGAAAAATAAAACAATAGTCAGGTGTATAAAGCAAATCAGAACTTCAAAAGTGGAAGGCTGCGTCCCAAAACCAACAACAATGAACAACCACAATAATTGCAATTATATACACACACACACACACACACCAATCTCTTTTACTAATAAAACAGACACATATAGTTTATATGCTAATATAAAATATCATTTTATAAGTGAATTAAAGTAAGAATGAAAAAACAATTTATTTAATACTATCTTAAATAACTACCCACACAATTCTAATGCACGCCAATATAGAGAGATACATCAATAAAAGAAAACAGCACTACTAACTATGCAACGCAATGGATGCCATTTGATTGGCATGACTTTTTGAATATTTTTTATTGTCATATCCAAAAGGATTTCAGTGATTTCAGTTATGGAATTAAAAGAAAAATGTAATCTAATACTTTTCCATATTATTTTTATTATTATGAAATTCATATGATAACATATAAAATACATAATTTTATTGTTAATTTTATCATATTAGCAAACGAAGAAATCAAATATATAAGTACTATAATTTTAACTAAACATATATGAAACAATTTAAAGCAATAAATATTGAAATATGTTCAATAAGAAACATTTTTTACATGTATGTGGTAATAAAACAAAACCATTTTTCTATATTAGTTCATTTTTTAAATATAAAGACAAAAAGAAATGCATACATAAAGAATACAAGCATACAACATTTAAATAATATACAATAAAAACATTATAATTAATGGCATAATTTCGAAATACATATTTGTAATACAAAGGAAAAAAATAAACAATCGTATTTATATATCATTTTTGTGGAAATTATTTTGAGCTGGTACAAGTTATACCCAAAATATCCATATGTTAATAAGGCACCATCTTTCATGTATTATTTCTTTTTCGATTCAACAACAGTAACCAAGCGACGATCTTTATTGTTATTAGTATTGTCGCCATCGTCACTGGTATTATCAACATCATATGTAGAAGAGAAATGTGGTTTTGTTCTTGGTGATACACCCATCTTACTACCACCACTACCATTATTAGCTCCGTGTGCTTTCACAGAAAATGGTCTATATTTATTCGTGGTTTTTTGATTAAAAGCCTGAGAGAGACGAAAGGAAAATGTTTAGTTCATTAATAATATACGAGAAGTTCTAAATGTCAAAAATAATATTTTTTTTATGATTTAAAGCAATGATGAGAATTTGCATATAAAATCTATTCGCACTATCTTACATGTGCTGCTGCAACCGCTTTAAATGTTTGGTCTTTTAATTTATGCTTCTTTAGATCAACTTGCTGTGTATTTTTCCGTTTCATAGCTACCGGCATTGCATCATTGTCATTCACATCTGGTTCATCATCTGAAGCACTACCTGAGTCAGCTTCAGAGGGCTGTAAGAATGAGGGTACAATATTTGATATAAATAAAAAAATGTGTGAAGTATATTCTAAACCAAAAATTGCTAAGTGTAGAGAAACTATAAAAATAGTATTTAGTATTGAGAAATTATTAGTTTCAATATGGAGAATTGGTGTCAATTAAGCGTGCCAATTTTAATTTATATCAAAATTGAACTTTTCAAAAATCGAAACCAGTCAAATCGCAAATCGCTTCAAACTAGTCAGAACTAGTTCAACCTAAACTATATACAATGCATATACCTCTTCTTCATCTTCATTATCGATGTCATCAACTACTCCGTCTTCTTCTTCATCTTCAGTTTCATTTTCTTCATCCTCATCATCGTCATCATCGTCCTCCTCTTCATCATCATCGTCATCTTCATCATCATCAGATCGTTTGGCGTCTAAATTTTTAGTACTACGTGTTATGCGTCCACGTCGTTTCATGGGACTCAACAATTCATCTCTATTTAAACTATCCATTGATTGTGAGCGTAAACCTTTTTTTAATGCCAGCTTACGTGCTGAAGGCTCTTCCTTAGTTTTCATTAACTTTTGAAATTCCACAAAATCATACTTTTCATCAATATTTGTTATATCATAATAACTGGCGGAGAGCACCTCAAGTACTTTTGTATGATACTTGATTGAGATGAGTATAAAATCAGTTAGTAGAACTTTAAGATCGTCGAGTTTATGTTTTTCGAAATTGTTTATAATCTCATCGATTTCTTTATTGGTTCGATTTACTTCAAGCTTAGATTTAACCAGTTCGGAATCGGCAGCCGACTAAAAGAAAGGGAGCATATTCAAAGAACAGTAAGACTTCCTCTTTAACCACTCACATTATTTGCTGTAAATTTCGATTTGATCTCGACCATGTGCCGCTGTTTTAGGACTTCTTTATCACGTGCAATAACCGCTGTACGAAGATGATCACGTGCGTTTTTACATTTACTTTCATATCGAGCCAATTCATTGACAATCTGACAATAGTTACGAAGGAGATGGTCATATGATATTTAAAAAAATTTTGTATTCTATGTATTTATCTACCTTCATTTCCAAACGTTGTACATTCAAATCCGTATAATCACCCATGATGGTCACAGCATTGGTTATATTTTTCAATCCTTCACTGAGGCTCTCATTCATTTCCTCTTCATCTGCATAGGCTTTAAAACTTTTGGCCAATTCATCCGAAGCATCACGATATCTATGATATTATTGTTTGATATTAAAGTTTTACAAGTTCTTCTGCAGTATTATCAACTTACTTAGCTAACTTTCTGGCGCATGCAGCAAATGTTGAACACATTTGTTCAACATGTTTTTCAGTTAAATTAATACGTTCATTAATTACTTTAATGCGATCATCTTTGCTATATAAAAAATTCAATTTACCACGGCGAAACATTTTGAATTAGTTTTACTTGTTCACTTTTATATTTTAATTTTTATTATTCAATTGTTTGTGGTGGTGGTTACTTGTGTTTTCAAAACAAATTCATTGGAGCAACAACAACAACGAAAGGAAGTGGCATAACAGTAACTATGACGACTGACAAATGGCGTTAGACATGGTGGTATTACAATACATGGTAGAACAATTTCAAGGAAGAATTTTTACGTTCTAGATTTGATATAAGTGTAAAAGAAGAAGTGGAAAAGCTGATGGAAATTTCTTAAAATAATAAACACGAAGATGTTTTGACACAGGCTTTGGATATGTACAATATACGCTAGGAGAACCAATTTTTCAATTGCCCTACCGTGCATAGTAGTGCCAAGAGTATTGGGAGATTATGAAGTATTACACTGCAGTTGGTTTATTTGATGGTGTCGATGATATTTTGAAAATATTTATTACGCATCGCACTCATTGAAATAATTCGGAATTAAACCCTAATTCCGAATTAAACCCCCTTCAAATGGATGAAGGGGGTCAAGTGACCACAGTACACTTAGTGGCACTTGGGGTCTTCCTCTTCTTCTTAGCGGGGGGCTCATCTTTCTGAAAAGAGAAATGAAAATGTGATTGATTAAATGATGTTTGATTCGATATATTGCGCGAGATTCAACTTACGTTGTTACGGTGGAAATTTTGATGAGTCTCAATTCCCCGGATGAGGCACTCGCCTATGTATAGGATGTTGACTCCAGCGTTGACGTCCCGATTCCAACAAGTACGGCAATTTGGGCAAAATTGGTACCTGTGTGGAGATCGGGACGTGATGTTCTCTTCGTGGCATTTCCCGCACAATTTGGTGGTCCTGAACTCGTTTACATACATTACTTCAGCACCGCGGCTCTTCAGCGCAGAGATTTCGCAGCGATGCTCGTTGATCCAATGCAAACCAACGCATTGGAGGCTATCTTCTTCAAATCCGTACCTACTATAACTTCATACCATAAATATATAAATCTGTGATTATTTTTATAATTTTAACAAAAATTTGAAAAGAAAATTACACACTTTTTATAATTTATGCAATTCAAGTACTGACAAATGCAACAGTGCGCAGTACTGGATTGCCAAACAATAAAAAATTTAATAATTTGCCGTTCTTTGTGTGTGCTGCTTAAAAAATATAAGACATTAAAAAATTTAAAAGCCCTTAAATTGTTGAATTTGCATTCGCAGGGATCTCCAAATGCATTAAAAGCAACAGAAAAGTATACGCTGCTATTCAGTCAGAGGTATATACCTAGACAGAAGGAAAACTCAGCTTTACGTACTCTCCTTTTCTACTCATTATGATTATACTTAGAAAAATGCATACCTTCGCCTTCGTGCTTCATGGGAAATTTGTGTCATAAGCACACAATCCGCAAACTGCTGTTTCCATATTGAATGTGCCATCAGTTTCGCTCTTTGCTTAATCGCATTTGATGAAACTTGACTAACTTTTTTGTTAAGTACAGTATAGTGTGGGCATATACACGATTTGTATGTATGATAGTATCAGCTGGACTAAGCCAACGCATGCATATTATGGTTGGTCCTTAACAAACGACTCTTTGTATGTGGTTTATTTCTATGCTAAATTTTTAATATAAAATATTTCATATATTACTGTCAGATGGCGCTGTTAACATTTTAGTTTTATTCTAAATTGATTTATTTGGTGAATTCGCATGAAATTATAAACAAATAAGGTTGTTGAACTATTGGTTGAGAAACAAATATATAAAAAAAAAACTAAATAAAAATCCAAATTTTTAATCTACAATTTGCAATTCGAATAATTGAAACACTAATGTACTACAATCGAACTTAAAAAAACTTGGTTTAGTTTCAATAAAATTTAGTTGGAAATCAATTTTTTTAATTAATTAAATTATACATACTTTTATTTTCAGAGAAAATACATATGACGCATACCATACTAGAATTTAATTATTAGCGTTATTATGTTATTTGATTGTGTGTATGCGGTTGTTGAGCATGTTATGTGTATATGAGAATATGTTTGTATGAGATGTGAGTGAAAGAAAACATATAATTGATAAATTAAAAATAAATAAATTTAATATTAGATAAATGTATCGATTTTTTGTTGTTTTTAATGTGTATATGAAATTATTTAGCTACGACTGATAGAAATTAAACGCATCTACGAAGAATTATTAGAATTTGATATACACCGATGTTAATAAACAAGGGCTTTAGAGGCCGTTACGGTATTTATGTCAACAACATTTATGTTTCGTTTTCAAGTAACTAACCATTTTTTCTTTGATGCGTAAACCAATGCGAGCTACATCTTTTAGAAGGAAATCAACGCCAAAAATTTATTCCAGTTTCGGTTAACCATTTTTTGGGAAATGCCCATATCGAACAAAAGAGCATCTTTTCTATAAAAAAACAGACATACTAAAATTCATTTACTTTACAAATTTTTATTGATCGCACTGTTGTAGTTACATTAGCTGTTATTAACGATAACCATCAATTCTGTGCTTTTACCACATACTAATTACTCATTTACCAAATATGTCATTGTCATCATCATCATCGCTTCGTTGTTGTCGTCGTTGTACTAAATACAACTTGAAATGGTGGTAAATGAAAAAAAAAAAAATTAAAAAAACAACCAAACTTAAACAATAAGAATCAATTTGTGTGTAAAAAAATTCCCACCAATAATCACAATAACAACAATGAGCGAAAAAATGCATTTATATTAACTACAAAATCTGAAATGCCATAAATTTTAAATGCTTAAAGGAATTAAGTACACTAACACACACACACACACACACACACACACACACACACACACACATTAAAGTAAAGTAAAACATTAAAGAATCCGGTTCTATATAGTTTATTTGTAGATTAACTTGATTATTTTTTTTTTCTTATTCATTTGCATAGCATTGTCCGTTAACAAAAAAAAAAATAAGAAAAAGGAAAAGAGAAAAAAAAAATATAATAAAATCACTTAAAATGCAAATTAAAATATACGTAAGTATGAAATCGATGCAATCGATGGCAAGTCTGTACTTTATATTATACCACCACTAGTATTTATTTTTGTTACCACTTCCCTTTACTCTACCTACACCTGCGTTCCGTTCATTCGCACATTCATTCACTCATTGACCATTCTTCATCATAAGTATGTGCATTTTTTATTTGCTCAGATCATTTGCAATCACTTATGAAACTACGAAACACATAAATAGTTGCACGAGCATTCGATCAGCAGATAAACAATATCCGGGCTACATAAATCGGTAAGATGATTTTTTTTTTCTTTGAGACTTTAGCAGCAATATGTAAATTTTGTACATACAAGTATTTTGTATTGTATGTGAATATTTTCAATATATGCACAAAATAAATTTGTCGCCATAGCGATGATATCGCCGCCATATAACATACAGTGGCTCCCAGCTTATTTCGTACAGTGACAGTTTAAAAATTGCTGCAGTCGTAATTCCTAATATAGCAAAAATTTGAACAAAATATAAATGCCATTTTTGAAAGGAAGGTTTGTTTTTTATTTTCCAAAATTTACTTTTTCAAAATTTTAGTGTTTGACACTATAAAAAAATAAAATAAGAATAAAATAGGAAAATTCATGTCACAGCTTATTTCGTACAGTCTCTTTAAGTTCAAACTAAAAACAAAGTAAGTTGATTTTAATATTTAGTATGACATCCCTTAGCGTTAATGATAGCCTGGAGTCTATTTGGCATTGAATCCACCAATTTTTGAGTGATGTCTGGTGTGATTTTTTTCCATTCCTCCATCAGTACCTTCTTTAGGTCTTGCTTATTAGAAATCTTGTGTGTTCTTATTTTATTGTCCAAAATAGACCAAAGATTTTCAATCACATTCATGTCAGGTGACTGTGGTGGTGGAGACATCAAGTGTGGGCAGTTCCAAATAAGCCAAGATTGCACAATCCCAGATTTATGTTTTGGGTCATTATCTTGGTAGTACCGAAATTCTTCCCGCAAATCCAGTTTGTCTGCACTTTGAAGTAAATTGTTTTTCAGAATCTCGAGGTACTTCATTTTGTCCATTGTCCCCTCAATAAAAACCAATTCACCTACTCCGGCTGCTGACATACAGGCCCAAACCATCACGCTACCGCCACCATGCTTCACTGTGGACTTAAGGTTCTCCTTGTTTAGCTCGGTATTCGCTTTACGCCAAACATATGACATTCCGTCCGAACCAAAAATATTAAACTTAGACTCATCCGCGAAAATAACGGTATTCCAGAACGCAGGAGTCTTAATAATATGCTCTTTGGCGGAGTCAAGTCGGCGTTGTATATTCATTTTTGAAATGAATGGTTTCTTTCGGGCTACTCGACCGTTCAAGTCATGATTGCGCAGCACACGTCGGACAGTTTCAGCACTGGATGATTTCCTATTTCACGCTGAACCTCTGCAGCCAACTTCGGAGCGGATAACTTTGGATTTTTCTTAATTTTTCGTACAATATAACGCTCGTCTGATGCGTTGAAAATCTTATTAGGTGCTTCTCTGCCCTTGTTCTCCAACCGATTTTCGCGAACGAAGCGTTGAATGATGTATTGGACAGTTGAGGCACTTAAATTTGTCATTTCAGCAATTTTTCGCACACTCTGACCTTTCCTAAAATGGTTAATTACCAGTTTACGCTGTTCCATCGTTGTACGACGCCCATAACGCTAAATGTTTAATTTACAGCACTTTAACTATTTAAAATAATAATAATAAAAATTGTTATAATAGTTAAAAAGGTCCAAAAACTCATACAATTCAAAAAAACTTTGTAACTGCGCGGCAGAATGAAACTTACTTACATTGAAGTTTGTGTACGAAATAAGATGTGAGCTGAAAATCAGCTGATCAATAGTTTTTCTTTCTTGCATGACAAAAAGAACAATTTTTGGGGTTCCCCGTTTTCTTATTAGGTTTACTAAACACATACACAGACATCTACATTCAAAACTTATCGATAAGTTTTTTAGTTTCGATGTTACAGCCATGTACATAAAAATATATACACTGTACGAAATAAGCTGTGAGCCACTGTATGTATGTTTGTATGGTAAAAATGCGTATTTATGTACTTTTTTCTACTTGGCTGCTTCTCTATATATATGTACAGTTCTTTTGGGATTTGTTTTATTTTCTTTTTGCTGCTTTTTCATATTTCATTCTTTTTTGTTTGCCTTTATTTTTGCCAACTGATCGCATATGATCTTCATAATTTGGTTGCTTTTTTACGTTTGGCTATATACAAGCACATACATACATACATACCATACATGTGTATGATGATGAGTATTCTCCCAAAAATAAATAAAATCTCTATACGTATCGATATAAATTTGAACAAAATCATACGCAACAGTTTAGTACGAAAGCAAAAATTCAGTTAAAACGATCGCGATCGCCAAAAACGCGCAACGTAATTATTGCAAATAAAAACGGTTACATATAAATATACATACTATACAAGAATATTTATGCATCTATCTATGTAAGATATAAATATTTAAAAATTAATTAGTAGTGATTATTATTTTCAGTGAATTTAATACGAATGGTGCATTAAGATTATTAATAAAAAATAAATAAATTCATAATTAACGATTATAAGAGCTTAAGAAGAAAAAAAAACCCCAACAAAATAAAATTATAAGTAAAATATAATTTTTCGTAATTAACGCGTTCACCTTGAAAGCACACACACACACATGCATTATCATTTCGCCATTATAGTGTTATTTGTCATCATTGTTGTGATTGGCTTTGTCTTCTGCATTAAAACAACAAAACAAAAAACAAAAAACAAAAACAAAAACAAATGAAAATAAATCGTTCTCATTTCATTTCTTCTCAACTTTTCCTTTAGCGAAAATAATAAATAATTTAAATATTAAAATAAAAAATTAATAAAATTTAGTTTAACTTTGGTAATATCGAAAACTTAAGTACCCTATACAAACTTTTGTATTGCATTTAGTCATGGATATACGCTTTCGTTGTTGAAAATCATTGTATCAGCCAATTTTCAGCTCTCTGACACTACATTTTCCCGAATAAAGACTGCAAACATATATTTGACAATATGCTATTGTATGGAACAAGTGATGATGGAAGTGGTTTTCATACTAATACAATACATTTACAGTCAAATATAATCATTCTCTGGAAAAATTTTCTTATCTAATCAATTTCAATTCAATATCTTTACATTTTCGAGTGCAAAGTATGAAAACATATATACGGCCGCATACTTTTGTATGGGAGCTAGGCATGATTTTGATGCGATTCTAATAATTTTCAAACCAGTTCATGTGTTATTAAATATATTCATATAAACCAAATTTCAGCTCGATACCTTTACATTTTTGAGTGCAAAATATGAAAACATACATACGGCAGCATACTTTTGTATGGAAGCTAGGCATGATTTCGATGCGATTCTAATAATTTTCAAACCAGTTCATTTATTATTAAACATATTCATATAAACCAAATTTCAGCTCGATACCTTTACATTTTCATGCTCAAAGTATGAAAACATACATACGGCAGCATACTTTTGTATGGGAGCTAGGCTTCGTTTTGATGTGATTCTAATAATTTTCAAATCAGTTCATGTGTTATTAAATATATTCATACAAACCAAGTTTCAGCTCGATATCTTTACATTTTCATGCTCAAAGTATGAAAACATACATACGGCAGCATACTTTTGCATGGGAGCTAGGCATGATTTTGATGCGATTCTAATAATTTTCAAATCAGTTCATGTGTTATTAAATATATTCATATAAACCAAATTTCAGCTCGATACCTTTACATTTTCATGCTCAAAGTATGAAAGCATAGATACGGCAGCATATTTTTGTATGGGAGCTAGGCATGATTTTGATGCGATTCTACTAATTTTCAAATCAGTTCATGTGTTCTTAAATATATTCATATAAACCAAGTTTCAGCTCGATATCTTCACATTTTCAAGCTCAAAGTATGAAAATATACATACGGCAGCATACTTTTGTATGGGAGATACATATGTGTGGTTTTTATTCGATTTCATTCATTCGCGAGCATATCAGTTAGTTGCTAAATATAATCTTATGTATCAATTTTCATCAGGATTGGTTTATAATTACATCACTTATCGTGCGAACAGACGGATAGACAATCAATCATCATTATTATATTGTAAATGCTTTTCCACATGCTTTCACCTCGTCTTGAGGGGTGTTATCAACTTAAGCACAAACTCTAAATGCCCTTGATACTACGAGTATTTACATATGAATATATGATGGAAGAACTTGTTTCATTTGGTGTTGACTATGATGACAGTAACTGATAGTTATTTATAAATTTTGCAATCAACGTATAGGGATTTGCATAAACAATATTTGAAATTTTTTTTATATATAATAGATAATTTTTATTGCAATAATATTGGAATTTTGGAAAATTAAATTTCAAGAGATTATTCAAAATATTTCGAAATACCATTTTAAAGGCGAAAAAGAGTTCGGATAACAATTCTAAATAAGCATGAGTTCCTGAAATGAAAAAACTCAACATTTTTTTATAGTCTAATAAAAATAAAAATAAAATCTCATTCCCGAAAAGATTAACTAGAAATTAATAGTAAAGTGTTAAAGTCAAAAATATAAAGTATAATAATAATAATAATAATAATAATAATAAAATAAAACCAGAAAATGTGAAGATGTCAAAATAAAGAAATACAAGTAATAAATTAGTTTTATATATTCACATTAAATTAATTCATATTATAGCCTCTTCAGTGGTTTCACATTAAAACGTTACCTATAATTGTCTAGTTGGTGTGAATATAATTTTGTTTTCAGATAAAATTATGCATGCAAATGATCAGTTCGTGACTTTGTTCCTTGCAAAAATGAAACGAAAATAATGAAAATGAAAAAAAAACAAACAAAATAACCATTCACAAAAATCGTGGTACTTTGTTTGTTAATTGCTTTCTCGTTCATCGATTTTATTTATTTAGCTTTTAAATGATTATTTAACACTTTTAAATTGTGATTAATGTGTTCTTTAGTTTTTTTTCTACTTTTTTTTTTGTAAACATACATATTTCCCCGGAAAGATATTATGCATATTATTAATGTATTTGGAAGACTTGCAAAAACATGATAATAATAAACATTCTAATTGCTATGTATAATACCTATTGACTATTTATTACTTATATAAGTATACTAGACTTTACAAACAATTCATTCATCACGGTGCTAGACTTAATTATTATTTAATAGAATAATAGTTAATTATGCAATTAATTATTGGGAATTTCAGAATCCACTACACATATGAGCATTCGTATAATTCTTGAGAAATATATGTACATACTTGTATATTAGCAGAAACCTTGAGTGTCCTCTTCCAACAACTGGTATTCACATTGTCAATACTTTACTTTCGATTTATTTGCAAATATAATAATAATTTTTATTCCATTGTTCATGTAATAAATATTCCCATTAAGATATCTAAATCTGATTTTAACTTTTTTTTTTTATAATAATTCTTTAATTAAAATTTATTATACGTTTTATGATGAAAAAAGAACTTGAGGTAAATTATACTAAATATATAGATATTTAAAATTTCTTAAAATTAATAAATATATTTTTTTTTTTTGCCTGCCATTATGCCTGAGAATTATGTCATCAAGTTAAATTAAGATAATAAAGTTGAAGGAAAATATATGTAAAGTAAAATGAATGAGTAACCTTTAGTATGGAAGAAATAAATAGTTCTGCGATATAATTGTAGCTACTACTTAACTAATAGCTAACCAATGGTTAAACTCTTATCATTAATTAATCAATAATTATGATTTCCTCATTAGTTATGCAACTTTTCCAGATGTTCAACCAATAGAACACTTTACCGAGAAATTGGTTTTCAATAAATTAGAAAAACATGTTTGACTTAACTTTATACTACACATTCAACTATAACGTACACATTTATTCGTACTTACATCCGAGTATATAAATAGTTCAAAAATTACATTAAAATGTAATTAATTACCTATTTACAAAGAAAGAAAAGAAAAAAAAAAAATACAGCCCCAATAATATATGTTTGACCATGAACCAAAAATAGTGTAAAGTACAAAATGCAAAATTAAAATAAAAACAGAAACACTTTGACATAATTTAAGTTCAATAGTATGTAGGTACTCTATATGCATATTGTGTTGTATACACAATTGCTACTTTGGACGTATATAAATCGATAAATGCACACTACAAGCACGCATACTTTGCGCTTAAAATAGGTACGTACCAACTCATATGGACATAGAAATTAAATGATGCATTTCAAGAACTATGTTATGTATGTATCTAAGTATTGCGGGGAAATGGAAATAAAAGACAATCATTAAAATAATAACAATGACAGACAAAGAAGAAGAAGAAAAAAAAGAAGAAGAAGAAGAAAAAAAAAGAAGAAGAAAAAGAGAATGAACAAAACTATAACGACAACATGAATTCAATTTAAATACATTGTCTATACAAGTCATTAAAGCAGACAAATAAAAAACCCCATCATGCATGGGTTGGAGAAAAAGTACGAGTATGTAATGCCATGTAATGTAAATGTGTGACGTGGTTAGTGCCTTGGTCTTCCATGCAAAGGTATTGATTGATTGATTGTCAATTATATTTTGTATGATTTTTCAATGCCACGTCTTTATCCGTTTGACATTTGTTATCTGTCACTTGTACGAGGGCGGTAAAATAGCCATCTACCGCAGATTCCACCTCTTCATTGTTTTGCAAATCTTCTACCACCAAGCAATTTTTTCAAATTTGGAATTAGAAAATAATCCGAAGGAGATAAATCTGGCGAATACGGTGCGTGCTGAAGCAATTCGAGCTTTCACTCATTGATTTTGGCCATCGCAATAGCGGATGTGTGAATGGGTGAATTGGTGCATTGTCTTGATGAAACAACACTTTCTTTTTCGCTAAAGGCGGCCTTTAATTTCTTTAATTTCATCACTTAAATGCTGCAACAAATTAGCATAATAATCGCCGTTGATTGTTTTTCCTTTTTGAAGATAATTAATAAAAATTATCCTATGTGATCCCAAAAAATCGAAGCCATAATCTTGCCTGCAGATGGAACTGTCTTCGCCTTCTTTGGACACGATTCTCCCCTCTCACTCCACTGGTTTGACTGCTCCTTTGTCTCAGGTGTGAAGTAGTGGACCTATGTCTCATTCATGCTTACGAATCGACGCAAAAACTCGGTTTTATTACTGTGAAACATCGCCAAACACTTTATAGAAACATCTTCACGATGTTGTTTTTGTTCTATTGGGAGCAAACGTGGCACCCATCTTAGACAGCTTTTTCATTTCCAAATTTTCGGTCAATAACGATGTATAGCACTTTTTGAGATGCCTATAATTTAATCTAGCTCACGCCTAACCGGCGGTCATCCAATGCAATTTTGTGGATTTTCTTAATCGCCACCTGAATTGGTCGACCACTACGGTGTTCGTCTTGGCAGCTCGTGCGACCACGTTTAAACTTTGCCACCCAATATTTTATGGTCGCAAACGAAGTAACAGACTCCCCCAGAGTAGAAACTAGTTCGCCTTTAATATTCGTTGGACTGTAACCTTTCAAATGAAAGTATTGAATAACATAACGGTGACCAATTTTTTCCAATGTTTACAAATTCACTGATGTCGTTAACTTTCGATGGCTCTAAAAACGTGGCTCCTTGAAACATATGTTTTATAAGGTTGCCACTTTTCACTAAAGTAATTTTTTTTTAAACTAATGCCGCCATTTGTAGTTCTGGGACCACCCTCGTACCTTGATTTAAAAAGAAATTGCACATATTTTCATTTGTAATTATTAGTTTGGCGTGTTTATTTACTTAATGGAAGGACAGTGCCGAAATTGTTTCGACAAATTTCATTCCGCAGATTTTTCACTGAAATTCGTGTGGAATGTTGATTTTAGACCCATCATTTCTTGGGCAATCATCACTTAAAATTACCGACATTGTCTCTTCTTCTTCTTTATTTTTGCTTTGTGATTTGCAGTATGCATATATTTTAATAACAATTTTGGAAGTCATAACTTTTGTCTCAATTATCAAACGGGCCCGATATTTCATCCCCATCTCTATAATATTTTGGAAGCATCCGCATTTTATTTGTTTTGATTTTATCGAGTTTATAGTATAACAACGGTAATATATGTAGAAACACTATAAAAATAGAATGATAATAATCAAATAATAAGTAAATTTTCATCTGTCACTCTCATTCGTATATGTGCTTTTTGCTTTCCTCCCTCCGTTCACATTAATACATTTGTATATGTTGATGAATATATTATTAGTTTATTTAGTATTATTATTATTATTATTATTATTATTATTATTATTTATATGTACATACATGTGTATGTGTACATACATGTGTTTATAGTGTTATTATTAGTGTTATTTTATTTTTACCCCCTTCGGTTGATGCTGTTGTCAAAGTGTTCTATGTACACGCCAATTTACCAACAATTCAACTCAGTAATATACTATGATTGTTGTTGTTCCCTCTCAATTTTCAATTGTAACTCATATGATAGGTACATACGTACAAGTTTATTTTGATTATTTTCTAACAAAGTAACATTAGTATTGTTTATTATTATTTGTTGTTTATTATGGTTATTTTTGACTTTTTTTTTTCGTATTGTATGTGTATCTATTAAATAAGCTCATATATATTTAATATGTTTGATGTTTTAACTCGTTGAGCGTAAAATGCTGAGAGTATTATGGTAGTGAGCAAGCAGAACGAAAACAACGACAAACGTTAATATTTAATAGCAGTGGCGTTAGCTGCTGAGAGATAGCAGCAACAGCAGCAACAGCCGCAGTAACAGCGGTAATATCAGTACCTTACATTTATATGGAATCATACATGTATGTATTGTATGACAATAGTATAATTTGTATACGAGTGATATTCTATGAAATGTATGCATATATGTATGTGTGTCCGGTTCTCTATCAATCAGGCATAGGTATTACGATTTGTGTGCATTTGTTGTTCTACTAGAATATACAATACATGGCTAGAATTTTGTCATACAATTATTGTTGTTATTTTCGTTCTCGACTTACTTAATTGTTGAGTGAAGAGGCAAGTTTTCATCAAACCTCTAAAGACAGTGAACGAACGCGCATCGTGAATGTATACACCAATAAAATACTACGAACCTTTAAGTGAAATTTTTTATTATAAATAAAGTGGTTTTTAAATTTCTACACATATTTTCTACACAGTTGGTGCATCTGATTGAACGTGAATATTCTATTGAAAATTACAGAAAATAAAAGGTGCGGAAAAAACGAAAAAATAGAAACTGAAGAAAATTTATTCAACAAAATTATTGACAACTAATAAAAATTTGGGAGTAAATAAATTTTCAATAAAAACACATCAACAAAAATGAAATATTTCATTGGATTATTACCTGTAATATTGGCATTTAATGCTGTCTTTGCTTTGCCAGGTAAGTTTATTTATTATTTTTGATCAAAATTGGAATGATTGTGAATGAATTTTTGCGAAAAATATGTTTCTTCAATTCTTAAATTCAAATGATCGAGTTGATAATTAGAATTCAAAATCTTTACGAGAGATATTGGGATTCTTTTTGATAGCTAGGCTCTTATAAAAGCACTCGCATATTTTGACATTAATTCGGAATTAAACCCTAATTCCGAATTAAACCCCCTTCAAATGGATGAAGGGGGTCAAGTGACCACAGTAGACTTAGTGGCACTTGGGGTCTTCCTCTTCTTCTTTGCCGGGGGCTCATCTTTCTGAAAAGAGAAATGAAAATGTGATTGATTAAATGATGTTTGATTCGATATATTGCGCGAGATTCAACTTACGTTGTTACGGTGGAAGTTCGGATGTGTCTCGATTCCCCGGATGAGGCACTCCCCAATATACAAAATGTTAACGCCAGCGTTGACGTCCCGATTCCAACAAGTACGGCAATTTGGGCAAAATTGGTACCTGTGTGGAGATCGGGACGTGATGTTCTCTTCGTGGCATTTCCCGCACAATTTGGTGGTCCTGAACTCGTTTACATACATTACATCAGCACCGCGGCTCTTCAGCGCAGAGATCAGTTTCGGCTTTGGAGTTCGAATGTAGCCCCGCATCGGCGAATTCGCAGCGATGCTAGTTGATCCAATGCAAACCAATGCATTGGAGGCTATCTTCTTCAAATCCGTACCTATGATCTCTGTCTCTATGCGGTGTGCTGCCTTCTCGGTGCATATAAACTTCTGCAGCTTTAGGCGCGTGACTCGTCTCTGCGAAAATATCTCTTGCTTTGCGGCAAATATACTCAGCTGATATCGTGTGTAACTACGAAAA
This sequence comes from Megamerina dolium, assembly GCA_963854835.1. Lineage (NCBI taxonomy): Eukaryota > Metazoa > Arthropoda > Insecta > Diptera > Megamerinidae > Megamerina > Megamerina dolium. The sequence continues at coordinate 54,602,803 of OY978529.1, forward strand.
TCAGCTGAGTATGGTGACAGCTGCCGCAACTTCTGTTCTTCTTCTGAGATATTTTCGCTAGTCTTGGTCTGTGTCCAACGTTGCAGCTTGACCTTTCTTGAATGGTACCCTGCCTCGTGTTGGTACCTGCTATTAGAGATCTTCAGCGGCAAGCCATTCCGAGTTCCCCCCACAATGAGACGGAGGCCGGGATCGAGACCGATTTTGATGTCATATTCGGTATTTCGGATTTTGCTCAAATCCCCAGCATAATCATTTGCTTTCTTATGGCTTTTAAAACACATATTTTGTTAGATCTCAATTAGATATTCAATATTAAAATAAAAAATATCTACTAAAATATATCTAATTGGTCACTTATGGGTTAAACATTTATTTACTTGCATATAATATAGATATGATATGGTTGTATGATATTAAAAGGCATGATGAGCAATAAGCTATTTAAGTAAAAGTAACATCATTTGTATATCTCTTATAAATACCTACGTATTACCTACTACATATAAGCATAATACATACAATATAATATATGCATGAGTTTTATGCATGAATAAATATTATATTTTTCATTTATCCTATCTGCTTATTTTAGTCGTTAGACATGTCTTTTCAATCTGTCAGTCATAACTAATTAATTTGCTCTGCAATATTTTTTCAATTTTAGCAAAAGATTTCAATAATATATTTCAAATATTTTAGCAAGTAAATAAATACTCAAAAATGAAATTGAAATAATAAGTGATTGAGTGATTGGAATGTGTTGAAATTTGAAAGAGATATTTTGAGAGATATAATTATTAGTATTAGTTAGAAAGTATTTACATATTTACATATAATATACAATAATTATATTTTATTGTTATTGCATAAAAATCATGCGATGTAAAATTATGTTTATGAAACATATTTACATGAGTATTGTATGCAATTTCCGATTCTTTGTTATAAATTGTAGTACTTAGCAATCAACTATTAATATTACGTTCATGCGAAATCATATTTAATCGTATTTAACCTTTTCATTGCCCCCTGCTTTCTGAGTATTGATTTTGTTTTTCTTGTTGTTGTTGTTATTTTGATTACTTCATTTCAAATATATATAGGTATAGGTATTATTGTCGCATTATGTTGTATTATCATTATTATTTGTAGTTTGCATTTTAATGTTTTTCACTTATCACATAAATATTCGAATGCACTTGAACACATTGATTGCAGTATCATTAGTTTTAATGTGCCATCTTTTGATGCGGATATTCAAAATATACATATATATCTATATACCTAGAGTAAAGAAATATTCTGGAAATCAATTCAAAATAAGTAATAAAAATATACTTTCATATTCAAATAATCACACTAAGCTGGGTGACTGATAATGCCTCCATTGTGCATTAACATCAAAATACTTGACACAAACAAATCACCACTCTCAAATTTGTGAAATATAATATAAGGTATATACGTACTCATTGCTTTTGTAGTTGTTATTGGTAGTATTTATTTATTTATGGATACGTTGCTATCAGTTGTCAATACACTCACTGTTCAATACATTGCAGTAGTTTTTGTGTATAAGTGGAGTAGTTGTCTGTAGTAGTAGTAGTAGTAGTAGTAGTAGTATGCAGTATGCAACGCCAACTCCAAATAATACTGCATCATGTACTGAGTCATCTTCAATATGTTACATTGGCAACACGTTAAATCTCAAGTGTAGAATTATAAAATGTTCTGGAATATATTTATTTTCCATTTTAGCTTTTGTAGAAGTTTTAGTTTCATAACATCAACATTTCCTATCCCGATTTTATGAACATTTGTTAATAAAAAAATAGAATTTTAATTATAAATATTTCAAGAGACAGCTAGATATCATATTTACAAGTTTTTTTACTGAAATCCAAATAATTATTTAAAAGCACGCTTTCATAGTCGTGTTTTTTAGATCTTCAAAACAATAGAAAAACACATTTTTTTTTGTTGATTCATTTTAATCATAATATCATCTCAACTCAATATATTTCTTTAAAAGTTGTTTTATGAAAGTGAAAGCCTAAAAAATAGAATTTCAACAACACTTCCCGACAGTGCATTCCTTATTTGAGGTGTATTTTCTAATGGCGAACAATTTCTTCATGTTTGCAAACAGCAGAAAGTAAAACTGGTATCCAAGTCCGCTTCGGAAAGCGTTTAGTGCTAAAGTTAAGAGAAAGACGTCACAATAGTTTAGTACCTCAGTATAGATCAGTATAGATAGGTCTTGGCTTTGAACAACTATGAAATGCTAAAGTGTTGGTGTTTGTTATTTGATAAGTGGTCCTTCAACTTTGCTGAATTGCTTTTTCTTCTAGTATATAATTTCTTATGTATATATTTTAGTCATTATAAAGATTATTGCATTAAGACATTTCATTGCTTATCTTTATTGTTAAAAATTAATTATTTCCTTATTTTTAATATTTAAATATAGCAAAAAAAAATAAAATGCTTATTAATAAATGGAAATTCCCTGACAATCAGAATTTTCTTGGAATTTCTTTTGGTTTTATGCGATAAAGAGATGTTTATAATAAAATCAATATTTAATTACAATAAAAAAGTGATATATATTTGCGGTTATTGTACTGTAATCCATTTGTGGTTTATTTTTTATTTTTTATTTATGAAAAACAAAATGCCTCTGCTATATACCAAAATAAATTCCAAGAAATTAATTAAAATAATCATTTTGAATATAAATATATATAATAATTGAAATATGTAAAATATATATTTGTATTGTGTTAAAAAACATGTAGTAATTGTAATTTATAGTCGATGTAGAAATGGCGTTCAAGGAAATATCACTGAAGACACATTGAAATTGAAAGTATCTGATAATTTGATTTTATAAATATCAAGTATATATATTTTCTACTACAATTCATGCATATATTTTAATTAGTTTTTATTTATGTGTTTATTTAATTTTCTATAACAATATATACATGATAAAATTAAATCATAAAATGCACATGTTCATTTAAATGCAAATGAGTTATAAGCAAATAAGCGCAAATGTAGTACTAAATATTAAAATTATCAACAAAATTGTAAGCTGCATGTGATGCATTTAGGGTAATTTTCAAAATTACCTGAACATATTGTAGTATAAATATTATATCTACTTACACCCATAGTTGATAGTAGAATTAAGTCAAGGCATATATATTTGACAGAGAAAAATAGAAAAAGAGTTAAAAAGAATCAAATGCAAAAAAAAAGAGCTACTATCAATTTTCATATGATTACTACCAACTACTTTTAAATTTAATCAAATAAATTTGTTTACTCTCGCACATTTACTATGCATTCATACTGATGTATATCATAGCCATTTGCATATAATATCATGTAATTCACATTCATCTATGAACTCATTTAAGTAGTTTATTCTGGAAATTATTAGATAGATAATCTCTGGAAACACTACACTTGCACGTGATTTTAAACCTTTAAAAATAAAAATGCACAAATTATTATGAATAAATAAGTAGCTAATAGCATCTATTGTATATATAGAAGAATGAATCACTTATAATTAATATATATTATATTGTATAGTTAGGAATAAAAGAGTGCAATTCAATTTTAATTTTGATTATGTTGTATTTAAAACGGTCACGAGACTGTCTACATGACTGGATCATTTTGAAGACATTTTTAATGATTCTTTTTGGCACATTTAAAGTAGTATTTCGGTCATGGTCATGACATCACAAATGTTGATCTGTAAATGTTTAAAAGTGGGAGGTGTTTGACCTATCCACAACAAAAAGTCCAATGGCATCAGATAGAAAGTCAGGTTAAATTCGTAAAATTGTTTCACGTCCATGGAGTCAAATTGTCAAAATTACTGAATCCACATACTACATATTTTCAAATTTCAAAAAATTCCTCATCGTGCATAATCCGAATTAAACCCCCTTCAAATGAGGGGGTCAAGTGACCACAGTAGACTTAGTGGCACTTAGTTTCTTCCTCCTCTTCTTTGCCGGGGGCTCATCTTTCTGAAAAGAGAAATGAAAATGTGATTGATTAAATGATGTTTGATTCGATATATTGCGCGAGATTCAACTTACGTTGTTACGATGGAAATTCTTGTGAGTCTTTATTCCCCGGATGAGGCACTCGCCAATATACAAAATGTTAACTCCAGCGTTGACGTCCCGATTCCAACAAGTACGGCAATTTGGGCAAAATTGGTACCTGTGTGGAGATCGGGACGTGATGTTCTCTTCGTGGCATTTCCCGCACAATTTGGTGGTCCTGAACTCGTTTACATACATTACATCAGCACCGCGGCTCTTCAGCGCAGAGATCAGTTTCGGCTTTGGAGTTCGAATGTAGCCCCGCATCGGCGAATTCGCAGCGATGCTCGTTGATCCAATGCAAACCAACGCATTGGAGGCTATCTTCTTCAAATCCGTACCTATGATCTCTGTCGCTATGCGGTGTGCTGCCTTCTCGGTGCATATAAACTTCTGCAGCTTTAGGCGCGTGACTCGTCTCTGCGAAAATATCTCTTGTTTTGCGGCAAATATACTCAGCTGATATCGTGTGTAACTACGAAAATCAGCTGAGTATGGTGACAACTGCCGCAACTTCTGTTCTTCTTCCGAGATATTTTCGCTAGTCTTGGTCTGTGTCCAGCGTTGCAGCTTGACCTTTCTTGAGTGGTACCCTGCTTCGTGTTGGTACCTGCTATTCGAGATCTTCAGCGGCAAGCCATTCCGCGTTCCCCCCACAATGAGACGGAGGCCGGGATCGAGACCGATTTTGATGTCATATTCGGTATTTCGGATTTTGCTCAAATCCCCAGCATAATCATTTGCTTTCTTATGGCACTTGACCCGCGATGTTGTGGCTGCTGCTGCCTCCAGGGTCTTAGCCATGCAAAATGATATGCTGACGCCGTCCGTCATCATTGAATAACCGAACTTTTTCGATGTGGTCTCAGGGAACTCGAAATACTTGCGCCATTCAGCGTCTCGGTTAGGCTCAAACGCTTTCTGGCTACCCTTAAACAGACCACGACTACATAATGTGGCCCACAGTTGAGACGAGTCGTACCGTACGTGATGCGCCCCGAATTTTTTTATCGGGATGAGCGCAAAGTTTTTGATGTTGTTCTCCTCGTTGTAGCGCTGCAGCTTGTAAAAAAAAGCGCATGTACTGCCAATAGTCGTTGCTCTTTTTGATGTTCTTGAACTTTTGCCCATCCCAGTCCAAATGTGTTCGCATCTGGGAGAGCAAAGTTTCATCAGGCTGTTTGCAACTATTGTCCACAAACAGGTAGTCTAGCGTGTCGTATATGCTCGCTGGTGTTGATCCATCAACACGCCTAAGGAATCTACGGATTCTGCTGTACGCGTGCATCCATATGTTGTTGTGGAAGATAGTCTTGTACGTGTTCGCAGCATCGACAAACAAGTTTGACCTGTATGCGCTGTTGTACAGAGGTAGATCATTCCTCAACAGGCCATACTCGCTGTCCAACACGTACTTTTTGGGATGCTTCTGGCAGAGACAGTAGAAGAAGTTGAGGAAGTTTGGCGCCGCAAAATCATCCTGTTGCCATCTTTTCATCAAGCTGAAGTGGATATAGCGTGACGTTTCCACTATCAGCGATGAGATTTCTTTGACATCTTCTACTATCTTCACGTACAGATCATTGTTCTTACAACAATGACGGAATCCGGACTTTACGGTTACCGTCTCAGTAGGCGGTTGATCTTCTTTCTGCTTCCTCTTCGGCATTGAAGAGTGAGAAAGGCACTCAATCTACGACACTACTACTCCTGTTTATTATGAAAACGCTATAGAAAACAACTAACAAAAATGCTGCTATATGCACTGTAATGTATGTAAACGGTAGTGCAAGGGAAATGCAACGCTGTTGTTGCCACGTAGGAATGATCTTGTTCCTAAAACAAAATTTGAAAATAGCAAGAATAATTTAGTAAAATGGCACAATACTTTGACATGTGCAAGTATAAAATTTCTTACAAATATACGATATATATTTGACAGAAAATTTAACATGGAGTAACATACAAAAACAAATTTAAAGTTAATGCTCAAAAAACGAAAAAATGTTGAAAAGTATTGGTATTGTATCGATATCAAAATAACAAATTCTTGAATAAATAAAATTTTGATTATCTAAACAAAATCGCTCTATTGTTTTGACAATTTCTGTTCGCAGCAGCACTAATTTTATTTCGGGACTCACAGTACAATTCAATAAATCTAATCTAATCTAATAATGCAGAAGCTACATTCAAAAATTACACAATCATCCGAATCCCCTTGCTAGGCAATTGTTGCTGAACACGGGGCATCGTCGATTAAAAATTTTGTATTGATGTAATAACAAAATAGACATTAAGCACTCGCTGCTAACATTATAATTTAGGGTTTGGCATAATCTATCTTGACAGAATTAAATGCACAAAAGTAGTTTAAGCTACGCAATATGACGAGTTGGACAAGCGATACGAAAGTAAATTACCACAATTGATTGTATTTAATTAGAGTATAAAAAAGAAGGTGCTCGTATTTACTTATATTTCTTTAAACTTCAATTTAAATGTCAATGATGACGTTCGTACGTATTGATTTGACATTTAACATTTCATTTTGGGGACGAACTATTTTTGGTTTTTATTGAAATTGATTATTTTTCTACTTTGCTTTATTCGTTGGTACATCTTAGAAACAAAAAGCACTTTAAGAAGATTTATATAAATCCTCTGGGTTCATTTATATGTACATGTACATATATTGTATATATATTGGTGCAAATGTACTATATGTGTATTATTTTATTTTATTGAAATGCCGACAAAGCGATATTATTCACCTATTTACTGGTGACATTGTTTGAATCTAATGTGACAGATTAGTGTGACATGTGTATTGAAGTATGTTACGGTAATTGTGTATATGTATGTATATTTTTATATATATGTAAATCAAATGATATAAGATTAATAAAAAAATTAAAATTTTTTCATTAGTATAATCACATCGAAAGCTCTTTTAATTTTAAGTCTTAAAAATCTCCCAATTGTTTACAGTACTAACAATTTGTAAAGCCATCTTCATGTATGTATGCATTTTATATTTATTCATCCGGCTAAGTGCATTAATATCGAATGCATTCATTGTCGAAAAATTGTAAAAATATCAAGAAAAATTATTAACACTTTTCAAGATTCTTGCACAAATTTATACAATTTATGTCGAAATGAAATTTTGCAATTTTTTTCACAATAAAATATTGCCCTATTTGCATTTGCTCCAGGTAGTGATCAAATAATTAATCTAATCTCACCAAGCCATTCTAACTTCTTCATCATATAAAAGCATTATCGAATTGAAGGGACACTAATGAAATATTACATTCATCAATCCACATATCAGATTCAGGATATGCAAATTCAAAAATTAGACTTATGGCACTTTCAAAATAAAAGCACAATACAAATCAAAATTGCCTACCTTATTTGATGTTACTGGACGTAAGGCAACGTATGCTGAGCTGAATATGTATGTACGTGCTGCTTTTGTTGGGCAAGGTTTTATTTTTTCAACAAGATCCTGTTGAGAAAGATAAAATATACAATTATACGATATGTATTTTACAACAATTTGAATACAAAATAAAAATATATTAGAGCAACAAAAGTGAATGTTCAAAAAACATTCTGACATAGGAACACAATATGAACATTGAACATAAGTACAACTAAATTACTGACCTTGTTATTTGTTGTTGGACACGAAGCCGAATTTACTGCGTCAAAATATGTTGCAAATGTCGAGCTGCAACAATTAACAGACAACGTCAGTGGGCTGCGTCAAGCCTGATTTAACTCAGCATTGAGTGGAAGTAAGAATGTCTAAAAACAAAACAAACTGTATAGAAGCAGGTATACTAAAAGTTATATCAGTTAAATTACCTTTGTATTCGTGATGGCTGAAAATTAATGGACATCAAACATCAATACCACAATATTTGGTAATCAATTGTACTACAAAGAAAAATTTTACAAAATAGTATAATTAATAATAAATCATATGAACATATACTAAAGAGCACCAAAACTACACAAAATAACCTACCTTCTTATTTGTTGTTGGATGCGATGTCGAAATCTGCTGCAGTCAACGTCAATGGGCTGTGTCACTCAGCATTGAGACGAAGTTAGAATATCTAAAAACAAAACAAACTGTATAGAAGCAGATGTACTAAAAGTTATATCAGTTAAATTACCTTTGTATTCGCGATGGCTGATACTTAATTGTCGTACCTTAAAATGGTGTCAATAGTTGTAATCTATTTTACTATAAAGAAAAATTATAATTTTAAAATTTAATAGTATATTTAATAATTAATCATATGCACATATACTAAAGAGCACAAAAACTACACAAAATAACCTACCTTGTTAGTTGTTGATAGACACGAAGTAGAATTTGGGAGCAATTAGTATGTGCGTCAAAATCTGTCGATAAATCTGCAATAGCTCCTTACGTCAATGTGCTACGAAGAAAAAATTTTAAAAAAAAGTTAATATTAATAGTTATATTAATTGTTATTATATGAATAGTTATAATAAGATTAATAATATTATTGTATAAAAGTAAGAAATCATTTTGAAGAGAACGTTCAATAAAAATATCAATTTGATCGTCAATTTGGTCGTGCAACCTGTGCAACATGTACCTACATACATTAAAGAGCTGCACGAATGTATTTGTATTTGAATGTATCAAAACACGTAAATATTTTGTATAACAGCGTCTTGCCGCGTCATGTTGTACTATCTATTACAGTTCTTATTATTACATTTCATATGTAACATATTTGGAATATTCGCTTTACTTCTCTTCATTCTGTTAACAAATTGCAGCTCTCTAATGTACATACACATGTCTACGCTTCGTATGTCAGCCGAAGCTACACGCATGTGCGTTTGTGTGTGCATCGTTTCTGCATCTACCTACGTTCATATGATACAACAGTTATGAACATATGAGCCGTTATTTTTGCTTTTCTTTTTCTATATAGAATAAACGATTTTTCTTCAAATTGTCTTAATTCACTTTCACACGAATATAAAAAACAATATGATAACATTAATTCGATTGATCTATAAAGAAATCGCGTTCCATTGCATCTACAATTATAAATTTGTAAAAGGACATATGTATATAATTGATTGAAATTACCATTTATTCTATTTCTTCAATAGTGGACTTGTACCACTTTCAAAAATAACGACACATATGTGGAATATAATTTGGGAATGTAATATGGGTGCAATATCACTTTTCATAGCTTAATGATGAAATAGCCACGAACACAAACTTTAAAACACACTTGAATTTTTATGTTGAAATGTTTGAAATCCAATACAAAAAGAATCATTGTAATTGGATAAACTTCCTAGCAATTATGCTAGTACATATGTACATACATGCACAATACCGATATGTAGTACGCTTTTCATTTCAGCAAAATCACTTGCATTTAAATTAATTAATAATTACACAATTAACACTACACAAGCTTCTGGATGCCATTGTAAATTTGGTACATCAATCTAGGTAATAAATAAAACGAAAAACGCACAAAATTACTTACCTTGTTATATTTTCAGGAATTGCAAAATGATCAATTTATCAATTTCACTTTATCGTTTTTAATATTTGGTATTTCAATACCATTATATTTCACTCATCACATATAAATCAAAACAAATGTTTCACAATTAATATGAAATTACAATATGAAATAATTGCTAGTTCTTTACCGCACTCTTTTCACATGTAACTATAAATGACAAACGTATGATGGCAGAACTTTGAAATCAAGCGTCGTTTTTTTCTTTGTAGCAGCATAGTAGCCTTTGATTTTGATTTTTTTTTTATCTTCGTTCGGTGCTGCCACTAAGGATCATTTTTTTTCTATCAATTTGTTATCGTACAACTAGGATTAAATGGACATTAAATTAATACAATACCCCAAACACTATTAGTTGTTAATATGATATATATTTTTACATGTAATATTATTTAACTGACGATAAATGTACTTAATGAATATTTGGAAATTGCTATTTATTGAAACCAATGTTGTTTGGTGCTGTGGCATTAGTCATTTTTATAGTTTGATATCAAACATTAGTGTGAAGACGAGTTTTTATGAAAATGGAAAATATTCGAAATATCAGGATGTATCAATATCTATCACAATTACAAAAGTTGAGTATTATCTACCAGTTGTTTGAAAAGAGTTTACCCAAAGGTCGAACACTTCAATCTAATATACCCTTTGCATTATTTTAAAATTTCCCAACAATTTGGACCATTTGCCAAATACACCTATATGGCAACATTGTATTCTTTGTAATTTGTATATGCATATATTTTGCAACTTCATGTAGTGGACCTAAGGCATGATTAGATTATTTTGAAGCTAAAGCTTTAGGGCAATGTTACACTTTTATTGTTTTTAGGGTTGATTCTATTTGTTATTTATTAAGATAATAAAAGTTTAGTTTAATACAAAATATTATTGTACTTTGTAATTTTCATATAGAAAGTAAAGTGCATTATATGTATATATGTTTTCATTTCATTAAACTAATGGTTTTATATATTTGCAGTATTTGAATAACAAATTTGTAACGCTGTACTACAATTTACATGCATGAAACTAAATTTCAAATTTTGATATATTGTACGATTTTGTGGTTATATTGTTGCTGATCAGATGGGAAAAGTTTCTTTCATTTTGTATTTTGTGTATGTTCAAAATGTATAATTTAGTATCGAATATAACCTTAAGCATGCTTTCAAGTACAATAATACTTTGGAGTTGGGATCGAATTTCGGATCTGGGTAAATTAAACCACTACGGCATCGAAATCAACAAACTAAAATAGAAATATGTTTGATGGAGAAACAACTTATTTTTTCATGGGCCTGTATAATTAGAGAATTATTTTTTTTTTTTGACTAAAATAGTTCTCTCCTAGACTCCTCTCCTCTCCTAGACACTTATAGGCCATTGCGCACTGTACTAATGATGTGAATGTGTGATGCATATTAAATGTAAAGAAAATTGATTTCGAACGAAAGATATGTATATGTTTTTAATTTCTTTTGAATTGAATCTTCTTGTTGTTGAATTTATTAATGTTATTCTCCTGAGTGTGGTTAAATATTACAAGTCTCAGATTTTCATATATGGAACATATGATGTATTTATTAAGGATTATAAAGTGATATATTTATGTTTTTTCAATAAAGATTACTAGAATTCATGCTAATCAAATATAATCAAATTTCTTTCAATTATAATTTTAATACAATATTATTGTCAAATGTACATATTTCTAATAATGAACAGAATTGTATAAAACCAGTTGTTGAATATATTATTTTGTTGATTAAGAACCTATACTACATACTATAAGGTCTATTAAAAAGAAATCCATTATTTTTGCATTAAATTTAAGGTTTCATTTAGCATAATTACAATGATCCGATTTAGGTCATATATGCACCATTTTGTTCGATAACTTGTTGCCATTTTGAAGGTGATTTCATAATGCCACCCTCGTCTCTATTGGCAAAAAACTGGGACAATCGATTTTCACAAGCTTCTCTCGTGGCGAATTTTTCACCAGCAAAATCATTCGCCATAGACAGGAACAGGCAGTAATCACTTGGTGCCAGGTCCGGACTATAAGGTGGATGCATGAGAAGCTCCCAACCAAACTTCCGGAGCTTCTGGCGAGTCACTGTCGATGTGTGTGGTCTGGCGTTGTTCTGATGTAACACAATTCCTCTCCTATTGGCCAAAACTGGCAGCTTCTAGGCGATTGCTTCCTTCAGACGGTCCAATTGTTGACACTACAGGTCCGAATTAAGAGTTTAGCCGTATGGGAGCAGTTCATAGTAGATGATTCCCTGCCAATCCCACCGAACACATAGCAAAACCTTCCTGGCCGTCAATGCTGGCTTGGCCACCGTTTGCGCCTGCTCACCGCGATCCGACCACGATTCTTTTCGCTTCACGTTGTCGTAAGTGACCCACTTTTCATTACCCGTAACTATCCGCTTCAGAAATGGATCGATTTTGTTGCAATTCAGCAGCGATTCGCAGATGGAAATTCGGTCCATGAGGTTTTGTTTTGCGTTAACTCGTGTGGCACCCATATATCGATCTTCTTTTTGTATCCAGCCTTATTTAAATGCTTCCAAACGGTCTTTTCTACAGTGTAACAGTGCTTACATGACGGTCAGACTTGACGATTTCCATTATTTTATCGATATTTTATACAATTGGCCTTCCAGACTGTGGTGTACCTTTGACATTAAAATTACCGGAACGGAATCGACGAAACCAAAAATGCACATGATTGGCTGTTACAGTATCAGGACCATAAACACTATTCACATTTTCAGCCGTCTGTCTTGTTTTTTCGCCTTTATCGAAGAAAAACTGTACAATATGTCGTATTTTCTTTTTACTCAAACAATATTGAGTCAAGCAATCACAAAACTGCCTGAAAAGTTTATTCAGTACGAAATCCTATCTTTCTAACGCCATCTAGCGTAACACGATCGTACTTATACAACGCAAGATACAGATTACTAAAGCCATCTATTGGCAAAATAATGGATTTCTTTTTACTACGCCTCGTATTTCAACTGGCTCTGTGTCATTTTGTCAGCATTCGATGAGTCACATTTACATACGCATCGAATTAACTCGTTTTGAATTATTGTTGTGTTTTTTTTTTTTTTAATTGCTGCTTACAACGTTCACTACTTTATACTCGTATAGTAATTATTATTATATTGAATTTTTTTTTTAGGCTTGTTATGCCTTTTAGATAGTATATTTGATTTTATATTTTATTATTTTTCTATTATTTACAAGTATATGATTCTAAGTGGCAATAATAACTGCCTCATAGTTGTTTATCTATTGTTTGCTTATATAGTATACTATAATTCAATATGGCTGTGAGCGAGTGAATTTCAATGGAAAATACCGTATTTTATTTCATTCATACCAACACGTTATTGTGCATAAAGCATTAAATTAATTTGAATTTCTCCAGAACACGTAAAATCTACAACTGTCGATTGATCATACAAATGAAATTTGTATATCGAAAATAAATCGAAAATAATAGAAACAAAACAAAAGCAAGTTAATGAGAATTTAATAACATATTGATTGTTTTTATTCTATAAAAAAATTTAATTTCGATAAATATCATTAAAAATTAACACTTTTTTTTATAAAAATGATTATTATTTGCCACTGTTTGTTAAATCGATTTCAACAATTTCAACAATTAATTAAAAAATTCACATTAATTATTACATTGACCTATTCATTATTTCTATTGTTGTTTGTTATCATCATATTATATCATATAATAATTAAATAATCAGTATTACTTTGTTTATGTATATATTGTATATATGAAAATGACCAATAATACTACATACAACTACATATAAATTATACATACAATAATAAAGTAATATTATTTATTAACTAAAAGTGATAATAAATGACGACTACTACATACTCGAATATTCATTGCGAAATTTCTCCTTTTTTTATTGAAACAATCCTTTTTAATTGCTTCAAACTCACATTTAAGTTCATGTAATTACGAATTAAAATTGTCATGGGGAAAGTTTAAATTAAGCATGAATTATTTATGTGTGTAAATTTATTATGCAAAAGGGTTCATTATATTGTATTAGGAACATGTTCAAGTTTAATTGGAGTAAACAAAACACAAAACAAAAAAGTCAAATAGTAAAAAAAAAACGAAAATGAAAAATTTTAGTTAAAAATAAATATTTGTAAATTAGTTTACAAGAATTATATAAGTTTAATTTGATATTTATAGAAATAAAACTATTTAATTTAAATTGGGTCCATAGAATTTGTATGCAATTCTGGGATAATGTTGGTCAGTGATGTAAAGAAAAAATATATATATATTCAAGAGATTCAGAAGGCGAAAATTGATCGGCTAATATATGTGTTTTCTTTTTCAACATAGCCTGATTTTAGATCGATGCACTTCGTTCAACATTTCGTACAGAGTTTTATGCCATCGAAATAATACAATTTTCGAGTCTATCAATATAGCGCATATATCAAAAAACTGTCACCAACTGGTCAACTATGACCTTTTTGGCTGACAAGGTCACCTTGGCTTGCTTCGGCTTCGATTCATTACTAGAAGTTTACTGTCTGCACTGTTCTTTGATTTCTGGTGCGTTGTGATGAATCTATGTTTCGTCCACGGTTACGATCGATCAATATCACATTTTTAGATATTCGACTTCTTACGTTCTTTAGCTGAGCTTTAATATGAATGTATTGTACAAGAGGAAGTGAGAGGAAGAGAGAGAGAGATAGAGAGACAGAGAGGAGAGATTACTGCAACCGCAAAGGTCATGAAAATTTAATTTTCATTTTAACACACTCCTACATACATATATGGTATAACTTGTAAACTAATATATGAAGACTACAACGCACGTGTGAAAGCATGTGTGTGTGTGTGATTCATAAGCGTGCCTATGCCACTTTGTGCACCATCTGTTACTCTATGCATGCGTAAGTGTGCATACGTATGTATATGCAACTGTATCTGTATGATGGAATGTTTTTGATGAAAATCCACAAAATTGCTATTAACGAAAATCTAATCATAACCGGAAATTAATTTGACAGAAATCTCATTAAATTTACAACGAACCAAATGCAAATGTGGTCAATAAATGTGGTATATATGTATGGTATATAGTGTTGTTTTATCTAGTATGATGAGTACTTAGATGAATGTATATACATAAGCAACGAGCCAGTCACCCACCAGACACTAGCGACTGACAACTGTTGTCTATACGTTGGCTGCATTCAAATCGACTCATAAATAGCTACTATTGCTGTTGCTGTTGTTATCGTCTGTGCTATCTGTAGATCTGTCTGTTCGATTTATTGTCTCACTGTCATGTATGCGTATGTATATGTATGTTTATATGAATGTACGTTAACATTGTACCAATTGACTGCCACATGTACTCGTAGTATATAGCGTAGCGTTGCGTGCTTCTACAAATTTTCATCCATGCTACTGTACTCTTTAGCTATTGCTGCAGAGGATGAAACATTCGGACGATGCATTTAATGAATTCATATACATACATTTACTCACTCTCTCTCTTTCTCTCTCGCTCTCTCTCTCTCTAACGAACATCATCATTCCTCTTGATATGCACATGCTTCAGTGTTAATGTGTGAGCTGATGGTATTATTGCAAAAGTGAACATTTTGGATAAGGTCACACAAGTAGAGAGTGTTTGCTTAAAGTCATGACATGAGACTAATGTGTATGCTCACAACTCAAGAAAGTTATCATGCATAATGCTTTATGAAATGAAAAAAAAAATTATAATTATTTCGATTTTTTTATATACTTGTCAATTTAATCGAATGGTTTTGTACAATTGAAATAATGATTTTTCGATGTAATCACCTTTTTATTTTGTTAAATCAAATTTAAGAGCAAATTTTAAATTTAGTTTAATTGCCTAGGAATAAAATATTGAATATTGAATTGAATATTTGAATTTCCAAATGAAAACCTCAAAAAATCATAGGGAAAATTTTCTATAAAATCAACTCCTTTAAGGCTAAATTTTAATTTGAAGGAAATGAAATCATAATACAAAATTGTGTAAAATTAACTAGGGTAACCCTGTATTTTAAAAAACATGGAAGATCTACATCTTCTATACAAGAAAAAAAATATTTATTAAGATTTTAATATTCAAAGAAACCATTTTTCGATTCATTCACTCTGAAATATGCGTTTTAAATGCAATTTTGGCAAATAGAAGAAGATGCAAGATAATATTAAAACTTTTATTTGAAAAATAAAGAATTTAAATTAAATTAATTTGAAATCATACGCATAAAAATAGCATGACATGCAATTATTTCATGCAGTTCTGCCCATTGCACTACGGTACGATATAAAGGATATAATAGAATTAGTTAACAAGAGCATGCTAAATTAATTATATAAAATTTCTATAATTGGTATCTAACTTTTATATAAAATTGGTCATTTGGTTGGAAAATTCGAACTGAAAAAAAATATACAGTATATATAAGAATTATTAAAAACAATTCCATTAGATCTCATTAACAAGTTTTAACTGCAACAAATAATTACGAAAAATGTGTATCTATTATAATCAATTGTAGTGAAAATCACATCGCAAATTTTGTACTTGTATGCATATAGAATACATTCAATGATGCTACTGCATTCTCCCACTACATTAACACACCAAAAATCTGTCTCTTTCACCCACATCCCCTATCCTTGTCATTGTTGTATTTGTTGTTGGATATATTTGTTGTGAAAATTGTATAAAATTGATTTTGATTTTATTTTTGGTGGCATTGGATCGATGGTTGGGTTGGCTTGATGGTCCAATGGATTCGATGGTTGAATAGTCGAATGTTTCAATGGTTTGTGGTGGTATAATCATTCAGGCGTCATCACATATTTGAATATGAATTTTGAATTTTACAGTTCAATACAAACCGCAATGCAATAACTTTTGTAATTAATGGCGAGAAATCAGTATTATTGGATAGGAAAGTTATTCAATTTTTTTTTTAGTTTTTATTTTTGTCTAATAAGTTTTCGAAATTCCCTAAATCGCTTTCATAGGAATGAATGGATTTTTGAGTACGCGCACATGTAACTAAATATACACATATGTATGTATGTATATGGATATGAATATATAAACCAATAATAATAACCAATTTCAATTAGTAGACTTAAATATGAATTGCCTGCAAATATGAATAAACAAGTTATACACAATTTAAAGATAATATTTTTATTTCAATTTGAAATGAACATATATATCAATAATTTTATTTAATTAAAATTTTATTTAGACGAATCCCTTAGAAGTTCACACATACAAACGTTAATAATATACGACGAGTAATGTATGCAGAAAAAATGAACAAGTCAATAAGCTCAATTCAATTTTCTCAATTAAAGTTTTGTGAAACTAATTAATAACAGTTTTGCTAGCACTATCCTGTGCTCCTCTGTTTTCACTATCAATTTTGCTTTTACTTAGTCAATTTTTCTTTATATTGCTCTTGCTGATTATTTTTTTTATTATGAATACTTTCGCGTTTGTGCCCTTTGTTACAGGGCCGGATTTCAGAGTGTCAGCAATCTATTTGGATTTTTTTTTCACATTTCAGTTAATTCTGCAAGTTATGGTCGCATCATCTGTCAGATAGCATTTATTGAAAATTATTTATGAAAAATTAAGCAAAATTCTGCGCATTTATCTATGACCCAGCGTGTCATACTCTCATCCTAAAAAGCCGTGTGTTCATGCACTCCAATTTCTTAGTTCCCCCCTATCTGTGTACCCTGTGACCACCAGTTCATCCAGCCTTGTTTATGTAGTATACTTTTTCATTATACGATATATTCAATAGCCTCGATACATAATTGATATTTAGCTTCTTTTTTATTTTTATTTTATGCTTCACTCAATTGGCTTTGTAGATTATTTTTTTCTTCTCAAAATTAAATTAAGTTTTAATAGCCATTTCATTAATGTATATTCTCAACTTACTTCCTTCCAGTTACAATAATAGTTTTTTTATAGTTTATATTTCTTTTTTAATTCTATTTTGCATACGTTCACAATTTTCCTATTAATGAATGAACGTGGGGAAAACATGAATGTAACTATAGAGAAGAGTTCTTGTTTAAAATATAAATATGCGACCTTTGAGCATTTTTCCAGGGCTCCCGTGTCGATATATTGAAATTTGTGCAATGGAAGAGATGAGGAAATAAACTCAAAGAATCTGATGTCACAAGAAGTAAGACGTTCAGAATCTGTGAATTGTAGTAGGCCATTCCCTTCTGAGATATATTTTTCTATTTTGTGAACGATTTTTAAACAGAAAAATATAACGATACCTTCTCGAAAGGGGCTCAATAATGTGCTTAACAATTATTATTTTTTTTTTTAATATCATATGTTCTTTGTATCATTAACTCATTGAAATTTTGATTGTGTAGCCAGGATAGTGATGCTTAGGCATAATAATATTTGGTTCTTTAGCTTTTTTATCAATCAATTTAAGTCACACTAGAATAAATAGGCATATAAATTTGCTTGATATTCTTATTCGACTCTGGAAATTTATTTTGAAAATGTCTATTATCTAAGAAGTCATTGATCTGGACTCTAGAGTTATCATAATATTTATAAAATTGCATCTTTACCACAATCGATCTATCTATCATGCATTCATAAACGAGCTTAGTAACATACACATGCAAGTATTTACATACAAGTATGCGAAACAAATTTCCAATAAATCTTCATATCAATAGTATTTGCACTTATGTACACATACTGATGGATTGTTGCGACATTACCCATTATTCATCGAAACAAATATAAAAGAAATGAAATTCCATAGTTGATGGCCACCGAAAAAAAAAACATTGTAAATTGAAATTTGATACAACAACAAAAACAAAATATATATGATGCACCTGCATATGGATTCATTTATGAAAAAACTAAACAAATCAATGGCAATCAATTTAAAAGAAATAAAAATATTAAAAAAATGTAGCCATATGACAACGATATGGAATACGATTTATCAATGCTGTCGTAACCATATTTTCTCATATGTATGTGTGTATCTAAATAAAATATTGAAAATAAAATTTAGGTACATGAATACCGGCAAATATCTAGTTGAATCAATGGACCTCTTAATGGATTAGGAAAATTTACCATCGTTTTTTTTTTTGTTGCATTTTGATTTTGCAAAAAAAAAAAAAATAAAACCATGCAAAATTCTTTATACTTGCATCATGTGCAATGGCATGTTGCAGAAATTCAATAAAACTAACAATTTCACTGAGGGCACACGTAAAATTAATGTTTTTCTGTGTGTGCCCGTCTGACTGTCTGTTTGTCGATGTGTCTGTCTGGATCAATATTGCTCTGGTATAGTATAGCACCTCGATTCATCTGTTGTTGTTTTTGTTGTAACAAAAAATACATAAAAATAACAAATGATTTTCATTGAACACACACACACACACACACAGTGGTTGAATCTGATACAACTATCTAATAAAATTCAATGTTTCTGATTTTGATAAAATTTAGAATTGCTTATTAAGAAAGAAATGCTGAATTAAAATCTCAAGCGGCTTTTAGTATATAATCTATATTTTAATATTCATCAATGTGAAGTTTTCTTTTTTCCGAAAATGTTTAAAGTGGCTTAAAATTTGTAAAATAGTAGCTTTTCAAATGATGACGGAGAAAGTAAAACTGCAACTCCTTTGTACAATTTATCATATAAAACATGCTTACCCATATTTAGCGGAATACTCATTTTAAGATGTCCTTTGCCAACATTTTCTGGCATTCAGTTATTTACATTTTTGCAATTTTCAATCTCTCTATGTGAATCACTGTGCAATATTCCCAAAATGTAAAGTATATTTTCGGCATTGAGCATCATCAGAAATATATTTTATACCTACATACATACGTATGTATGCATGTATATATGATGATGATGGAAAACATTTCTAAATTAGCTTGATTTGGTTTAGTTCAGGCCTCAAGATTTGTATTAATACATATAAAGTAACAATCATTGAAAGTGAATGACTTTGTCTGTACATTTTTGCTTGCTCTTCGGTTCACTGTCTACAACTCGTTCGCCATCAAACTATATCAAGAAGTATACTATTAAATATACTATATATATGTCTGTCATTGTTGGTCGAACTCACTGTCTTTTCAGCAATACTTATCAGACCTACCTGTCTGCCTGGTAAATGTCAACTTGACTAAATGTGTCTATCTGAATTTTTACTGTCGGTTTCCCATACTATCTGCTGTCTGATTGTCTGAAGCTAGTGTATCCGTCAAGGCTTAATGTAATTGTAGATATTACATTCATTCATTCATTTTACCATAGCCGTTTGTATCAAATTGTGCAATTTAACTCCTAGTAGTCATTGTCTAACTCAACCTATATATATGTATATGATCTTGTACAGCATTTGGAGTCAACACTGATTTCAGCATTCATATTGACATATACATATAGCAAAAGCATACCATCACTGCCGGTCACTGCATCATCACCTTAAATGCATTTCACTGTTAGTCTGTTGCTTTAAATTGAACGGCTTACATATGAGCCTATCTGCTGTTGCATTCTATTCAAACTTTTTATATTTTTACTCACTCGCTGACTAACTATTACTAATCGAGCTGCAATTTTTAATAGAAAATGGCTTGCCCTTAACTTTGCAGGCTGGGAGCATAACAAAGAAAAAAAGCAGAAAAAAAAATATCTTACATTCACACAGTAAAAGCTAAAACTGGCTAACTACCCGCTTGATTGACATTTGCAAGTGTTGGATCGTTATTATTGTACCATTTTAAATACGTACGTTAGAGTGAAGAGGTTGTTGACTAAAACAAAATTGGTTTCAACATCATTTACAGATGCACATACACACACACACACACATTTGCATGGTCAGTGTCACGTATGGGCAGTGCCTAGGGAGTGTCAATTTGAAATTGTGAATAAAAACTAAAACTAAAAATGTCCGAAATTTTGTATATATTTTGGAATATTAAAAATTAAATACATTAATATTAATTTGTAATTTTATGGTTTGGTCGAATCATATTTTTGAAAAAAAAGGTATAAATAAATAAATAAAAACATATAATATATTCCAGTTACATAAAAGATATTACCTTCAAGCATTCAACTGGTCTGATATCGGCAATATTAGCTTCACACTTAAGCACTATCATGGTCATGAGTTGATACATGGTGAGGTGCAGGACGCATGTCCCTCATATGGAGTATATTTTATATTTTCATCTGTGAATTTTTTTTTTTTTTTGTTCAAATTTCAGAAATTATGTAGAGAAGCAATACAATTGTAATAGAAAAATTTGTCACGTCCATACTGACAAACCCACTATTGTACTTTATTTTCTGCAAAATAAAATAAAGAGGCTTATAAGAAATTTATAAGGTGATTACATTATGTAATTAAATCATTTTAGCTAAATTGGTCTATTTTAGAATGACAAAATTTTCGTAGAAATTTAGCAGATTTTTTTTGTTGTCTCATCCGTGCACTCTACGTGCAAGAGCTTTAATTCATTCAGTAATACAAATTTTGAAAATATGATTTGTTGAGGTTCTGCGTAAGAGAATATTGTAAACATGATTCTAAGGTGTTTCTCTACATGTTGCAAGAATTTTTGGTTTTTCTCACAGAAAGTTATGAATAAATAAAATCAAATTTTAAACAGGAATTTTGTTTAAATCTCACTTCATAGAGGTGGGCAAAACTTTTTTGATAAATTCTTTGGATAAATATTTTAAGGATATTTTGAAAAATTTAATTTTCTAAAGAAAATAAAGAAGATAAAAAATTAAATGCATAACCTTTTGTTTTTTTTTTTAATATATTCTTTTTCTTTCGGATCAATTTTTAGGGAATAAAAAATACAATTTCAAAAAATATCTATATATTTTGTACACATCTACTACATAGGCATATTTTTTGAAGACTATGGAACCTAACATTTGAAAAAGCATAAACTATGTACATACGATTACTACATATGCATATGTACATGCATACATTATATGCATACGCACATTTGCCAGTAAGCTATTCATACCATTACTTAGTTGTCTGTTGTCTCCATTCATCGTCAACGTGTATTCAATTGTAATTACAAATGTCAACAATGATTTTCAGACAAATGGTGAACTGACAGCTGGATCCATACAAATTGTATCACTACATATTTTCAATATGTAAAAGTGTATCCGTGTGCGTGTCCGTGTGTATTCTTGAATTCGTATGTTACTAGTGTCAGTTTTGCTTAATTTCATTTTGTCTATCCATCTGCCCATATATACGCCTATCAGTCCCATTGTCTATCACTATGTCTAGAGCTATGGCATATATATGTACTACTCATGCAAGTGTAGAAAGTTCTGTTTTCTATACTTACTACATACAAAACTATTGCTGCTGCTACTACTACATAGTGAATATTTCCAATTGAAAATGTATATTGTTTTTGTAGTGATAGTGCTTACAGTTGTTGTTGTTGTTGTTGTTGTTGTTGTTGTGGCATTTTAAATGCCCACATATTCTGCTTATTATTGCAACTAATTGGCTGAATTGATTGATATGGATGCACTGCTTCTTTCAATACACACACACACACACACACATGCAAACACATATTCGCACATTCCAACACATTACCTATACATGTATTCGTACATATATTCGTATAATTGTGGAGTATGTCTGAGAGTGTACATTTGTCTATCTGTTTTCCGGTTTGATAGTTCACAATTCATTACAACATGTATCAGCAACATGTATATATACATATATACATATATGTCTATAATAAGTACACATATATGCATTTCAATCAATATGAATAAGAATAATTTGTACACAGTAGTATGAACGTGTTTATGCAAATGTAATTTTAGCGAATTTTAGATTTATTTAAAATTACAAATTGGTTATCCACAAATCTATATAATTGTGTGAGAATTGATTAGCTTTCATTAAATTTTTTGTTACTCGGTATTTCGGTTTTTAATTGAACAAATCGAATTAAGATAGATAAAATGAAATTTAAATGGTATTTAGTGTATCAGTGCGATTTTTTCGCCACACAAATTCGTATACAAGTTATTTTTGTCTTTATAAGATTAGTCTTAGAAAAGAGCTCAGAAAATGTATAATATTATATTACCTGGAGTCGGACGGTCGTTGCTTAATAAGAACAAGAATAAAGCCATTTATTAACAGTAATAATGACAGACATTTGTCAAGTCCATCTTGTAGCATTTAGGTGTCATAGCGTATTATACAAATTAATTGTCACATGATAAACAAAAAAATAAAAATAAATATGTGGCACTTAAAGCCCCAAAGGGCTCATTGGCCGAGCTTCTCTTCCATTACTGTTGTGCGTCTTAAATTTGGACAGTATTACAAGGGACCTACTTATTTTAGCCGGTTCCGAACGGCAGAACACTTGTAACATCACTTTTTCTGAGCTTTGTCACAGAGTTCTTTAAGAAGCTTTTTCATGGCAAGTTGTTACTGTCGGATGAATTGCCAATTGCTTGCCGACAGGTGGGTACCATTCGAAAGAAAAATCTTATCGATATTAAATTTGTTATGCACCAGCCGGGGATTGAACCACGACCTACAGAACAGAAGGCGAACACACTAACCACTGAGCTATGCCACATGATCAGGCAAAATATTCGATAAAAGCCCATAGAGATCTCGTTCGTCTTTCTTCGACAATTTGTCGAAGAAAGTGGTTGCTTGATTTGACATTGATTTTTTTAATTTCCAAAAAATGTCCAATATTCAAAATAAATTTTTGTCTTACCTTAATCAGCAATTTATGTGTAACAAATTAAACACTGAATGTATAGCAATTTCAAATGTAAATAAATATTAGTTAAAAAAAATCAAAAGTAAATAGATTCATTGAACACGAATTACAGTAACCACTTTTTATTTGAATTATTTTGAATATTACAATTGAACAAATAATAACAAACTCATGCATAGATATTTATATATAAATAATGAGAATAACAACGAATCAAAGATAATAATACACGATTGTATTGTATGTATAAAAAAAAAAATAATCAACAATACGAAAAAAAAAAGAAAAATAATAAAAACGCGATCTGATACTTGTAATCAAGAAACAATTGTTTGGAAAATTGGAATTTCTCCATACATAAATTTACACATACATATCTATACAGACATATCTAATGTACGCGCATACAAAAGAACTTGATTATAAAATTTAATAAAAAAAAAAAATAAAACAAAACAAAACAAAACAAACCCAAAATATAGGGACAAAATCCCAAAACAAAACCCCAAAAAACCAAATGTGAAAAGAAGAATAGATATCAAATCAAAAGCAGTGATTTTTACTATTGCGACAAATTGCAGTAAAGAATTTTTAAAATTTTTGCACGTTTTCGTAAAAAGTAACCAACAAAAAATAAAAAATAAAAATACAACAGTCAACAAATCGAAGAGAAGAAAGCAACAAAAACAAATAAACGTTAAAATAATGGATTGGATTTTTGTTGTTGTTGTTTTTCTTCTGTTTTTAAACCAATATATATATATACGAAGTATTGTACAGAAGCGTCGTCAAGTCAAGTAAACAATTTTTGAAGAAATGGGGGGAAAAACCAAAACAATTGTTGTTTGTTGAACTCTCATAAAAAAAAGCTGTCATATACATATTATACGCAGTTGCTTCCATGTACATATCGTATGTTACATAGCATACATACCATCTCACAGATACGTAGCTGTTCAGATATAAAATGTGAAATTTATAACTCAAAAATTCAATGCAAATCCAAATCAAATTCTCTTTTTTGCACAAAACTCAATTTAACACGACAAACATTATTGTTCAATGTTTCAGAACTTTCATCGTACGTGATATGAGTGTGACAATTGTACATTGTAAAAAATTATGAGGTTGAAGTACACAAGTTCGTATTAGAAACTCTTATCTAGTTTATTTGTTTAAATGTTCAAATGATGAGAAGAACAATGGAATTTATATAGCAAGTTTTGTGTTTTTGCTCTAAAATTTTTGCTTAGATAAATAAACAACTCCATGGATTACATTTAAAGTTCTGAATGACGGCGAAGAGCATTCTATGTTAATACTGGTCACTGCCACTAAAAAATCATTAAAATTCGATCCTAAACTATCCGCTAATATCTTTTGAAAATACGTAGTATGGATTCGTTCTTCAGAACTTGATCCTTTCTCACGAGTTTTGGTATTCCGATATGGCCGAACCAATACAACCGGTAAGGTAATATCGTGAAGTATGTTAAATATTTTTTTCAAGTGTATTGCACGTGGTCTATAGGCAAATGTTCTCACTCAGAAGACTACCATATTTTATATTTATTATACGTGCCAATTGTCACAGCAATATGGTGGCAATATAAAGTCAACCTATTATTAAGCCTATGCATATGTATGTATGTACTCACGTAGATGTGGATGGATTTTGTGAAAGTAAACATTGAAATTATTAGGTATTTTTTATTATAGTTCTAATTTGATTAACTTTTTCTTTTTTTATATTATAAATTTTCATTAACATTTACCATCTTATTCTTGTTTTTCTTTGATTTGATTTTTTATTTCACTCTCTTGGATTGGCTTTATTTTAAATAATTTCGTATTTATTTACATTGACCCACCAACCTTAAACGTAAGTGAATTCATTTCATCGAGGAAGTTGTCATTGTTAATATTTTTCTCTTTGTCTTTTGCCCTTTTTTATGATTATAATATTTTAAATAATGCAAACTCACGTAATTTATAAAAAAAAAAAAAAAGTATATCATTTTTACTGCTTTTTCTTCATTATTACCTCTATGGATTTGATTGTGATTCGTGGCAGTGTTGAATGAATATTTAAATACTCGCATACTTTGACTTTCATTGTGGTTTGTTTATTTATAATCATGCATTTCAAAATTCAAATTTTATATTAAAATTAGGCATTTGTTAGGCCAATCGCATGAAAATAATATAAATTCCAAATGCGTAGTAACTTATAGTACTGGTATATACTACGTGAGTATGTATGTGTTAGTTGTACCATCAAACATTTACCGGATGTATGCAAGAATTGAATGAGTACAATGACTCATGATTGTATATTTTTATACCCTGCATAATGCAATATGCATGGTATATTCATTTCGGTCAGATGTTTGTGTCCACTTGAAGGAATCTCCGGAGATATAGTCATGGATATATATTCGTGATCAGCGTCGATTAAATTTTCGATTTAACGATGTCCGTCCGTCCGTCCGTCCGTCACCTGGCTGGTTCGCACGATAACTTGAGTAAATATTGAGCTATTTCGATGAAATTTGGCATAAGTAATCTATGATCTAAGGGTACGGAGGGGATTGATATTGGGCATGATCGGTCAATAACCACGCCCACACCAAGCATTCAAAGCGACTAACCTCGAAATTTTCAAAATCTTTAACTTGCTATAACTCACACAATATACCACTTGGGACAACAATATTTTGCACATAGAGTTATATTATACTACTATATAACCTCACCAAAAGTCGATGAGCCACGCCTACTTTCTAGCGTAGCTCCCATACAAAGTGTCTGTACTTCTTTTAAATTGAAACTGCTGTAACTTCTACAATCTTCTGTCTAGAATAACCATAATCGACACTTAGATTAACACGGTAGTCGGAAATAATATGGCAGAAAATCAGTGTGCCACGCCCACTCCTTCATGGGTCTCCCATACAAAGTCGAGTGAATTAAACTAAAATTTTAAGCTCCATAGCTTACAAACCATTTAGCCTAGGACAACGAGACTTAGGGTATGGATTAGTATTGTACGAGCAACTAGGCTCACAGAAAATGGGCGCACCACGCCCAGTGTTTATCGTAGCCCCCATACAAATTTTAAATTGAAACAGCTGTAACTTAGGCAATCTTATGTCTACAATAACCATAATTGACACTTAAATTAATATCGTAGTCGGAAATAATCTGGCGAAAAATCAGCGTACCACGCCCACTTCTTATTGGGGCTCCCATACAAAGTTGAGGAAATTAAACAAAAATGTTAACCACCATAACTTAGAAACTATTCAACGTAGGACACCAAATTTAAGGTGTGGATTAACATTGAAAAATTAATTGGATTTACTAGTAAGTGGTAATCCACGCCCACTTTTTATATAGCTCCCATACTAAGCCTCGGAATTATCTTAAAATCCTTTTACTTCGTCAAAGTCAACCATATTTCGGGTGTAAATTAGTAGAATATGCAAAAATTGTTTCTCGAATAGTGGAAATAAAAGAAAAGTTGGATATTCGAGTAAACTTTTTATATATAAATCTACATATGCAGGGTATAGTTTGGTCGGCCCCAGCCGACTGTAAGGAGATTTTTATGTATTCAATTAAGAGACAGAAACCCTTATGTATTTTGTGTACCTACTGACTGACGTGTAAATAATAATGTATTCAGTGAATATGATTAATTTGATTACCGGTACGCGGCGACAAATATTAACCTTTGAATGATATTAATCGAAAATTCTTAAAAATACAATTTTTTTTTGTGCGGCGATTAACACAGTGCATTTTTATCATCTTATATCATGGCAATTGGTTTTTCTGCTTGGCGACAAGAATTCGGATGCGTCATGAACTGATGATTTTTAAAAATCTCTATTAAAAAGCGCTTCTGCCTCTAACATTGCAAAATTATATTCCAGTAGAATTATATGCCTCAAAAACAAATCCCATACCAATCTTTCATGCTTCACATTCCAATATACTTTGTCAAATGCGGATTATCAAATTAAATACAATTCTTAAGTAATCGTAATCATATTTAATTCCATTATTTTTGAAATACATAACATAAAACATGGCAATTATATAATTTGATGCCCATATGCCAAATGTCAACAAAGAGAAATCATTAAATATTTTTACATTTTACTAATAACAATATATACCTTAAGGGGGAAAATTCAGACGAATTTCTGCGAATTAATATTAAAGCTAAATCAAAGTTGACATGATGATGATGACAAGTTATGTCGATTTTATTTTTACTAAATACAAAGTAACCATTATACTGTGTAACAAATTTTGGACCATAATTATGTAATGGACAATGAGTAATTATTGTGCTGACGAGGCAAGTTGAAGAAATGTTCGTCTGGCACTTTGGACACTGGAATGAAACCGTTAATATTGACTCTAGCGTCCAGAATGTCCACTTTGAAAGAATTATTAAAAGAAAGTCTGACAGAAAGCATTGAAATCAGACTGGAAGATTTTCAACATTTCCCCCGGCGGCTTAAATATGAAAGACGCAGTTAAGGTGGGAGTATATGTTAATGAATTCAATATTAGGCAACCGTTGAATTTGACTGAGCAATATAGCATATTTCAGGCACATGTAATTGCTATAAGAATACATGATAAACTCAGAGGTCGATGTACAGGGTTAGGCAATTGAAGTTGCCAACTACATGAAATTCATATCAATAACATCTGTTTATATTGTTTACAAACTATCACAAGCATTTGCGTCTAAGTTTTATAGAACAAATGTTCTTTAAAATGGAATTCAAACGTAATAGTGTGATTGCGTTTTATATGGCTGAAAAATCACAATCAGCTATTGTTCGTGAGCTCAAACACTTCAAAGTGAACAAAATGTTTGTGTATCGTACCATAACTCGTTACAATGGTAGATGCAGCATTGCCAAACGCTATGGTGGTGGACAAAAAAAAACATCAACGAAATCCACGTCGTAGTGGTAATCAAATGACCAAAGAATTGTAAATATTCCAGAGAAGCATCCGACGCATATTCCGAAATGAGCTCAAGGTAAAGCCTTACAAGTTCCAAAAGGCACATGATCTTACACCAAAGCATCAAAAAGTTCAACTCGAAAGAGCAAAGGAGTTGTTACGCTTGCACGAACGTGGCGAATATCAAAACATTGTATCCCCTGATGAGAAATATTTCCTTATTGAGCAGTCCATAAATTCTCAAAATGATCGTGTTTACTTAACTGATCGCACTTCCGAAAATTCGAGATTAAGAATGGCCACCTAAAGTAATTATCCATCTCAAGTAATGGCATGAGCAGCTGTGACCGCCGATGGACGCTCTCCAATCGTTTTCATCGAACCTGGTGCCAAAGTCAATGCGACTTATTATCGGCAAAATATTTTGGAAGTTTCTTTAGGATCGTGGGCACGCAAACATTTCGGTCGTAGACCATTGTCGTTCCAATAACACTCGCGCACCGTCTCATAGAGCTCGTGTAAACCAAGAATGGTTAAAAAATCATGTTTCACACTTCATTTCTTCCACACAATGGCTTTCAAATTCGCCATATCCACATGCGATGGACTATTCGATCTGGGCCATTTTGGATAACATGGTGAGGACTACAAAATATGCCAGTATGGATACGCTGAAGAAAACCATTGTTCGTGAATAGTCCAAAATACCGGAAGATCGCATTCGTGAAGCATGCAACTCATTTTTTCACCGTTTGAAGGCCATAGTCAAGGCAAAAGGTGGCCACATCGAGCTAGAGTGAGTGGATTTTGAAATCTTGATTATAACCTCAATTTTTGTAATTTGAATCAATGAAAAATAATTTCATACAAAGAAGATATGGTCGCTTGAATAGGTAACACTTCAATCACCAAACCCTGTATATGCAAATTATAATTAAAAATTTTGATGTCCTATTTACATTTACTGCAGAAAATATTTGTAGTATTTTATGACCATTAAACGCCAGTGAAAATTTCGTGACCCAATCAAATCATTCTTTATTGTTATATTATCCAGTGTTGGCTTGTGTTTTTACTACTTCAAATAGCTAATAAAGTTACCATGGTTAATATGAGGTTTGATTTAAAGAAAAGCAAAGAGAAAAAAGAAAAAAAAAAATGACACAATAAAATATAATCATTCTAAGGAAATCAGCTTTTGCAGTAGTTATAAGCTCATCAAAATTGATTCATATGGTACATACAAATACACAAACGTATAACATTATAACTTTTTTGTTCTTTTGTAAAAAATTTCACAAATGATCAAAGTATTTATGTCAGTAAAAGAATAAAAGAAACAAATGAAAGATCACAATTTCAATCAACATGTACGTATGCATGTAATAAGAGTACAACAGAGTAAATAAGTACGTGAATGTTACTCCTCAGGCAGAATTACAGAATTGTATGTACATATTAATGTATGTCAGTCAGCTCTATAGTATTTATAAGCCGATTTCAGGTATATAAAAAGACAAAAAAAAAATTATAAAAAATAAAAAATAACCAAATGTGTAATTTCTTCGTCTTTCATCATTGTGTGCGTGAGTTTGTGTGTGTGTGTGTGTGTGTGTGCGTTTGTTTGTAAAGTTAAATGCACACATACATATAGAAATAAAAAAAAATAAAAAAATAAATATGTGGCACTTAAAGCCCCAAAGGACTCATTGGCCGAGCTTCTCTTCCATTACTGTTGTGCGTCTTAAATTTGGACAGTATTAGAAGGGACCTACTTATTTTAGCCGGTTCCGAACGGCAGAACACTTGTGACATCACTTTTTCTGAGCTTTGTCACAGAGTTCTTTAAGAAGCTTTTTCATGGCAAGTTGTTACTGTCGGAAGAATTGCCAATTGCTTGCCGACAGATGGGTACCATTCGAAAGAAAAATCTTTTCGATATTAAATTTGTTATGCATCAGCCGGGGATTGAACCCACGACCTACAGATCAGAAGGCGAACACACTAACCACTGAGCTACGGCACCCACACTACATATAGAAATACTCATATTTATTTCAGTGTTATTTCACATACAACATATTCATATAAAAAAGTAGAGCATTTGCAGTATGCAACAAAAAAAAATGAGTATGAAATGCAAGAAATCGAAAAAGAACAAGAATATCACATATGAATGTCATTTACAAGTGCAAATATTTACAAAAAGTGGCACAAATATATGTTTGACAATTTTTCATGGTTTTAAGTTTTTCATTTGTTTTGTTGTTTTTGATATTTTTTTTCCATCCCATTACTGTGTTTTTTGTTTTTTTTATTATTATTGTTTGTTATTTGTTTTGCGTAGTATGACACACTGACATTCTGATGGTGGCAAAAACAAATGGTGTGGAAGTTATTACGTTTATACTTTCATATATATATGTATATATCGTATGCATGCATTCCTCTTATTGATGAAAAGCGCAATGAATGGGGCGAAAAAAAAAATCAGAAAAAATACCAGCAAGAATTTTATTTATTTATATTTTTTTTAATGCTCTTTGAGAACAAAAATCAGAGTATTAAAAAAAAAAAAAAAGAAATGTGCAAAATATTTTTGAGCTTAAATAAATGTGCGCTGCTGCGCTTCATTTCTCTTTGTCGTCGTTGGATTGGTTCGATTTTTAAGCCCTTTTTAAAGTGTTGCGTGTATTTATGTTTTATTTAATATACGCATGTATGCACGTATTAAGTTTGTAAGTTACGAATAATATGTGTTTGAGGCTTACATTGGTCGTACTTGCATTTTTTACATATAGATGATATATTTTGATCTCAATTCCACTACAAGAAGAATGTGATCCTTTTTGAAACAATCAGAAATGAGAACTAAGAGTTAATTTTAGTGAATGTAGTAATCTGATGTTCACAAAAATTCGTAATTCTGAATCTGTAGATTTTGATTCTGTTCTCGATTGCAGAATTGAATTTTTCTCTCATAAATCGACTATCACCAATTATAGTTTGTTTTGTTTCATTGCTTCACCATTCTGTATATAACATATTTATATTTTTGCACGCAAAGTGGCATTCATCAGCTGTTGTATACATGAAATTGATGACTATTAGCCATATACAATATATGTATTTTTTCTTTCACCTTTTTATTACTTTCACCATTCTCAACATATTCAAGTACCAATTGCTGTCGCAGCAATATATTTTACATTTGAATACAAAAAATAATATAATATATGGTACAAATGCACATATATTGAATTAATAAATATTGGTAAAAATATATTTTAACATAGGTCCGCATTGAGGTTATTTCAGTGCCTTATTCGAGTGTTTATAGCTGTTTCATATTTTATCAGTCATTGTTTATCTACGCCATGAAATGTGTTATGAAATTATCGCCCGAAACGCTCAGCTTACGATCATCCCAATGTCGATTTTTAGTGCGCCCTCATTGCATGTCACCCTATCCACTGTGAACAGTTCGAATACCCCTTAACTCAGTCCTCTATATCGCCGCAAAATATGTACCAATATTATTTACATTAAAAATTAAATGGAAAAATAAAAATTTAACTGAAATATTGCACATACAAAAATGTAAAATTCACCATATAAATCCCTTATGCTATTTTTGTGTGTGTCTGTGCAACATTAAAATTAACCATATATTTTTAACATGGTTTTAACTTCATTTATCATCTACCATACATAATACGAATAAAGTACAACGACTACTTTCGCCCATATTGCAGATGATTGCTTGCTTGAAATTGCAATAAATTATATGAAATAATCTTAATTAACTTGCATACTTTCCATCCGTTTTGGATACAGCCTGGCAGGTTTGCCTTTGGCATTTTTGCACAATTGACTTGTAAAAGGTTAAAATGGCATTTTTGACATTTTCTGCGCTATTGTGCTACACAATACAATACATACATATATAGTATGTGGTTATAACATATACGAACTCAGCGTTTCGGTAATGCTAATGATCGTTGGCATTGTCTGCCTATTACCTACTTAGTTAGTCAGTTGTATTGAACCTCATACAATTTAGTTGTTGCTGTGTAACACCTTGTCTTCTTTGGAATGTTAATAGTGTATGTGTGAGTGTGTAATTGTTATCATAATTAAATATAGGGAAGTTTGGCAACTTTTCGACACTGGCTGGTTTGGCTTTTTTGGTTGAGGTAGTTGAATGATTTTGGTCCAGCAGCCTATATGTAGGTATATATGAATGAACGTATATTAGAATTGTTGAAAAAATATGGGATTCTTAGTTTATTTTATGTTAAATCATTGCAACAAAAAGTCGAATATGTAAATTGATGAAATTGTGAGAAAATTGAAGTAATTTGTTTTATTAAAAATAAAAATAAAAATAATATTGTTAAAATCTTTCCAAGGCTTAGACTAAGTGAATTGCGGAGCATATTAGGAATAGATTTGATCAATTTTGCTCCTTTGCAAATAGCTTTCAGAATAATTTGAAGCTCTTAGAAAAACTCATATCCTGAATATTTGAGCAGATCCAATGTATATTCTGTAGATTTTCATATCTTGTATACATATGAGTACATACATTTTTACCCTCGAGACGTGGAGCACTTGAATCACAAATGCAAGTGTGGTGGGCACTTATTGTCTGGTATTAATTGCCATTTGAGTCAATTAATTTAATGAATTTCACGTTTGTCATACAAGGCATATTTCCTAGTGGTTTTTGGGGAATTCGTACAGAGTAAAGTACACTGAAAAAAAAACAAAATTCGCATATGACTACAGAAAAATAAAAATATAAAAATTATTCTTATGAAAAAATCTTTATAAATTTTCTCAATAATATGATAAAAATTAAAAATGAATATATAGTATTTTAATTTCAAGTCATATTTTATTTTTTTTTTTTTGCTATTTATTTGGGTCAGCAGTATTTCTTAAGCAATGTAATACATATTAAATATAAATAGCAAATAAAGAGTCAAATAAACTTTTTACGAATGAAAAAGTAATAATAAAATATAATATTTCGTGGAAATTACCATTGCCAAAACTATGTAGGCAACAGAATAATCGTTTATAATCAAAACGTGCGTAATAATTATGTGCCTATACAATAAATTAATTTTATATAAATATAATGTGTGTGTGTGTGTGTGCTTCTGCGAGTACAAGGTAAATTAGCAACAGGCGCCATAAGAGTTGCAGAGTAAGTGTGTGTGTATGTGTGTCTTTTTGTGTGCGTGTGAATATGATGAATATTCGAAATAATTTTAAGTGTACATAACATACTTGCTGATATGGTTGGAAATGGTGGCATGCAAGAGTATTAAGGACGATACTTATGATGTGCGCTGTGTGCGACGTTGCTGTGGTTTAGTTGTGAATGTGCTGAAGTGGCATGTAAACTATTCTATTTACTATTTATATATAGCTATAAATACATACTTGCAACAGCAAGTTGCCACGCATTCGCCTACATATCGTATAAACGAGCTATTCATAATTATGTGAAATTCTTTGTTAAATATTTTCTTAACCGCTAAAGTTGGTCTCACATACATACACACAATCAACTCGTTTACATTGCGTTGAACGCATATTAAAATTGTGACATTTACGCTGCTAATAATAATAATAATAATAGTAATAATATTCATCATCATCATCATCATCATCATGGTAATAAGCATTATGAAAATAATGATGCGGAAATAGCAATTTTCTTGGAAAATTTCTTGACGTTGTTGTGATGGCGGTTTTCTGTATTGATCTCATATAGCACACAGTGTCATATTCTCGTTTAAATTGCGGTCAAAATAATTAAATATACTCGCTACAAAAAAAAAAAAAAAAACATTTGTAAATTTAATGAACATGCAGACAGAGAGGCGTAAACACATTTTGAAAATATCATGAGAAAAATTGTACACCCAGATCTATTGCGCACCCCTTTGTACTTAGATATTTAGTATATTTAATATATCGAGGAATCGAATCAGCTTCTTCCGGGGTAGAAATTGAAGATTTACATCTTCTAGTAAGTATGAACCTAGGATTTTATGCCTACTTTTGCCTAGTGCATACCAAGTTGTGATTGAGTATTCCATGGACTCTTCCTCATCACAGGAGAATCTGCAAGTACTTGTGTTTATTGCATGCGGAGTGGCCTGTTAGTGCTCCGGAGAGTAATCTAAGACTCTTTCTATTTAAGGTTAGAGCGGTGTTTGCTTTTTTGGCATCAAAGCTCAGGCATTTTTTAGAGCGGTTGAGACCGCCATTGTCATTATAAGATTCTATGATTTTATGTTGGATCCATTTCTTGGTATCCTGTTTTATGTCCTTTTTATTGAAGCCAAAGAATGGGGTTGGACTGATAAATGACCCTTCAGCCCCTTTTTTGGCATAAAGGTCCGCTTTTTCATTACCTTCGTGTCCTTCATACTCTGGCACCCAGATCAGAGAGACCTGATTATGTGTGGCCAGTTTGTTGAACGAATCGTTGCACTCTGTGAGGACTTTTGATGTAAATGTGTAGCTTCTATGAGCTTTGAGGACTCATTGACTGTCTGAGAGTATTTTAATTTTGTCTCTTTGGAGTCCATTATAGCATAGAGCTCCGCATGGAAAATTGTGGTATCTGCACTTAGTGTTATTGATTTGTGTGTTCTTGGTTCCACTATTCCTGCTCCTACACCTTGAAATGTTTTAGATCCATCCATATGTACCATTTTTGCGAATCATCGTGTGTTCCACTCTTCACTTGATGGGAAAATAACAATGTATCTCTTGGTAAAATTGAGTCTGTGGTCTGTGTGGTCACTTGTCTGTGTCATATGTGTAACATTTTCGATCTTGTTTAAGATCTCTAGGTGTCCAGTCAGATTACCTGGTTTAAATTTTTCTTTCATATTGGCAGTTTATAGGAATAGGTAATAAATATTTTTAACTGAAATAAAATACGAGCTTTTTAATTACATTTCAAAATTAGTTTCTTTGAAAATTTACACTTTTTTGATATAACAAGATTCATTTCATATTTTCATATTTCTTTTGGTCAAAAGTCAAACACTGTACATCACCTGTCATCTACTGCTTGCTGCTTATTGGCTTGTGGTTGTTGGCAAATAAATTTATTAAAATTTTATCAACTATGACAATATAAAGGGTGTGAATCTGTGCATATTATCTACATTATTGATAACTAAACTATTTTTTTTCTCATAATTTTAATCACAAAAATAAAATCCGTCTTATTTTTCTCTACTTTCAGCTGGCACACCAAATGATGATGCCGAAGTGATTGATTTACCACATCGTCGTGTTATTGCTGGCCATCGTGGTGCTAGTGATGATGATAGTGATGAGGATGGTTTCAAAGATTTCAAAGGTGTTATCGACACGGGTGCCGGTTATCCATTCCTACAACCGAATCCACATCAATTCTCATTCAATTTGGGTTTCTTTGATTCCTTTGAAGGTAATTACAACTATAACATAGTATGTATAATATTTTTGTTCAATTTTTTGTGGTTGTTTGTTTTATTCTGCAATAAAAATCAATAATATTCGTTCACATATCTCCAAATCGATATTATACGTGCATATTAAATACAGACAAAGCCCGGGATGGTAACACTTTGCGTTCTGTGCATTTATTTTTTTTATTGGCTCTGCATATGATGAGTATGCGCGTGTGTGTCGTTTGAAACAATTAAATGCGAATTAATTACAATTACAATTTTGCGTAAAATTGTTGCGACTTGCCAGTAGCGAATGCTACCATATATACATAAATGCACACATGTGGCAGGCAACTATAGTAGATAGTGCAATTCAATAAATACAGCAGCAGCAGTAGAAGCAATTGCATTGGTGCATTTAATGCATTTTATATTTTATTATTATTACATATTCATTCTTTCTCCCAGCGGACTGACCTGAAATCAATTAAAATTTCGTATTGTATTACATACGTACGTACGTACGTACGTACTTACGTACGTAAAAACGTTATTCTGTAGCCACTGTGACAATGTTAAAACGTTTCAATAATGCTTCCGTATGTAGCAGCAGCGTTGGAAGTTATAGTTACAGACGTAAATATATTGGTGAAATGTTCGTCTGTATTCAATGCAACAATTGAAAGAAATTTAATTAATTATTATTCAAATTAATGTGATTAATTTTTAATCAATTTTATATCGAATTTTGAATAAGATCAAATATATTGTGATTGCGGTGGTGTAACGTGTAGGAATATG
This sequence comes from Megamerina dolium, assembly GCA_963854835.1. Taxonomy (NCBI): domain Eukaryota; kingdom Metazoa; phylum Arthropoda; class Insecta; order Diptera; family Megamerinidae; genus Megamerina; species Megamerina dolium. Next base: position 54,639,756 of record OY978529.1, read on the forward strand.
TAATTATTGTTTATTAAATTTTTCCTAAAGTATGTGAATTAAAGAGGAAATTTTATAAAATTAAATATTGCACTTAATCCTTTGATTAAAATATGTAAAATATGCACCGTTTTCTTCGAAAACTTGTTGCCATTTTGAAGGTAATTTCATAATGCCACTCTCATAGAAACTCTCGTCCCTATTGGCAAAAAATTCGGACAGTCGATTTTCACAAGCTTCTCTTGAAACGAATTTTTCACCAGCAAAATCATTCACCATAAGCAGGATTAGATAGTAATCACTTGGTGCCAGGTCCGGACTATAAGGTGGATGCATAAGAACCTTCCAACTAAGCTCCCGGAGCTCCTGGCGAGTCACTATCGATGTGTGTGGCCTGGCGTTGTCCTGATGGAACACAATTCCTCTCCTATTGGCCAAAGATGGCCGCTCCTGGACTATTGCTTCCTTCAGACGGTCCAATTGTTGACGGTACAGGTCCGAATTAAGAGTTTGGCCGTAGGGGAGCAGCTCAGAGTAGATGATAGCAAAACCTTCCTGACCGTCAATCCTGGCATGGGCACCGTTTGCGCCGGCTCACCGTGATTCAAGCAAGACCGTTTTCGCTTGACGTTGTCGTAAGTGACCCACTTTTCATCACCTGTAACCATCCGCTTCAGAAATGGATAGATTTTGTTGCGATTCAACAGGGATTCGGAGATGGAAATTCGGTCCGTGAGGTTTTTTTGCGTTAACTCTTGTGGCACCCATACATCGAGCTTCTTTTTATATCCAGCCTTTTTATATTTAAATAGTTCCAAACGGTTTTTTGTGCAATGTTTAGCTTCTGGGCAATAGAAACAGTGCTTACATGGCGGTCAGACGATTTCCATTATTTTATCGATATTTTCGAAAATTGGCATTCCAGAGGGTGGTGCATTTTGATATCAAAATTACCAGAACGGAATCGACGAAACCAAAATTGCACGTGATTGGCTGTTACAGTACCGGAACTGTAAAATATGGCATATTTTCTCTTTAGTGGTGTCCATCTTTGACGCGTGCTCAAACAATACTGAGTCAAGCAATCACAAAACTGTCTGAAAAGTTTATTTAGTACGAAATTCTATCTTTCTAACTCCATCTAGCGTCATCCGATGGCACTTATAAAACGCAAGATAAAGATTACTAAAGCCATCTATTGGAAAAATAATGGATTTATTTTTACTACACCTGATATTAACATTGTCTATGGCATTTTCCAAAATAGAAAATCATAAAAAGTACATATTTATTGTAAACGCTTTATTGCTAAGCACTTCCGTTAAGGTGTCCATCTTTCATGAAAATAATTTCAATTATGTATGTTAGTCGTACATTTTCTTAAAGGGTGTAGTATATCATATGTTAGATAGATATATAATATCATTATAGATGTCAGAGTCATGCTATTGCCATTGACTATGTACTTTGAATTGATATCAGGTAGTTATGCTAGATTTGTTACACTTTACGATTTAATGCCGGTACCTTTATACCAATATATGAAATGATGCGGAATGAAGTGTGAACGCATTTGTGGCTGTTTAACTTTTAACTATAACGAAGTTATAAATCACGCAAAACTTTTGGTAAACGTAAAGTTTTTTCTTTTGTGGACAAAAACCAAAAAAAAGAAGAAGATATGCTTTACTACTTACTGAAGCATTGAAACAGGTTGTTGGAATATTAAAGAAAATATTTTTCTTGTGTAAATTTGACGCATGAATGATTAAAATGAAATTAATACTGATACCGAGTGGTGCCTAATACTATGTATGCATGTAGTTTTATTCGTTTGTAGAACCTTTTCAGAATTGAAATTAATATTCTAAGCTGATACAAGAATAATAATAATAAACAACTGTAGTAGCATCAACAATAACAACTACAACTAGGTATAATTTAACAAAAGTTTTCACCCACGGAATATGTATAAAATGCAAGAAGAGAATGAAAGAGCTATATATAGATACGAAAAAGAAATATGGTCAAGCTGAAATATTCGCACTTAACACACACAATTAATCAAAATATTATGTCAAAATTTTACAGGCTAATACCATAACAAATGTCTATTCTATACTCGTTCGAGTTGTTCTACTTTATCATCTACTTATCGCCTTCTTTTTTTTGGGGGGGTGTTTATTTGTTTGTATTGCTCTCTATCTTATTTAGCTGTGTAGATTATAGTAGAATATAAATATTTTAAAATGCCTTCCTTTGGGAAAAAGTTTCTTTGTTTTGTTACACAAACTTTATGCAACAAAAACAAAAGACACACAGGCAAAAAAAAAATGGCAACATAAACATGAAAATGGCTCAAAGGCCACTTTTTTTTTTGTTCTTTTCTCTATTCAATCCCATATACTGGTATACTTAGTTCTGCAACAGCTCATTGGGGAGTTCATAAATCTTCCTTAAGTTTTAAGAGGTATGCACATAAAAATTAAGATAGTAGGAGACTATCAGTGGAACATCAAGAACAAAAATAACAATAACAATAAAGAGATACACTCTATGAATATACAAACAAATACATTTACATACAAATAACATATATATGTATTGAGTTTTAAGTCTGTTTGGGTGTAAGAGAACTATTAGTTTCTATATTTGTTCATGAAAGTTAGCACAAAAGAAAAAAAATCTATTCTTAGTATATCTATTGCAAATCTATTAAAATCATTATCGATACGAATTTTCGAAACGACAATGAAAATTGTTATTTTTATTTGTATTTCTTTACTTTTATTAACTTTATACAAGTAGGTATCTGTTAAAAATTATTAGCTACTAATAGCTTATTGTTATTGTTATTGTTGTTCTTCTTTTCTTTTCACGTACATTCTTCCACTGCTAACGTCTTATACATTTTCATTTTCTTATTGCTGTTTTTATTCGATAAAAAAATTACTTGGTATTTATATTGGACATATTATTACTTACATATTATTTACAAATAAAGCTAATGAGATAAAAAATAAATTGCATTTAATATCTAAGCCAATTTATGTAGTAATATTTTTGCAGTTAAAGCGAAAAGAGAATGGGTGAGGCAGAGAGGGATCGAGGGAAATAGAGTGAGAAAAACAAATACCATTTAATGACGTCATATTGATAAATATAATATGGATATTTTTGAAAATACTATTGATGCCCGAAGTACCATTCGGATAGTGTACTCCGAAACACAGAGTTGTATCCCCCTAGGTTAGGTTAGGTTTGCTTGGCTGATCTATAAGATCTCACGTAAACCAATACCGGTCCATGATGTTACCAAGTGAAATTGTGGGATTGTTTATATTTTGTTTTTAATACTGTTTTTTTCGAGTTTCAATAAATCACTACCTTTGTGACCTGCAATGGTTCCCAGGGTCGAAAAAAGACGCAGATCCGAAGTAGTTGAAGCGCGATCTGTAGAGGGCTGGATAAAGTGACAAAGTAGGTGCTCTAAGGTCCCTCTAGCATTGACCTAGTTGCATGTTGTTACATGTATCGCTTTGTAACAGACCAATTTTTGCACCGTAAGACGGAGCAAAGGCAGTGTCCCGTAAGAACCCCAACCAGTAGTTTACCAACCTCTCTTGGGAGTGACAAAATGTAGTCGATGTATTTGATGATGATGATTTTTACAGTCTTCCAGAAGTTTAATCCCTGCCACAAAGACTCCGCTTCCTGAATCATTGCTACATCAATCTCTGTTTTCAATGTGTTAAGAGGAGGGTGTATGTGTAACGAGCTGACCTCCGACAGGTTTGGGCCAGCTTTGACAAGTGCGTCCATATTTTCATTCCCCTTAATTCTCTTATGTCGCGGTACCCAATAGATGGTGACGTGTCGTATACATTGTGAGTTTGTCAGTGAGGCTGTCAATGGATATATTAACCAGAGAGTTAAGAGGAGGCCGTTCAATCGCCAACTCTGCTGCCTTCATAGCGGTGAAGATATCAGCCTGAAAGACGTTGCAGTGCTCTGGGAGCTTATATGACTGTTTAAGGTCAAACTCCGAACAGAACACTGGAGTCCCAACACCCTCCGCCATTTGAATCCATCGGTAAACAGGTTGTAGGAGTGGCAATCCATGTTGATGCCCTTTCGTCACCCGTTTTGCTCTATCACTACACTGGGCCCACTGTATCTCCCTAATTCTTGAGACTTTTGTCTTTTAAGTATTCAACTAAATTCATAGGTAACAATTTTGCAGTAGGTCACATTTTTAGTGCAATTCTAATTTTTAATAATATCATAGATTAAAGGGTCTGCATGTTTTAGTAGTATGTAGTTTTTGCATGAAAACACTAATAATTCTAAAAAATAAAAGAAAATTAAAAATTAAGGTAAAATTAATTTTGACAATTGCCAATATCTGATTCTCCCGCTCTTTCTCTCTCTCGCCCTTTCTCTCTCTCTTTCGCTCTCTCTCTCTCTCTCTCGCTCTTACTCCCTCGTAAATGATTAACTCGCCATGTTTAGCTATTTAGATGCAATTTGTAACGATCTATCTATGCATCAAGGCTAAAAATTTTGAGAAAAGCAAATTATATATAAAATAATAATCGTTGCTAAAGGCCAGTAATTAGTTCAAAATCCAATAATGTGTTCATATATTTTAGGAAATGATTTTAAACATAAAATAAATTAAACCGTCGACTACTAGTGCGCTTACCCTATGTTCACTTGTTCAATTTTATACATTTTTCTTTTACTATTTGTTTTTTATTGAATTATGTAAATACTTTATTGTAATAATAAGTGGCGCCCAATATTCATTGCACTACAGAATATCATCAAATGGCATTTAACTATCATATACCTCATGAGAGAGAGAGAGAGAGAGATTAGAAATGTAGTCATTTGGCCAAGTGACATTTGACGCGCTATTTGTTTAAGTACCTTTAATTGTATGAATACGTAATGCTTATTACATATTATGTAGTACATATTCGAACGAGTACATGTGAAAGTGCGTCTAATTTGAACATTTCTATTCGTATGCTGTGTATGCCAGTCTGTCTGTCTGGCTATCTAACTAAGTATATGTACTTGTAAGGTTTCTGCCACTTATGGGCGACATGTAAACGGATTTTTAATAGTTTTGAACTTTTCTATTTTTATTATCTAAATTCTTTTATGGTAAACGTGTGCTTGAATTTGTGCCAAAAAAAAAATACACTTCTGATGTAATATGGTTAGTTAGATATTAAAATGAAATTATGTACGCAAATTGAATATTTGTGTCGTTATGATAATGGACAAAAAAAAAAAACTTGATAAGTACAAATTGACAAAATCTATGGTTGAGTGCAGAAGAAATTCAGTAAGCCAGTAAGTAGGGTAATAAGACTTTATTTGTGATTCTTAAGACTTAAATTTTTTTTTATGAATGTATCAAACAATCTTGTTAATAGACATTTTAGACAAAATATTGTGCTCAAAGAAATTAAATAATTTTTTTTTGTATTACCAGAACATTAAAATGTTTTTTTTTTTTTATCAAATTCTACATATATGACGATTATGCACCTGTTTACTTAATGAGCCATATTCAAGCATTTCAAACTTAATTGTTGCGAACTAATTCTAACAAAAATTAAAATAAAATAGTTCAAAGTATTAAGCACAAGGCCAAATGAGGTAAATAAATAGAAACGAAAAAAAATCCATATGGTATGAATATAGAAAAGTGATGATAAAATAAGAATAGCATATAAAAAGCATACTTATAATAGTTAGAAATAAATAGTTGATTTGCAATGAAATAAAAAATTTACAAAAATTGACAAAATACCGGTTAAATAAAAAACACATTTCTAAATAGGCATAACAATACCACCAGCATATACCTGTGGATATATAAATGCGCCTATAGGTCTTTAATATAATATATTACATATAGATATGCTCTACATGAAATTTGCATAATACCAGCACATTTAATTTTTTACTGACGATTCGATCCAGCCTGTTTATTAGCCAACAAACTATGGGGCACGTCTGCATAATGCATAGAACTGATACCAGCTGTGACTGTTCTGATTACTACAAATTGTTCTATATGAAAATAATGTCAAATTTATAATTTATAAGATGTTTACTTCATGGATTATGCTGTTGAATTTTCTATAGGGTATAATCATTCCCATACTCTGCTTGCCTATACAGATAATTGCTTTAACGCATTTGTATAGTTCATTTTTAAAGAACATACCAATATAGAAAGTAGTAGCTGAACATAGATAATGACGATGATAAGAGAAGGAATGAAATAAAAATTAAAGGTGAAACTGAAAAAGAAAGAGAGAGAGAGAGAGAGACATAGAAAAGCAACCAGAAGGCGCCAGTCGCGACATTGAAATTGTTATGTTTTTTCCACATTTGAATTTGTTGCATTTTCTGTTTCTGCTACTTCCTCTTTTTCTTGTGTTTTTGTATTTTTTTTTTGTTTGTATTTCTCTCCCTTTCGTTTTCTGATATTTTACTTGTTGTGTTTGATGCGTTTACGGATTAAGGATTTGAAACTGAAAAATGCATTAGTCTACAAACACATACATACGAGTATGTGTGTGACTGCTGAGTCAAGTACAATACAATGCAAGCAAGCAAGCAGAAACCAAATCAGGCTTTTAAGTACACACTAAGATACGATTGTTAGATATGAGAGCCATGCATGCAGGCGTTGTTTAAGCTGAGAGGCTGATGCTGTTAGCATCACAGACATTATGACTATATGCACTTGTACTAGACCATTTAAATACACCTGCTGATATTCCCATATTTGGTTTTGTTGGTTGGCTGGTTGTACACATTCATTTATAATTCATGCAAAAGAAATTGAATTTTCGTGTGGAATCCATTCTTTTAACTTTCGAATTGATATTAAAATTTAATATTTTATTTATAAAATTTTTTTTTTTTTTTGAATTTTGTTCCAATAGACATTTTCCGTCGTCTACGTACAAATTTGTGGAATTTCCCTGGTACAGCTGATGATTCTGGCACTGGTATTGTTGGTGCTGGAGCCGAAGGTGGTTTCCCATTCAATATAGATCCCAAGGAAGGCAATACAACATCAACTGTCAAGGTTAGTAAAGAGATTTATGCAGGAAAAAATCCAAATTGTATATATTAAAGAAGAAAACATATGAGATATTTTACATTCGGTTGGTCCTTAAGTTCACTTAATTTTGTCTCAACTTGAAATTGCATAATATCAATTTCAATATTTTCAACAGGTCGTTGATGGGCATAAAATTGAAGTAAACGAAACAGTCTATGGTGATAATAATAATGTTTTCAAAGTTCGTGTTGTAAATATACGTCCAGTTGATTCTGATGAAACTGATGGTGGTGACGAGTCAACTAAGACCATAACAAATAATGATGGTGCTGCTGGTAATCCTGTAACATCTGCACCTGCAAATCGTAACAATAATGAAGCTGATTCGGATGAGAGTCGTGAACCACTTGAAAAGAAATCCGACGATGATAATGAGATACGCGGTAATATTGATGATCCTGAGGTAAAATTGGCTTAAAGCATTCAATCGATGATTTGAGAAAATTATTCTTGTTTTTTTTTCCCCAATCAAAATTATATTTTTATTATTATTATGACTACTATTAATAATATTTTGTTCTGGATATTTATATAGCGCAATAATAACATTTCTTAATAGCAGCCAATAATATGTACTATATAAAGAAAAATTGTATATTCTCAAAAAGCTTTTAACATTAACATTCTAACATGGTCTATCTCTATTTCTCTCTCTGTCTCTCTATATATTTATACATACAAATACATATATACTTAATTGACTCGTACTATCTATCAATTATTTACTTACAAATTTTATTATAAAATTATTAGATTTTGTAAATTACAAATTTATTTCATATCACTATATATAGTTCTATATGCAAAAAATTCCTTTAAAATTATGATATTGTAAAATACAAAAAAAAAAAAACACAAAATAGAAAAGAAGAAGAAAAACTCCACAAATACCTACATATGCCTATAAATAGTATATACCTACATACATATACATATTTGTAAAAAGAAAAAAATGATTTTGATCCCAAAATGTCATAGACGAAACAATACATAGTATATACTAACACAACCACTACTTAGCATTGTAATGCGTGTTGTTAATGGTGATGATGATGCTAATGCTGGCAATAAGAATTTTTGAACGATATTGAAATATTGAAAATCTTTATATAAATATTTTAAAATTGAATATATATATATATATATAACATATGTATGATATTAATATTAATAAAATAATAATGCTTAATAATCATTTGTAAATATTGCTGCTTGTCTTGATTGAGTAGATTTTCTTTGTTTTTAGACTTAAGAAATTTTTTGTAAATACTTGAATTTACAAAATAATTATTTTGAATGATTAGTTCGTTAGTTGAAAGTTTCATGACGTAGAATTTATTTAGTTATGGTGTTTGGTTGCAAATTATATTCAAAAAGGTGTTTGTTTCTAATTATATAATAGTTTCTTAGATAATAATTTAAATTCCTTCTATATTCTTCTGGCCAATAAGGTAAGTACATACTTAATGATTCATAAATCAGTAATATGATCATTGTGATGATGATTATGATAATTTTGAAGACATCAATTGCTATACTCTCAAGAATTACTTGCAATTAAAAATGGAAATTTGGATTCTATCTTGCTCAAAGGATATGAGCTTAAATGGATATATATTTTTAAGGTTTTCTTCATTTTCTCAAAACCTTTAAATACAAACTCTACGAAAATATGGCAGTATCGGTGGGGCATATAACTCATTTTTTGGTCAAAGATTTATTATAGAATTGTGAAAAAAAATAGACAATATTTACTAGAAGTTTAACATATTTTATTAACATAATTGTTGAGTGCCTCAATTCACTTGGTAAGAGTAATGGCTTTTTGTGCATTACCTTGTGAGTTCGAACTGACTTTATGTAAGAACTATGAGAATTCTTCAACAAATAGAGGTCACAAGAAATTCGTATTTCGAAATACACTAAAATAAGATGTCCTCTTCTGCTACTGGACAATATAATATGCATAATAATAGCAGAAGAGAAGAGAAGCTAACTAGAGAAGCCAAATTAATTTCGAGACAATACAATTTCTCGAAAAATGCATATCAAAAATTGTAAAAAAAAAAATAAATAAATAAATATGCGGCACTTAAAGCCCCAAAGGGCTGTTTGGCCGAGCTTCTCTTCCATTACTGTTGTGCGTCTTAAATTTTGGACAGTATTACAAGGGACCTACTTATTTTAGCCGGTTCCGAACGGCAGAACTCTTGCGGCAGAACTCTTGCGACATCACTTTTTCTGAGCTTTGTCACAGAGTTCTTTTAGAAGCTTTTCAATTGCAAATTGTTACTGAGGGAAGAATTTCCAATTGCCGGGGATTGTACCCACGACCAGGGCCAACACACTAACCACTGAGCTACGGTACGGTCAAAAATTGTGCTGCTATGGAAAATATATATTGAATGTCTACATTTTTCAGTCTAAATTTGTCTGTTAAATTCAGATAAGACACTATTGTGCTTGGCAATGCCTTCGTGCAGAGCGAATTTTTCATTCTGTCAGTAATACCTCAGAACACAGTGGATTACAATTAGCGTTATAGCGCTGTAGCGTTAGATTACATAAAACTACGACCTCATCGAATGCTGATTTAATTCTAGTTTCGCAAAAAAACCCACCAACTAGAGGCTGGAAATATCAACAGAGTTTTCTGTGTGTTAGATCAATATGGTGGATTGTTTAGGAAATATGTTTAAAGAAATCGATATCTTGTTGTACTTGTTGGAGCTGCAAATTCGCACATTTATCTATTGAATGCACTTATTTGGTAAATGCCCGATTTCTGAATCTACTGCACATTTCATTCAATAACCATCGTTAATATTTCAGATTTTAACAAAAAACTATTTTTTTTTTTTTCATTTTGTCCACTTTGGAAGCATAAATCAATCTCGAAATTAGGACTCGATTGTGTCCGCACGGCTCAACAAATGTATAACCAGAATCTGACCATAGTATTAAGTGTGACATTTTGGATCTGTAGGTCGATAAGACGAACCGAAGGACCGAGCCTCCGAAGAGTAACTATGTAAAGCTTTGTATTAGAAATGTTGATTTCGAAATTCAATACAGTTGTACAACTGTCAACAGTAAATGTAAAATTCTACCCTAGTTTATCGTCCCAGAACTTCTCACGATGCCTTGAAACTTAAAATATATGTCTTATAAGGTTGTCACTTTTCACCAAAATAATTTTTTTTTGAAACTACTGTTACTTACTTACTTATGTGGCCATAACAACCGAATATCGATTTAGGCCGAAAATAACATGCTTCGCCAGCCATCTCTGTTCTTCGCTAGCTGGCGCCAGTTAGAAATTCCAAGCGCCGTCAGGTTCTCCAGTACTTGGTCTTTCCACCGGAGGTTTGGTCTTCCTCTTTTGCGTCGTCCTCCAGCGGGTTCCGAATATAACACCTTCTTAGCTGGAGCGTGTTCTTCCATTCGCTCGACATGACCTAGCCAGCGCAGCCGCTGGATTTTGATGCGCTTTACTATGTCAATATCGGCATACAGCTCGTACAGCTCATGGTTGTACCTTATTCGGTACTCGCCACCAACGCAAATAGGTCCAAAGATCTTGCGTAGGACTTTTCTCTCGAAAACTCCAAGTATTCGCTCATCCGAGGTGGAAATTGTCCAGGCTTCAGCGCCATATGTTAGGACAGGCATGATGAGAGACTTGTAGAGTGTAGTTTTCGTTCTTCGAGAGAGGGCTCGACTTCTCAATTGCTTACCCAGCCCAAAGTAACACCTGTTAGCAAGAGTTATCCTACGCATGATCTCCAAGCTGACGTCATTACTGCTGTTAATGCTGGTTCCAAGATAGACAAAGTCCCTTACTACTTCAAAAGCGTAGTTGTCAACAGTGACGTGCTGTCCAAGACGCCGGGACTCTTTGTTTGTTGACACTAGATACTTCGTCTTGCCCTCGTTCACCGTGAGACCCATCCGACGCGACTCTCTTTCCAACTCTGAGAATGCTGCACTGACTGCTCGCGTGTTCATGCCGATTATGTCAATATCGTCGGCATACGCTAACAGCATGACACTTTTGTTGAAGATAGTGCCATTATGTCGTAGATCAGCAGCTCGTATTATTTTCTCCATAATAAGATTGAAGAAGTCGCATGATAACGAATCACCTTGTCTGAAACCCCGTTCGGTATTAAACGGTGCGGAGAGGTCCTTTCCAATTTTCACTGCACAACGGGAGTTATGCAGTGTCATTCTACAAAGTCGAATGAGCTTTGCAGGAATACCGAACTCAGACATTGTTGCGTAGAGGTAATCCCTTACCGGACTGTCGAAAGCGGCTTTATAATCAACAAATAGGTGGTGTGTGTCGATCTGTTTTTCTTGGGTCTTCTCAGGATTTGGCGCAGTGTGAAAATCTGGTCGATGGTGGATTTACCAGGTCTGAAGCCACACTGATAAGGTCCAATCAGGTTGCTGAGCATAGGCTTCAATCTTTCACACAGTACGCTCGATAGAACCTTGTACGCGATGCTCAGGAGACTTATTCCACGGTAGTTGGCGCAAATTGTGGGGTCTCCTTTTTTATGTACAGGACAGAGAACACTGAGCCTCCAATCATCAGGCATGCTTTCATCCGACCATATTCTGCTTATGAGCTGGTGCATGCGGGTGAGCAGCTCATCGCCTCCGGTCTTAAACAACTCGGCAGGCAGGCCATCAGCACCTGCAGCTTTGTTGTTCTTCAGCCTTAAAATGGCCGTTTCAACCTCGTCATAGTCGGGTGGTGGAACATCAACACCATCATCTGTAATTGGGGTTATCGGGCATTCTCCTCCACTGGCGGAATTGTTCGTAGCATCGCCATTCAGTAACGTGGAGAAGTGTTCCCTCCATAGGCTCAGTACACTCTGGACATCCGTAACCAGATTCCCATTTCCATCACGACAAGAAGAGGCTCCGGGATTTAAACCTCCACTCAGGCGCTTGATCTTTTCAAAGAATTTTCGAGTCTCATTCTTGTCGGTGCACATCTCTATCTCCTCACACTCGCGTCTTTCCAACTCCCTCTTCTTGCGCCTGAAAAGACGTCTCTCTGCACTCCTTTTCTCTCTATACCGCTCCTTAACAGCTCGCGTTACGCCTGCACGCAGGGTTTTTCTGTAGGCGGCGTCTTTCTCTGCGGTAGCGTCGCGACACTCCTGATCATACCACTCATTCCTCAGAGGCCGGTAGTAACCGATTACCTCCTCGGCAGCAGTAGTCATGGAGTGGGATATATGTGTCCACCGTGCGCATGTATCATCAAGTGGGGGAGTGTTCTGCATAAGCAGATCCGATAGTCGAGTGGAAAATGCATCTGCTGTCTCTGGTGATTGCAGCTTACTGACGTCGAGCTTTCTCTGTGTGGGACTTCTCTTGTTATTTGCGACACATAGGCGTGTGCGCACCTTAGCTGCAACAAGGTAGTGATCCGAGTCGATGTTGGCACCACGGATCGATTTCACGTCCATCACACTGGAAGCATGCCTTCCGTCAATCAACACATGATCAATTTGGTTTCTTGTACGATGATCTGGAGACAGCCATGTCGCTTTGTGGATGTCGAGATGCTGGAATCTGGTACCACCAATTACCATGTTTCGTGCTGCGGCGAAGTCGATCAGCCTCATTCCGTTATCGGAGGTGTTTTGGTGGAGGCTGAATTTTCCGACAGTTGGACCAAAGGTACCTTCCTTGCCCACCCTGGCATTAAAGTCGCCAAGCACGATTTTGATATCGTGGCGGGGGCAGCGGTCATAAGCTTCTTCGAGGCGCTGAAAGAAGCTCTCCTTGGTCACATTGTCCTTCTCATCCGTCGGAGCGTGGGCACATATAAGGCTGATGTTGAAAAATTTTGCCTTGATGCGGATTGTGGCCAGCCGTTCGTTCACAGGCGTGAACTGTGAGACAAGATGTCGTAGTCTCTTGCTGACCAAAAATCCACATCCTAATTCGTGCCTTTCAGCATGGCAACTGTAGTAGATGTCACAGGACGCTCTTTTGGAGCAGCCCTGTCCTGTCCATCGCATTTCCTGGAGAGCGGTGATGTCAGCTCTGTATTTTTCGAGGACATCAACCAGCTGGATAGAGGCACCCTCCCTATAAAGGGATCGGACATTCCAGGTGCATATCCGTAAATCATTGTCCTTTTTTCGTTTGCGGGGGTCATCAACAAAAGCGGTAGTCCTTATCCGAGGCATTTTAGTTTTTTCATTGGAGGGGTTTTTTATGTGGCGGGTCCCAAACCCAACGCACAACCTCTAACCGAGGAGATTTTCGCCACTCACTTCAGCCGCCTCCCAGCGGGTGCCAGGAAGACGTTGCCCGGTGGTCGCCACATGGAGGGCCCCCATTAATAATAATGAAAGCGCCATCACAGAGTAAGCAGAGCAAGCTATATGACTACCCCTCATTAACAAATAAAGGTATCATCACATAGCGCTCAGATCAAACTACATGACAGCCAGTGAGTTGACTTGCGATGAGTTCAACAAGGATTGCGCTAGCCCCACCTGGTTGAGGCAGTTAGACACGTTACCTTGCGAAAACACCACCAGACCACTGTACTAACTACTGTAGCCATCTATATGTCCGGTCGGGTAGTTCTGGGATCGCCATCGTAGTATGAAATTCGAGCACGATATTTAAGCACGGTTGTGAATAGATGTACGAGTTTGTTCAATGCATTGATCAAACTAAACCAATATTAATTAATATGAAACTACGAGCAAAGCTAATTTCTATTGAGTATTGATGAAATATATATTTAATATAAATTGCAAGAAGAAAACGCATAAAAAAATCTTATAGAATTCCCAAATATGAGGGTGCTAAAAAAAATTGCTTAATTGAGATAATAAGTTTTCAAATTTACATATTATACAATTATGGTAGATGCCAACATATACGATTATGTAAGTGGGTATGAATGTGCCATGAACTGAGTGCACGACCAATTAAATATTTAAGATTTTAATTTCAATTTTATGAAATTCAAATAGTTTTGTTCCTTACTACGTACATATACTGAACTGAATATACCTTACACGCACACACACACACACGTATATCTTATACTCGTAAAAATGCACTTAATCATACAGACATATGCATTGCTATACACACACGCACACACACATACATACTACAATCATCGAAATGAATATGTATAGATGTAAGTACGAGTATAAGCATTAAAATATATGCACTCACGTACACACTCAAACGAGGTGTGAAAAATGTGCAAATTGCTTTGCGTTTGCATATGTATGTGAGTGAGTGAGTATGGGAGTGTGTGTGTGTGTGTGTGACTGTATAAATTTATATGATTCATGTTGTTGTTGTTTTTACTTCTGATTCTACCACGAAGCACTTCCTAATGCATACATGTATGTAGACGCAGCTTTAGTGGCAGTACCACCAGCAGCAGCAGCAACAGCAGCAACAGCAGCAGCGACATGCAAGAAACATTGGGATCATGAGCAAATAAAACAGAAGGGAGTACACTAGATTGTAAAAATGAAATATGAAAAAATAAAATTTGCAATGGCGAACACAATTTTCATCACCCCTGCTGTTTGCCATTTTGGCGTATATAAGTACCTATGTGTTAATGCATATATGAATATATATATGTGTACTTTTGAGCTTTTGCTCATTTTGTGTACTGTTTGAGTCCTTCGCGATATTTAATGCCTCTTTTCACATTTCAATCTTCACATTACACATTATTATGAAAGTGCAAAGGGAGAGAGAGAGAGAAAAAAAATATAATTCTGCAAAAATTTTAATGATTTAATATTAACGTACAGTGAAGGATAAGCAGTTCTTTTATTTTGCACATTTTTTTTGCTTGTTTTCGAAATTTTGCTCTTAAAAAAGCATCATACCAACCACTTACTCTAACGATAGGGATACGTTTGTTAGCAACTGGCTTAAAAGAAAACAACAGCAAAAACAGAAATTATAATTTTTTTTTTCTTCACAAAATTCGTTTCGCTCCACTTGAGCTGTCATAAGATGGTGCACATACACACACACACATATACGCTTACATATAAATTCCTATTTATATAAACGCATACTTAGTCGCTTATATGGTACGTACCTATCATACATGCATGTATGTAGGTATTACATGATTTTCTGCATTTTTAATTTGAAAGAAAAGAATTTATTTTATTATTATTATTATTATGTTGTTGTTGGTGTTGGATATTTCTGAAGTATTATGTAAGTTACTTGACGTTCCATCAACAGCAGCATCTACTTATAGAATCAGCCTACAGCATCATGATTGCTGTAATCTCTCTCTGTAACTACCTTCGATGCCATACAAAAAATTCTAGGCCACATCTCACACCTACTCTTTACAGATGGTGTACAGATGGTGTAGTAGTAGTACACATAGTAGTCTTCGGATGTAAAAATAAATGTTTTGTATGCACTTTTAAATCATCGTCTTCTGTATGTATGGTATGTGATTATAAAGTGTATGATATATATACATACTTATATACTCAATTAAGATAGAATTTCATGTAATTAGCTGTGCAAATTTATATTCAATGCTCTCTCTCCATTGCTTTTATATCCTTCAATATATGCTCATACATGTGCATATAACATGTAGTATAAAGTGTTTACTTTGTAATTCTACACGTTTGCAATGCCAATGAATGACTTATGCAAGTACTTAACAAATACATGTACGATATGTATACAAACATACATATTTGCATGTATACGAACAACTTCATATTCTCTTCTTTTACTTCAGCATTTTTTGTTTGTGTACTAATTAAATAAGTAGGTATATTTGTTTATAACGAGACTACCTATACAAATATTAAGATATTCATACATTTACAATAGACTCGTACTCGTATATAGGATTCAGGAGATATTATATAATTGAAAGCACAAAGTAATACATAATTTTAGCTACAGTACTATTTATATTTGACTATGAAAGGAACTTATTAAGAGGATTATTATTTTATATGCTCATAGTCGGAATATTAATATTAACAACATAGTTCTATATAGAGAAATGCATCCATTCATATGTTATATCGTACTTATACGAGGGCGGTCCCAGAACTACCCAACCTAGCAAAGAAAACACAACAAATTTAGGAAAATTTGTCTATATTTCTCAACATAATCTCCTTCTAGCTCTATACACTTTTTCCAGCGATATTTTATAGCTTCAACACCCTGTTTATAGTATGAACTGTTTAGCTCATTAAAATAGCCATCTACCGCAGATTCCATCCCTTCTTTGTTTGCAAATCTTTTACCACTAACCGATCTTTTCAAATTTGGAAATAGAAAATAATCCGAAGGTGCTGAATCTGGCGAATAAGGTGCGTGCTGAAGCAATTCAAGCTTTAACTCATTGATTTTGGCCATCGCAATAGTGGATGTGTGAACTGGTGCATTGCCTTGATGAAACTTTCTTTTTCGCCAAATGCGTCCTTTTTCTTTAATTTCATCACTTAAACGCTGCAACAAATTAGCATAATACTCGCCGTTGATTGTTTTTTTCTTTTTGAAGATAATCAATAAAAATTATTCCACGTACATCCCAACAGACGCAATAACCTTGCCTGCAGATGGAACTGTCTTTGTCTCAGGTGTGAAGTAGTGGACCCATGTCTCATCCTCGGCAAAAACTCGGCTTTATTACTGTGAAACCTCGTCAAACACTCTATAGAAACATTTCCACGACGTTGTTTTTGTTCTATTGTGAGCAAACGCGGCACCCATCTTGCACACAGCTTTTTCATCTCCAAATTTTCGATCAAAATACAATGTATAACACTTTTTGAAATGCCTGTAATTTCACCTAGCTCACCCACCTTCAGCTGGCAATCATTCAATACCATTTTGTGGATTCTCTTAACCGGTTCAGGCGTGGCCACCTCAATTCGTTGACCACTAAAGTGTTCGTCTTGGCAGGTCGTATGACCTCGTTGAAAATCTGTCACCCAATATTTTATGATCGTAAGTCGAAGGAGCAGACTCCCCCAGACTAGAATCTAGTTCGGCTTTAATATTCGTTGGACTGTGACCTTTCAAATGAAAGTATTGAATTACATAAAGGTTACCAATTTTTTCCATGTTTTCAAATTCACTGAGGTCGTTAACTTTCGATGGCTCCAAAAAAAAAATAAATATTAAACAACGTGGCGCCTTGAAACTTGAAACATATATTTTATAAGTTTGCCACTTTTCACCAAAGTAATTTTTTTGAAACTACTGCCGCCATCTATATGTCAGGTCGGATAGTTCTGGGACTGCCCTCGGAATTCATGTTGTCTACTCAAAGTAGCAAAATTCTTTACCAATAATGTTGAAAATTGTATTTCCATTTAAAAAAAATTTCGATATTAATGCACACTTATTTCGATATTATTGCATTACATCAGCCTAAGTCAGAGGACAAGAATTCTTTTTTGTGCCATCCTGCTGAAAATAAACGTCGTGAAACATGTCCATAGCATCAAAGTTGAGACCAAAAAGCGTCAGTAAATATCAGTCGATGATTCCTCTTGACAGCGCTTCTTGAAATACCTTGTAAAATCCATACATACAAAGATGAAAGTGGGCAATCATATCAAAATGATCATTATCAACTTGGCCATCATCATAATTATTATGCATATAAGTTGCGATTACAAGAATTTTTCAATTTATTACCAACGAAAGCTGATTTAATTTCTACCAACCAGGCAACAAGCAAACAGAGTCTCGACGCGATACTTTGGCGTTGTGTGCTGACATCCTTTTTGGGATACTATTTGTGTTATTGTTTTCTTATTGTTGTTGTTGTTGTTGTTTTTAAATTTATGACCATGAATATGGAATGTGCATGTGCATATCTATGCGACTGTATATCACATATATGAATATGCAGACACATTTGTTACTGATTGCCATGCAGTGTGAATTGAATAAAAAGGAAAAGAATTATTATTATAATATATCTTTTTTTTTTTGTGTGAAAAATATGCACACACACATGTATATAAAAAAGAGAAAAATTATTGAAAAACAAATGCATTTTCATATTGAACATTTACTTTGTTTGTTTTTACACGAAAACATTTTCATATCATTTCGTTTTAAAGTTTGGTTAATTTTTATATTTGCATATTGCACAGTACAGTAGTGTAGGTAGATTTTTGAGGCGAAATTAAAAATGTCATATAAATATTTTATATGATATTTTCTGGTTTTTTTTTTCCGTTGATGCTCCATTATTATTGCATAATATAAATGCAGCAACAGCAGCTGCCGAGGCAAAGGCCATATACCATAGACTAGAGACAGAGTCGAGGAGTAATTTCATGTTTTTCATTTATTGATGATGGAAACGCAAAGAGCAACCACGACAACAGAAGATTTATGGAAATATTGCTATGCTTGTTCATTTTTTTCATGGTTTTCCTGTTTTTTTAATTTTTGCCAGTAAGATGTTGTTAATGAAAATTTATTTTAATTACACATAATGTATATTACCAATTTATTAATCGAAATTGATTGGCGTATAAGTAATTATATTGTATATATATGTACATGTATGGGTACATTATGTTTGTATAGATACACTGTGTGGGACTTCAGAAAAGCACATGTACACATTGAATATAAACAAATGCAAGTACTAAATATTAAGTACGATATAATGTAAATATTGGATTGATAAAAAAGTTCGTTCTTGTTTTTGATTATACAAATTCAAAGGGGTTGTTTTGTTCGTTACACGATACATTTTATTGAATATGATACTATTTCAAAGAATTATCTCTTTGGCCAATCAATAAGCTTCATAATGTCGCGTTCTTAAAGTGGATGGCCTCTATGGTCTAAGTCATGCATTTGTCGATAAGAGATATTTAAAGTTTTATACTCGAATAATTGTAAAAAGTAACTAAATTCACTTCTAACGACTGAACTTAAAATTTGATGTAAGAATTTAATTTCCACCATTCTTAATAGCTGGTTGTGGAAAAACCTAGTTTTTCTTTAAATCTGCCACTTTCCGACGTATATAATTGTCAACTGATGGCCTCACAAAAAATGTACATTTTTAAAAAGTACTGTTTACTATGGAACACACCTTGTATATTAATAATTTCTGTTTATTTGAAAATAATTTTGACACAATTTACACTTCAAATACATGCATATGTAATTAAATCATAAAAACAAAATTAAAACAGCTGTTTAGATTTTCGTGCGTTGATTTCATCTGTTTAGATGATCTTTTTTTTTTTCATTTTAATTCATACGCTTAGTCATATGCTTTGTGAATTGGAGCAAAGTAAAAACAAAAAACAAAAAATAATAATAATAATAATAATAAAAAATTAAAAGATAAAAAAATTCACACATTTTCTGATATTACAGTTATTATTAACGCTTCATGATTTAGTTAATTTCATTAATAACTTTGGATGCAAAAAAAACATATTCCATAATAATGATTACATATACTTTCACCATTTTAACAATTTATACACACCAAAAATATCAGCGTACCAACTCATCTAGTTATTTTTAATAAATAAATAAAATATAAATAACTAATTAGTAATTAATTGGAAAAAATTATAAATATGTCAGTGCTTATAATTAAATTCATAATAAGCGCTGATAAGTTAATTATGAGATACAAATATGACGCACAAATATGATTTATAGATTAATTGTAGGACATTTCTGAAAGGCATAATAATAATCCAAAAAATATAACGGGTTTCCCATTAAGAACGATAAGATTTGAAATTGAAATAAAACATAGAAAATTTAGGCAAATAAGCTTTGCTTTTACTAGATGTAAATAAAATGTCATTTAAATGGTCACCACGGCTCTTCTTGCATTTGGCTTATCCGGCCACTCCAATTTCTGATGACTCTGTACAGCATTTTGGATTGTATGGTGGCTATTGGACTTCTATTTTATTAGATGGTATATTTTATGCCATTTATGATTTAAACAAAATATCGCTCAAATGACCATCACCCTCTCTTCTGACATTAGCTTATTGGATGATTGGCGTAAACCTGGGATTTACATTACTCAGAATACACAGAAAATATTCAAGTGGTGTTGAATTACACATCTTGGTGGCCAGTTGTTGGGGCCATTTCTTAAAATTATCGAGTCATCGAATTTTCAGCGCAAATAAACCATCGTAACGCCGGTTGAATGGCAACTTGAGCCGTCTTGTTGAAAATAAAGATCGTCCAACTTGATTTCATTAATTTCCTGAAATAGAAAATCGATTAACATGCTCCGATAATGCTCGCCATCCACAGTAATGGAACGTCCTTCTGTGTTCATGAAAAAAATTATTTGGACAATTTCCAAATGTTGTGATAATGTGAATTTGTTCATGATGAAATGGCAAACGTGATAGCGTGATAGTGCACGTGCCTAGTGTTTTTGCATACTTTGCATTTTGTGAGGTTCAGTAGAAAAATGAGTAAGTCCAAACATGGCAGGGATGGAGTGGGGTGAGTAGTGTTAAATTGAGCTCAAAGTTTAAAAAATAGGAAGAAAACCAGAAAAACATCTCATAACTTCCCTGAAGCCATCCTTTGAGTGGTAAAATGTATGATCGTCTACAATTCATTTTTGCTGCTCAACATTTCTTGTACACATGTACAGTGGCTCACAGCTTATTTCGTACAGTGTATATATTTTTATGTAAATGGCTGTAACATCGAAACTAAAAAACTTATCGATAAGTTTTGAATGTAGATGTCTGTGTATGTGTTTAGTAAACCTAATAAGAAAACGGGGAACCCCAAAAATTGTTCTTTTTGTCATGCAAGAGAGAAAAACTATTGATCAGCTGATTTTCAGCTCACATCTTATTTCGTACACAAACTTCAATGTAAGTAAGTTTCATTCTGCCGCGCAGTTACAAAGTTTTTTTGAATTGTATGAGTTTTTGGACCTTTTTAACTATTATAACAATTTTTATTATTATTATTTTAAATAGTTAAAGTGCTGTAAATTAAACATTTAGCGTTATGGGTCGTCGTACAACGATGGAACAGCGTAAACTGGTAATTAACCATTTTAGGAAAGGTCAGAGTGTGCGAAAAATTGCTGAAATGACAAATTTAAGTGCCTCAACTGTCCAATACATCATTCAACGCTTCATTCGCGAAAATCGGTTGGAGAACAAGGGCAGAGAAGCACCTAATAAGATTTTCAACGCATCAGACGAGCGTTATATTGTACGAAAAATTAAGAAAAATCCAAAGTTATCCACTCCGAAGTTGGCTGCAGAGGTTCAGCGTGAAATAGGAAAATCATCCAGTGCTGAAACTGTCCGACGTGTGCTGCGCAATCATGACTTGAACGGTCGAGTAGCCCGAAAGAAACCATTCATTTCAAAAATGAATATACAACGCCGACTTGACTTCGCCAAAGAGCATATTATTAATACTCCTGCGTTCTGGAATACCGTTATTTTCGCGGATGAGTCTAAGTTTAATATTTTTGGCTCGGACGGAATGTCATGTGTTTGGCGTAAAGCTAATACCGAGCTAAACAAGGAGAACCTTAAGCCCACAGTGAAGCATGGTGGCGGTAGCGTGATGGTTTGGGCCTGTATGTCAGCAGCCGGAGTAGGTGAATTGGTTTTTATTGAGGGAACAATGGACAAAATGAAGTACCTCGAGATTCTGAAAAACAATTTACTTCAAAGTGCAGACAAACTGGGTTTGCGGGAAGAATTTCGGTATTACCAAGATAATGACCCAAAACATAAATCTGGGATTGTGCAATCTTGGCTTATTTGAACTGCTCACACTTGATGTCTCCACCACCACAGTCACCTGACATGAATGTGATTGAAAATCTTTAGTCTATTTTGGACAATAAAATAAGAACACACAAGATTTCTAATAAGCAAGACCTAAAGAAGGTACTGATGGAGGAATGGAAAAAAATCACACCAGACATCACTCAAAAATTGGTGGATTCAATGCCAAGTAGACTCCAGGCTGTCATTAACGCTAAGGGATGTCATACTAAATATTAAAATCAACTTACTTTGTTTTTAGTTTGAACTTAAAGACACTGTACGAAATAAGCTGTGACATGAATTTTCCTATTTTTTTCTTATTTTATTTTTTTATAGTGTCAAACACTAAAATTTTGAAAAAGTAAATTTTGGAAAATAAAAAACAAACCTTCCTTTCTAAAATGGCATTTATATTTTGTTCAAATTTTTGCTTTATTAGGAATTACGACTGCAGCAATTTTTAAACTGTCACTGTACGAAATAAGCTGGGAGCCACTGTATACCTGCAATCTTCAATATAATTTGCGAAAACCCATCAATAGAAAATCTGATTAATATGATTTTCGAAATTAGGATCCACAAATCCATTAAAGAGATGGTTCCATCCATAGGTGCCTCTTTTTTGCTGAGCAGCGTTATCATTATTTATTTAATATCAAATAAATTAGAAATGCAAAATATTCAATTAAATCAAAAGTATATAAAAAATATTTCAATTCATCTAGTTAATCTAGAATACTCGCTGAAAATATCATATTAAAATTAAGATTTTATATCTTCATATAGAAATTGATTATTAAATTAATCACCATTCATCTCTCTTTTAATTGATTACATACAAAATTATGATTCATATCATTCAAATCTTTATTTCATAGAAAACTTAGACTAATTCATGGTAATAGTATGATTTTGCTACATAAAATTCATATTAATGAAGATTCCCAACATACAAAAAAAAAAGAAACAAAAAAAAAAACAAAAAAAAATAAGGTGAATAATCTAAAATATTTAATATTATTCGAAAAATGTTAAGAATTTAATAAATACCTACTTAAAAATGACTTGAATACAATAAAATTGATTTATTGTACTTTTTTTTTTAGAATTATACATATTGATGATTTTTTTACAATTTATTTTGTTTTCCATACCAACCCACACCGTTAACATCTACGTCACATGCCATAATTCTCACAGATTTAAATTTAAAACTTGACATTCTGTTTGTCTGTCTGTTTAATAGAAGAGCTTCACACAAATGATTAATAACAATCAAATTCTATGTAACTGAAAGCGAAAGAAAATAAAATAAAATGAGCAATAAAATAATAACAATAATAATATAGTGTGCCAAATAAAAAATCATATTGTATGTAGGTAGGTAGGTATGCTCAAATAACGACTGTCTGTGTCTGACATTACACTTGAAAGCTGAGACATTGTTGAAACATTCGCATGCGTAGAAGGAAAAATAACATTTTAATGAAGGTGATTCATATGTACTTTGTGGAATACCAATGAATAATCATAAACATAATATGTGTGTATGTATCATATAAGGTAAATTTGAGTTGAGATTTGTATAGTATACGAGTAATTAATAAGCTCTATTGTGAGGTGCTTTTTATATGATAGTTTCGAAAAGCTTTTAAAGCAAATATGACAAGAAAAAAAAGTAGTAAAAAATAATTATTCAAGAGCTTATAAAGTAATAATAGTCGCAATAACAATAATAATATAAGGTAGAGTAGTGGGGTAGAGGTTCGTAAAGTTGGGAAAAAGCGTATGATTTATTTGAATTAAAAATAACAAAACTCAATTGACTTCCTTTGAATTCTTGAAATAATGAGAAAATTTGTCAAATAATTTACTTATGTCAGTAAATGCATAAAAAAATTACCGTTGATATACCAGGACCCAAAAATCAATTTTGACCTCCAGCATTTTGGTGTCTCTACAAATATAATTTTGTTCAATTCACTTATGGTTTTTTGGGCAGATCTGTTTAGAATCATGAAAAATAATCATTTTAGGATTTCTTCATATTTTTTTGTATGTATTGTAATACAATGTTCAAAACTCTTAATATTTTTCCAATATTTTAATTTAATTTTTATACATTTTGAATAGCTTCCAACCTCTAAACTGAATATTTTCAAAGAATAATGTCTTCTAAATATTCATTAACTATAATTTACCCAGTTTGCTCCAAAAACCAAACCGATGAACCTTTCCCCTAACAATTTCGCTGTAGAAGCTATCCGCGTGAGAGTGGCACTATAATAAAAGCTTAAAAAGAGCGCAAATGATCATGAGTGCAAAAGCTCTGTTTATCAAATTTACTATATATATAAAAGACGTGCTCAATTACGGTTGCGGAAAATAGTTGTAATTTTGTAGAACTTGAACTAAGTAAGAACTGTGTTGTAGCAAGTGCGTGTCACGAAAGAAAACTAATTTATGTGTAAGTAAAAATTCTACCTTAATTAAGAATATTGCATGCTGTTTGATATTTAAATTGTTCTTGTTGTTGTTGTTCTTATAATCAATTAACCCATCATTAATTTCATATATATTTTCAAAATTGTTTTACTCTTAAAGTGATTAGTTTCCATTTGAAAATAATTGATATATTTCCTATTTGTTTTTTTTTTGTTTCATATTTTTTTTACATGTCGCTCTTATATGCACACATCGACAAAAAAAAAATACCACACACACGCACACCACATATTGATTGCACCATCGTATTGTATTGCATTTCACCTATTCACCAAATCAAATCACTACAATACACATATGCACACACACTGTTGCACATACACAGGAAGAACACACTACACCAATCATAATAACAGCAGATGAGGACAATAGTGCCAACTTAAATGCTGAATTTGTTACAGACAATAGTCTTGAAGAGCACCACCAACAGCAACTGGTAGTAGAGGGTCAACAACAGCAACAACAGCAAGTTGAAGGAAACGGAAACATTGAAGCGGAAACCAATAAGCCTGTCAACGAAGCAGCAACAACAGACGTAGAAGACGTAGCACAAGCAAAAGAAGTTGAGAGCACCACAATGGCAAGCCAACACGACGACGACAGCAATGTGGAAGCGACTACTATAATAGGAACAGCTGATGTAGAACAACCGATTGAGATTGAGACTGTCAGTGACAATATGGCGGTGGAAAATGAACGTCTTACAATTGAAAATAATGAGGAAACGATGCAAGTGAATGACAATTTTAATGAGTCATCGACAATACCAGCAGAGAATCAAGATGATGATGATTCTAGTTTGACAAAGGATTTGAGCGAATTGGAATTAAATGCTGCTGTTGCTGCTGTTGGTGATGGTGATGATGCAGCAGCAACAACTGAACAAACTGATGAAGATGACTATGATAATTTGCGCGCTGAATTGACGGATGATGAAGATGATGACGATACGAATGCGGCTGCTGTTGTTGAAGATGAGTACAATAAAGATAAAGAACATGCTGTCTTGAACAATTCAAATGCACCAAAACAATCTAAATTTATAGCGGCTAAACAACGTGAACATACTTCATTGTCGGCATCATCATCGGATGATGAAGATGGTGAGAATGGTGAACCAGTTGAAATGGGTGCTGCTTACAATTCCGAATGGGAAAATCTAGCTGAAGATTTAGCAAGTACCAATGATAAAAATAATGATTTAGATAATGACATCGATATATACGATTCAGTGCCAGTAGATTTGTCAAATGATATTGCTGTCAATGAGATTGCTGCAGCCCAACCCGATTTTCCCATCAATCCCGATGCAGAATTTATCGATGTCGATACAGATGGTATGGCAATGATGGCAAGTAGTTCGATACCAAAATTTCAAAAACTCACCAATGCGACACCGCAAATACAAAATATCAAATAAATTACTCACCGCATTCTTTTACATACACATTTTGTGGGTGCAATGAGTCAGTTAACAAATATTCGCATAAAGGCTTCATCATCATCATCATCATCATCGTTGTCATCAACATTAACTGAATCTCATATATAGAAGAATTAATGGAAAACAATAAACAGTTAACTAATTTATTACCAATACTCGTCGCTGATATATGACGCATACACACGCATTGTATGGTGACATAGTTTAAGTTCTGTCTTCTGCATACTCTCATTTTAAGAATACTATGATTTTTATTTAAGTATCATTTACATAAATCATGTATTATATTTATTTTCAAAGTGTTAAAATTGTAAATATTTACATATTTGATCTGTTGAAAAGTACGAAAAATTTATTTTTTTTTTGTTAAAGTTAAAATACTCAGTTTTCATTTTGTAGTTCTTAATTTGCCCACTTCTAATCAATGCCTTGTTAAGATGTAACGAAAATTCTATTTATTTATTTACATTAAATACTCTATATTATATTACATAGTGTTCGTATTTATATGAAATGAAATTCATGTAGCCATATGACAATAGTAAGTAGATGTAAAAGTAATGTGTATATTTTTTACAATGAAATACTCAATAATATCATTTTGATTCTTATTCATATACCAACACATATTTATATTTATTAATTTGATGTATTAATTTAAAGCTTTAATAAAATATGTATGGTTTTTTTTTTAATGAAAATTCTATAAACGTGTATTTAATTTTAATATAATGGAATATATTAAATGATTATTTAAAATAAATAAATAATAAATTACTGAGGATTTGTAACATCTTCTAAAAGGATATATACAACCTAATGTTAGCTTTTGAGCTTGAGTTCTCTACGGTTATGTCAACATTTCACTAACGTTCACTGCTGAATTAAAGTTATGAACTGATATCAAAATACATAAATGCAAATCTATCTATATTAGCGAAAAATTGATATGCAGAAGTGAAACGTTTTGCTATTATTGTAATTGCAGATTATGAAAGGGCAATAACAGCAAGTGAAAGTGAAGAAAAGTGTTGATATCAAAAAAGGCTTTTAAAATGTATTCCATTGTCTTTTTATATGACAGTATATCCCCTTTCGTTCTAACAAAATTAGACATAAAAAGAAAAAAGAAATCCATTATTTTTGCATTCAATTGAATGTTTTATTTAGCATAGTTAGAATGATCCGATTTAGGTCAAATATGCACCGTTTTGTTCGATAACTTGTTGCCATTTTGAAGGTGATTTCATAATGCCACTCTCATAGAAACCCTCTTCCCTATTGGCAAAAAATTCGGACAGTCGATTTTCGCAAGCTTCTCTTGAAACGAATTTTTCATCAGCAAAATCATTCGCCATAGACAGGAACAGGTAGTAATCATTTGGTGCCAGGTCCGGAACATAAGGTGAATGCATAAGAACCTCTCAACCAAGCTTCCGGAGCTTCTGGCAAGTCACTATTGATGTGTGTGGCCTGGCGTTGTCCTGATGGAACACAATTCCTCCCCTATTGGCTAAAGCTGGCCGCCCTCAGCGACTACTTCCTTCAGACGGTCCAATTGTTGACAGTACAGGTCCGAATTAAGAGGCAGAGATGATTCCCTGCCAATCCTACCACCGCGATTTGACCACGACCGTTTTCGCTTGACGTTGTCATAAGTGACCCACTTTTCATCACCAGTAACCATCCGCTTCAGAAATGGATCGATTTTGTTGCGATTCGGCAGCGATTCGCAGATGGAAATTTGATCCATGAGGTTCTCTTTACGTTTACTCGTGTGGCACCCATACATCGACCTTCTTTTTGTATCCAGCCTTATTTAAATGGTTCCCAACGGGTTTTTTCTGCAATGTTTAGCAATAGAAACAGTGCTTAAATGACGGTCAGACACGATTGGTCTTCCAGACTGTATCTTTGACATCAAAATTACGGGAACGGAATCGACAAAACCAAAATTGCACGTGTTCGGCTGTTACTGTATCAGAACCATAAACTCTATTCACATTTTCAGTCGTCTGGCTTGCGGTTTCGCTTTTATCGAAGAAAAACTGTAAAATATGGCATATCTTCTCTGTACTGGTGTCCATTTTTGACGCGTGCTCAAACAATACTGAGTCAAGCAATCACAAAACTGCCTGAAAAGTTTAATTAGCACGAAATCCTATCTTTCTAACGCCATCTAACGTAATCCGAGCGCACTTATATAACGCGAGATACAGATTACTAAAGCCATCTATTGGAAAAAAATTGAATTTCTTTTTACTACACCTTATATAATAATTTCAAGCATTTTAGTTTCTATTTTCAAACGATATACATTTTTGTGCTAAAAGACTAATACAGTATTTAAGTCATGTTATTTATTGAGAATAGTTTGGTCATTTAAACTAATAGCATTAGTTGATTTCACTGTTGGTTAACTATGCACTGACCAATGAATATTTTTTGTTTAAGCTCTTGCCTCTAGTTAAGCATTGACTGTAAATTTGACCATCCATTAACCAAACTTATAATGAAATAAAAGGAATGGATACCAACCATTACTTCTTCGTACAATACCGTTTACGGATTTGTGGCATTCTGAGATGGACTTGTGGTAGAAAGTGCGTCTTTTTATTGCTTTTATCACAGCTTGACTGTGATATTTTTATATTAATTGCTAATTTTGTCGTGAGAAGTTGGAATCCATGGGCTGTTCTCGATATTTTATAGTGTCTCAAGGATAATTATGTTATCACATGCTGATGTTCAAACCATATACATACAAAGCAGTACATATAAGTATATACATATAAGTATACGCTTAAAGAAGTTTAAAATTAAATATCCATATTTATGAGAATGCCCATCTTTATCGGAATAGTTTCTAATTGGACTCAACTGATGCAATAATTCGTAAATTATAAGAGAATCAATAATAATATCTATCTATTATGCACACTTAACTTTTAATCAATGAAAGTTAAGCACTTGGTAAGTTCATAAAGTTTTAACAGAGAAATGGAAAGTTGCTTAAGCATATGGTTTTAAATCCGAAGAATTAAGACATAATTCAAAATTCATTTAAAATTTTCCATAAGAAGATCACAGCTCTAACTACTATGCCTTATCATTGAAATATTTTGTATATATATATATATATATATATATATGTGTGTGTGTGTGTAAGTGTCTGAAAGATTAAAAGTAGATACACTATAAAAGAGTATTCTTAGTATGTAAAATAAGTATAAGTTCATGGAAAACAATAAAGTGTCAGCTGCAAATACAATTTATATTACAAACACACACACACACACACACACACACTCTGTCACTTACATAGAGTGTAACATTTAATCCTGATAAGAAGTTTTTTGCACAAAACTCCAATTAAGTCATTTGCATGTTAAATAGTTGCGTAATCTTCGACAATACATCGAAAGCAAACAACAACAACATCTATGGCAACAATGGTAACAATGGCAAAGCCAATGTCCGACTTGAAAGTATACACACACATACAAAATAACTAAGAATGAACTCATCAAAAGTGCAAAAGAAAGCTTAACAATGGTGAATACCAACAACAACAACAACAACAATTATAACAACAATCACTATCATCGTCAAGGGATGTCCCTTTTTGGGGGAGAAAATAATACATGTAAAACATGTAGTAGACATTGGGGGAAATCACAAGGACACACATAAGTATACTATTGTACTACCTTCGACTATGTACTATATATATATAGAAGAGATGACGACAATGACGATGACGACGACATTATAATCGTAAACAACTCGCAAAATGTTGCAGGCAAGTTGTTGTTGTTGTTGTTGTTGTACTACAGTGTTTTTCATTGATAAAGTTTATGGTTCATGGCACTCGAGTATTGTTTTGTTCATTCGCCCTCTGCTCTGCTTTGTGGATTTGTTTCTTTACCATACTATCTAATACTGTTTTCTCCTCTTCTTCTTCTTCTCGATCTTCTTCTTATTCGAAACGAGTACATTGTAGATTCATTTCTTCGTTTCTCCAGAAGAGCATTGAGTAGCGAGTAACGAATTGTAAAGTGCGCTTCAATGGAATGTCTGCTGCTCGTTCAAATAGTAACAATGCAAAGCAAATGCTACTCATCTTAGCACTTATGTAGGTGTATATGGAATTCGTATTACAAGAACATTTGAAGTCTTAATACTTACCTATTTGCATATATACTATCTATTTACAATGTCTGATGAAAATGATGTCGTCTTGGTTTAATCCGATTTTAATGACTATTTTTTGTTCCAAAAAATAAAAGTAACAAAATAAGAAACTAACAAATGACAGAAAGAATTGTATAGACTTTGGGTCCTGAAGTTTTTTGTGTATTGCTGCTTAATTGTATTGTTTTACAATTGTTGTTGATACTCGAAATTATTTATATATGTAGTTATGGTATTATAATTTTTTTTGCAAAATACCATAGATGAATATATTTTTGCCATTGTTTTGCGTTCAAGTATTTGTAGTCATTTTAGAAGGGTTTTTTTTTCGCGAATTATTTATGAATGAACACTAACAAATGAAACATAAATCAAAGTAGAGCATGTAGGAAATTATTGGTTCTAAATTTTGTAGATGGGTAACCAATCAATTGCAGTTTCCTCTCAAAGCTCTGTGGTTACAGTTGCTGTATATGGACGTCTATTATCATGATGCATCAGTAACTTTTTTTCCGGAATGTCTTTGATGTATTTAATTGATCATAATTATCAAACACATTAATTCTTGTAGAACAATAGACGGGCTCCTTTTTATTTCCTACTGGTAGCTAAACCTGTTTATGTAACTACAATACCATATAAATATGTAATTAGTGTAAAATGTAAACTTTATTTCAAGAATATTTCTATGTAATCTTAACTCAGCTACATTGCTTTTGTAGTGTTACTCTTCCTGGTGTTGTTTATTTTGCAAACAATTAAGAATGCTAAAGTTTTCGCTATCAGCAATGCTGAATGTAAGGAGAGGTGTAAAAATCGATTAAAATTAACATTCAATAAACTAAAACGAGTCAGAAATTCTCCTTATTTAATTTATTAAAAGAAAATTGTTGGGAATTTCAAAATAATTTATAAACTAGAAGGCACAAATCTTACATATTCGACGTAGAGTCGAATTATTATATTTTTAAGTATAGTCGTATATTAAAACTATAGCTGGAAATTAAGCATTATTAGGAGAATTCGAGAGTGGGTGCCGTAGCTCAGTGGTTAGTGTGTTCGCCTTCTGATCTGTAGGTCATGGGTTCAATCCCCGGCTGATGCATAACAAATTTAATATCGAAAAGATTTTTCTTTCGAATGGTACCCACCTGTCGGCAAGCAATTGGCAATTCTTCCGACAGTAATAACTTGCCATGAAAAAGCTTCTTAAAGAACTCTGTGACAAAGCTCAGAAAAAGTGATGTCACAAGTGTTCTGCCGTTCGGAACCGGCTAAAATAAGTAGGTCCCTTCTAATACTGTCCAAATTTAAGACGCACAACAGTAATGGAAGAGAAGCTCGGCCAATGAGCCCTTTGGGGCTTTAAGTGCCACATATTTATTTTTTTTTTTTTTAGGAGAATTCAAAAAGCCCCTATTGTGACTTTCACAAATTGAAACCTACATTGTGATTACCCGCAGATATTAGGTGTAGTAAAAGGAAATCCACTACGTTTCCAATAGATGGATTTAGTAATCTGTATCTCGTGTTGTGTAAGTGCGATCGGATTACGCTAGATGGCGTTGGAAAGATAGGATTTCGTACTAAATAAACTTTTCAAGCAGTTTTGTGATTACATGACTCAGTATTGTTTGAGCACGCGTCAAAGATGGACACCAGTACAGAGAAAATATGCCATATTTTACAGTTTTTCTTTGATAAAGGCGAAAATGCAAACCAGACGGCTGAAAATGTGAATAGTGTTTATGGTTCTGATACTGTAACAGCCAATCGCGTGCAATTTTGGTTTCGTCAATTCCGTTCCGGTAATTTTGATATCAAAGATGTACCACGCACCACCTTGCTATGGTGTTGGTTGCTCACTGAAAATAAAGTTGGATCGAAATTTGAATTGCAAGTCCATTTTCTTGAATTCTATTTTTGAATTGATATGATGGTTAACCATCAGTAAGTATGTCTTTTTAACACAAAAGGAAACGTTCCGCCCAGAGGTCCTTTAGCGTATTTGTTAGATGGTAGAAAGGAATGTAATTGCATTGAATCAAAAAACCAATTACTTTGTCGGAAGAATTATTAATTTGTCATTTTAGATTCCATAAATTATTAAAAAATATTGCATAATTTTGTAATATATTTTTTTTCATTTTCTTGATTGGCTTGAGAATTGTATTACGAAGTTGTTAGCAGTATTTTGTTATACTATTATCTGTCACACATTTTGTTCATTTTTTTGTCCTTGTCATTATAATGATTGACAATGTTGTCATATTTGTTGCCGTAAGTTGTTCGCTAATAATTTACAAAAGTATTTTTTCCGTATGGATTATATTTTTTTCAAACAATACTCTACACATTTTTGCTGACGAATTTATGTGCATTTTGATATTTGTTTTGCCATTATTATTATTGTAATTATAATGGGAGGAGAAAAAATATATATAAATAAATTAAATCAAAGCATATTCACGTTTACAATATTTTTGTTTTTTCACTTTATTTGTATATTTTTTTTTAAATTTTTTAATGTTCAACATATCACATAAATAAAAAGAGCAAATATGCAAAATGGCAAAAATACAATTTTATTTCATTTATTACATACAAAATTTTGTAATGTTTTTGTTATTGTTATATAAAAAAAAAACACACACACAATAACTGAATATAGATTTTATACCACCCCATACGTTTAATGATCTACCCATTCTTAATGTTAGCATCGTTAAAAAATTTACAACACAAATATTTTTTAATTATTTGGTTAAATTTTAATTAAGTCAGATTATGCCACAGTTTGTTTTTTTGTTATGTTTTTTTTTTTTTGGTTTTTGTACTGCTGGTTGTTCATATGTTGTTGTTCTTGTTGTTTATATTAATTATTCAGCAACCAGCAAAAATGAATTTTGTATGAATTGATGGCAATTAATTATGGTTAACTTCCTGTCAAGTTAATTATACGCAATGTTGTACTGCTACTGTTGGGAATTTTATTTTTGTATTTGTTTTTTTTTTACCCTCACTGCAACTATTACCTACTACTACTACTATTACTAGGTAATGCATCTACCACAACTAATATGATGGTAACTTAATGCCAATAGGCATTTTTTGTGAAGCCTTCGGCATGAATTGATGCAAGTCCACAGATAATATTCGAAAGAGTGGATGGTCTTTTTGGAGTTAAAGTATCTTCAGTGCATAAACTGGCGACAAACCGAAAATCAATTTCACGAACAAGCTTGTTGATAATAACCTTTCATATCTGTTATACTTTACTCTACTGGGATCTATGATTATATGCCAATTTATTATTATTATAATATGATAATAGTAATACTAAAAATTATTTATATTAATTATTGAGTTATTATTTTATTTTTCAACAATTTTAAACATTGCTCAATTAATTATTCAAATATTATTAAATGAAGAATTCACAAATATGTGAGTAGAGGGTTCCTTTTTAACCATTGCAACAAAATATATTATGTAAATAGTTTTCTATATTCCTATATGAATTGATTAATAATGAATATAGCAAAAATTTAATTTATTTTATTTAATTAGTTTTGATTATTCAAAATTTTTAGATATTTTTCATTGGTTGGCAAACAAAATTCATCGAATTTTTCCAATTTTAGTATAATAGAAAAAAAAAATAGTATCAATAACTTATAGATGAAGTGAAAATTTAATGATTTTTGCATTCAGCATCGCGACCAGAATAACACTAAGAATGAGAGGAGCAGGTAAATAACATATTTATGTATATCCTTGCTTAGAAATATTGCTTTATGCTGACTTCTTTGAAGATGCGATGTATGAATCAAACTGACCTCCATGATCGATTGATTTGAAAATTATGTAAAACTATGAAAGTCCAGAAAGTTCAGAAAGGAATTGATATAGAATAAGAAATTCGCATTAGTAAGTCAACTCAATTACAACAAAGCGTAATTAAAGGACTCTTAAGATTTTGGAATAATAAACACGGAAGCTATGAGACTCACAATAAGTTATAGTGGGATAGTGAATATCAAACATCAAAACATCAAAACATCATAATCATTTTTGGTCTGGATTCCGTTTCAATTTTTTTTTTTGACACAGAAATTTCAACCCTATCTTAGGTCGTTTCATAAGCAAGCAAGTCACTATATGGGTAACCCTTCAGGGTGAAGTACCTTAACCAATGATTAGGAACGTTGTCACTAACGAAGTTCTCAGCAGGGGGAAAAGGTCAAGAATAAGGGTGGTAGACCGTGGTTATAAAATCGTCATCCTCACAAATGGAAAATTCATTTAAAAATTCGGAAAATTATAGCATATGCGCTGGAAGTATTTGTGTACTTGAAAGACATATCCAATCTCATTTATTTGGCGCTGACGCGGCGGACTGCCAATGACAGTTCGAGTTTGTCACTGGTAGATGAGCACAAAGGCAAAATAAATTCTGAGGGGAGAGAAATCCACTGCAGCTTCAGCATAGAGAGTGGTTAGTGCGAGGTTAGTTATTATGGCACACCAACCAACGTTGAAAACCAACGTAGCAAAAATATCTTAGAACTGCCCTATCTGGCATTCATTTGGAGAGACTAGAAATTGACTGTTCTTTCGGGCTTCTAAATTTCTATATGTTCTTTCAGGCTAAGATTTTTGCTATCTACCTTCGCTGCTGTAAAGGAAATTAAAATATGTTCATCACTGCACACAATCACTGTGTTCGATTACACAGCACGCGGTTGAGTTTTGCTAGAATCTCGTTTATCATGATATACACCGAGAATGAAAAGAGCGATGAATGTGCTTGATATGTATCGGAGCAACGATAGGAATAACAGGTGGTAAATAGTTGTTTACCACTTGGAGTAATATAAAATCTAACAGACACCACTGCAAAGGAAAGAACAAAGATGTATTGGAATTAAACCACCGGATGTCGTGATTGGGTGTGTGAGTCAAACTAAACCGAGGAGGAAGTAACACTCGTGTAAAATTTCGCACTTTGGCTTCCCGTAAATATATTGGTACGGCTTTCTTTAACGGATTCGAGGAACTATCGGAATCAGTACTAACTGAGATCGGAAATTTCACAAAGCCAAGGCTTCAAGGTGTTTTGTAATTTGCTATGGTGTCGTTTGGCCACTGAAAATAAAGTTGGATCGAAATTTGAATTGCAAGTTCATTTTCTTGAACTCTATTTTTGAATTGCTGAAATGGGTAACCCTCAGTAAGTATGTTTTCTTAACACAAAAGGTAAAGTTTGACCCAGATGTTCTTTGGAGTGCATACTTTCAAGTATTTATAAGTTATACCAACTTGTTAATAAAGGGAATTGATGTTGAGTTCCATTGATTAATTTAACCGCTGCTGTAATGTACAATTTTTGAGATGATTCTTATTACGTTTTGACCAAAGCTGCTTAGTTTGAAACATTTATGTTTCTCTACTTAATTCAATTGGCTTTTATCATTATATATTAATATTATTATACAACAGAATAGTTGAGTAAACTCTAATAATATTTTATTGCAATCTGATACAAAACTCTCAGCTACATTTATCCCCTAAAAATTGTCTAAAAAAATATTTATAAAGTTTCATTGAAAAAAAAAAGAAATTCTGTAAATACTAAATCCCATTATTTGATTATTCAAATGAAAGCAAGCACATTTGCATCATTTGTCAAAAGATATAAAATGCATAAAACAATTCACATGGCATTGTTGATTTTTTGTATTTTTAATTCATTAACATAATATCTTTAATACATTAACTAAATATGCTTGCTTTTATCGCTGTGTATTATTGTTATTATTTTCGGTCTCACACACACACAACCACATGTTGTATTGAAGTAATCGCATTAACAACTTCATTATTTGTGGTAAATGAACAGACATACATACTTATATGTACAAATTATATTCACATACATAGTAAAATACACTTAATTCTTGCTCATCATGATGTCGATGTTGAATGCGAGAGTGGCCATTTTATACACAAAGTAAACATACAATTGCATTACAACGTGTAAAAGAACTCATCATCTACATACTCGTACATACTCGTAAGTATCTATGAATATACTCGTATACTGTGATAAATATATACATAAATACCTATAAGCTACACTACAATCACTATATAGATAATATATTGTATGTACGGATATATATATATATATATCTCATCCACTACTTTTAACACAGATCATTCACTGTTTTCGAATAACCCATTCATTTATTCATTCATTCAAAACATTCATTTATTCATTCATTCGTTTACTCATTTACTTACTGTGTTGCAGTTTATTCAACCGAAATGTTGTTAACATTTTAATATTGTTGTCATTTGTTGTTGCTGTTGTTGTTGTTGTTGTTGTTAGCAGGATGTTGTTATTTCTTTTTTTCATCATTTTGTTAGCTTACATTATTATACCCTGCATAATGCAATATGCATGGTATATTCATTTCGGTCAGATGTTTGTGTCCACTTGAAGGAATCTCCGGAGATGTAGACATAGATATATATTCGTGATCAGCGTCGATTAAATTTTCGATTTAACGATGTCCGTCCGTCCGTCCGTCCGTCCGTCCGTCCGTCCGTCCGTCCGTCTGTCTGTCACCTGGCTGGTTCGCACGATAACTTGAGTAAATATTGAGCTATTTCGATGAAATTTGGCATAAGTAATCTATGATCCAAGGGTACGGAGGGGATTGATATTGGGCATGATCGGTCAATAACCACGCCCACACCAAGCATTCAAAGCGACTAACCTCGAAATTTTCAAAATCTTTAACTTGCTATAACTCACATAATATACCACTTGGGACAACAATATTTTGCACATAGAGTTATATTATACTACTATATAATCTCGCCAAAAGTGGTTGAGCCACGCCTACTTTTTAGCGTAGCTCTCATACAAAGTGTCTGTACTTCTTTTAAATTGAAACAGCTGTAACTTCTACAATCTTCCGTCTAGAATAACCATAATTGACACTTAGATTAACATAGCAGTGAGAAATAATATGGCAGAAAATCAGTGTGCCACGCCCACTCCTTTTTGGGTCTCCCATACAAAGTTGCGGAAATTAAAAAAATATTACCGGTTATAACTTGCAAACTATTCAGCGTAGAATAACGAGATTTAAGGTGTGGATTAGTATTGTACGAGCAACTAGGCTCATAGAAAATGGGCGCACCACGCCCACTGTTTATCGTAGCCCCCATACAAATTTGAAGTTGAAACAGCTGTAACTTCGGCAATCTGCCGTCTAGAATAAGCATAATTGACACTTGGATTAATATCGTAGTCGGCAAAAATCTGGCAGAAAATCAAAGTGCCACGCCCACTCCTTCATGAGTCTCCCATACAAAGTCAAGGGAATTAAACTAAAACTTTTAAGCTCCATAACTTACAAACCATTTAGCGTAGGACAACGAGATTTAAGGTGTGGATTAGTATTGTACGAGCAACTAGGCTCACACAAAATGGGCGTGCCACGCCCACTGTATATCGTAGCCCCCATACAAATTTTAAATTGAAACAGCTGTAACTTCGGCAATCTTCCGTCTAGAATAACCATAATTGACACTTAAATTAATATCGTAGTCGGAAATAATCTGGCAGAAAATCAGTGTGCCACGCCCACTCCTTCATAGGTCTCCCATACAAAGTCGAGGGAATTAAACAAAAACTTTTAAGCTCCATAACTTACAAACCATTTAGCGTAGGACAACCAAATTTAAGGTGTGGATTGATATTGAAAAATTAATTAGATATACCAGAAAGAGATACGTTACGCCCACTTTTTATATATCTTCCGTATAAAGTCTCGGATTTATCTCAAACATTAAAACACCCATAACTTACTAATTAATACGCCTAGGTCAACCCATTGCAACCTATGTAGTTTAGTATTATAGGCAAAAATTGATCCTCCAAAATTGGTGAGGTACGCCTGCTTCTTAATGTAGGTCCTATACCAAGTAGTGGAAGAAAAGGATGGATATACGAGCAAACTTTTTATATATGTATATCTCTACATATGCAGGGTATAATTTGGTCGGCCCCAGCCGACTGTAAGGAGATTTTTTTTATATTGAATTGTATAGCATGAAATATGCCAGCTACTTTCAAAAGTTTTGGTACACGAATATATGCACTCGCATTGTGAGAAATCTACATAATTTGGAATGCTATTCTTACAGGGGAATTTCGGAAATTTCTCGAATTCTACTCCAACAGCAAAAAGTACCCAGGCACACAAAAAAAAAGGGTTCTTCAACTAAGTGAGATAAACATTTCTATGCGCCTTTGAAATTGCTGAATTTCATGGTTGGTTTAACTCGATCAGATAGTAATTGGTTTCGAACTTCAAACAAATATATGACATGATGATATTCAATAAAAGGGCTAGAGTCGTCTTTATGGAGTTGAAATCTAAGGATGATTCTCGTTCATTTTTCCTTCCCAACATTTTGTTTGTATCTACTCACTGCATATATTCACTCTGAAGAGGACTAAATGGACTCCCATAAAAAACCTTATAAATTTCCATAAATTGAATCTAGAGCAAAATATATAGACGACTTGCTAGAGAATTTAATGCAGAAGATTGTGCCCTGTGGGAGAAACGCAACGATGGCTTATAAATGAATATTATTTTCTGTCGATAAAATGTTTACCTCAGAAGGATTATTTAATAAACAGAGGAAGTTCAGTTATCATGACATGTGGCAGAAATTATTACGAGTGCAGAATGCGGCCACTATCCACTCTCAAAGCGCTACTTCACCAGTACACCGTGGACCACAAACCACTTTCGAAAAACCTACTTCACCAGTATGCAAGAATTGCCTGGAAGTAAAGATTCTTTACTGTTGCTAATATGGAAGCATTACTCAATACATAGAATATGATCAGCCATCATTTCATGAATCACAAGTTTGGATGAGTGTGGAAAGAGAGAACTCTTCAAATTCTGTGCATAACGGAGTTCTTATTTTTCACAAATTCACCGAGTTTTTCAAAGTACTCACAAACAAGTCGTATTCCTTTCAATAATACTCAGTGGCTCAGTATTTAATGAGTTGGAATTCTACACATAAAGTCTTGGATTCGATTCATAGTTTTGCGAACTTAACAGAAATTTTTTCAGCAAGATTAAAATTTGTTTTTTTTCTTCCAAGGCTATCGCTAATTCCTTCGATAGTACTAATTTGACAACCAAAAAATGTTGTCGTTTAAAATCGAAGAAGGTATTTATTATTTTTATTAGTGAGTTATAAGAATTTTGTGGATTCATCACCAAACCCAATAATTTTTGAATTACTCGTTTAGTGCACCATTTCGCAATGCATTACACATTTCGGTCGATGAGTAATGCGATAGAATTTTGTAGTACTAAAATTCTATACCAAAACTTTCGAACGCTTTTTTTTATGATAAAAATCAAAGAGAGAAATGAAATCAAAAGAAGAACAATAACTGATGAAAGTTGAAAACTTTGGCATTTAAATTGTTGAATTTGTTATTGTGCATATGTAGTATTGTTGGCTAGGTAATCGCAAGTACTATATAACTGAATAGTGGGCAGACGTCTGATGGCATTATAGATGTAATACATAGATTTAAGTCGTAGTGTACTCGTATCAATTTGAATAATACTAATAATGATCGTGAAGTTGATGATGATGATGATGATGATGATGAGTTTTCCGAGTTTTCTACCTGTTGTGTGTGTGTGTGTGTGAGTTTGTATTGTACTTGTGTTTTATTTTGTATGCTGATGTAATTATATACTATTTATATGCGAATGATTCAATGAACAAATGAATGAATGAATGACTTGTCTTCTTCAATTCAATTCAATAGCGTGTGCTCTTGTTGTTGTTTTTTATTTTTCTTTTATTATATGTATATTTTGTATTTGCAAGTCGATATATATATATATATATATATATATATATATGTACTTATACATATTGTTCTGTAAAATGGTTGAATGTTTATTATCTGATGGCAAATCAACAGCAGCAACAACAACAACAACGAACAAAAGTAATAAGATATTCAAATAAAAATATATTTAATTAAAATATATTTCAATTCATTTTATTTGATATAATCACTCTATTTATTTGTATTTTAATTGTACATCGATTTTGTACATAATTTCGTATGTGTGTGTGTGCATTGAATACTTTTATATTTATACTTGATGAAATCTTTGAGTTTGCAATCAGGATTAATGTGTTATAATAAAAGCAGGTGTGTGAGAATGTACCATTCTGTACTAGTCAGAAGGTGTAGACTAGTCTATAATACAAAACATATAAAATCCGACATCGGGTTGCCTCGAGCAGTATTTATGACCTCCCTATTGTCGGTAATAGTGCCATGGTCGACTAACATGAACCCCAACGAAAATTTTTGGGTTTAACTTTGGGTCCATTTTGGACCACTACACTTCAAGTGATGCCAAGACAAGGACCTCAACACTAACAACACCAGTTACAAGAGCTTTAGCAGCGGTTAAGAAAATTCTGATTATTCCACCGAGTATTGCAGCAAGGAGCAGACATCCCCTTTGATTAAAACTGCATAGACTATTGCCTATAATACTCTCTATTCCAGCATACAGCGATCAGCTTATAGGTTACAAAGTCTCGATGGAGTCACAATACTGTAAGATGATGTACAGAGTACATTCCAAGAGGCTTAACGCAAAATTTTAATATTTTGGGTTTAACTTTGGGTCCATTTAGGACCAATCCACTTCAAGTGATGCCAAGCCAAGGACCTCAATACTCACAGCACCAGGTACAAGAGCTTTGGCAAAGCTCGGCGCAACGGTTGAGAAAATTCTGATTGTTCCACCGAGTATTGCAGCAAGGAGCAGACACACCGTTTGCTTAAAACTGCATAGACTCTAATACTCTCTCTATTACAGCATACAGCGACCAGTGGATAGGTCACAAAGTCTCGACACAAAGTCTTACATTTTACAAAACTGTAAAATGATGTACGCAGTACATTCCAAGAGGCTTAACTCAAAACAGCGGATGCTCGACACATCGCTACTTCGAGACAGGCATATCGGATAAGGTGAGTTGCAACCAAATTCATTCCGATGCTCGGGAAAACCTCTTCATTCGGTCGGGCATAGAAACAGAAGGAGGTCCAAGAACCGGATAGAAAACTTCTCGCCGAGGATTCACCTTTTTTACTGAAGTTTTCTTCTGAAAAATCTTGAAGGCTTGGATTTCTGCAAAACCCTCAAACCCAAAAAGTCCTTAGATTTGTTCAAAAAGGTAGTAAGCACCTTCCAACTTATTATCAGAAGTTAACGAAAATGGCTGAAGCAACTGGCGACAATAGTAGCAGTAGTATAAAAAAAGGGCTGTGACCATATAGTAGAAGGCAACGCCAATGAGCACAACATCGCATGAGGTAGCATGGCAAATAACGGATGAGGTAAGTTACTTGCTGATATGGTCAC
The DNA here is from genome assembly GCA_963854835.1 of Megamerina dolium. Taxonomy (NCBI): domain Eukaryota; kingdom Metazoa; phylum Arthropoda; class Insecta; order Diptera; family Megamerinidae; genus Megamerina; species Megamerina dolium. Next base: position 54,681,399 of record OY978529.1, read on the forward strand.
AGAATGGAATTGAAAACTCATTCTCTAGTTATTACTATATTAATTTTATCTTAAACACAAAGGCTGCAGATACCAGGCTCCAGGCTTCATGGTTAAGGGGATCCTAACAACGAAAACTCAACAGACAACTACTATAATTATTAAGTTAGTTCAACTGATCAACTATTTAATCAAACAATAGATGAAATTGGTCCCCTTAGGAAACAGAATTCAGTAGCTACTATTTCATATATTTTATAAAATTAATATTTTCTTGTTGAAATATTTCCAGCAACAGAATACTTACATACTTATAATTTTTTTATGAACATTTAAATTTTGTCAAATTAATTTTGATCATATTATTTCAAAATAATTTTAAATAATTATATTTTCATTGAAATTTATTTATGGTAAGAGCTCATTTATATTTCATTTATGTGGTTAAATCAATCAAAAAATTTATTAAATTTATAATAGTTACTAATTAAAATATGCATATAATATAAGTATAAATTGGGCAAAATTAAATTAAAATTAAATAAATTCAATTAAATGGTCAGCAATACACAATCAAGCTTATTTTAATTGCTAATTCAAACACGTGTTCAGGTAAAAATATATATTTTATGTATTGTTGTTACTAATGAAACCACGTTTTATAATTTAAATTAAATTATTATTGTTATTTTTTTTCAAATATAAATTTTATATACATTTGAATACAAACCAAAATACACACAATTTTTACATGCATGTAACCGGAGTGTATACAAAAATACACTGAAAGCTACTTTGTTCTATTAATTTAGAATATATGTATGGTGAAAGGGATGAACGCGAAGTATGAAGCTAGTGAACACGTTGACTTAATAAACGAGAAAAAAAAATTACCACTAAAATTACTACTAAAATATACAAACAACTATGTGAAGACTAGTTATACTTAACGCGCACGAACCACTAATCTCTTTGTTAATCATGGTTAAGCTATGGTAAAACAGTAAACACGCTTTCGGTTGTATGTATAATCACATCAACATATATACGAGTACAATTAATAGCAGAAAGAGGTATATGATGATATAGAGTACAAAGAAGAAAGGGTAGGTGGTAACAGAACGATAAAACATATACGTAAGTATTACTATGGAAAATTACATATAAAAAGGTACAATATTTTAACTATGCACAATATGTACAATACATAAAATTGCACGACAAAAGCCAAACAGTGCAAAGGGACTGAAAAATCAACAACAAGGGAAACAGTGAAATGAGCAAAAATATATAACCAAAAGATATTATTCATGACATCACGAAATAAGCTGGCAGTCAAGGGCCAACATAGTCAACAACGACAATGACGCTGTGTATGAAAAAAAAATGGAAAAACATAACCAAAACATTGGCAATAATATAATTAAGTGCGATACAAAACTACATAATAGGAATGAGTGTATTATTACTATTACGCTGTGTGGTCTGACGGTGTAAATTTAAGTTCCACCGTTACCGTTGTTACGCTCGGTGTGCATTGCCGCTGAATACATATGTGTTTTATATATGTGCCCATCCACCAAATGGATATGCAGCGAAAAATGTAATATTTACTTTTAGCCAACAGCATTAATGCATGGAGCGAGTATTGCATGAAGTAAAGCATAGTACTATATGTTCTTCCATGTCACGTTGATGCTTTATATAGTGCGTATGTAATTGATGGAATAAAAGAAAATAAACAAGAACAAGAGGACGAGAAAGAAAGCACTAGTAAAATGAAGTTAACTTAAATTTTTATTGCAGTTCGCATATGCGGAAAATGTTTGCTGCTCATGTTCGTGCTGCTTCAAAGGAAATACCAACCTAAGCCTGTTGTGTTAGCTTAGTCTTTTATTTCTTCTTTTTTCATATTTAAAGTGTACACATCCTCCACACATATAAGTAAGTGCGTGTACTATAAATTTGATTTGCTCTCTTTCTCTTATATAAATACATATAACGTCTATGCAACATCCTGTGATTTTGTTCGCTCACGATCACTATGTATAGCTATAATAATATATATTTTTATTTGGCTTTATGTATCTCGAGTATTACATTGCTCCTAGCTAACAGTGGATTTTTTCTACTTATACTAGTATAAATATTCTTAGAGTTTATTTTTTTTTATTTTTGCAAACTGAATTTTTGAATTATATATTTTTCATTGCAACAATTTTATAATATTTACATCCTTATAGGAAAAAATAAAAATTATTGTCTTTTATAACATCCGATTTATGGCAAGCCAATTGAAATTTTATAAAATTGGCATTGAATATATTATTTTTAAGAGGAGATGGTTGAAGATTTTCTTCAACTGATTTCTAAGTTATTTTCAATAGTGATGACAGATTGTATATTAGAGATATGATATCAAGAGCACAGTTTTGTAAGATAATCTGTAAACTATTTGAATATTTTTATAGTTATTCTTATCTGATGGGCATCCGGAGAAGATTGGCTCCTTTCGATGCTTATTCTTCGTGGAAATTGTAGATTTATTAGGTACAAGAATTACGTCTGCGGTGTCACCATTTCCAATTACTTACCATTGATCAGAAGTGAAGAATATGTAGTTGAATCCTTTATTTATTTTTTTTTTTTTGGATTAAACGCCAAACAATTTTGGTGAATTCTGGCAAGTTAGTAGGATTAAAGGTCAAATATTTTATCAAACCTCAGTATAATTTATATTTAATTACATTTGAAATTGACTTTTGAACCATGCTTGAAATTTATGTCATTTAAATTATTTTTTTAGACTGATAATATTGTATATTTCATAACATCCATAATATACAAAATTAATTAAATGACATATTTTGTAAATTCGCATGGCAATTATATATTTGCAATTGCAATATTCACATATGTACGTACCACCATAATAGTACTAAAATATATATGATATTTTAATAGAGTTCCAAATCAGCAAATCCATTTTTATCCAAAATTTTCAATTTCGATTTCACATATTCTTGAATTATAGGTATTTGTCTGCGTATCTGAGGTTTTGACGGTGAAACAGATTCGATCGTCGCCGCCAATTCAATTATGTCCAAAGCTTGTATTGTGTAGGATTTTGCTTTCAAACAGAAATCAACAGTAATCAACAGTAATCCTATTTTGAGTGCCGGAAATTGTTCAGGATTCTGCTATTTTACAACTGAATATTCGTAATTCTAATTGCATTGACAGTATTGTATAATTTACGCAATCTACAACTACAATGTCAAATATATATCGTATATTTGTATGAAATTTTATACTTGCACATGTCAAAGTATTGTGCCATTTTACTAAATTATTCTTGCTATTTTCAAATTTTGTTTTAGGAACAAGATCATTCCTACGTGGCAACAACAGCGTTGCATTTCCCTTGCACTACCGTTTACATACATTACAGTGCATATAGCAGCATTTTTGTTAGTTGTTTTCTATAGCGTTTTCATAATAAACAGGAGTAGTAGTGTTGTAGATTGAGTGCCTTTCTCACTCTTCAATGGCGAAGAGGAAGCAGAAAGAAGATCAACCGCCTACAGAGACGGTAACCGTCAAGTCCGGATTCCGTCATTGTTGTAAGAATGATGAGCTATACGCGAAGATAGTAGAAGATGTCAAAGAAATCTCATCGCTGATAGTGGAAACGTCACGCTATATCCACTTCAGCTTGATGAAAAGATGGCAACAGGATGATTTTGCGGCGCCAAACTTCCTCGACTTCTTCTACTGTCTCTGCCAGAAGCGTCCGGAAAAGTACGTGTTGGACAGCGAGTATGGCCTGTTGAGGAATGATCTACCTCTATACAACAGCGCATACAGGTCAAACTTGTTTGTCGATGCTGCGAACACGTACAAGACTATTTTCCACAACAACATATGGATGCACGCGTACAGCAGAATCCGTAGATTCCTTAGGCGTGTTGATGGATCAACACCAGCGAGCATATACGACACGCTAGACTACCTGTTTGTGGACAATATTTGCAAACAGCCTGATGAAACTTTGCTCTCCCAGATGCGAACACATTTGGACTGGGATGGGCAAAAGTTCAACAACATCAAAAAGAGCAACGACTATTGGCAGTATATGCGCTTTTTTTACAAGCTGCAGCGCTACAACGAGGAGAACTACAAAAACTTTGCGCTGGTACCGATCAAGAAATTCGGGGCGCATCACGTTCGGTACGACTCGACTCAACTGTGGGCCACATTATGTAGTCGTGGTCTGTTTAAGGGTGGTTGGAAGGCGTTTAAACCTAATAGAGATGCTGAATGGCGCAAGTATTTCGAGTTCCCTGAGACCACATCGAAAAAATTCGGTTATTCAATGATGACGGACGGCGTCAGCATTTCATTTTGCATGGCTAAGACCCTGGAGGCAGCAGCAGCCACAACATCGCGGGTCAAGTGCCATAAGAAAGCAAATGATTATGCTGGGGATTTGAGCAAAATCCGAAATACCGAATATGACATCAAAATCGGTCTCGATCCCGGCCTCCGTCTCATTGTGGGGGGAACGCGGAATGGCTTGCCGCTGAAGATCTCGAATAGCAGGTACCAACACGAGGCAGGGTACCATTCAAGAAAGGTCAAACTACAACGTTGGACACAGACCAAGACTAGCGAAAATATCTCGGAAGAAGAACAGAAGTTGCGGCAGCTGTCACCATACTCAGCTGATTTTCGTAGTTACACACGATATCAGCTGAGTATATTTGCCGCAAAACAAGAGATATTTTCGCAGAGACGAGTCACGCGCCTAAAGCTGCAGAAGTTTATATGCACCGAGAAGGCAGCACACCGCATAGCGACAGAGATCATAGGTACGGATTTGAAGAAGATAGCCTCCAATGCATTGGTTTGCATTGGATCAACGAGCATCGCTGCGAATTCGCCGATGCGGGGCTACATTCGAACTCCAAAGCCGAAACTGATCTCTGCGCTGAAGAGCCGCGGTGCTGATGTAATGTATGTAAACGAGTTCAGGACCACCAAATTGTGCGGGAAATGCCACGAAGAGAACATCACGTCCCGATCTCCACACAGGTACCAATTTTGCCCAAATTGCCGTACTTGTTGGAATCGGGACGTCAACGCTGGAGTCAACATTTTGTATATTGGCGAGTGCCTCATCTGGGGAATAAAGACTCACAAGAATTTCCATCGTAACAACGTAAGTTGAATCTCGCGCAATATATCGAATCAAACATCATTTAATCAATCACATTTTCATTTCTCTTTTCAGAAAGATGAGCCCCCGGCAAAGAAGAAGAGGAAGACCCCAAGTGCCACTAAGTCTACTGTGGTCACTTGACCCCCTTCATCCATTTGAAGGGGGTTTAATTCGGATTAATTAATGATTAATCCGAGTTAATCTGCTACTATATAAGGGCCAATGTCGAATTCGGATTTCTATATAGATGCGATATCAATCAATGCTGATCCATTCAATGTTGGTTAATTAAAAACAATAACTATTTACCATACATACACATATGTACCCATTTATTATTATTCATACATTTATTTATTTTATTATATATAATATATATCACTACAATATTATTTATTTATAAATTAAAATTTTTTTCTTGATATTCAATAGTTTTTCGCTTTATTTTATTTGCTTGTATAATTTCAATACAATAAATGTTAATTTACTAAAACAAAAGGTTCTCTCTCTTTTTTAATTGCTGTTTTATATTTTTTGTTGAAATCTTTATTATTAATATTATTATTATTATTATTATTATTAATATTATTATTAATAATATTATTATTATTATAAATATTACTATATTTTTTTTATTAAATTGATAAATTAAATACCCCAAAAAAAAATCAAAATGCAGCATAAGTACACTTTCCATAATATGATAGCTTTTAAATTATAATAATAATAATTAAATATAGAATATTAATAATAGATTAATATAATATAAAAAATTATAATTTTGCATGCATTTGACTATTTTTTACTTATATACACAATGTGTATAGAATTAGTCGTCTTTACTTGTAGTTTTTTTTTTGTTTAAATAAATGTGACTAAGATTTATGCATTTCTTTCTATCTTAATTTGGTGGTGTGAAAAAAGGTATGATTTCCTTTTTTTGATTAAATTAAAAAAAAAAGTTATTTTATGCAACTAGTGTATAATGAAAATTATTTTTAATTTAATTTTAGAAATCATTTTGTAAATTGAATGCCTTTATTTTTGGATTGTCAGAAAAGTTATAAAGCATTTTGAAATAGTCTGCATTACAGTAGTTCTTTTATTAGTAGCATCAAAGACTTCAGTGCTATAGATTTGAAGAGATAACTTTTTTAAAAAGTCACTAATGACGACGAAATAAAGATGAATAAAGCTATGTGCGATATCTCGTGACCCTAAATATTAATTGTCATATAATTTATTCGAAAGCTCGATGTATCGGTTCTTCGTGAGCTCAAAGTAGTCCATCTCACCAAATGGATCAACATTTGAGAGACGCAGAGCAAATGCAATCAAAAGGATCTCTTATTAATAGTAAAACTGCTACTTAAATGACACATTTATCAAGCTTCTGCCGAGGACCAGATAATTATTGTTAACTGAATGAATCGCTACGATAATAATACGAGACCACGACAAGACAAATTTGGTGATTCGTCAGAAGGTGTTGCAGTTCGTAGCGGAAGTCCTGCTTCATGCGTCGTACACGTCAGACGTCACACCAACTGATTACCATTTATTTCATTCATTGACTATCTGAAAATGCGTCATAACAATTCCGACAATTCAAATAAAAGGAAGAATTTAATTTTTCGCAGATTAAATAAAAATAAAATTTTATGATTAAAATGAAAATAAAAAATTTTACAAATTTTTCAATTCATAATTAATAAAAAATGAAGAATAATAGAAATTAAATAACTTCACTTAAACAAATATAAATCAGATAATAGTAAATAATATTTTTCTCAAATATTTGACTAAATATTTAAAACTTTAATATTCAATCTGATGATGATTATAGCATTCAAAATATTTTCCACATAAATCTGTATTGCTAAAATGCTGCCTTTTATATCAGTTAACAGTTATCTTAAATATTAGATAACTAAATATGCAATATGTTGGTATTTATTAATTTTTGATAATTAAGTTTTTTCCTTCTTTAGAATGTTATTGTGATTTATGTTATGTATATATATATTATAAATCTTAAATAATTTATTCTTTAAAATATATATATTTTGCATTCAAACACAATTGCACTTTATATTAGATTTGACTGGTGGACATTTCACATATTTAACATCTTTAAAACCTACAAAAACAAAATTTTGGCTTTTAATTTAATTGCATTCTGCATGCAAATTACTTGAACATTGATTCCGTTTCTTGTATGATTCTCTAAGTGCCTATAAGTAATAAATATGACTTTTTTTGCATGACCGACTTCAGCAAATATGATTACAAGCTACAGTTGCGTGTATCATTAGATGATTTCTTGTTAATTGTAGTTGTTATTGGTTAAAAATGGTTCTTTGGTTCTTATGCAATTTTGCATATTATCTTTGTTACGTGACATATGAATTTGAATAGTTTTGTGTTCAATTAGTAGGTATACATTTTTATTTTAATTCTTTTTTTGGTCCTTTGGTTTTTACGCCTAAGCTGCTAAAGGCACTATCTTAATGATGATGATGAAGTGTATTAATTATTATGTTTCAATTATTTACGATTATTATTATTGTTATTATCAATATGGCTTAGCAGCATCCTTGGAACGTTTCAATTGCACCTTTAACCGTTTTGTGCCAATTTGAAAGCCATGCATCGCTTGTATAGCCGCACTGGCCGAATGTGGATTATCATATGAGACGAAACCGAAACATTTCGATAGATTTGTCTGCTTATCAATGAACACTTTGGCAGACAGCACATTACCGAATGGTAGAAATGTTGAAGCGAGATCGGTATCAGTGAATTCCTGAGGTAGATGATAAATAAATAGATTGCTGCCTTCGGGTCCTGAAATTGAGATTGAGAGTTAAGAGTAAATACATAAACAAAATATTGCATTTTGATGCACAACTCACCTTCAATTTGTTTACCAGCCACACCAGCTGCAGCTGCTTGTAAAGCGGATGCTGTTAATGGTGTTGCCGCTGCAGTTGCATATGCTCCACCATTCGTTAGTGGATTTAATGCTTGGCCATAGGGTGATGTAAGACTATCTGTTGTCGACCCTAATAATGGTGGAAATAAAAAAAAAAAATGAAAAGAAACAACAACAACAAAAAGTATAGAACAATAGAAGAGTATGTTTAAAATCTGGGAACATTATACAATAGTTTTTGGGATATCAAGGGATTTGTAATTAAAAAATTCTAAATAATTTTAAAACAATATTTGTTTAACTAAATACTCCTTGTTTTCTACTATTTTCGTGGATGAAATCTTAAAAAAAAGTACTTGTAATATTTAACATTTAGAGAGTATTCGCGCACTTATTATATACATACACCTCCCGCCTATGCCGATCCGAAGCCCATTACAATTACTTACTTTCAACATTCGTAATAAAAAAATATAAATAAAAATAAAATCTGTTAATCTGCAACGTTTATATATATATATGTCTGGTATTTTTTACTCTTCTATATGTATAATACTACTATATATGAATATAACTAATAATGTAATAAAAACGAAATATTCCATGCACATTTTTTTATGATTGCTCATAAAAATGTAGACAGTGCTTTGTGTTTTGTTTTTTATTTTTTATTTTTATGCCATTTTTCGTTGTTGTTTTGAAAATTTTCATCACAATAATAACGTACATAAAGAATTGTACGTATAGTGCTACTATTTTGGGAGCGCATGAACGTATGGATGTAATAAAATAGATAACTTTATTTTTGTGTATATTAAGGTGGATAAAAATTTTTCAATTGGCTTGGCTCATTAAAAAACATAAAATTTGGATTATCTCAAGCATTTTTTAGCGTCTGCTGGCTTTTAATTTTAACAGCCACTATAAGAGTATAAATTTTGTAGGAAAACCCGTCGAAGAAATTGAGATATGAAGCATGTATGTTTAGGGAAAATATTAGGGATAATATTTTAATAGGGGTCGGTCATACATTTCGATGCCAGCTATTATTGATTTTCAAATGTTCTTTGGTTATTTTTTAAGGGAGTCCTCTTTGGAAAAAATACTTAGGAGCAAAAGTGAACTGGAGTCGGTAATACATTTCATCACTCTAGATACAATGACTCTTCAGGATATTTGTAGATTTTTATATGTTTTTTTTCTGTCAATTTGTAAGGGAGCCTATTTTATGAGAGAAAACAGGAAGCAACTATGCTTTGGAAGATATGTTGAGTATGAAAAATTAAAGGTAGTTGGCTATATATTTTCTTACTCCAAAAGCGATACGCGATGGTTATATGTCGATTTTCAAAACAGCTGAATATCGATAATTAACACCATAAGCTGCCCATAAATTGTCCCTAGAGTAGTAGAGTAGTCGAATGTATGACCGACTCCCATTCATTTTGTGTCCTAAATATTTTTTCGAATCATACTAACCTCTTATCTCCGCTCCTTGAAAAAATTCTCATACAGAATGGACATAAAACTGTTGAAAATCAACAATTTTAACCCATCAAGGAGACTCTCATCGAAGAATGAAAACTACACTCTATAAGTCTCTCATCATGCCTGTCCTTACATATGACGCTGAAGCCTGGACAATTTCCACCTCGCGGATGAGTGAATGCTTGGAGTTTTCGAGAGAAAAGTCCTACGCAAGATCTTTGGACCTATTTGTATTGGTGGCGAGTACCGAATAAGGTACAATCATGAGCTGTACGAGTTGTATGCCGATACTGACATAGTAAATGGGATGAAAATCCAGCGGCAGCGCTGGATAGGTCATGTCGAGCGAATTGAAGAGGTAGAGGAGGTAGACCTAACCTCCGGTGGAAAGTTCAAGTACTGGAGAACCTGACGGCGCTTGGAATTTCTAATTGGCGTCAGTTAGTGAAGAACAGAGATGGCTGGTGAAGCATTTTATATTCGGCCTAAATCGATATTCGGTTGTTATGGCCACATAAGTAAGTAAGTAAGGGGACTCCCATACTAAATGACAGAACAAACAGACCTATGAAATACCATTGAAGTGATTGAAACAGTGGTCTAAGGTATATTTATTTGAAAATTATTGATTAAAATCACTTTAAGTTGTCATTTTTTGTAGGATAATTATATTTTTTCAGCCCTTATGAATATCATAATAAGAGTAATAAAATTGTAAAGACCAAATAAGTAGATGAAAAAAAAATGTCGATTTGACGAAGCTCATACTAAAGTATCATGAATTTTTTTTTTTTGTGATGACATTAACCAACATCTAAATTATGCTGACGCGAAAGAGTATTTATAATAAATCCTTTTTAAATGATGTACACACTACAACAAATTTTTATATGACTTATTTCAATGATATTCAATTTTTATCACGCATCAAGCATGAGTGATATAAAGTATAGACATTCGTATAGGTATGATACAAAACGATTATATAATGTCGGAATCATTAGTCTCCTATCAGATTCTACCTATGTTTAGGTAATTATACATAGGTATCTATATTGAAAAAATCGTAAAAATTTATCATTTTCCACACTGTGATTTTAATATCTATTGCACATTTTTGCATTTGGCTATTTGTATGGATTTTTGATTTTTAGTATATCGTAGGAATATATTTACATGGATACATTTCGTTTTTATTACATGATCTGAATAAAATAATAAATTTTTGAGAGGGGAGAAACAATATTGAATAAAAACTCTTTGCTCTTAAATCGTGGCATATTGTGTTTCATTAATAATTTTTTTTTTGGTTCTAGAATTTCCTGCCACTACATGGATAGAAGTCAAAAGAATAATGGTGTATAGCAAAAAATAATTTTAAACACTTTTTTTTTTTTCAAAATCAATATTATTTGCTATAAAATTGTCGTAGTGCTTTTGATTACAATCGTTTTATGGAATATGTATATTTTTTGGTGTTGTTATTTTAAATACCACATGTAGTGCACAGAATACGAATATTGGGGGGAAAATATTAATAATAAAATGATGTTGCATTTTTTTTTTCAATTACAAGCAAACATTTGATGATATTCTCTTTCCTTTTCTGTAGGCAAGTAAATGCTGAAATACAATTTTTTATGTTATCTATGGTAGCACTTGATATTACATACAGTAGCATACATTTGTGTAATAAATATTTCGATAGAGAATTTGATAAATATTTATATTAAAATGAAATACATAGAGTAGAGGATTGGCGCATGAATTTTCAATCTATTCTACATACATAGGTGTGTTATGAGATATTTACGATTATGTAGTAGTAAATTGTAGTAATTAGTAGGCGTTTATATGCAGATTGAAAGAGGGAACATGCTTTCCGCATTGTGCAAAAAAAAAAAAATTTTATTTTTTTGTTAATTCAACAACAAAACGATAAACAGAAAAGAAATTGGGAAACACACAAAATACGAAATAATAAATAATAAAAAAATAAAATAAAAAACTGGTTTGTAATATTACGAGTAGGTACACATTGTTGTAATACTTACACAAAGTGGCCGTTGTAGCGCCCGGATATTGTGCTGCCAACGATTGTGTTGCACCCATCGATGGCATTTGAGCGGCTGCCATAAATTGTGCCATCTGTGCCTGATGACGTTGTTGTGCTTGCACCTGTGTCTGCGCAGCGGCAGCAGCAGCCACAGCAGCAGCGTTGGAATGAGTTTGACCATGAACGGAGTGTGACATCTGTGCAGCACCCAAAATGCTGGCGGCATTATGACCATGTGGATGCTGCTGATGATGAGAATGTGAATGTGTATGAAACGATGGTGTTTGGTATTGTGGCTGTGTGGACTGCAGTGCATGATGATGCTGCGGATGTGTATTGAGCGTAGCGAGCGTTACCAAATTCTGCATTGATATAGGTGCTGCCAGTAATCCATTGCCAGTTGAGAGTGAGGAGGCGGTGCCGGTGCCTGTGGCATTGTTGAGGCCAGACGGTGTACCGGCGGCAGCTGCAGCAGCGTTGGCGGCATGCATATTGGCGGCGGCCGATGTAACACTGTGATCCGGTGGGAAATTTAGTCCTGATATTTCCATGATATTGTTTTTTTTTTGTTTTTTTTGTGTTTTTTATGATTTTATTATTTTGTTTTTGGTTTTTTTTATTGTACATGACCACAGAGTCAATCATAGAGAGAGACATACCAAAACAATGTTCAACGAATATATATATAAAAAACATAGAAGAAAACACACACCCAATTGGATTATTTACATTTACAAAATAAAGAATACAATCAAAAGAAATCAAATCAAAAATTTATGTAATTATAATTTCATCACTAATTTGTTGTTGTTGTTGTTGTTGTCTATATTCTACTAATATTGCATAATATAAATATGTTTTGTTTGCAAAAAGAAAAAAAAATGAAACAAAAGAAAATTTTTGGATCAAAGATATGCCAAAGAATGCAATCAATTTAATGCCAATCACGGGAAATTATAATACCATGTTTGACATGTCAAACGAAGGAGTTTCTTGTGACTTCCAAATGATAACAGGAGTCATATAAAGTCTATCGTAGTTTGGCGTCACTTGCAGTCACATGTGAAGTTACATGAAGTAATTTGAAGGAACTAAAACTCACGTCAAACTATTTGCAGTTTTACTTTATATTTTTCATTCACTTCAAGTGATTTTAGATAATTCTAAGTGACACAAAGTGACTCGAAGTGACTTCTAATGACTTGATTTGACTTCTAATGATTTTTCACGGTTATGATTTTGGAGGCCCATTAGGAATTGATTGCATTCTTTTATACTTTTGATAACAACTGATATAAATTATAAAAAAAATCAAAAATCAAAAATAAAAAATGATAATAAAAATTCAAAATCAAAAATAATGCAATAATGCTGTTAAGACAATAGAGAATTTAATTTAGATTTTTCTTTTCAACAATTCAATTGAAAAAGATAAAACAAAAATAATTAACATATTAAAAGAAACAAATTGCAATTATGCAAGACAATATAACTTTTCTAGCATTAGTGGCAGCAGCAACAGCAGCATTTAGTAGTTATTAAATTTTGCTGTGCCAATAGCAGTAAATAGTTGCACAACAAAGAAAATTTTATTAAATTTATTATTTAATTATTTCAATTAATTAGAATGCCAATGATTTAATATAATGTGTGTTTGCATTACATCTACACAAAAAATATACATACAAACATACATACATACATACATAAAAACATACGATCATTGAAAATACATACATACATACACACACACATACGTACGTAAATACATACAGTACACGTCAATTAAAATAGTAATAATCAATTTAAAAAATCCAACTAATCTAATCTTACAAAAGAGTATACCACATTGATCAAAAAGTTCCCGGATTAACCACTGTGTGGCGCTTGCATCGTTCCAATTTGAGTTCTGTTTTTTTTTTAAGTTGGTACATCTGTTGTTGATATTCCATCTAAATCTTAGCGTCATAGCTTGACATTTGCAAAAGTTACGTAGCCAAAAGTACATCTATCTCTGTATGTGTTGGTGATTTTTTACAATTTTCAATCAATTTCATGCAAAAAAGAGACCTTGTTGACGTCACAAAAGACGTCAAATTCATCAAAAGGGTCATTACTGGAGACGAGACGTGAGTTTATGAGTACGACGGAAAGAGACCAGAATTGTGGGCAGAAAACTCGTAGATTTTGCAACGTCGCACAGTGCCATCATTATTCGTAATTTTTTGACGAAAAATGCAACAAATGCCATCCAACAGCCACCGAATTCACTTGACTTGGCTCCCTGTGACTTCTTTCTGTTCAATCGAGTTAAAAAACCATTACAGGGAACGCGTTTCAGCAGCCGAGAGGAAGTAATGGAAAAATCGGAGGAAGCACTGAGATAGATGTACTCTTGGTTACATTTAGAGGGAATATCAACAACAGATGTACCAACTTAACAAAAAAAAAAAACAGAACTCAAATTGGAACAATGGGAGCCCCACACGGTGGTTATTCCGGGAACTTTTTGATCAAGGTGATATGCAAATATTATTGCAAAGACAAAGAGTTCTAATTTAAATTAAGGCAATACCAATAATTTAATGTGATAAAAAATAATTGACGTGTAGTTTATATATATTTAATATTAAGTTCCTACACAAAATTGCATGCTTCAAAAAAAATGTTCCAACAAAGATGACATATAAATAAAATAGAGGACACGGTAGGTAGCATGTAGTAGAGTGTATTATAATTATGAAGTAGTTTTTCAATTTTTTTTTTGTACATTTAAACAATTTGAAATAATTTGACAAATAATTATGTTTCTTTTGCTTGACTAAATATTTTTATGTGGCAAATGCATAATGTGTAACAGTTAATAATTATAATTTAGTATAATTAAAAAAAAAGTATTAAACTATGTAGTTATTAGTAGATTATGAAAATGAGAGCTATGAGGTATATATGTACTTCAGAAGGTCTAAAAAAATTCCCCTAGACTTATTATTTGATCAGAAATTGCTTATGAACGGTGATGCATCTACTATGTATCTACCAGATTGGAGAAATGTCATATAATTTTAATTATATTATATAAAACTTATATACATAAAATGTATTTCAACTTTTGATAGCAATCCAATTGAATCGTATCTTATATACGAAAGCATTAGTTTTGCATAATAAAGAAATAAAGAAAGCATTCTGAAAAGTTTCACAAACGCATGTTGTTCATAGGAAAAATATAATTTTAATTAAATGAAGCTTATGATTTATGAAGTATATGATTTTTCATTCACATAAAATCTTCAAAGTATATTATAGTAAACTTTGAGTAGTATATAACACTTTTTCCATTAGAAATTTGTAATACAAAGAAATTGTATTTTCTAAACAATTCTCTGGTTGCACATAGGTTTATGTGTATCAAAAGGAAAGAAAAACAACATACCGAAGAGATGAAAACTTAGTGAAAATTATATGCAGTAATTGAAATATGTAGCTATTGCAATTGTGTTTGCTCTATTATATATATGTGAATGGCTGTATTAATGATGAATAAATAAATGCCGAAAAATTGTTTGCAATAATGCCGAAATGTTTTCATATGGAAAAATAATTTTCGATATTATATTATTACAATATTGTCAAAACTGTCACAATTGGAATGTTGCGTTTCGATATTACACCGAAAATATTTGCAATCATGTCGAAAATCTAAATCCATTCATAAATTTTTGTTCGACTTTATTTCTATTTTTAGGAAATAATGTCGAAAATGTAGAAATTAGTAGAAATTATGACTGTTGTTTTTTGCAAAATTATGCAAAAATATTCAAAAAAATGTTGGATATTATTGCAAATCTTTTTTCGACATTAATCCATTCGACTTTAGGTTAACTGATTTATATATATTATATATGTTTTCCTTTTGGAAAATTTGCGTCTATTCTATCTTTGCGTCAACAGTTTAAGTAGTTTTGAAAAATTTTGTAATCAAAATGGAATTATATATAAAGGTAGTATGCATATCCGCGCATTTATTTTCCTCTCACATATTGAAACAATATAAAAGAAATATGAAAACAGCTTCTAAGGAGGTAAATGAGTGAAATATGAAAAAATGTTGATTCTTTTTAATTTTAATATAAAAAGAATCTTTAATTCATATGCAGCTTAAGTGCCCTCAGGAAATTCACACAAGCATTTAAGTATTACAATATACAAGGTTTTTTTTTTTTTGAAGGGGCTTGTAGTTTTACAAAGTCTCTCTCTTAGCATGAATGCCTTTCAGCTGCGTTACTTCAAGGTAAGCTTAAATCTTTACCTTTTTCTCCCACTTTTCATGAATTCATTCATAATTACTTTTGTGTGGTTATGCTATGTGTATGTAGTTCTTTTTTCTTTTTACACATATTTGTTTCCTTTTTGTTGATATATTACATACATATGAATATGTTTGTAAATGTGCAAAGGATACAAGTCGTTTTGACTTGCATTCATTTGTGCATATCAACATGTTGCATTGAAGGAAGAAAAATATTTATAGAAAACGAAAAAAAAAAATAATAATAATAAAAATAAAATTTCTTAAAGCAGAATTTTTACTATATTATATGTTCTTATATGTACACATATGATGATAGGCAACTACTATACAAAATTGCTGCACCTCTTAACTGTCTATGAGGAGAAAATTCAAAAGTTATGTGTGTGTTCTTAGTAAGATGTTCAAGGCATTTTTTGTGAAGTTAAAAAATAAAAAACTAAACGAAATATATAAAATGACAAATTATGTGAAAATTTGCTTTGTAAATTTTGTTGGAGAACAAAAGTTGAAGGATGGGGGAAAAAAGAAAACTCAGAGCAATCTTTTGTGGTTTGCAGCAAAAAAAAAAAGAGAAGTAGTGCAAACTATGCTTAATATTGAAGAACATCCGTATAGTAGATGTATTTTTTTCTTTGAAGAATCGTTTAATATTTATATATTTAATTATAATTTTTTAAAAGTAATTTCACATACCAATTTTTATCTCGATAGCTTTCTATTTTAGTTATCAAAGTGTGAAAAAAACATATTGGATGTCATATTTTTATATGGGAGATAATTGGGATGTTCATTTGATTTTACCCATTCACGAATTTATTAATGAAAATAATTTTAAGTACTAATTTTGCTGTATAATTGTGGTAGTTATCGTATGAATAGGTCAGGCAGAGAGACATGGTCAAATAGATTCAGATATGATTCTCAAAAAAAGATATAGATAGATTTTGCAAATCTATCATTTCTCATTATGGACGTAAGGGAAGAACGAATTCAACATATCAATGACTCTTTGAGTGTATTGTATGAAACAAGCTCATATTTGTGGTAGGTATAATACATGACATGAAGCAAATATCTTCTATATACATATGTATACATATGTATACATGTATAGTATACTAAGAAAATATTTTAATTTGAAAAAACAAGTTTAATTATATATGTGTCTTAATTTTGGATCTTGGATCGTCAAGATATTCTCTTGCGTCTGGCTTCGATTGCATTCAACATAAGTAAATTTTTGAATATATCATTATTATAGGTTCATAGTATATAAGTTTGTTGTTGTTGTTGTGACAGACAACGATTTCGAAATCACGAAGCGCGATGATATGAGCATGACTCTCGATGGCCGCCTCCACCGAGCGTTGATGCAGTGAATTCAGAGCCGCCCCATGCGTACTAGACCTCAAATTATCGAACAGGTGACTCACATGCACATTAAATGGGCGTAGGCCACCACGGATAATACGCGGAGGAGGGGCAAGCTGCGTTAATCGGTTGTTGGGGTGTGATGGAAGGTGGCAGGAAAGAAGAAATTGTTGCGGAAGCACCTCGATGTGCTCACGCACTTACAGCATTCGCGTTTCCTGATGTAGGTGATCCTCATGTGCCATCTTATGGCAGCCCGTGATGATGCGCAAAGCAGTATTCTGCCAGGTTTGCAGAAGCCGCCATTGCATGTCTCTTATGAGTGCCGTCCAAATTGGGGCCGCGTAGTTGATGATCGATCTGCCGATGGCCTTATAGGTGATGAGCAGCGTCTCCTTGTCTTTCCCCCAGCCAGTGCCGGCCAGTGCCTTAAGGATATTGATTCTGCTATGCAACCTTTGAATGATGTAATCAAGATGAGCAGCAAAGGTCATGAGATTGTCAAAAACAACTCCGAGGATTTTAGGTCTATTAAGAGTCGGAATAGTTCTGCCATCGAGAGCACGGTTTCGAGCTCCTTAGTCCATGTGATAAAGAGTGTTGCGTTTTACTTCTCTGGCGTGATTATAAGGCTTCTGCGGTTGAACGTGCACTAGGTACGCGTTGATCTCACAGCATATCGCCGAAATGTTGTGTCCCAATGCCAGCATCGTGCAATCATCCGCAATAAGAGATGATTTGTATACCAGGAGATGGCGCAGGGAGTTTCAACAGATAGAAATTGAAGAGGATGGGCGACAACACACTTTCCTACGGAACACCCTGTTTGTATATAAGTTTGTTTAGGTGGGATGCAAAATAGTGAATTCATGAAGTATTTTATAATCTAAAATATGAATTTCTTGAATGTTTTATATCAATTACAATTACCGACTTCTGATTTTATAATAATTTTCTTCTTATAAGTCTTTTTTACCCTTCAAACACCACCAAGATCACTAAAATATTAGTAGATTAACTGGAAGCGCAAAAAAGAAGATAATGTTCGAGTAAAATCATGGGGGATAGAAAAGGTTAAATAAAAAAAAAAAATTTAACCTTTTCTGCATGTCTGCTCACATTGTTAGATCCCTGCTGTCATTCTATTCGTTGTTATTATTGTTGCTGTCTGCCCTTTTTGCATGTTTCATATTTGTTACTGTCATTGCTATTGTATAATATAGTATGTATAGAAGATGTTTTGCTGGTGTTTGTATTGCTATTGTCATATTCAGCATAGACGAACGAATAAAATAAATAAAAAAATGTTGCATACTTTAGTGCTGATTTTGTTATTCCTTTTAGATTTAAAATTATTTGTATATAATTTTCTCTTACAACCAAAATATCAACAACAACAACAAAAATATCTTGTAATAATAAAAAAAATGTCATTTTTTTTTCGTTGGCGCAGCTATTCACGTTGAATTGTTGTCTGTTGCAGGAATATACATTGCTATGTGCATGTATATGAATTAAACTATTGTTAATGTGTTTTGTTGTTGTTGTTGTTTTTTAAAACATACATACATCCATACACTATACATATGGAGATATGAACTGTATATATAGTTGACGTTACAGCGCCATTGCTATTGCAATGATGGTGCTAAGCATGTTTTTAAACGCTGATTAAGCTTTAAATAGAAACGTGACAATTTAGTGCTGAGTACAGCGACGAATATGCTCTATGTTGTTGTTGTTGTTGATATTACTCTTCTTTTACGTTGATGTGATGGAATTTTCACAGTGTTATTGCATTTTACAATGAACAATAAACACTTTTAACGGATTTTGATAAAACACAACAACACGGTTTTGATTCATTCTTATGGCTTGTTTTCAATGGCTCACTCACTCACTGACTCACTCACTCACTTGCTCACTCGCTTACAACCACTTACGATGTATTCAATCCATTTTCAGCAATGACAATAGTAAAAAGGTGCTGCAGTAAGCTTAAGCATTGCCATAGGATGAATTTTTGTTGTTGCAACAAAAACTGTTGACATTTAAAACACCATTTGTAATTCAAGTGGCATACGTCTGTTTGACGCTGATGCTGATGCTGCTGCTCTTGCTACTGCATGGGATCTCTTATGTCTTTCTACTGAACTTTCGCTTATAGTATTCGTATGTTTTAAGAGTTTTTCCATTTCCCCTTACTCATTCTCTCTCTCTCTCTCTCTCTCTCTCTCTCTCTTTCTAACAATTTTCATTTGACCCTTCATTATTCAGTGACTGACTGACTGCCAACACGACTTCTTCGTTTTCTTCACCTTCTTGTACAATTTCAACAATATACCGTTTACCGTTGTTGTCATCATCGTAGTTGCCATTGCCGTCGTCATTGTGATTATTCTTCATGTGGTACATGACTAAAGAACAACAACAACAACAATCATACTTTGGGAATAGCAAAACACTTAAATGTTGTTCTCATTTTTTTTTGTTTTGTTTCGAAATGGACAACATACAAGTACATTGGACAGTTGTTGCTGCTGTTCGGCAATTTTTTCGTTTTTTTTTTGTACACTTTTTTCAAGGATGACGTTGTTGATGATGGCTAAAGGGAGATAATGAAACCATCTAACCAACAGAGTGGTAGTGTTGGTTGTAGTGGTATTCGTTGGTCGTCATCGCTTGCTTGCAGCACCGTGTCATTTCAGTCTCTTTCATGATTTGTTATGCGAATAATGTTCTCTGTTTGTGGGTGTTTGTAGGTGTGTGTGTATGTGTGTGTGTGTATGGCTGTGTGCTGTAATGAAGGCAAACGACTTATTTCATATGTACATATGCACATATGTATGAATAGCTACGTGTTTGTGTGAGTGTATGTGTTTGTTTGAGGGCAAATACGTGCAACATGTCGCTTCAACACGGTTACACCATTTTCATGCGTTTCTTTTACTTCGAATAACAACAACAACAATAGAAAAAATGTCCTTTTTCTGCTTTTTTTTTATTATGTGTTGCACATATGAATGTATGTTTTGTAAAATCACATACGTAAGCTTTGAAAGAGAAAAACCGAAAACGAAAATCCTTCAAATGACACAAAATGTTTGGAAAGAATATATAGAAAAAAAAATAATACTTATATATACTCATGTTCATTAGCATGAGTCAAATATATGTTGGTGGCAAGAAAATTTATTGGTTTTCTCATAAATATAAAATGAAGTCAGTACTATTGTACATGACCTTGAAGCCTCTGGTAAAATGGGTATTCTGACTAAAGTTGAAGAATTTACAATAAATTTTGATCCTTCGGAAAGTTAAGATTTAAAACGTGCTTAAATATAAAGTACTTTTAGTATTTTGTCTTTCTACTAATACGCTGTCGGCTCAAAAAAGAAGAAGCAGAAGCTTGTCAAATTGAAAAAAATTATATATTGGCATGTTTTCTCAAAGTTATTTATTGACTTGTTTCTTGTGCCACGCTTCTTTGTTAGGGTTTATTTCTTATCGCTTGTAAGACTTATGAGCTACATTAAATAGACCTTTCCTCTTGATTTCAAAAATCTAGATTTTCTCCTATTTATCCTTAGTATAACGGACATCACTTATCTGAGTGCATGTTATGCAAATTACTTTTCGATCTATTAACTTTTATCTATCTCCTGCTGTATGCTTCTTGTAAACCAATTTTGTTTTCCCTTTCAATTGGACCCACCTACAGAAATATGAAGGTACCAATATATTTACATATATATGATGTGTATATTTCATTCGAAAACGTTTCAAAAATGGTTAAAATTACTCTAAAATAGTCCAAAATGGGCGTTTCATTGCTATTGCTAATGTTGTTGCTGCTAAGAAGCTAGCTGGTGGATTGGTAATAGCCTTGAATGTGGATGCAAAAAAAAAAACAAAAATAATAAATTATAAAAACAATGATTGACGTTGCAAATGTTGTAGAATTTTTTGCTTTTTTATGTTTCTACTATTATTATTACACCCTACACTTAGAGAGTCAAGCCAATTTATAATTTGTACTTCCGTTTGTAACATCCAGAAGTAAAGGTGACAGATATGGAAAAGTTTATTTAGGTACATATTAATGATCACAATCACGATTCTAAATTTATTTAGCTATGTATGTCAGCCTTTCCATCTGACGGTCCTCCTGTTTGTATGATAACTGCTGTAATTATAAAGTGATCGTGTTGAAAATTGGTACACAATCTTATTTTCACCAACACACGAATGGGTATGCAAATGGGCAATATCGGCTGAAAATCACGCCTACCGCTCATACATAAATATATTCACGTCTATTGTTTTCTTCTAGGTGAGCTCTCTCATTGGGAAAACGGTCACACTAACCTAGTTTGACATATGTATGCCCTACTTTAACGGTGTAGGGTATCTAAGTTTCGTTACTATCGAAGTAAAGTTTTTGCAAATTCATTTTCTTTTTTTCATTTGTTTCATGTTTTATGTAAAGCAGTTTATACAAGATTAAATATTATTATTTTGAAGTCTTTTGTAGTAATAATAACGGGGTTGTTTGTTAGTGTACGATTATTTAAGTATGATAAAAAAAAAGAATACTAAGTTCCATTGGGTAAGGCCTGCATTTTGTTAAGGTTAGCAATAATTTAATAGCGCTGCCGCTCACGTTCACAAAATTGTCTCCATCTGCATTTAATCCTATTATATTGTACATATATATCTCTTATTGTATATTCTATGAGTACTTGACATAAAATCCAAAAATAAAAAAAAAAACAATTTTTTTCTTTTCATCTGTCAACCCTATATTTTTGTTGTTGTTCTACTTCAACTCTGTACATCGCTTTAGTATTGTTGTTGTTGTTGTTGTATTACTAATTGTACATCTTTTGAAGTGAACGAATGCGAGTATGATATGCAAATACATATATATGCATATGAATGATTCTCTGTGAATGTGAGTCTCTGTGTGTGTGTGTGTCCTTAGTATTTTAGAAGTAGTGGTAGTGGTGATGATGGAGATCCTTTCCCAAAATTAAATTTTTACCAACCAGTTGTACCATTTGCAAATGACTTGTAGCATGATGGTCAGTATGAAAAATGAATTTTAATAATCTTTTTCCACTCCATATGTAGGTACATATGTATGCATTGGTACAGATGTGTGTGTGTGTGTTTTTTTGTAAGTAGAAACATATGCATATAGCCATTACAAGGAATGTCTATGTCAAATAAATATAATGTCATTAATTTTCATATTCTTTACATTTTTTTTCTTTCTTTTCTTTCTTTTATTTTTCTCTCCCTCTCTCTCTCTCTCTCGCTCTCTCTTTAAATAGATGAGTGTTTTATGCAGAGCACATATTTATATTATTTATATATTCGTAGGTACTTATGTAAAATGCACAAATTATGCAAAAAATGTAAAGGATGAGTAGCGAGAGAGAGAGAGTGAGAGAGACCCGATGGGTCATAGCTTCAATTTTTCTGTTAGTCATATATTAAAGATGCTTTTATATGTGTGACTTAAATAAATAAATAAATAAATATGTGTGACTTAGTAGTAAAAAATAAATTTGAGTAAATTTTGGAATATAAATATGAGCAAATTTATATTAAAAATTGGTTTGAAAATATGCTTCGAAAGCAATTGAATTTATTTGAAGGTTTGTTTGTTGTTTGTTGAGTATAAAGAATATGCTATTATTATCCCAACTGCTTTATATTTAATTAATTAATTCATCTCTGGCGAAAAGTATTACACAGCATTGCTAATTAAATATCAAAAAATATTGAATACTTATGGCTAACTAACCAAATAATATTGAATTAATCAACTTAATTATATGACATTCCAAAGCTTTTACGCTTTCTGGCCTTTCAAGGCGTCTTGTGCTCAGATGATCAGATAAGAAGTCAATAATATCAATAAATTATAGGCTTATAAATAAATATACTATCGTAATACTCGTATATTATCGCCCCCACATACGGATGTATTTGTATTAATCTGCTACAATTATTGAGAAAGGATATCAAGTAATATGAGTAAAGTGTTTATCACAAGAATTAACAAATTATGACGCATCATTCTTATTAATGTTGCTACTTACTTAATTTCTACGATTTTTTCTAATCAATTGTTGTTACACATTTGCATTTGCCAAATAATAAGATGGGAGATAAATTATCCTAAATTAATTTTTTTTCTCTAGAACATCGATTATGGTCATAACAAAATTATGTAAAATTGAAAATGTACAAAACGAAAAACATGAAACATAATACAAAATACAAAAAGTAATACAATGACAATTAACAAAGAAGGGTGGAGAAAATAGTGCGCACGATAATAGTATTGTATTGGTTTGGAAAACATTTGAAAAAAAATTTTAGGTTTGGACAATGAAACAGTAAAGGTATTTCATTCGAAAGGACAATAAGAACTGAATGTTTACATTGGACAAAGGATTGTTTGGAACTATTGTAGTAGAAATAAGTATACTTATTTATTTAATATGAGAATATAACCAATTATCACACGTTTTCTTTAGAATATACAATTTTCGAATAATTTTACTTCCGGATGAATTTTTCAGTCAAAAAATTTGTACATATTTCATTAATAATATTAAATTAAGTCTTTTAATAAGAAAGGAAAAACTCAAACTCACTCCAATCATCTTTCGAATAATTTCTGATGACAGAAACTATTCAAAATATGAAAACCTCTCGAATGATGATAAATTTTCCTCGAAAAATGAAACTTCATAACGTGTGATACAGATGGTAATGATTTAACAATAATGATTTAATAATCTGAAATTTGATTATGTTCACATGAGCAACATTGTTTTCAAAGGCTCATATGCACATGTATATGAGTATGAGTATACATACGTAATAATACTCACCTTGTAGGTATTGTGATGGATGGAATCCAAATGCATGAAGTTGTTGGAAAATTTGCAATTGTGTTGCTGCTGCCGCAGCTGCTGCTGCTGAAGGGCACATAGCGTCAGCTGTTAGATACGGTGACGTCTGTTGTGGATTATTTGCTGCTGCAGCGGAGAATAATGATGGCGATACCGTCAGGGCAGCCGATGTTGGGACGAGAGCTTGTGCGGCACTTACCGTTGCTGCTGTCGGTGCAGGTGGTGCAGCAACGGCTGCCAATGCTGCAGCCATTGTCTGATTTTGATGCGTACGTGCAGCGGTCGCACCAACTGGTGTCGGTACTAGGGCTGTGCCAGAGGCTGCTGAATGACTGAGACCATTTGTGGGCGCTGATGCTATACCGGGGATGGCATTTTGTGTTGGTGTAGTCAGTGCTGTTATGCTGCATATGCTTGCTTGCAGCTGTTGCATTTTCTTTTGGTCTTTCTCCTTTTGTGTGTCGGCAAATTTAACAACCAACGGCGCCGAACAACCTTCCATGGTTTGACATTGGTGCAGTGCCTATGTGAGTAATAGGTATGTGATTTAAAAATATATAAATTAAATAAAACAAAAAACCAAATGTAATAAATATATCCTGCTCTCACTTAATAAATGCAACTAAAATATTTCTTATATCTGTGTATTGTACTCGTAGCATAATATTTGCTATTCGTTTTGTGTTGAAATCATTTACTTTTTTTCAGCATCACCTTTAGCTCACCGAGCGATCGCCGACCGCTTTTGTTTTAGTTAGCATAATAACAATGTGTAGGCACTCAATCAACTTTAATACCACCGCCAGCTACCGGGTTAAAAAGTAGGAAATTTTCCTAATTACTTTGTTGCCACCATTCAACCAGCCAGCATTATGAACGAAGCAACCAAGTTCTATGCTGTTCCGCTGTAACAAACCACAAGAATTATAGTCAATGTAATTAAAGACCACTTCTGGCATCATATCGCGCCGCATAATATGTTGTTCATATTGCTGCCTGTCTTGCTTGCCTTTCTCATTGCTGCTAGTGTAAGTAGCAACAGAAGGCAACATTAGTAACAACGAAACGAACATTTAAGGGTAATGATAATAATAATAATAATAATAATAATAATAATAATAGTAGTAGTACATAGTACGTAGTAGTAGTAGTAGTAGCGAGAAACAGCTTTGTAGTTTAGCGGAAGTTCCCGGAAAACCTTTACTACACAGTCACAGTCATAGTGAGACAAAATTTTAAAGGAAACATGAAAACATGACATAAAGAGCATCACTAGCTGCTTGGTTTGTTCGTTGGCTGGCTGGCTGGCTAGCTGGCAGGCAAACTGACATGTTTGCCTAGCTAAATGTGTACGCTTAAATGTGTCTAGTCGTAAAGTGTGTCTGGTGACGTCGAAATTTATGTTTCAATGTAAAATATGTGTATAGATATATATTAAAATGAAGGGGAATAGCAGCCAATAGTTAGCAAAAAGAATAAAAGTTAGCTCTTTATACAGACTTTGTTTTATTTCTTTTGTTGTTGTTGTTGGTTTTTTTTTTTGTCTTAGTTAAATGTGGTTTTATCTACAAAAATATATATATATGTATATGTAAGCGAATTAAATTGTTCAACATTTTTCTTATTATGCTTGTTATTTTTTCTTCATTGTATTATGCTTTAAAGTAAGAGCTATTTAATTTATAAAGTTAAAGTTGGAATGGAAGTTGCATGTTGTTGAATTAAAAGAGAATTCATTTAATTTTAATTTTCACTTTAAAGTAGATTCTTTTGAATATTGGATACATATACTCGTACTTATCAGATGGACTCTTATTAATGACAAGTGTTTTTACTAGGAATTTACTTTAAGATGACCAAAGTAAAAATCGTCTATCAGAGAACGAAATTTTTAATTGAATAACATAAACTTGATTTATGGCATTTCTGCAATTTTCTCATATAGAGAAAGCGAGGGAGAGAGAGAAACAAAGAGAGAGAGAGAGAGAGAGAGAGTCTCAAGGTTTATTTTCTATGTATTTCCAAATGTACCAAATATTAATTCATATCTGTTAGACCTAAACGTTATATGAAATTATTATTAAAGAAATATTCAGCAGATATGTACTTATGTATGTATAATAGTAAATATTATGGTACTCCATTGCAAACAATATGTGTATTCATGAATATTTCTATAAATAATATAGAAGAAATCTATTTTCAGTATAACTACACTAAGAGCCACTTTAAATGATACCGCTTAAGCCATAGACATTCTGCATATGGGATGACTGCAATGAAAGGCTATAAATGTTGTATATGCTATCATATACTCGTATGTCTGTGAGATGTTAAGAATTTTTTATAGTCGGAAAATTAAGTTTGTTTTTCCTACTACGAGTACTACTTATGGTCGATGAATCTAACATTTTGTACATATGGGCATTTTCTGGCTTATGAAAAGAAATGAAAATGATGTGATACAAATATTGCGTATTTTGTAGTGTTGTTGTTGTAGTGTAGTGAAAAATTGGACACAGTTGAATTCTTGTTTTCAAGATATCAGCAAAGTAAAATGGAAGTGACAAAAATTTGATATACTTTTTAAACTGTGAAATGTGTATGTGAAAAAAGACAAAATGTTTGTGAAATTTGAAAAAAAATTTTTTTTTCTTAAAAATTGCCAAATTCTTAAAGGACATCACTTTCTGATACGATAATTTTCAGTCGCTTATATACAAGATTTAGTTTAGTAGCTGATTTTATGATATTTACACATGTTCCTTGACTAATGAAAATTATTAAATTTTGTTATGCTTCAACCGAGGATTGAACCCACGACCTACAGATCAGAAGGCCAACGCACTGACCATTGAGCTACGGCACCCACCATTGAGGCATAACAAATTTTAATATCGAAAATACTTTTTTTTTCGAGCGGTGCCGACCTGTCGGCAAGCAATTGGCAATTCTGACAGTTCGATATTTGACATTTCACCAAATGACAATATATTGTACTGCCTAACTTCACTAAGAACGGTACCCACCTGCCGGTAAGAATTGGCAATTTTTCCGGTAGTAATAATTTGCCAATTAATGCTTCTTAAAAGATCTCTGTGACAAAACTAAGTTAAGTTAAAGATGTCACAAGGGTTCTGCCGTTCGGAACCGGCTAATATAAGTAGGTCCCTTCGAATGCTGTCCAAATTTAACACGCACAACAGTATTGGAAGAGAAGCTCGGTGGTATCAAAATGGGTCTTTCTGGCTTAAGTGTGTCCTCTCAGAGAGAGGGCAGCCCCATGATGATGTTAGTTGATATGTTACATCATTTGATCTGCCTCAATAGGACTTCCCCTTGTGGGGTTATATGACATTTTCAGGAGTTAAATTATGAAATAGAATCACTTTTGTTGATGGAAGTGCCTAAAGAACTTCAATAAAATGGACATCTGCCGACATACCATAGAGGATCACTTTCATAAATAATTTTCACGTGATCGGTTAACGGTCACGTGCACATAGAATATTTAAAGAGACAGACCTGGGAATTCTAAGAAAATTTTTAAGCTTTAAATTACCAATTTTTTTGCTATGTTGAACATTATTTAAAATAATTCCTTGATTGCGTAAAAGTCTCAAGTTTACAAATTTTGATTTACCTTTTCTAGGAAGTGCCCATATGTAACATATCTCTGACTATACAAGAATCACATGTATATATAGTTTCTTTTTTTTATAACTTATACCTCTTTTTTGTAGAGCAAAAAACAAAAAAAAACTGTCAACATGATTAATTATAGTGGCGAGCAAAAGAGTTTCACATTTACATTGCATACTTTTTGAATTGTGAAAATGAATGCGTATGTAATACAGTTTATAGTGGCTGTATTTGTTCTATGATCATATAAATATACATACGATGTGCATATAACTACATACTTGTATAAGTGTGTTCATATATATATATATATATATGTACATACATATGAAATACAGATATTTCATCTGTCGTTGTTGTTGTTGTTGCTGGAATTGCATTTGCTGTTCCATCATCATTGTCACCAAGTGAAACTAAACGCCACGAAAAACCAGCAGTTGTACCGGAAGAAGTCAACCACCACTAATGCAACAACTTTATACAGGAAACAAGTAAAATTACAAACTTCCGACATATGTACGAACATATGTATGAACAAAATACAAAAATACACTCTTACATTTTCACTACACATATATTGTAGTTTGTTTGGATGTAGTATGAATGCATGCAGCATGTTTATTCATAGTACGAGATGTCTAATGCTCTCAAGAGTGTAGGTAGTTGTTTGTTGTTGTTGTTGCTATTGTAAGATGAATGTCACATAAGTGGGAGTTTTATGTCCTTTGGAAAAGCAAACAGCAACAACAACAACAACAACAACAATTTTAAATGAGAAAAGCAATACAGACAGCTACATTGTATAAACTAATGCAACAATTTAAAAATTTCCGTTCAAAAAAATTTACTGTATTATATGAAATGATTATTTTTCAACATAAAGAAGATGACAAGGAAAAATACAAAAAATAAAAATCGTTTATAACTACTCGCATGTAAGTACGTATGCACTACGCTTAAAGGATCAGATTGTTCTTGCTCGATGAATTCATATCGTACTTCGACTCACATGGCTGAGCGTAATTTTATTTATAATCACCCTGTTGTATTCTCATATGAGCGTGTAAGTGTGTTTGTTTGCTTGTTTGTGTGTATGTATGTGCACACACATACATATACATATGCATGCATTGCTGCCATATTCTCTGATGCATTTAATATTTATGTGTAATGTTTATCCGTTGCAATTTATTTTCTTGTGGCGTTTCTTTATTTTTCTATCTGACTGTTTCACGTCTCCACATATACACATCGCTTGCATTTCTGCCTCATTTTCCATAGAGTAATGCAGTCAGAATAAATGTGAATATAGGTGTGTATGGGTGTGTGTGTATGTACCATACAATACGCCTGAAGGATGTTGGCTGTTGCATTTATTCGGTTTGGTCGTACTTTATATAATTTTGTTCTTGCTATACATATTTATTTTTTCACTCTCCCTCAAACGATGTAAGCGCAAGCATTTTATCGTTTTCATAGTTGTTATTGTTGTTGCATTTTCATTTCAACCAAAATGATACTGTCGCCAATTTGTCAACTCAATGCTGCAACGCTAAAGCAAGCAGCAGTACAAGTGCTTGCAAGTTTTATTTAAGCGGTTTTTCTGTTTAACATTTAACTTTTGTTTTCGTGGGTCATTTACCTTATTTTTCATGTTGAAAGATTGTGTCTCTCTGTGCACTGGTGTTGTGTTCTTCGTGTGTATGTGTGCGTGTGTGTGTGCACTAAGAGCATATAAATATCCGTACATATGTAAGAACTGGTACGAATAGAAATGAAATATGTGTGGTGGGAGTTAATAAATATGAGTTTTTCTTTTTGAGTTTTATTTAAATAAACCATACACTTTTTTTTTTGTGAGTTTTCTTCCTTCTTGTAAGAAATTACGATTATATTGGTTTAAATTATATTTGAATGATTATTTCATGCGTGGGAATGACATATAGAATACTAAATAGTCTGATTAACTTATTTTGGAAATAGAGAGTTTTTTTTGTAGCAATTAGCTAAGTGCCCTTGGACCCATAACATTAGCAAATGTGATTTTATGTGATGCCAATATTACCGAAATTTTAACAAATATCAGCTAATAATCCTCATAAATTTTTTTTTATCAGTTTATCACTTATTATCGAAACTAACTTGCATCAAATGCCGGTAAAATTAATCACTTGCATATTCATGGTATTGCTCATGAAATTGAAGTTTTTATTCTACACAATTTTAAGAGGTGTTGACAGGGGTACGCAGGCTCGTAAAAAATGTTGTGGAGGTAAAATGATTAGGAACAGGAGTTACATTTCATCCTCCTAGAGGCAATTCCTAAGCAGCTATCAAGTTATTTTTCTATATTAAATTGATTTTAAGCTCAATTTGTAGGGACGCCTTCTTAAAGGATGCAAATAGGATTAGATTGATTGGAGAGCGGGAACCAGTCACCTTGTCACTGCGGCCAAGATAAATTTATTGTGACACACTCAGAAAATGTACAAGTACTCCTTATGTCTAGTATTCACTAGGAATTCAAAGACATCTTTAGGAGACTTGTCCGCTATATCTGACGGTTCGTGGTAATAACTACCTAAGTAACGAAGCCTGGTCCATGTTAGACCATTACAGTGACAAAGTAGATGTTCAACTGTTTCTTCGTCTTCATTACATAACCTACATAAGTAGTTTTGACTTATCCTCATAATGTGTAAGTGTTTCATTACTCTGCAATGTCCGGTCAAGCAACCCGTGACAATGCGAATACCAGTCCGAGACAAGCTCAGTACTTCAGCAGGCATAAAGGTTTTCGCAACTCTAATATCTTTTGTTTCCATCCAATATTGATGCGATTTTCTTTCTAGCCAACTATTAATTTTATATTTGGTGGAGCTCTAAGGCAGCCCGAAGAATGGTTCTGGTCCAATAAATATACTGGTTGCCCCTTTTCTTGCAAGCTCATCTACCTTTTCGTTTCCTAAATGTCCACTATGACCGGGCATCCATATCAGATGAACTCTGTTATTAGATGCTAGTCTTTTTAGAAGTATTAGAAAATCCAAAACTAATTTCGATTTAATTTCGAAAGCACTAAGCGCTAGCAATGCAGCTTTACCATCAGAGTGAATATATATGTTATAATTTAATGTTCCTCTATCTAATTTATCTTTTATGGAAATAGGAAATAAGTATGTTTGAACAAAATGTTATTATTTAAAAATTAATGGGGGTCTGTCATATATCTTACCTCATTAGGCTCAGTACCAGAGCGTTGGGACATTTTATAAAATGTCAATTTTGTAGAGGAGCCTCTATACCGGGTGGAGATAGGGGATAAGTGTGTTTCCAAAAAAATGTTGAGAAGATAAAATCAATATTGGTGGCTCATATAATTGTAGCCTCTAGCAATGACTTCGGGGAGTAAAAAGAACAAATTTTATGAAAACATCCATTTTGTAGGGGAGCCCCTATGGTGTATGAGGTATGTATGTTCCAGCAAAATGTTGGTTAGAAGGTATTAATAAGTCTCGATGCACCTAAAGTTCAGATTTTATGGTTAAAATATTAATAAAAATGTTGAAAAACCACGTATTTCCAATTTCAACGCTCATTAGCGGGTTCTTAAATGTCATCAATTGGGATGATATATTCTATTTTGTGCTTTTTTTATGAAATCGGATAATTCTATTTTATAAAAACTAGAATTCAAGTTCAAAAATTTTCTCCAATATATTTTGTAGCCACCTTAATGTGTATAATAATAATCAATGAGCTAATATTCTATTGAATTTTCGCATTATATTGATTTATTGATTATTATTTAAAAGCAAATAGATAAATGAGTACTGATTTTGTCTAGCAAGAATATGAAAACACAAAATGATATAGAAACAAATTGCCTCATGCAAAATCACTTAAATACCATCATTTATCATGCGTTACAATTATTTGGATTCGATCCAAAAAATCTATTGTAAAAAACAAAAAAGAAAAAAAAAAAACCAAGAAGAGAAATCATTTTTTAATGTATGCGTGCATATGTTGATTTCTATAAGTATGGCGTTTTTTCAAATGGCAATGCAAGAAATTAGGATGGAAGGAAAGAAGGAAGGAAGGAAAAATGCACAACAAAAGATGATGAAAAAAGAGGCCACAAAACAAAACAAGCTTGGTATTCATACACAATTCATTTGTATATACTCGTATATGTATGTACACTCACATAAACGTGTAGTGAGTGCTGCCACACGTTTTGAATTTGAGTTTGAGCAATTTTTTTTTGTATTTTATGAAATACTATGTGACATTTGCATTTGGTATTGTGTGATATTGTTGCAAGTAGTCGAGACATGAAGATTTTTTATACATAGCTTTTTGCATACATATATATTTGTGTGTGTGTGTATGTGTGTTGTGTTGTTTGAAGTGATGGTGGCCGGGCAAACATGGCAAATGGCAATGATGCGCTTTCAAACAAGCTAAATGCATCAAAAACGGCTGCTGATGCTAGCGACTGTTGCTTGCTTTTGTACGATTTCTGATGTGTAAGTATATATTGATGCATGTATGTGTAGTCCTATGTGGTACGATCTAATCTGATAATGTTGACAATGCACTTGCGGCATGCATGACTCTGCTACTACATATAAGTATGAATATATGTGCATGCCTATGTATTTGTATCGTGTCGTGATCTATACATATGGACATACTTCATGGAGCATTGAACATGCGAGTGATGCAGCAAAAAAAGAAATAACATCATCATCATCAACAGCAGCATGACTGACTGACTAAAGCTCAATCAATCAAATTTGTTAGTGAAAAGTCAACACATTTGCATGCAACTTGTACGCGTACGCGACAAATAGTGACAGAGCATAGCACCATCAAAAGCAATGAATAAAGATTTGTGTCGAGTTAAGAAGAAAATTGTGGCATATTTTTAGGTGCAATCGCTTGTACGAAATCATATTTTCTACTGTGAATATTTATGGTATAGTTGTTTTCCTTTTTTCTTTTTTTTGCGTTTGTTTGGTTTTCAAGTGAAGACTTTCTTTGAAAAAAAAAAATAGAAATGGTGCATATTTGGAATTGAATTGAAAACACATTTAATATGTAAATTGTGTGGATTGTATGAAATTGCACAGTGATACGTACTATTAGGTTAGGTTAAGTTATGTGGCTGCCCTCTCTCTGAGAAGACGCACTAAAGCCAAAAAGGCCCATTGTGATACCACCGATCTTCTCTTCCATAACTGTGTGTGTTAAATATGGACACCATTAGCAAGGACCTACTTATATTAGCCGGTTCCGAATGGCAGAACCCTTGTGACAACACTTTAACTTAGTTTTGTCACAGAGCTCTTTTAAGAAGCATTTTTGGCAAACTGCTACTGCCGGAAAAATTGCCAATTCTTGCGGGGAAGAGGGTACCGTTCGAAAGAAAAATTTTTTCGATATCAAATTTTGTTATGGTTCAGCCGGGGATTAAACCCAAGACCTACAGATCAGAAGGCCAATGCACTGAGCACTGATTTAGACATCTTTTTGCCATTCTCTCACACCATTTTGTGGACTATTGTTAATTGCCAGTTGAAAGATGGACTTGTGGGAGTAGCGTTTTTGCTGTATAATTGATCGCAGCTAATACAAACGTATTTGAGAGTTGAATATTCAGTCTTCTTCTTCTTATGTGGCCATAACAACCGATGATCGACTTAGGCCGAACATATAAAGCGGCGCCAGTCTTATCTGTTCTACTCTTGCTGGCGCCAATTGAATATTCCAAGCGCCGCCAGGTTGTCCAACACTTAATCCTTCCAACACAGGTTTGATTCTCCTCTTCTTCTGATTCCTCCAGCTGGTGCCGAATTAAATATCATTTTCGCTGGAGCGTCTTCTTCCATTCGCTCGACATGACCCAGTCAGCGCAGCCGTTGGATTTTTATTCGCCTGAATATGTCAATGTCAGCGTACAGCTCATAAAGCTCATCATTGTACCTTATTCGAACCTCGCCATCAACGCAAATAGGTTCGAAGATCCTGCACAGAACTTTTCTCTCGAAAACTCCAAGCATCCTCTCATCCGTGGTAGAAAATTGTCTAGTCTTCTCCGCCATATGTTAGGACAGGAATAAAGAGGGACTTGTAGAGTGTGATTTTCGATTTTCGAGAGAGGGCTCGACTACTCAATTTATTACTCAGCTCAGAGTAATACCTGTAAGCAAGAGTTATCCTACGCATGATCTCCAGGCTGCCGTCGTTACAGTTGTTGATGTTGGTTCCATGATAGACGAAGTCCTTCACCACCTCGAAAGTGTAATTGTCAACAGTGATGTGTTGTCTAAGATGCCGGTACAAAAGTAGTAGAAAGTAATTTTACGGTTTACGCCAAATAAAAATAAGAATAAAAAGTAGAACCATATTTATAGGCATTTCGTAGCGCAAATTCTTTGATAAAGAAAATGAAATATCAGTGAATCAACTCTATGCCTAAGTTATGAGCAATTATGTGAAAGAACTGAAAAAAATATTATCCACTTTAAATCGAAATTCATCAGAAAGCTTCATAATTTGTTCATGCATCTAAGATGTAATCGCCGTGACACACTTTCAGGCGAAATCGTATTCAACGTATGGATTAAATGCTTCAAATTCAGCCTAGCTGAATAGTTTGTATATATTTCATTCTAAATATAAATGCAGCATACTTACTTACTATTTATACTACGAGTACATACTTTAATTAAAATTTTTAATTAATCTACATATACGCACGTACCCAGTGAGAGAGACCAATAATCCATTTTTAACAGTACTTATATGTATGTACGAGCATATCAACTTATGTATATATAGGTAGTATGTATAGATTTTATATTATAACTACAACTCTAGTAGGGCGCCGCACATTCACTCACCTTTATCGCTCCGATGGCATTTTGTTTTGTTGCAAATGTCACAAATGCACAACCCTTACTTTGGCCATTTTGATCACGCAATACAGTGCACTCCTCAATGGTGCCATGTCCCGCAAAAAGTTGCCTCACATCAGCTTCATTGTATTTTTTATTTAACATGCCAACAAAAAGTTTACGCTCTGTAAATAATAAAATTGAGAGAAATGAGAAATGAGAAAATAAGAAAAATAAAAATCATCATCATCATCATCATCATCATCATTATGATTGTCATCATTAGAGTAAATGAATGAATATAAAATATTGTTGTTGTAAATAAACAACAAAAACAACAACAACAACAACAAATAAATGATTGCAACAATAATTCGAATGCGAATAAATGAATGAGTGAGTATATGGATAAATGACGGGCTAACTGCGAATTGTATATTTATAATAGAGGTAGTAAGCAGGAGAAGAAAGAGACCAAGTAGAATGCAGCGAATGAAGAAAACAATTTATGATGAGTTGACGATGTATGCTAGTAAATACATGTATGCATAGGTGTGTGTGTGTGTATGTTTGTGTTCATTATTAAAATGAGTCCTAAAGTAATAGATGGTGGTAGTGATGTTGGTGGATTCGTTGTATTTGTTGAATTCATCATACATTGTTTAAGTTGTTTGATGGATTGTTCGTTGGTTGGTTAGTTGGTTGGCTGGTTTATTTATTTTCTTATACAGTCATTCAAATTGTTGTTGTTGTTGCAACTACTATTGTTATTATTGTTACAACTCACTGCTGTTGTTGTTGTTTCTACCTACTGTTGTTACTTCTGCTCGACGAATTGCAGTAAAAATGGTTATGTTAGCGAAATGAGCATAATAAAAGTGGTATTAAAAAAGTTTACACAACACAAACATCAACATGTAGTACTTTACACTCGCATACACACATACATATATATATATAAATGCAGTATACCATCTCTACATGTATGCACATGTTACAAGGTGTACTCTTGCAATTATTGTTGTGATGCTATTGTTTTTTCTTTATTATAATCGTACTCTAAATGAAAACTGCAACAACTGCGTACCAAGTTTATATGCAGTACGGTGCAGCAATAATGTTGGTAATATACTTCTCTGATTGAGTAAGTGAGCAAATACGTATGTATTTCGTTGAAAATGTTCACACACACACATATAAAGGATACAGAAAAAAAAAATACAATAATATCTAAAAACTAGTTTCGGTATTATACAAAATTTAGATGCTCTACACTATAAAACACACATTAGAAAACATACTTTTGTATGGGAAGTGGCAATAGTTTTAATACAATTGTATCCATTCTTAGAGAATATTGTGTGTTGATAAAAATAATCCTATATAACGAGTTTTAATATGATAGCTCTATTTTTACGTATAATAAATCATAAAAAATATGCTCGAAAACATATTTTTCTATGGGAAGTATTCGAGGTTTTTATGCTATTACATCTATTTTCAAATCTATTAATTTGATGTTAAAAATAATTGTGTACACCAAATTTCAGTTTGATATATTCATATTTAAGTGTAAAAAGTCTCGAGAATGCGCTCGAAAATACACTTTTGTATGGCAAGTATGTGTGAATTTTATTTTATTGTGCCCAGTTTCACTTTCATATTTGTTTCACTTTCAAAATAAATGATTCATGCATACTTCTCCATATCCGTCACTCCATTTAATAGGTTTCACGAAAGCTGGCACAAACTCAGTATGCCCTTGATTCATTGAGCGTAGGGTGTACAAAATGCAAAAATAAAGCAACAAGCATAAATATTTTAAAGAACACGTGCTGTAATGAATTGAAAACAACCACTACACTACAGCTCATAACATACTTACACATGTTTACAATTCATGCCTCAGGCAACAATGTATAGGAGCATATGAGTGATGTTAAACTACTATATGTATATAAAAACAATGTACAATATATGCTATTTGAACTTTTTGGCATTCATGAATGAATGAATGATTGTTAATATTATTAATTAAATTATACATTTTAATATAAAATTCTTATTGACGCGTACATGAGTAGTTGATATATTGCAACAAGGGCAATACATGAGTTGTGTAGTAAATAAGTATGGAGGTTAAGTACTATTGTATATATTTACAAGAAATTACTATATAAATACAATTTTTTTCTGTATTCTATTGAGTCCTTTGTATTTTGAAGTTTTTTTTTTCTTTTTAATTTGCATATTGCAAATGGTGTGTTTACATAAAACTTTTTTATTTTAGCAGAGCCTGCAGATGGACACTTGTGATAATTTTGAGAGAACAAAAAAAAAAAAAAAATATTCAAAAGAGAGAATAAAAAAAAAATAAAAAATGCAAACAAATCCGATAACATTGGAAAAATATGGTAGAAAGCGTATGAAGTAAGACTTCATGTTATTTTTAAAGACATTTTAAAAGATTAAAACTTCTCGATGTCAGAGATTTAATGAAAATGTGAAAAATGCTTCGATTCATACGAATATGTGTATGATACTTGCACTTGCTTGTTTGTATGTATGATCATACATATTCGGTATATATCTATTGAACGAAAAGGACAAGATGCAGGCAAATGACAAAATAGTAAAATAGAAAAAAAAAAAAAAACAAAAATGTGCAAGATATCGTAAAAACAATCTATATCCTATGCATAGTAGAAGTTATATCCGCTTAAAAGTTTTGTTAAAGATTTAGACAATTTTGTTTGTTGTTTTTTTGGTTTTGGTTCTTTTTTTTTAATTTTCTTAACTTTTATCGATATGATATACTTGTATTCGAGTATAGGGCATAGTTTCGAGAGCCCATAGCTGTTCATAAAAGAAACTGAAAAGGATTTTTGGACAGATATTCCTATGTTTGTCGATTTTTGGTTCAGATGAATAAAAAATGTAAATTTCACATAATTGATCATATCTTGGATTATTCTCTTTATACCTTTTCTATCGATAGCTCATTTTTTTTTTAACAAAGAAAAAAAAATGGTTTTCACGAAAAAGCTATAAATATATTTATATTTCACGATATATATATGTTTATCGATTTTTTCTTATTAAAATTTTGATTAACATTTTTGTTTCATATTTTGGCTCATTACATATAATCCTCTAAAGTGATTGAAAATATTATTAGCAATATTCTGTTAGTTAATTTTTATTTTAATACTATGAGTAATCAAATTTTGTAATTTTTTGCTTGAAGTATGTTATGATCCAAATAGTAAAATTACCTTGGAAAAACTTTCTGTTGCAGCGGATAATCGAAATGCAGATATTTTAAGTTTTGTATTGTTTTATATTATAGTGGCCGAACTTATATAGAAAGCAAGAGACAAGAATATAAATTAGGCTATGAATTTCAAATTTTGAATTAAAACTTTCAACGGCGTAGTTTTAATACAAGGACATGGGTAGGATTCCCTTACAGTGCACAGTGGCAGTTTACGGTGATATTATCGAGGAGGTGACGGTGTTGAACTAACTCGGTATAATCATATCATATCATCATCATCATCATCATGCTAGAGAGTGTGCCTAGAGATCTAGTGTGGCAGGCGCTAAGGTCCCAGTCTATCCCAGAAAGCATCATAAAACAAGTCCAAGACACTTACTACCAAGTCACCACACAAGCGAGATGCATATCTGGGCTCATGAAACCTTTTAATGTAAATGTGGGCGTGCACCAGGACTCTGCCCTTTGACCGCTGCTTTTCAACCTGGTGTTGGATTTACTTACGAGTGACATCCAAGACATCCTGCCATGGAAGCTTTTATAAGCGGACGACGTTGTGCTCCTTGCCGAAAATAAAGCTGCTCTACAAGGAAAGCTGATTCCATCAAGAGCGTCGAAAGCTTCAAATACCTTGGCTCGCATATTAGTGTAACCGGCACGTTTGACAAAGAAATATCGCATAGGATCCAATGTGGGTGGCAGAGCTGGAGATCCACATCAGGCGTTCTTTGCGACAAGAGGATGCCACAACACATAATAGGCAAAATCTACAAATCTATTGTCAGACCAGCAATGCTGTATTCCTCTGAGTGCTGGGCGATACCGCAGAACCTACAACCAAAATTACATGTGACGGAAATGCGTATGCTACGTTGGGCCAATGATGTTACCCTACTCGATAAAGTCCAGAATAGGTACGTCCGTGGAAGCAGCAAGGTGGCGCCTATCACAGATAAGCTACAAGAAAATCGCCTCCATTGGTATGGTCATGTAATGAGGAGACCGGTAGATCACGTATTGAGGGGAACATTGGCATTGGAATAGAGTAAAAGAGACCCAGGAAGACCACTTCGAACTTGGTGCAATTTAATAAAAGCCGATTTGCGTAGCAAGAGCATAAACGAGAAAACTACACAGGATCGCACGACCTGGAAATATCATACAAGGAGACCCGACACCAAATAGGAAAGGGTTAGAACAAAAAAGAAGAAGATCATCATCATGCTATGAGAATATCTTAGAATAGCATTACAAAAATCGTGATGTTAGATAATCCAGAACAAAATTCCACAACCTCCGTGATAACGACTAATATTGAACATCTTCCTCAACTAACTCAAGTTATAACTAAACAACTACTAAAAAGAAATTATCACATTTAAAGCAAAATATTTTAAATTATGAGATTTTATTCTAAATAATGAAGAAGAAATTAAAGTTCGACTTCAGTATTGTTCAAATTCAACAAACACAGCAAGCGATTACAGATGAAGCTCGGCTAAAGTATTCTAGAACTATGTTAATATTTTGCACAAATAATCAGTGCAGACTAAGTGTAATTAATGGCAAGAAAATTTTGTTTGAAATATAAAAATACAAGTTTTAGTTATTAACCATATCAAACAATTATGCCAATTTTGATACTCTTGGCAGTTAACATTGATATACAAAAAACATACAAAAGAAATTAAAAACTTTAATTGTATAGAGCAAAAGTGAGTAACATCTGTATATTTGAAATTTTTAATTCTATAGTATATTTGTTGATTTGATATAATTATTTTATTAAACTTTTTCCCCACTTTCAGGTTCAAATTACAAACGTTTGTAAGACATTCAAAAATTGTTAAGCTGTAAAAAAAAAAATAGAAACTCATAAAGATGTTTTATATGAAATTCTAACCGATCTTTTTGTTTGACTATAATTCTCTAAGAAACTAACGAAGAAGACAACAACTGAAATTGAAAACTTCATATTGCAATTGTCCTGCTCGACGTGCATATGTACAAGTACAAGTACTTACATTTAGTTTAATATAGAATAGGTACGGATACATTAAATATATATAGTTGCATTCATATGTACAAATTCATATATATATATATGTGTGTATGTATGAAAGAAACTTGTAAAACTTTATAAGAGTTCACATGCAAAACGAAGTGTTTTACGTAGAACGAGAGAGAAATAATAAATAAAGAAAATAAAAAAGACAGAAATGAGTATGAAGATTTGCAACAAATCGAATTATCGTAAAACTTTTTACATTTCAAGTGTTATTCGCCTTTTCACACAAATATACATAGAAGGTTATATAAAACTATGAGTATATACAGGGTAAAGGTACACTAAGAAACACACACACAAACACACACTCACATAACTCTAATCTCAAGTGAAGATTTCACACATTTACACAAAGTTTTGTCACACACAATTCGTTAGTTCGAGTATCTACGATACGATGGTGATGCAGTGATGCAGTCAGTGTACAACTCTTAAAACTATTTCGTCGTAGTTATAGGCGCATATGTAGCACTTTGGGTAGAAATGGCAATGCAAGTTCATATAAATATATAGCATATATGTAGACACAAAAACAATAATAATCATATCCATGTAGCAAGTACTCACTTTCTTAAGTACTATTTCTTTGTGAAATTTTTACGTTCTACTTTTTATACTACGCGATGTACGTGCACATATACAATTTATATGTATTATTTCAATGTTGTCTTGGTTTTGAAGTTGGCAATATCG
This sequence comes from Megamerina dolium, assembly GCA_963854835.1. Lineage (NCBI taxonomy): Eukaryota > Metazoa > Arthropoda > Insecta > Diptera > Megamerinidae > Megamerina > Megamerina dolium. Next base: position 54,722,281 of record OY978529.1, read on the forward strand.
ATTTTGTTTCTACTACTTTTCGATATCGAAATCAAATGAAAAGTATTTCCTTTAAAGTTTTGTCTCATTTTTTTATATGCAGCGAAATCAACGATTACTAAAAGCGCATTGAAAAAAAAAGTATTTTTTTTTTTTTTTTTTTTTTATTTTTTTTTAAAAAAAAGTATATATATTTATTTATATAAAATATTTTTTTTATTTATATAGAAATAATAATATTCGTAACAAAAAATAATAAAACAGAAAAACTAGCAAAAATATTTTCATTGCCTTTTGATACAAAAAAAAAGTTGTATATTTTTGTACAAAAGATATTGGGTAGTTACTAGTAGTAGTTCCTGCAATACTATATCTTCAAATATTTCACATGATGGAATAGTACAATAGCAAATAATAGAAGTATAGAAGGAATAGTTGCTTTACATTGAAGTTGATTGTATAAATGTTAACGAGTATAAAAAAAATGTATATTTGTTAAGTGCACCTTGCACAAAACTTTTACAATAGATGTATGTATGTATTTATATTTACTTGTATACATGTGTGATTATAACTATTTGTGGTATATAAAGAATTTTTGAATTTCCAATACTTACTAGGGTGGTCCCAGAACTACCCGACCTAACAAAGAAAACACAACAAATTTTGAGAAAAATTGGCCCCAAAAAAATACTAAACAACGTAGTGCTTTGAAACTTAAAACATAATATTTTTTAAACTACTGCCGCTATCGATATGTCAGGTCGTGTAGTTCTGGGACCGCCATTGTATATGTACAATATCTATAAGTTGACATAAATAAGCATTGTTTAAAATATAGTATTTTCAAAATCTAAATTATATTTATGAACATCTGAGGTAATAAAAATAATCATAATAAATGCCTTTATATACATTCAATAGTTGGTGTTTATATATACTGTGACGTGACATTATTAATAAACAATTTTAATTTCAATTTAAAATTAATTAGGAAAAATTATAAATTGTCTCTCAATTAATATCAAATGAGCACAATTACATTAAAATTATCCCTAGCTCATTTCTCTCTCTCTCTCTCTGTGACATAGGGTGTGTACGTAATTTATAAAGTTGAAGTTGATAAAGTTGAAGAGAGTGTTTAAACGATGCTGGCTCAAGGATAATTGTCGCCTTATTTCATAGTGAAATTTATTTATTGCGTTTATTTAATTATTAAAATTTTATAATATTAAATTTAATGAAAATAATTGAATTAATTAAATAAAAATTTTAATTTATTTTTCATTTTTCTAAAGAGAAACTTAATTATATTATTTCTAAAAATGTACATGTATCATGTGTTATTTATTATTATTTAATTATTTAATTAATAATAAATTATTAATTTTTTCAAGTCTTTGCTCGCCTGCAGAATCTACAATAAATCTCTAAAAAATAAAATTAATCTCTTCGAGGAAAAATAAAGTAATAATCATTGGCGCCACAAAACAATTCATCGCCTTGTTTTGCTGTGAAAAATTGAAATACACTCCAGTGTAAGTGTAAGAGTGAGTCTATAAAAAGATCACACACCGGAAAGACTGCGGAAGTAAAACATTTGCAATAAGAAAAACAAACAAAGCAAATAAAAAGGAAATGAGAAAAAAAGAAATTACAATACAGTCATTCCCTACTGTACAAAATGTTGAAGATGATGCGATGTACTGCATATTATTGTTGCATATTATGTTGTGCACCAAAACGGAACTAAATCGCAATCTCATGTCAATTTGTGGTAATTGGTGTTACACAAATGTATGTTACTATACAATATATATGCATAGAAGTTTGAATGTTGTTGACGACATCATAGTGAAAATAACATCTTAACATCTCAGACGCAATTTGATATGAGAATAATCAAAAGCGAGAAAAAAAAACTAAATAATCAAGAGAAGTTACATCATAACTAACTATTTGATTCTACATAAACTAAGAGAATGATAAGAAAAATGAAAAATGAGAAAAAAAAAAACTTGAATAAAGACATATCATTAAAAGTAAGACATGTGTGAGTGTTTCTGTCTTTAAAGATAAGTATTCTTAAACTTTACACTTGAGCTATGAACTATGGTAAATATGTATGTATATGTTTGCTGTCGTTTATTTTTTTCAAAATTTCTTAACTATTTGCATTTTAGATTTTCTACATTTTTTATAATGTTTTCTTTTTCAAGATTTTTTTCACTATTTGTCTCATCAAAAAATATAATTCTGATTAAATTCTATATAAAATTATTGATTGAGAGTGTTTGGATTCTGATAGGTTTCCGTTTCTTAATCTCAAAATATGTTTTGAAGGCTTAATGTAAACAAATTAACGAAAGTAAGGACATTTCTCCCGATAATGTCCTAGTTTTGCATTTGGACTAGTAAAGCTTTATGGTGCATGCTTGGTGTGCTTAATGGGCCCGATATTAGAAAGCAAACCTATCACAGGAATAGTAAGAGCTCCAGTTACTTGATGCTTTTCTTTTGAGAGCATGCTTTCCTTTCATACAAAATCAGTATTCATATGTGTGAATGAAATCCACATACAAAAACCAGTTTTCATTAGCATATTCTGACACTTTGAGGACTAAAACATTAAGGTGTGGGTTGAAATTTGCTACGTAAAAATTACTAATAAGGAGACGGTTTAAAAATTAGTGGCATCGTATGAAAAGTCTCTAGTATTCCCCATACAACATTTTCATATGCATATTTTTATCAATAGTGGACGACTTTTAAATTTTGTGGAATGGGATGAGAACCAGTCCTATCTCCTGTAAAAACGATTTGTTTCAATAGGCATGACTTCATACTTTGTACACGAAAATAAATAGCTATGGAGCTATTATAAAAAAAAAAAATAAATATGTGGCACTTAAAGCCCCAAAGGGCTCCTTGGCCGAGCTTCTCTTCCATTACTGTTGTGCGTCTTAAATTTTGGACAGTATTAGAATGGACCTACTTATTTTAGCCGGTTCCGAACGGCAGAACACTTGTGACATCACTTTTTCTGAGCTTTGTCACAGAGTTCTTTTTAGAAACTTTTTCATGGCAAATTGTTACTGTCGGAAGAATAGCCAATTGCTTGCCGACAGGTGGGTACCGTTCGAAAGAAAAATCTTTTCGATATTAAATTTTTAAATGCATCAGCCGGGTATTGAACCGCGACCTACAGATCAGAAGGCGAACACACTAACCACTGAGCTACGGCACCCTATATGCTATTATCTAACTGAAATTCGGCATATAACATTATTTGAGCCGAAAAAATAAATATTATGTTCTAAAATCAATGGTTTCCGATAAACCTTCTGTCTAGCTCCATATTTCTGTTTGTAATTGCATGTCTAAGCTATGCTATTACAGAGGCAAATTCTGTTAAATATTTTTTAATTTGTATTTTTCATATCAACGCTGATGACACAATTTCATGTCAAATTTGTGTGACATTCAGTATAAATCGATACGTTGTAATTCTTTCGACGTAATTTTTTTTTTTTTTGTATGGTTAGGTAAAATATCTTTTGTCAGCAATAATGGTAATATATATTGTAGACAACTCGTAAGATGCATAAACGTAGAATGTTGTCTCTACCTACATACTCTATTATGCATATAATAATAATAATAAAGTTACAAAATGTCTTCAGACCAACTTGAAAGTTTCTTTTGAAATCGACTATATCTCACTTGTTTGCTTATATATGAAGATTCTTGTTGCAATTACAGTAGAAAGTTTGTATGAGGGAATACAGCTACTACTTAGTTTTTATTTATTCTTTTCATTTCTTTGGCACTATGGTGCGTATACGTAACATTTTCAAGCAAACTCATGTAGTAAAACAAGAACGTCGACATATTTTAATTGAATTAAATTTATATGTAGAGGGTATAGTAGTAGCTACAATAGTATATATATATATGAAAGCTCAAACATCAGAGACGTATCAACTTTCATTACTGTATTTTTTTCTTGCGAAACAAAATAATAATCTCAGAAGAAGAAAAGAAGTTGCGGCAGTTGTCACCATACTCAGCTGATTTTCGTAGTTACACACGATATAAGCTGAGTATATTTGCCGCAAAGCAAGAGATATTTTCGCAGAGACGAGTCACGCGCCTAAAGCTGCAGAAGTTTATATGCACCGAGAAGGCAGCACACCGCATAGCGACAGAGATCATAGGTACGGATTTGAAGAAGATAGCCTCCAATGCATTGGTTTGCATTGGATCAACGAGCATCGCTGCGAATTCGCCGATGCGGGGCTACATTCGAACTCCAAAGCCGAAACTGATCTCTGCGCTGAAGAACCGCGGTGCTGATGTAATGTATGTAAACGAGTTCAGGACCACCAAATTGTGCGGGAAATGCCACGAAGAGAACATCACGTCCCGATCTCCACACAGGTACCAATTTTGCCCAAATTGCCGTACTTGTTGGAATCGGGACGTCAACGCTGGAGTCAACATCCTATACATTGGCGAGTGCCTCATCCGGGGAATAAAGACTCACAAGAATTTCCACCGTAACAACGTAAGTTGAATCTCGCGCAATATATCGAATCAAACATCATTTAATCAATCACATTTTCATTTCTCTTTTCAGAAAGATGAGCCCCCGGTAAAGAAGAAGAGGAAGAAACTAAGTGCCACTAAGTCTACTGTGGTCACTTGACCCCCTTCATCCATTTGAAGGGGGTTTAATTCGGAATTAGGTTTTAATTCCGAATCAACAATCAACAACATTCAACAATAAACACTAATATAGAGTACACTAAGCTATACACACACACACACATAAATGTACCAAAAGCCTGAATAGACGGTTAACGGCAACCGAACGGAAAGAGGAGAGACAGACGAGCCTAGATGAATGGCAAAGTCAATGGGACGCCGCAGGAAAAGGGAGGTGGACCCACAGGCTCATCAGAAACGTGCAAGCTTGGGTCGAAAGAGGACACGGAGAGACAGACTACTACCTTACGCAGTTTTTGACGGGCCATGGTTGTTTCAGAGAGTACCTCCACAGATTCGGTCATGATGACGCGACAGAATGTTCATTCTGCAACACTGTTGGCGAAAACGCTCAGCATATCTTTTTCTTCTGCCTAAGATTTGAGACGCAGAGAATGACCATAGAGAAGATAATAAATGAAAGGATAACACCTGATAACATTGTGAGCCATATGCTGCGATCGAGTTTAGTGTGGTTTAAGATGAAAGAATGGGCTGCAATAGCTCTCAAGGAGCTCAGGAAGAAGGAGTGGCAGCGGAGAAATATAACTGCAGCTGTGTGAACGCCATGTACGGGATGTTTGAAGAGGCATATTAGCTCAGCTTAGTCCTGCGAAGTAGTGCTTAACGGCGGTCCCGCAGGACACAAACAAGCTATAGAGGTCGGAGTTAAGGGTTTAGTACGTAGGCGTACTGGTTCGCAAGTCCAGCATAGTAAGATATTACTGACTGGGCGTGGTCCCGAATGAGGTGTACCTTTAGCGGACAGTATGAATCGTACATGCCGTCTATGGTGGACGGTATCTAAGAAAGATTCCCCCTTCGAATACAAAAAAAAAAAAAAAAAAAAACTCACTAGCAACAATGCGATTTTCTAAATTCCCATCAAAGGCAGAGCATGTATGAAATTTTCAAATGTATTTATGTCATTACTACAGAGTATAAATGTATACGATTATAAGGTATTTGGATAAAATGTACAACTCTGCACATGTAAATGAACATTTCTATGCTATGCTAGTTGCTTTCACATATACTATTGAAATATCTGTATATGTACATAAATATATGTGTATATGTGAATGTGTGCCAACATTTTGAATAATGACGACGACAACAAAATACAATAGCATTTTAATGCGTATGCATTTCATTTTCTTAAATTGTCTTGTGCATGTGTGTGTGTGTGTGTGTGAATGTTATTATTTTATATGAATATACTTAAACCTACCTTTTCTCACGTCAATATGTATGTTTGTGAATGTAATGCAAAATATTTATATTGTAGATGATGATGTATCTTTGTATGGATGTACATATGTGTGGGCATATGAGAGTAACTTATTTGCTGATTGTTGGGTGTTAAGTTAAAATATATGCACATTTAATAGAATTTTCAAATGTAAACTCTAACAACATATACATATGAGTATATATATACACAATATACTGTTATTTAGAGAAAGCTATATACATATAGATAAATTTGTTTATGTATATACCATAGATATACTCATATAAACAAACTATATATGTACATAAATTTGTATCTGTATATGTGTACATGTGTACATTTCTTTAATACATGAGCTCATCAGCTTACAGATATAATCATTCGAAAATACATAAGTAGTATAAGAGTAGTATCAAGTAATTAAGGTTCTATGAACATACACCTATAGATATGAATCTGCAAGACTATGTGTGCAAGTATAAATATGTATGATAAGCGACTCTATTGTTTAATTTTATGATTATTATGATAAAAAGAATACTTCTTGAAAATGTTTAAAATGAAAAAGATCATACAAAATTTATACATTTATACAGGGAAAACCCGATTAGTATACTGATAAGAAATATTGAAAATATATTTTCCTACAGATATATTTAATATTAAATATTTTCCTACAGATATGGCACATTTTTGAATAAAAATATTTATACTCCATTAAATTGCAATATGCCTGATTTTGCTTTTTGTATTTAATGTTTTAATAGACTTTACTCCAAAATTTTTATATGGCGGCCCCTTTGAAATGATAATCAAATGATTGATCGATGATTGATATTCAAGTATCATAAATTCTTCTACAATATTTTCATTTCATTTGATATACGCACAACATTCTCGAGCAAATTTTGAATAAATATTTTAATATTATATACCTAATGGGCACTAAAATTTCAATAGATATTTTATTGATACATGCTACAAATATGTACATTAATTTCCACATGGACATGTGTAGAGGCTGCAGATTAAAAATTGTATGCCAAGTGTTTTTAGGAATAAAACACAGAGCACCACAGAGCCAGCATAAATGATTGGCATTGGAATGATTCTATTTTGTGCATCTGATGCGCTGATCTCATAATGATCACAGATAAACCTGGATAGTTAAAAATCAAATAGAATTTCGACCCATTTCTTTTCAGTTAATAATTTACATATAGCAATTAAACAAATGAAAATGTATATGATATAATATAATCTACATTTGGGGTGCTCAGATTCATACTGACGTAAATGCAATTAAACAGATTTTCCAAGTACCTTTTTGACTCCATAAATAATACAATATAATATAATATTCCAAAAAAAAAATTCGGAAGTGCAATTCGCCATACTATAAAGTATTTGAATTCTAACAAAAGCAAAACTGAATTATGTCAAAATTAATGAAATGATCATTTACCCCACCATGAATCTAATTCGTCCATTTTATTTAACAGGCGTTAAAACTCTTCAGTGCGGACCTGCATATGTATATGAAGTTTATGTTATTTATCTTCAAGTGACTACACATTTACACAAACACAGAAATAAATACTCGAGTTTGCTATACATATACTTTGAATTAAATATATTCATTTTTATGCAGTATGAAAAAAATCAGCAAGATTCACTTTTGAATATAAACAAATGTACACAGGCACATACATTTACAAAATGAAGTTTTCATGAGAGTGAAATTCTTGAAAGAATAGAATTTTGTTTATTTGTTTTGTTTTGAATTTGTAGATTATGAAAGCAGATATACTATATAATTTTGAAAATTTATTTAGATGCATGTACTGTCATATTTAAAATGTATTTAAGCATAATTTCATAAGATATTATTCAAAACTATTGTTGATGATGATGATGGGCGTTTCAACTTTCTACGAGTAACCAGAGAGGATTAATACTTTTCAAAAAAAGAAATGTTGCTCATATAATTTAACTTTAGGGTAATGAATATAAGAAATTTATAAAATTGAATGTAGAATTAAATACGAATTAAATGAGATTGTTAATTAATTGCACTATGTGTGTTTTAGTAGCCATGTAAATTTAATGACTCATTTCGATTAGCATTAAGAATTCAATTAGTCGATGAAGTACTCAATTGGAAAGTCAAATAAAATATTATTTTCATAATAAATATATTGTACATAATTAGCTAATTGTTATTTAAAATCATCATTATCTTATTTCTCATTTTCATTTATCCATTTACCTAGTTAGTATTTCTTGCACAAACACACACACACACACACATACACCTAATGATTTCTTTGCTACATGCCACCTATACAAATTTTGACGTTATTATTGTAATTTTTCATTTACAATTTTCGATTTTAATTTCAATTTCCTACTCATTGTGAAATAGTTCATACACTCATTGTATGTATATTTCGATAATATATGAAATTGAATAAAAACCACATTGTGCAATAGGAGTATTGTCTATCTACATATAATGACAATAAAAGATGATGGCATATAGATATATATGTATAGCCACGAACTAAGTATTATTCCAATGCCCAACCCAATATTTTATTTGCACAGCATGCCAATGGCTATCATCGTCATCATCATGCGCATCATTGTCGACGGGACACTGAAAACGAAACTCTTAAAAAAGTGAATTAGAAAAATGGAAAAAAGAGGGATATAAAAAAAAAGAAATAGAAAAGAATGGTGCTTTTGATAAAATCTTCTATAGTATGAGTACGAATACAAATATGTATACATGTATGTATGTATACATATGCCACCGTCAGCAGTAATATTGGCGTCGTATGGTCGTCGCTGAAATGCACTACTTTATAGAGATGTGTGTATGAGTTGCTACATACATGTTATAGATGGGCGTATTTTCAAGTGGATATTCTGAAGTGTATATGAACATATGTACATTGAAACTTGCATACTTATGGGACGAACCAATATACATAGTCACATATGTGTACATTCATTGACTATGGGGAATACATATATGTATGCATAAAGAGATATTTTCAACAATAACAACAAAATAAAAAAATTTATCATAGATAAAAAACTAAACACAGAATCACAAATAAACACTGTTGGCAACATTGGCATGCACATTAGGGTGGTTCGTGTAACGCTAGCCCTTCGAATTGGTTTGGTTCTTATTTATAGAATTTCGAATTTATCTAAGTACACATTGTTATTTTTTTTTAATGTTTCAAAACGTAAAAATACAAGAAAATGTCATTTCACCACGGCATAAATTTTGACTGCTCCATTAAATGTTTGAAATTTTGTTTTCTCAAAAAAAAAAATAAATAAATAAATAAATAAAAAATAAAATCCATTAATAATAGGTGTTCTTTATTATACACTCTATGAAACTACTACTTATTTTTATTTCGATCTCTGAACCTCGAAAAAACTGTAAATTCCAGAAAATATTTTTTCATTCATGTCTCAAGAATTGTTAGATACACTAAATTTTTAAAATTGAAATAGGTCAGCAAGCCAATTAAATCACAATTTTTCACATAGCAAAACTTAAATACAATAATCTCTCGCATCCACGAACTTTATCACGTTATCATAATTTCAATATTTTTCATATGAAATTTTGATAGTCCAAAAGTCTTTCAAGGTAAGATATATGGTGGGTAGTATGCTTTCAGCAATCAAATCACACACAACTCTCCATAGAGCTAAGGATCACTCTAATGCACAGTGCCAATGTCATTTTTTTAATATATAAGTATGAATGTAGTAGTAGTTGTTGTTGTTATTACTGTTACCCATTGAGTATTTTACAATTTCTACAATACTCAAGTACACTCATAGCGAGGGAAGAACAACATTGGCATGAAATCATTATCGCCACATTTGAGTTTTTGAGTTGGAAAAGAAAAAAATATATTTTTTTTTTAAATAATAATAATAACGAAGAGTTATTTGTTTGTAAATTACATCATCCTTTGGTTAACTCAAGTTATAATAATTGCTTTTTATATATCTGTACGCTTTTAATACTTAAAATGAATTATTGTAAATTAAGATCGATTTACTATCTGCGTCTTTCTCTCTCACTCTCACTCTCTCTCTTGCTTTTATTTGAAAAATTGCAGTTTTCTTTTGTAATTATCCCTTGAAACTACTTGAAGAATATATTCAAGTGCAATTTGTGCGGTAAGTCAAGATTTAGTTAGATAAGTAGATTTATGCTTCGTTATTTCATCTACATAGAATACTTGTAATTATGTCAATATAATTTCTATGGAATTTTCAATAGTTAATTCAAAAATTCAATAATATTTTTATTCTCACTTGTATTCAATTCTGAGTCAGTATGTGAAAAGCAAAAGAATGGATTTTTATTGAGAAAATTTTTATATAATTTTTGTGCTCCATATTGAAAGAATTTTTAGATGACCTTTTGATGACAAATTTTGAAGAATTATTCAATTATTTCAACAATTAACTATAATTTATATTTATTTCTCTGTTTATATAAATTTATATTGATTTTAATGTTTTCCACAATGCAATTTAAGTATTAATATCCAAATTTCATTTAGATGACTTTATTTCTCATTTCATGTGATCAAATTGAGATCTAACCATTTTCTCAGATCTAACACATTAACTCTTAATAGCAGCTTAAGGTAAGAATCATTGTCAACTTGAAAAAAGCATTATTATCAATATTATACTTCACTTGATATCTAAGCCGCCTCAACTTGGAAAAATGTCCAAAAAATGCTTCAGCTATTAAAAACAAAATTATGAATTGGGTAAATTTCTGCCCTGATTTCACCAGCACTTGGATACTTCACAATTTGAATTATATTGGACATTAAAATGAGAATTATACCTTTTCTCAAATATTTGAAATTTAATAATTTTTTACTTGTTCGGTTAACATTTTTAAATAGAAATATATATTGCTGAAGTAGTGTGAAATAGAATTGATATTTTTTTTTTTGCAAACAATTACATGCAAAATATATTTGAAATTCAATATTAATATATTTCTTATTTTTTGTCATATTTTTGTTTGTATTGATATTGATCTCTTTTATGAAGAGCCATTTAATATTGTATTGTACATAAAATGAAATATATTTTCAATATTAATTTATAAAGATATTGATTGCAGAAAAAGTATTATATATCATTTTAATCTTTCTTTAATCGGAATTATTGCATATATACATATGTATTTACCTATAATATGCTTATATTATAATTACAATTACAATTACAAATACAACCCAACAATAATAGCAGATAATTATATTTATTTAAAGACATACAAGCTATTTTCCTCTTCTATCATAATATTGATATGTAAACAAAGATTTGTCTAAATCTCTTTGTATTATAATCTGAAAAATACATATGCATCAATACATAAAATATTATAGGATAAATTTGTATAATTTTCTATAGAAAATTGGCTTTTTCTTTGCAAATATTTACATATGAACATATGAATATATGAACATAAATGTAAATGAATGAGTAAGTACTTGTAGTTGTATACATAATTACATACATACATCATAGCTGAATTTATATTTATGCTACTATTAATCTTTACATCATTATTAAATATGTATGTAGAATGACATAACAAGAAAATCAATTATTACTTTGAAAATAAATACAAATAGACAAACATATTGATATATTGATGCATGCACATAGTTATGTGCATGTGGTGAAATGTAAATATTTGTTAAAAACAAACATTAATGATACTTGACATTTTGGGTCATTTTGAGAACAATTAAAATCAACATATTCAACATATATACAAGCATACATTTATATTAATGTAGAAAATTGTTCTTATAGGACTATAATGTGTGGAATTTGAAATTTAATTCATTATAGTTTAAGATGTGATTGTGTAAATATGGAGTTTATATAAAATACTAAAGGAATAAACTTTAAGTTAACGTAACTTACATCTTACATTCGAAGAAGCAAAATAAGAAAATGCACAATGTGCCATACTAAAATGTGGTGAATATTTCTTTCTAAATTTGATTATTGTATCGCACTCCTTCTTATTTACAGGCTTAAAATTAATTTGAAGGCAATGGTTTCTTTGTAATTTTTTTCTTTCATAATTTTTGAGCAGTCGTATGAAAACAAAATATGATTCTTCTATATCAAAATCACGTCACGTTGAAAATCACCATCGATTCTTCTTAATACATTTGATGTATTATTTTTCTAAATAAAAACACAATTACTGTCGTGGAAGCTTATACTGTTGATGTCATGCCAGATATTAGAAATTATCCAAAAATGTTGAAATAACCCACTCATACTTTTACATGTTAATAATTAATTGAATAATAATTTAAATTTAATGATTAAATAATATAAAATATGTGAATTTAGTATGTGGAAAATATACTATTTCAAGTATTTCCAATTTTTCCAATGAAATGTCCATATTTCTGTATATGAACTCTAAACGAAAGTGCAAGGGAGGTTTCGTTTTTATTCAACATTTACATTTAAATAAAAAATAAATTTGAAAAAAATATTAATATACTGAAAACGATAAATACATTCGTTTTGATGGAACTATAGCATTTTAGTGGAATATTTTTCTAAAAATCAATATTAATGTATTCGATAGATTAGGTAAAATGTATTTTTTGAAAATATTTCAAGTTTATTCTACCATTTTGTGAGTTTCAATTGATTAGCACTAGAATACTTCAGTATAAATTGAAGAATCATCTATTTGTAAATATATCTACCATATATCTAACATATATCTACCATACTTAGGCTGTTGTTCGTACGTACATATACAAGTAGGCATTCATGGTATATACTTAGTTATTGTATGCTTCATTATTGCAAGTGTACGTTGTACGCATATTGACCTAAATTTATAACGAACTATTCAAAAGGTATGCAAACCATTGAATACAGATAAGTAGCTGCATAAATGTGTAGACTATACAATTGAGTCATTGTATTTTATTGTGAATATATGTGGTTTTCATATGATTTTCAGGATTTTCAAATGTTTGTATGCACATGTGTAACTGTATGTAGATTATGTATAGATATATCTATGTATTCTGAATAATTGTAAGGACTTTTGTTCAAAATCACAATCGATTATTTCATATTTAGTTGTACATTTTCGCTTAATTTGTATTAAAACTTTCGGTAAAGTATAATTTTGAAATATTGAGAATTATTTAATGAAATATTAAAATGAATCAAGAATTATTTGTCAAATACCGCTTTTATTTTGCTAATACTTTAAATTAAATTAGCATAAATCACTTGCAATAACTGATTTATATTATGTAGAAATCGCGCGACAACTGTAAAGTAGCGACAAATAAAAAACGCGCAAAAATTGACAAAACCGCGCGGTTACTATTATCTCAAAACGATGTCTTAATATTGACAAATTTAATCAATTTTAAAAATCGCACGAAAATATTTTAAGTCGTAAAACGCGTCCAATTAGAAAATCGCGCGGTTTTGGACAAGAAAGTATTATATGTTAAAAATGATGTTAAAAGTAATGTAAAAGTAATTATTTATTTATTAATTTTATGGGTTGTATATTGCAAAAAAAAAAAACAAAACAAAAAAAATCATAAATTTTCCTATGCATATTTGAAGCGACACACTATTTACTAAGTGCATATTTATGAAATTACATTTTTTTTTATTTTACAAACATATTTATGTAGGGTAAATGTATGCTTAGATAAACAATTGTTGTTTAAAAATTTTCAGCCATTTATATATTAGGCATTTCTTCTTTTGACACACTTCTTCTAACTATTTCTTGGCGTTGGCGTATTTAATAAACAAAAAAACCACAACAGTACGATATACTTGTACAATTTAGAATAAAACTTGTTTACCAAGCGCACGTGATTTGAATCGTTTGACTGAAAATGTATTTTATAGCAACTGTATGTGACAAGTTAGCATTAATTTGAGAGACTTTTTCTTATGCTATGAGCAGTATTATTGTAAGTTAGACACTTTTGCTCTCTTTCTTCTCTTTGGTTCATATGTTTTTTTTTGTTTTAGTTTTTTGGAAGTTTATTAAATATATATATACTACATATTTTTTGTAAATATTTTTGTTTGCATTGCTTTTAATATTTATGCACATTTATTACTTCGTCGTCAGCATCTCGAAGATGACGACGATGATGACGACTAATATGGCTTTAGTTAAAATAATTTTTTTTTTTAAGTTAACAATGATGAGTTTTGTTGTTGGTATTCATATTGCTTCGCTCGTTTGTAGTATCACAAAGATATCGGCTGAAGTTATGGTCGTTTTTTACTTATGGTAATAGGTGAAGCTCATAGTGTACGAATATGATGAAGAAATAGAATTTCTTCATATACACCACTTCACTCTTGCTCTGTCTCTTTTGATCCCACACTTTCTCCCATTGTCCCTCTACCTATCACACAATGTATCTCCCCCTCGTTGTAGCATTTCACTAAAATTGTTTTGCTTCATGAATTGCATATTAATTAATGCACACAGTATACTCATATATTCTATAGTATTACATGCACAAGTAAAAGAACAAAAAATGAAATTGTATAGAATACAATTGAAGAATATTCAGTGATACTACTACGTATAACTGCATCTTAAAAACAAACAAAAAAATAACACAAAAAAATTCCATTACTTGCTCAGAACTAAACGTTTTGTGAAAGTTTTCACAAAAATTTGCATCATCTTGTTTGATTTGACTATTTAAAATGTTTTAAATTCACTTAAAATTATTCAATTAAAAAATAAATATTTAAATTGTATATTATTTTATTGGATGATAATTTAAAAATGTATTCCATAAAAAAAATATAGAATATTTTGCAAAATATAGCCTCGTAGCGTTATTAAAAGAGTGTTACGCTTTTGGAACAATATAATTCAAGTCGGATAGAAGATATATGTAAGTACATGGAAGAGTAGATATATGTAAGTACATGGAAGCTCTGTAAATCAGATTAATTGTTCATCGTTAAGCAAACATATAATTATAAAACTGATCACTTTAGCCCAAGCCCATCTACGACACTAGAATCTGCTCTACCTTTTTAATGAAGGATAGAATTGATCTTATCGAACTTTTGGTGATTGAAGCTGGTGTTGGCTAAACTCTCTAAACTAAAGTGTTTAATGCGAAGTCTGGCCAAGGCCGGACATTCGCAAAAGATGTGGATCGATGCTTTATCCTCCTCCAGACAGAGTCTACACTCCGTGTCAGAGGATAGTCCCATTTTGTGGAGGTAGTACTTTAACCAGTTATGTCCGGAGAGAAAGTCGGTTATTAGGCGTAAGTTTGTTCTGCTAAGACTAATTCTGTCAAAAGCTGCATCGAAGCTGAAGAGGGTTTTCGCTTAACGGAGACCTGTCGAATTTGTCCATTGTCGTAGGAATTTGTCGTGATAATGTTTTTGTATCATAGCATTGACCTATGCCCAGCTTATACCTCAGAAAGGTTCTGGGACCGTCAGTGGAGAAAACGAGCCAGCTCTCTCTAGTTCGTCCGCCACTTCATTGCCCCCAATTCCGTTGTGCCCCGGCACCCAACAAAATGTGACCTTATTTCGTATAGAGAGTTTTAGTAGGATAAGGGAGCATTCGGTGAATAGTTTTGAGGAAAACATTAAGTTCAGTTTGCAACAAATTGTGTACAACGTTGGTATTTTTGCGTTGATAATTTTTAGTAAGAATTAAGTTTTAGTGACTTAAAATGGTCACCACGATCGAAGTTACGCCAATATGCATTTCTGTGCTAATATCACCAAAATGCAGAAATATAGAAACACTCAAAAAATACTATTAATCGAATAAATTTCAGCACATATTCAATTTAAAATGCATTCTTTAAGAGTTTTGTATTAATTTCACAATTAAAGCTGGATCACACCGTAAATATAGTGCATCTCTTATACTTAGAATTTAATAATTTACATTTTAAATGCAATTAATTAAAATCATTTTGAAATAACTCATCCTTCAACAATTCCTTTGAATTTCGGAACTAATATAATATAACTTTTTAATTAAATTAAATGTTGAGGTTTATATTTACTCGATTATATAGTATGTCAAAAAAAACTATAATCGTTTCAAAACTGACAATCTTGTCATACTATATATGTACATAAATCAACTCTTCTCATTTATATTGTAGCATAAATATATTTTTTTTACCTTTACAACAAGTATAAAATCAACTATTTTATTTTTTTATTCTTTTCTTTTACCAAAGTCATATAAATAATAACAAAAATTTTCTTCACATACACAGATATACTGTTTTTATTAAACCATGCAAAGGTAGAATGTGTAAATTTTACGGAAACCTCATAAAAGATTTCAAATAAAAATTTCCGCTTATGAATTTGAATGGTTGCCATATATTTTGTGTGAAAATGTATGGTACAAGAAGAAGAAGAAGAGGAAAATAGAGTAAAGAAAATGAGAAAAGGTAAATGCAGGAAATACACATACATACATACATAACTACATTAAATGTATGATTTTTTTTTGGTACAAAATTTCTGTCAATCCAGTGATTTTGAATGAAATTATACATTTAAATTCTCAGCTACCTATTATACAGTACGCTTGAGATAGTACGAAGGATGACAATCAAAATAATAATGCTGATGTTGATGTTGTTGAGCATGATGATGATGATAATGATGATGATGATGATGATGTTGATGATTATGATTTTAAAATGTAAACGACAACATTGAAAATGTCAAGCAAAATGTTACAAAACCACAAATATATTTAAATATAGAATATTGCATAGTGCCTACCATATATACGTAAATAGACTCATGCCATATGAATGTATATGTATATGTATATGTGTGCTGTTGTTTCCGTAAGAATATGAAATTTCAATTTTCGAAACCTTAGCCCACATTGAAATTGTAACATCATATGTACAACAGCAAGCAGCAACCAGTCAGCACCAGTATTACATTTCCGTAACTTTAACGTTTATTCATTTGCTTACATCCTGCTTATCCTACGTACCTACGTCTTAAATGTTTCTTCATTTTCTTCATTGTTGCTGCTTCTGTTGTTTTTGTATAATTCGTTTTTGCCTGTATGCGTGTGTATATGCATATGAATGTAGATATCCTGTGAGTATATGTTAAGGTGTGTCAAATAGCTTTGCTCAGAAAAAAAAATTAAATTTGAATCATTTTAAGTATTTCAAAGAAACATAAAGAAATGTCTAATTCGGGCTATAATATTTTCGGCCATTTTGTATGGGAATATTTTTAAGGAGAGAAGGGGTTAAGTAGGTTTGAGGAAAATGTTGAGCAGAAAAACTTAGTGGGGGTTAGTCGTATAATTTATCTTTCTAGAGGCTCTTTTCAGCTCAATTATGAAGATATTTGTAGAATTTTATATGAATTTCCGACATTTTGTATGATAGTCCCTTTAAGGGGTGAAGGTAGGGCGAAAGTATATTTGGAGCAAATGTTGAGGCCCCAACTTAGTATACGTAAGACAATAAGTTGCTTATTTTTGAAAATAGATTTGCAAATATATGTTGTTAAAATGGTTATAATTAAAAAATTGGCATTCTGATTATTTATTCTTCAACTATTTTTTGATTCAACTAATTTTGCATAAAACTGCAAAGATCTCAATGTAAGCTTTCAATTAAAGGAAATAGATTAAACATTTTTTTTTTCATCGATCCACCCTAACGTACGTACGAGAATGAACGAGTATGTATGCACATATGTATGTATAATACGTAGCATATGTGACATGACAGTTTTATTTTGTTTGTTATTTGGTTGGCATTTGATGCGATGATTTGACGCTTTACGTTACGTTACGTGACTTGATGTGATGCGACATGTTTACATAAATGCGTTCACACTAAATGGCTGGCATTTACTTGTCTCTCGGATTGTCTCTCAGATTGTCTCTCTATCTATCTTGTTTATTTTTAATGCTTCCTTACGTATTTAAGGGCTTAAGCCGCCATATATATACGTTTACAATACAATGTACATAATATATAGTACACTACAACATAAAGTATGTGTATATATAATCATTTGGTAATTTAACTAGTTAGATGCACATTTCTATAAAGATTTTATCTACATATGCTATGAATGCAATGCAACTAACTGTCTTTTAACGTGTCTTTCATTCCAGCCTTTGATAAGCAATATGAAAGGTAATTGTGATTTGATTGTTTCTTTGTGACATATCTGGAAGAATAAACGAAATGGTGTGTTTATTATTTCAATTTAGCTTAGCAAAAAGTAATAAAAATTATAACCGAAAAAATGGCAATGAACAAATTTAAATCCTATATGTGTAATTTTCTACATATAGTTTTTTTTCACAATCTATTGTTAATTAGTTAAAAAATAACGCACCATATATAGTCGATACTATGCAAATTATGTGGTATCGCTAACAACAACAACAACAATAACAACTACTGACAACGAAACATACTAATGGAAGAAAGAATGAAAAACGATTGTTGCTACTATGTACATGCTAATTTTGAATACAAAATTTTATTTGTTTCACTAACAAATTGTTTATTTGTTTTTATATTTAATTTAAAGCATAATACACACACATATATGTATACATGTAATAAAAGAAAACAAAAGTACCAGCCCGCAAATATTGTGAATTTTTCATTGTTACATAATGTAGTGTTTTTCATTACGTATTTATTCACACCACTATCAATACTCGCGCATAGCTATATGAATAGTGTATGAATTTATACTACGTTCTTGTATGTATGATATCTATACATATATATATATTTTATGAGGTACATATGTACCATACAAATATGGCTTACATTGTCTGTATAACCTCAATATGGATTTATTTAACTGGTAGTAGCAAAAAAAAAAAAAAAAAATTATAAAAATACCGTTATATCGTTTTCGTTCTTTTGTTTTTAAAATTTTTTTTTTTTTTTTTGCGCGCGAGAATAAATTATCAAACTGAAATAGAATTTATATTCTGATAAAGAATTTATTATCGAAAAACAAAACATTAATTCAACAATTTACGCAGAAATAAATGGTAAATTACGAGTGAATTAAATTTTTAATTGAGAAAATTGAAAGTCCTTAGATGAAATCAGAGTGAAATAGTATCATCATGCTTTTTTCAATCTTTGTTTCAAGTTGTTTTCCTACACAAAATGATATCCAACCGTAACACATCACAAAAACTATGAAAATATCATTATTAGATGATTCTAATTTTTGGGCATTCGTTTTAGATTTAAAAACTATTTCTACTCAACGAAATAATTTCCTCCTCTCGGCACTTTTGCATTTGTCTATTCTTCTGTAATTCCATAAAAATTGTGTATATTCAAAATCTATAGAAGAGGGTATATTATAAATCCATACAGCTGATGTTACTTTTATTCGCTTTTTAGAATAAATGATCACCCCGAAAGAGCTCACCTGAGCCAGAACGATTGTATTTTTTCTACAGGTCAAACTAGTTTGGGCTCAACATAAAATCCTGTTGGGTTCTGAAAACAACCATAGATAGCTCCTGCAAACTGTCTCATTCAGCAAAAGCTCATATATTTACCTGCAACAATAGACAGAGAGCAAATGCTTGTATGTAGCATGGATCATTGTTTGATCTTCATGTCACCCAAGCGCATTCTTCTGACAACAATGTGGTAGATAATTACTCCAGTCACAACCGTCAACACACTCAACATGTTGGCCTAATCTATTGTACTAATTTGCCCGTAATGGATCGTTTCAAGAAATCGTTTACCTTTTTGTAACTTATCCCTCCTCTAGTGTCAGCTTAAAGATGCTCATTGGTGTGCATAAAACTGAAAACTCAAGCAACAATTCTTGAGCAGCACCTGCCATTTCTGACTGGTTCAATCACCGTACATTTGCACTGAATCTCACTATGACTAGTCAGCCACATTACGTGTCCACATACTTGCTCATGAGCAGATGTGCGACTCATCATGGTTTTTAATATAAAAGTGAATGATATTCCAAATCCATTATAGTCGCTTCACTTCCATATTCTGATATCTTCCAGGCGTAAGTAAAGGCTTTAGAAGTGTCTATTTGAATTTTCATATTTTTTCGTGAAATTGATTTATAATATCACGAAATATATTTTTTTCTTGCAGTGTAATAGTATGAATAATATGAATATCGTCTAGCTAAATTCAAAATTTATCATAGATATATGAACAAAATATGAAAAGTAAGTATCATATTTTTTTTTAGCACGTTATTGTTGCTTTATTCTATTCTATTCTATGTGCCAACAACCATTATTGGCATTACAATACATGTATTAAGTATAGCAATAATATAGTACATATATATACAATGAAAAAATGTGGTTATGCGAAATCGAATGGAACATATGATAAACTATGCCCATAGGTCTCATAAGAGTGTAAAAATTCAATTCAATAGTGACAATATTCAATTAGGCATATTGTATATATTAGTATGAACGTTGGTATGTAAGTATAGTACAATATATGAACAAATATATTGTATATCCATATACAGTGTATTGAACCTCTATTTGAACAAATGCAATGATGAAGAGTAGTCAATTCATACATGTAACGCTATGAACATATGTACGAGTACAATATGTATACGTACATGTTTTCGAATATTTATTTGTCCTCTGTCAAATGGAGTAGTGAGTACGTATAGGTTATAGGTTTTGTACAATATGTAAAATATATACGTATATAGATTTGCATACAACATATATGATATGTACCTATTTATACTCATACTATAGAATAATATCTTATTTATGAGTAAGCATACGTAAATATGGTATGTGTATGTGTGAAAGAGGCCCAATGCAATATATAGACGACAAAAGTTGGACATGACTTGCATATTTAAACATATGAACAGAGAGAGTTAAATACAACTGCTATTTATATTTATGCATATATATATGTAAATACATACACACACACTGGCACCCAAAGTTGTTAATAAAACAATATTCAAATAAAATTGTATTCTATCGTCTGCTCATCCATTTGCAACTCATGTTCAAATACATATTCATATATACTGATATGTATATATGTGCATATATTATAGGCACTGTAAAGCATTTATCTTTGCGCCCATATGTATCATGTCGGTTTTATTGTCCACAACTGTTGGTTGTGAATATGGACAACACCGTTTAATTGCGCAGATGAGTTTATTGTATTTAATACATGTTGATTTTATTGTTTACGTCAATGTATTGCAATGATTGCACTCGTATCTAGTATATACTTGTATTCATGCATATATATATGTGGTTAAATTTATTGCATTAGTGATGAACTCTGTTTAGGGAAAACAGACATCTGTGATATAAATATATCTAATATATATGTGTATAGAGAGAGATGTACAAATAAATGGAGAATGCATATATTCAGATATACAAAGATTCTGGTTCGGTTTGGTAAATGAGTGAATTAGTAGAATTGTTGAATTAGTTTTTCTATTTTGTAAATAACTTTTAATTTTGCTATTACACAATTCGGTCAAAAGTTATTTTTGCTAATCAAATTTAAAATGATCATATAAATAACAATTAAGAGAGAGATATATAGAAACTGATGTCAGCTAAATCGCTACGACAATACGAATTTTTTTTTCAAATATTTGTAAGAAATGACAGAAGAAATTATCAATAACCCTACTCAGCCACTCAGTGATTGTCCCTATGGAAGTAAAATGTATGACCGACCTCTATTAATTTTTCCTCACAAATATTTTTTCTAGACATACTCAATCTCTCTCTTAACTCCTTGGTGGGGCTTCCATACAAAATTTATGTTTTTACAAAAATCGAGTACTCCTAGAGAAGTCAAACATACCACTGACCAAGATTCATTTTTGCTTCTTAATATTTTTTCTGAATAGAATTAACCCCTATACCACTTACGAAATGAACATAAAATCTCTGAAACTTGACAACTAGTTGCTAAAGGATCGCCTCTAGAGTGTTCAAATATAAGACCGACCGTCATTAGTTTTTTCTTATCAACATTTTACATAAATTTGCTTACCGCCTACAATTTCATGTACAAAATTTATATTTGTCTAAAATTTTCATTCCAGAAAAGATTATATAGTGAAACACCATTTCATTACATATCCATAAAAAAATCATAATATACATTGTTATCAAAAATGCTCCATAAAATTAATTCTGCCCTTTCTTCGAATTTCGTCGAAATTCTGTATGTACAGAAACTTTGTAATCGCAAAAAAAAATTCAACCGAAATCAAAAATTTATGTACCTACAATTATTTTTATTTTATTTATATTTGTTTTTTTTTTCAAGCCAATATAATTAATTAACCACGCTTTATAAATAGATTGCCATTATCTACCCTTGCCACTAACACACACATACAATTACTTTAACCATTGAAATATTGTAGTAGTAGTAGTAGTAACACTTATGTATGCATGATGATGATCGTTGAGTATAGAAATAAATAATGGTTAGGTAATTAAAATTTTATGTGTAGCAGCCTACTACTACTACTGCTGCTACAACAATTCAATTGTGAAATGTCACGTTTTGGTTTCGGTTAAATCATTTTACAGTTAAATTGAATGATTTCTTTGAAGTGAATATATTTTACCATATATATGCATAACATATATGTACCTTCAACCTACAATATATTTTTGTACGTATAATTTATATAAAGAAGATTCTTTGAAGCACGTTTTTTCAACCGAATTCGTGCATTGTTAACGCATACTACAGTTAGATAGATAAATTTTAAATAGACTGATAAGCTTTAATTATTTTGAAAAAATCTTGAATTCAAATTCATGATCTACGAGGAAGTATATATAAGGAAAATGAAGCAACTCTTGCTGAAGCTGTATATACGAGGGCGCTACCAGAACTACCCGACCTGACATATAGATGACAGCAGTAGTTTGAAAAAAATTACTTTGGTGAAAAGTGACAATCTTATATAACATATGCTTTAAGTTTCAAGGAGCCACGTTGTTTTGTATTTTTTTGGAGCCATCGAAACGACCTCAGTAAATTTGTAACATGGAAAAAAATTGGTCACCGTTATGTAATTCAATACTTTCATTTGAAACGAACGAACATTAAAGCCGAACTAGATTCTACTCTGGGGGAGTCTGCTCCTTCGTTTACGATCATAAAATATTGGGTGGCAGAGTTTAAACGAGGTGGTAGAAGATTTTCAATCAACGAAGAGGTGGAGAGGAGTCTGTGGTAGATGGCTATTTTAATGAGCTAGACAGTTGAATATCCCTGGGAAAAGTGTATAGAGCTAAAAGAAGATTATGTTGAGGAATAAAGAAAAATTTCCCCAAATTTGTGGTGTTTTCTTTCTTAGGTCGGGTAGTTCTGGGACCGCCATCGTACATACATAGCAAATTTAAATTGAAATTTTCTTTCCATCACGCGTTAATTCAATTGATAGAATCAAGAAAGTATAATGATTTGTTGGCCATGCAGAAATGATGCATTCCATTTTTTATAGCATATGGATCATTGTCTGCAGCCTACAAAGGAAGTCGGTTTCAGGGTTTAAAATAAACTCAACTTATCCCTAAAAGAATATTACGTACATAAACATCACCATTTTTGTCATGTTTATTTATATTTATATACAACGAATTTTGTTTGTGTGTATGAGAACACTAATTGTACTTTTTACGAGGCGTCAAACACAAGTGTATGTTAAAATTGAAATTTAATATTTAAGTAGATAACCATTTAATATGTATATAAGCATGCTATTTAACACTTTACAGAAGAGCTAATATTATAATAGCAGGAATAAATATTTTATATACACAAGTATCTGCAGTAAAAAGATAATTATAAAAATTAAATAGCTACAGTTACGAATTATTGAATATGTAAATATGATGGTGATCTAATGGCAATTTCTGTAATATAAAATTGAAAGAGAGTTCATTGAAATTTCAAAACTAAATTGCATCGCAGCTGTATAGTGAATTAATTAACGTAAAACCTATGCAATCATATGTAGAGTACATAGAAAATTCTTTACTAAGTTTAGAAGTTTGGGAAATAACTACAAAAATGTATTAAATAAAAAAATTATGTCTAAAAAAATTCATTTTATCATGCTTACTTATGTAATCTACAAATAAATATATAAACTTCTAAGTAACTCTACTACACACAATAAAAAACTAGAGTAGCTATGAGGTTTTGAGGGAGTATTTCAGCGAATATCGATATGGCGTGTATACAAAAAAAAATCACATTATATATAATTAATTAATTAAATATAATTGATAAAATAATAACAACAGCAAATGAAAATAGAAAAAAAAAACCAATTAAATTGTCATTGTTGTTGACATCTATTAATTTTCAATTTAATTTTAAAAATTTTCAATGTCTTGTCAAATAAAGATGTTTGTAAAAACAACATTGTTTTTTATGCTAATAAAGCTGAAAATTTAAATTTATGACATTGCATAGAGAATTTCATTTTTATGTTTGTTAATTTATCATCTATTTAATATATATTACCTCATTATTTTTTTTGTAATTCAAGAGATATTCTAATAGATATTTTTTTTAATCTTCTGTATTTTAGTACAAGTATCGTTTGTATGTACTTAGTTCATTTTTTTCTTGTGCGAATATTTCATTGTTCTGGGTATGAGCCTATATAGAACATGTTGTATACCGCATGTAACCATAGCTAGTAATATATGATAACACTTAGTGAGGTGATGAAAAATTATTTCAAATTTGATTAGGTTTGGAAAATTGCATGAAGCAATTTTAATATCGTTACTTAGGTTTTTCAAAAAAGAAAATTGTACCTATCTGAATTGCGACATGTTCGATGATTTTTCAACTAGTTGGCAGATAACAAAATATTGTAGATACTACATTATCTATCAAATTACACAACAAACTACGTATACAAACGTAACGCACTGGTCTAATGAGGAATATACCATGGAGTAGTGCGTGTTAGACCAAATATCGCACCCAATATTTTATATTGGGTTTTGTACGCTTATGCGAGTACTTACGTACAATAATTACATATATAAACATTGTCATTTGAGCCACTCCACAAAACCAGTATAATATGATACAATACAACAACAACTACTACAAAGCAACAACAATAACGACAATCAAGCAACCACATACGTAAACACATACATACATATATGAGAAAATTGCCGACAAACATATAATACAGCCATGCAAACAAACTCTTATATGTATGAGCGAGCAAGTTTGTCGTTGTGATATTGTATGTACATTGTCGTTACCAATGTACGTTGTTGTTGTTGTAGATGTTGTTGTTGTTGTTATTGAATTGCGCTAATTACCTGGAACTAAATATGGCGCCGGATTTGGTGGTGGTAACCAATATGTGGACGTTATCGACGGATAAGGTTGATGGCCATTTGTGGTCAAATTTATGGGCGGTGATGTGGGGGTGCTACTATTACTGTTTGTATTATTCGCAGTTAGAACAGTGTTCGCATTGATGTTATTTAACTTATTTGTTGTCACTACTGCTGCTGCTGCTGCTCCTGCTGTTGTTGTTGTTGTTGCTGCTGCTGCTGATACTATTGTTGCTATTGTTGTTGGTATTGTTAACATTGTTTTTACTGCTGCTGCTGCTGCTGTTGCTGCTAAAGCTGCTGAATTCGCTAGTGAAGTTCCGATTACGTGTGTGGGTGTTACTGTTATCCTAAGAGCACTGTTGTTGCCATTGCTAACATTACTATTATCATTGTCATTTCCGTTTCCGCTAATGTTTGGGTTACTTCTGCTGCTGTTGTTGTTGTTGTTGTGGTGTATACCATTCATATTAGTTGTACTATTGCCACATGTTGGACTCTCCAGTTGAATGCAATTTTTCATGATTTGAATTTGGTTTCTATTTTTTTTTTTTTTTTGTAAATTTTTATTTTATATTTTATTGTGGTTTCACGTTATACATATGTACACATATACATATGTACTATGTGCTAATTTTTGGTAAGGGTTATTTGTTGTTGTTGGTGTTAGTTTTTTTTCTTTTCTTCATTCAATTTAATATTACACTGGGGATGGTTTTATAAATTATTATGTTAGTTCTTTATTTATTTGTAAATTTAAATTATTTCATTTATTGATTTATATTTGTTATTATTGTATTTTTTTGTTTTCTTTCATACATTTTTGCTCCTGCATTTACATTTAATTTAATTCATTTGAAAAAACGCCACTCACTGTAAATTAATATTCAATAGACCTATGAATTAATAACTTTCCACTGAGCATAATAACAATTACGCTTCGGTTTATGTATGTGTATTTGTAAATGTATATGTATATATGTATGTGTATATAAAATATTCATATGCATATGTATATGTTTGTATTGATTATAACAATTAGAATTAATTTACACTGCCTAACATACATATACTATTTTTTTTGTTGTAACATTTACATAAAATATTAATCATTATAATTTAAAATTTAATTTTTCGATAATTTCACAATTTTTTTTTCATGCGCTTATTCACTCACTTACTTATCAACCATCTCTAATGTAATTATACGTCAATAAATAGGGTATATGTGTGGAAAATAATTATACTCATTAACACACTTGTTATCATACATATGTGTACATACGAGTAAGCAGGTACAGCTTTACGCCATATTATTTTTATTATTATTAACTTTATTCCAATTTTTTTTCTGTTGTTTTTGTTTTTTTGCTATTTCCGCTACAAATTTTATTTTAGCGCATATATTATCATTTCATATTATTTTCCATAAAATTGTTGTAAATATTTGTTTTTAGCTTCATTTGAAATTCATATGTACCAACATATTTATCTACATAATAAAATATCTATTTGTTTTGTTTGCATTGTACAATTTACTATACATGCATGCTTATGTCTGTGTGTTTGTATATATATACTATACGTATGTAGCAGTTTATTATTTTCACTTTAATTTTTGTTGGGGACAATTTCTATTTATTTGTGCAACTTTTTTTTTTTTGTCGTGTATGTGGGATTGTTTGGCAATAGGGTTTTTCGCAATCTCGTAATATGAAACGTGCCTGCTATTGTTATTGTTTTCGTTGTTGCAAAAAAAAAAGTTCACTGACCATTACTGTACTGTAATAACAGAGACGACATTTTGCAATACAATTTCTATTCTATAAATAATTTTTGTTCTAAAAGAAATTTGTATCAAATACCTGGTATTCACCCACATAATGATATTCGACTATCCATATTATCATTAATTTTAGCTGACATGCATAAAGTGACATTTCCGAGAACTGACTAATAAATCTGCGATAAATGCAGGAGATGTCACTAATATCAGCAAAACTACTAAGAGTATTCTACTTATTATCTAGAAGTTTTAAAAATACGCTATAGATAATTTTATAAATATCTATTAATTAGTTCACTTTCGATGTTAACTTGAGGGCATACAGGGTTTATACTTAATTTAAATATTTATTCTTAAAATTGAAACAATTAAAATCCGAATTTGCAGGAAGTGAATATTTGGCGCAAATTTATAGAAAATTTTAAAGATATAATTTCAATGTTCTAGGAAAGATTCCTGGGCAGTTATTTACGAATTTCGAGTGTTTGTTTTTCGGTCATTTTGAATGAGAGTTTGAAGAAAATTCTAAGAAGAGGAAATAATGGCGGCGATTCCTATTCAGTTGGTGTTATGTGTCGACTTTCAGATGTTTTTTTTATCATTTTGTATGAGCGTTTTTAACCCTACTTCTCAATCCCCATTCCAGCCACCAGTCCGGAGCCGAATGGGGCTGAAACTGGTAGTAGCTTCAGCTACGAGGTCTTACCAAAAGACTTTAAATTTAGTACCACGGGTAATTAGGTTGGAATTCCACATCAAAAGGCGTGCCCCAATTGGTACAGTAGGAACCTGGAGGTTGGTTTCTGATTTTCCAATTATGCGGGGCGCTTATCAACGCTTCAATTTGATACATTACGTTTTGTGCGTCGTCAGATAAGGACATACTGGCAGGTGCTCACGATAAACACTGCTAAATCGTTCCCAGTTCCCAATCCTCAATTAAAGACCAATTAAAATAAATATTTCAACTCAAATTTATGAATTCCGTACACAAAACAAAACATCAAAAATGATTGGTACTCTAGAGAAGTACGGTTAAGGGATGGAGATAGGGGATAAATATTATCGGAGAAAAAATTATCGGTGGTCAGTTATAAATTTGACCCCAATAGTGGTGAGCCTTGGGAAGCTGCGGAGATATTTCCCTGTTTGCCTACAATTTTTTTAAGTTTTTTCTCCAGTTTCTCTAGGAGCTCTCTAACAAAATTGAAACTTTTTTAGGGTTGTTAAAAATAAAGAGTAGGCAGATCCAAATTAGAACATTCATAGTGCTTCGTTGAAAATAAATGCTTGAAATGACACAAATTTTATAATATTCACTGAGCCACGTAGTTACAATTTTGTTCCACAGAATTTAATCCACCTTATTATAGATACATTAATGATGACAAAATTGATTTACTATTTTCCACTTTGGTTCTTTTTTTGTCACATTTTATCAAGCACAATCATTTTGGTGATCTATATTGTTAAGAATTCTAATGGATTCTAATTGAAAGTCATATCTTGTAACTTCAGTATTGCACTTGGTGGGTGTCTTCACTAACTAACTATTCAGATTCAAAGGTTTACACTTTTTTTATATTATACAAAATATTTTTTTTTTAAATTCATAATTTAAACAAGTCGAGTTATTTAACATACGTGTGCATTTATTATATAAAAATATATAGTACTTCTAATAGCGTCTTTGTTTAACTTGCAAAAAAAAAAAAAAAAACTAATCAAAAATTCCATACAGTCTATATTATTCAGAAGTTAATTACCAACTGACTCTACTATATCTATACATATGTATATTCGAGCAGATAATTAAATTTAACAGGTGAGTGCGAAAATGTGTAAATAAATAAATTCATATGAAAAAATGGCTAGCTGACTATATACGATATATGCAAGATTATCTATAAGTATTTATATAGGAACAGAGCAAAAAAAAAAAAAAAAACAAGATGATTATTATAAAGTGTATAAATAAAGAAATATCAATTAGCACTTAATACAGAGAATTTTTGTATACATGAAATAACTTATACTTCAGTACATAATGGCATATCTATAAGGTATGCGTATTATGTATTAATATCTAAAATAAAAATTTCTTTAGATAAGAAATGAGTTACAGTGCATATATAAAAATGCAAATATGAGAAATAATGAAGATGGCATTAAGAATTTTTTTTTTTTAAATTTCATATTTCACTAAAAACACTTGTCATTCCTTTTGCAGTATTTTCATTATCTTTGCGCTACTACAAAAGAAAATTAATGGAAATCAATTTAATAAGAAAATTAAAATATTGGCAAGAAAAACAGTACACAGATATTCATACATACGTCATATTTAATATCATTTTCGCGAATCGCATTAACTTTGTACTTTTATTTGCAGATAAGTTTGAGAATGCCAGTAGAAACAAAAAGTAATTTAGAATTAGTAGAGTACAATCAAATGCTTTGTCAATTTTGAAACTCATAGAACTATTTCTGGTGCTCTGACTGCAGAGTAAATATTTTTGAACGAGTGAAGTGAATTGGAAAGTAATGTGTCTAAATTCTTTATTAAAATATGAAGATCGAAAAAGGACTATAGGCCCTTGGTTTCTTGGTTTTTCTTGTGGGGAAAAAAATTCAACCCTCCCTAATGAACATATATATACATATGCATATACATTTGCGCGCAACAACAGAAATTTGTTTATTTACGTTTTTCATTTATTTTTTTTTTTATTTTGTATCGAGAATAAACTAGTATAAAAAGCATTTCAAGTGGTTTTTTGGTCAACACTTTCAGCTCATTTATTATTGACTCATTGGATATGAGAAATAGTACATACGAAAGCTATGAAACCGTATGTACATACATATATATTTACAAATAGAATAATTTCACTATTGTTGAAAATATGACTGATGTCAGCAACAAAATAAACAAACAATATTATATATGTGCATATATGTTGTTGGTGATGCTGCTGCTGCTGATATTGGTGCTATATATTGTAAATGAACAAATGAATGATTGTTGTACAAAAAATGCGTGTTTATTTGCTATGCATTTATGTATGTATGTATATGTATTTACATATGAGCATGAAAGTATATATGAATTGTTTTTGGTATACGAAAAGAAAGTGCAAACATTGAGGAATTTCGAAATAATGATGACAACAACAGCATATAAGCACATACATACATATATGCACATAGATACATATATTTCTATATGCACAATCACATTTGTATATAGACAGTTGAAATATATGTATGTGTACAATTGGCTAATAAGGTTCACGGTACAAAAAATGTTAATGCCATCATTTTAAGCATGTAATTGTTGTTGTTGTTTTTCTTGTTATTGTTGTTATGATTTTACTGCATTAAACAATTTTAAATACATTATTTTGTTCAAAAAATATCAATTGCATTTAACAAAGGCTTGTTATTCACTATATGGTATATGATATTTTGTATTTTACATATTGACTCATTTTGCCTACTGTTAATGAACTTTTTCCAAATAATACATTTCACAAATAACTTTGTACATATTCCATAGTTTAAATGAATTTGGGATGTCGTAAAATGTATTTATAAAATAAGAAAAAAAAAACCAAACAAAATTGAAACAATTTTACGCAGTTACATCTCATAAAAAGTTTAGGTGAAGTTTGGTTATGTGGTTTTTGGGCTTGGAGTCATAAATATTTTATTGATCATGACCCAATTCATTTTTTTTTTTATTTTTTATTTATAATTCTTACATAAACATAATCTAAATAATCAAATATAAGATCTTATTGCCCACAAGTCTCTACACTCATAGGTTTTTGGGCTTGGAGTCATAAATATTTTATTGATCATGACCCAATTCATTTTTTTTTATTTTTTATTTATAATTCTTACATAAACATAATCTAAATAATCAAATATAAGATCTTATTGCCCACAAGTCTCTACACTCATAGGTG
The DNA here is from genome assembly GCA_963854835.1 of Megamerina dolium. Taxonomy (NCBI): domain Eukaryota; kingdom Metazoa; phylum Arthropoda; class Insecta; order Diptera; family Megamerinidae; genus Megamerina; species Megamerina dolium. The sequence continues at coordinate 54,753,552 of OY978529.1, forward strand.
TACTGTGTGACTTATTTCATTTTATTTAAGGTCTTGTTTTAGAAGGCTTTCGATATTATAACAATTTTTGTTTATTTTTTTCCCATCCACTAAATAGCATTCATTGTTTTCACACTAAGCAAATATTGTATATGTACATATTTTGAAAATTTCCCCTTGAAAATGTTTTTTGTTTTGTTTAGGGTTTTTCTACAGCAAAACGTCATTTTATGTAGACGAGGCATATTTTCTCACAATTTAATGTACCATATTTTGAAAGAGAGGGAGAAAACAAAAAAAAGCGTAGACATTTTTTAAATTTTGGTTTCTCAATTTTATTTTTAACGAGTTGCTGACATGACATACATATTTGTATTCTTACAGTGTTAGTACAATATGTCTTGCGAATACAACTAGAAATGCGGCGCTAGTATTTTTCTATATATTTTCCTAAATTTATTTACATATTTATGCGAGATTGATGTCAGTTTCACATAATTTCGGCAATTTGTAATATGTCAGCCGTTCTCTGAAAAGAATAATACAGAATGTATTAAATTCAATTCAGTCAGCTCAATTGATCCATTATCTTTATTTTAAGAATAATCACCCAGACGTCCGAAAAATAGGAGGGGTCAATAAAATATTGAAATAGCTCGGCAAGTTATTGCGAATTGCTTTAAAATCTCAGAAAAAATAGTTGAGAAGCATTTTGGTTTATAATTTTCATCATATTGACCGAGATTTTGCGCTATCGTAAGAAATGTGCCCGATTTGTCTCACAAGAATTGAGAAAGAGCCAATAATTGAGACTGGAAGTACAATATAACAATTCAATCATGTATCAAGAGATGGCGCCACTGTGTAAGAGAGAAGAGTTCTGAAACTTTTGAGACTCGTTGCATACATACATATTTATGTATGTACAATATATATATATATATATATATATATATATAAGGTGTACTAAAAGAAATCCATTATTTTTCCAATATATACATAGCTTTAGTCATCTGTATCTCGCGTTGTGTAAGTGCGATCGCTAGGTTACGCTAGGTGGCGTTAGAAAGATAGGATTTCGTACTAAATAAACTTTTCACGCAGTTTTGTGATTGCTTGACTCAGTATTGATTGAGCACGCGTCAAAAATGGACACCAGTAAAGAGAAAATACGCCATATTTTACAGTTTTTCTTCGATAAAGGCAAAAATGTAAGCCAGACGGCTGAAAATGTGAATAGTATTTACACGGTGTCCAATAAGTTTTAATAAAAATGTTTTTCGCTATATTAAGGCAAGTTGACGAAATGAATGGAAAAATTTTATCCAAATGAGTTGTCTTATACATTTTGAAAAATTATAAAAGGCTTTTATTTATTACGCCCCCCTTTGCTTTTTTTACTAAGCCCAATCTCTTTTCAAAAGAGTCGCATGCGGCACGTACATGATTCATGGGCATTTCCTCCCATATCTTTTGTAAAGTTTTACGTAGCTGCCCCAAATTTCTTATTTTATAGTCGTTGAGCTTTGCTGTTATATATCCCCATGCGAAGAAATCCATAGGATTAAGATCAGGGCTGCTTGGTGGCCACTCATCCTTCCTCAAAAAATCAGCCAAATTCTCTTCGCATCAGTCTTGACAAATTTTTGCAGTATGTGATGGCGCTCCGTCTTGTTGAAAACAATAGTAGTCGTCACCAAACAAGTGTTTGCAAGCAGGGAGGACTACTGACTTCAAAACGTGCTCTTTGTAGTACACAGCATTTACTTTGACCCCTTTTTCAATAAAAACAAGCGGCAATTTACCCCTCTTGCAAAATCCGCCCCAAACCATGATCGAGAGAGCACTCTGATATCTGGGGACAAATAATTCTGATTCAGGAACATCCTCCAATGAAACAGCCCATACTCGGTCGTTCTGTGCATTATGCGAATGCTGCAACACGAAAAGTTTTTCATCAGAAAATACGAACTCGTCGCCACCGTGTCAAGCCTGAATACTGCTGACTCTTTCAGCTCTCTTGTCCTTCGAAGAAATGGAAACGCCGTGAATTTTTTGTTTTTTGTACGGCTTAAGTCCAACATCTTTTTTTAAAAGCAAATGAGCAGATGACTTGCTTATTTTTAAAGAGGCAGCTATTTTTCTCACGGAGCGGCACCTTTTTCGTCGAATTTGCTCTCTTACAATTTTGATATTTCTCTTCGTCCGGGCAGTGCGTGGACGGCCACTTTTCGGTCGATTTTCAGTAGACCCAGTTTCCTTAAATCGTTTTATGGTCTTATAAACAAAATCGCACTTGATTCCACCTTGTTTCAATGATTTGAAAATTGCATATGGCTTTATGCCTCGCAAAAATTGATTAATAATTACTTCGCGCACGTTCTTCATCGTTTTTATTTAACTCAACTACAGCTGAAATGAAATGAATTCTATGACGCGCTGCTCAGAAATGTAACGGGATTTCATATATGTCAAAATAAAAACATACGCCTACTTTCTGTTATTTAAAATTAACGGAAAACATATTTATTATTGGACACCGTGTATAGTCCTGATAATGTAACAGCCAATCACGTGCAATTTTGGTTTCGTCGATTCTGTTCCGGTAATTTTGATGGCAAAGATGCAAGGCTAATTTTCGAAAATATCGATAAAATAATGGAAATTGTCGAGTCTGACCGTCATGTAAGCACTGATTCTATTGCCCAGGAGCTAAACATTGCACAAAAGCCCGTTTGGAACCATTTAAATAAGGCTGAATACATGTACATACTGTACATACAGCTCCATGTATGTGTGCCACACGAGTTAACGCAAAAAACGTCATGGACAGAATTTCCATCTGCGAATCGCTGCTGAATCATAACAAAATCAATCCATTTCTGAAGCGGATGGTTACTGGTGATTAAAAGTGGACAGCCAGGATTGACGGTCAGGAAGGTTTTGCTATGTGTTTGGTGGGATTGGCCACCTCTTAATTCGGACCTATACTGTCAACAATTGGGCCATCTGAAGGAAGCAATTGCCCAGAAGCGGCCAGCTTTGGCCAATAGGAGAGGAATTGCGTTCCATCAGGACAACTCCCTAGTGACTCGCCAGAAGCTCCGTGAGCTTGGTTGGGATGTTCTTATGCATCCACCTTATAGTCCGGACCTGGCACCAAGTGATAACTACCTGTTCCTGTCTACGGCGAATGATTTTACTGGTGAAAAATTCGCCTCAAAAGAAGCTTGTGAAAATCGACTGTCCCAGTTTTTTGCCAATAGGGACGAGGGTTTCTATGAGAGTGACATTATGAAATTACCTTTAAAATGGCAACAAGTTTTCGAACAAAACGGTGCATATTTGATCAAATCGGATCATTCCAACTATGCCAAATAAATTTAATGCAAAAATAATGGATTTCTTTTTACTAGACCTTATATTTGAATCTTTTCAGAATATCTTTAGCAAAATGGGGCAATTTTTTTTGTTGAAAATTCATTTAAAATTGACACCTGTCAATCTACCATATTGATGGCAACAATATGTTTCATTATATATATATTTAAAATACATATTTCATAATAATTGCAAATTTTCATCTTTTCATTCATCATTTATTCTTAATTACACAATATATTTTTATTAATTTATTTCTTCATAACAATCTCATGCATAAAAACAATGTAAAAACTTAATTGTTTACACTATTAAGGTTATTGTTCATATATATTCGCATGTATATGCAGATAAGTAAATATGTAAATATTCACAGAAATTATTATTTTTTTTTTAGTATTAATTCAACCATTATATGTAATATTCACCCGCACACGTCACACACAATTATTTAATTATATACATACATAAATGAAAATAAAAGTAGAAAAGAAACCGAAAAACAAAAATTATGTATTTTCATTATGAAAACACGCAAATGCATTATATACATACACACACACATTTTCAGATAAAAAGTTAAAAGAATCAAATATTGTTGTTGTTTTGTCATTACTATTGTATTGTTAATACTATGAGATATGTGCTATATTATGTTACCACATGACGTTTATATGAAATTATATGATTATACTATAAATTTTTGTATGTGAAATTATACAATAAAGCGTTTTTATCTTCAAGGTAAATGTAAAGAATTCGCAAATATATAATGTCGTTGAATAAATGCACACATTTATCTATGTACGTATGTATTAAAGATATACTAAAAGGGTGTGGTGTATGTGTGTGTAAGAATATTTGTATGTAACCGCAAGAAAACACGTAAGAAACGTGATAATAATTTTAATAAATTTTTATTATAAAAAAAAATTGTATTTTTTTATTCACAAACATATATTGCGCCTTTAATTAAGTAAAAAGCATTTTTATATAAAAAAAAAATAACAAAAGAAGAAGAAGAATATTTATATATATAGTCGACGACAAAAAATTGCTGATTATTATATTACAATATTCAGTAATACAAATAAATAAAAATTCCGGTAGTCATGATGTGCAACAAATGTGCTGATGTTGACAAATTTCATATGATACCACATTACACTACACTACTACACATTTTTCTATATAAATTGCATACTCATACCAACATAATATACTACACCTTTGTATAAGTATATATGTGTGATATTATACAATTTTGATACAATACATTTTTTTTTTTTTATTGCACACCACAATATTCATTAGTATTTGACAAATTGATTAGATGCTCTAGTGCATTGAAGAATACGCAATCATCATATGGTTCACATTCTTGATGTTGGTCGAAAACTACGATAAATAAATATATCACAAGAAACATGCTCGCAGCAAGTATTGTCTTGATTTGATTAATTTCCTCTCAAGTTCATTTATTCTATGCGTACATTATTCAAACAACCACAGCACATCACACTCACCGGTGAGTTAAGTATATTGCCAAGATCACACTGCGGTCTGACTGGCACGTTAAACCACCATACGCCACGACATACCCAACAATAACGATAACAAGTGACATATATTATAAATAAATATATGTACATGTACATACATATGTATAGGTACGATGACAATAGTGATGATGATGATGATGACGATCACTATATACAGGTAAATACGAAAAAACAACAACAACAAATAGCTAATACGATAAACACACGATGTGCTTGCTGACTTGTATTCGTATTGAATATTTTTTTTTGTGTGTGTTTGTTTTGTTTTTTTTTTTTTAGAGTAACTCGACAATGTGTGATTTGTGGTATGATATATTGGATGTGCGACCGCGTATATTTAGTGTATTCGCGTGCTCAGTACATTTGAAAAACTGACAAATGACAGAACCTCACCAGCCAACTATGTGCATACAATGTTACATAGAGGATTTTCGGGTGCATTGGAAAGATGTTTGATCGCTCCATATGATATGGAGTACCAATGAATTATTTTTTAAGTGGCTACCTTATATGATGAATTGACAAGAAACGTATTCAAAAATGTCGAAAAAATGACATTTTCAACAATAGAAATTTAAATAATGTCGAATAAACTATTAACAACTAATTGTTGCAATAATGTTGAAAAAACTAAATTTTCATCGACAAAGAATGTCGAATTATTGTTGAAAGAAAATCGAATGAAACTAGATTTTCGTCATTATTGCAAATATTTTTGCAATAATGTCGAAATATAAATATACAATATAAAAAAAAAATTCGAATAAATTTAAACAATGTCGAATGAACTATTAACAACAAATTGTTGCAATAATGTCGAATATGTGACATTTTCATCGACAAAGAATGTCGAAATATTGTCGAAAAAAAATCTATGGAACCAGATTTTCGTCATTATTGCAATAATTTGTTGTTAACAGACATTTTTGCAATAATGTCGAAAAATAAATACGGGTACTGCATTAATGTCGACAAAAATTTGTATTTTTTTGAATATTTTTCGATGAATTTAAAGACATGATAAGGCAACAAAAAAATTGTCAGATGCGTCAAAATTCGAAAAATAACTGAAAAAATTAAATGATGATAAATTGGTTACTGCTGGTAACCAATTTTAGAACAACATCTATTTTATGGGGGAGTCCCTGTAAGGGTGGATCTAGTGGGTAAACATGTTCCACAGATTACAGGAAAGAAATTAATGTGGGTCACTCATACAAATCATCCATTTAGGTGCGATTCCTGGGCGATTATAGGTTTATTTGTTAATTTTCAACTATTCTTACGTTCATTTTGTGTGTGATGGAAATAGGCAGTCAGTGTGTTCGGGAAAAAAATTTTATTATGATCGAATGAGAATGTCAATTTTGTACCAATAATTACCAATTCTTCGAAAAAGAAAAGAAACTGCTACTAATATTCCAATAGTACTTGCTCAATCAGAATAGGATTTATTGTGGTACTGCGACGAAAATTCGAGAACATGGCGCGCTGTTCCAACTCACCCACCGTTCCAACCCACTTGACAATCCCCTATAAGTAAGCACTCTAAAATGATGTACATGATATTTTTTTTGCGAACAAAAAACGAGTACGAGTACACTGAGTATTGCCCGATGTCGCGTCGTCGTCGTCGTCGTCACAAATGTTCAACGTTCAATGTTCGAGCAAGAATTATTGTCTTTAAAAAAATTGTGTTTTTTTGTTTTTCTCAATTATATATTTAAACAATATTTTTGTTTTTGGTTTTGTAAATACCGCTGATCGTTAAAAGAAATAAGCTCACTAGCTTCTCACATGTGCGAGTAAATAATAAAAAATAAATAACAATAGCATTCCCTATACATAAAAATATACGATTGAATAAAGAAACTGAAAACAACAAGAATAGCAGCAATGAATTGAATATAACTTAAAACTTAAAAAGAAATTTCACTTATCCAAAAAACAAAACAAAAAAAAAAAAAAAAAAAAAAAAACAAAATAAAAACGGAAAAACAAAGGAAGTAAAACAAATACAGAATAAGTAAAAAATAAAACAGCACACGATCGAGCCAACACCAAAAACTGAATAAGTTTATATATGTGTGACGTGACGTCCATGTCGTAATGTTTTTCGCGTAAACATGTTGCTAGCTATCTTCTTACCTTAGAATGAATGTATATTTTCCCTCATATTGGTGAACAAAAATTTATAGGGTCTGCATCTAATCGCTCTATGGCCAATTAATATATAAAGGGGACCACCCTTTCGGGCCTTAAGGGGTGGAGGTTTGAAATAAATGTAGAAGTGGAACACATCTTACCACTTTAGAGACGTTTTACGTTATGGTTTTTTTGTTTGTTTGTTTGTTAATTTTCAGATATTTTTTCGGTAATTTTGTATGGGGGTTCCTTTAAGGGGTTGAGGTGTGGCGTAAATATGTTCGGACGAAATGTTGTGGAAGAAGTATTAGTATAGAGCTGTCACTCTAGGAACAAAAAGCTATTTGATTATTTTTTACGGGATTCCCCTTAAGTGGTGGGGATATGCGGTAAATATACATATGTGCAAAAATTATTATTAAAAATTTATATGTGTGTGTGATTGCAAATTGCGACAATTTTTATAATTGTTTTTGTTTTTGTTTTTTTTTTTAATCCTATATTTTTCATTAAAAGGTGTTGAACGTATACGATCTACACTTGACTTAATAAAATAATATGAAAGGCTAATATTAGTTCCACTGCTATTATTATTATTATTATTATTTCCCAGCAAATTGTTGTGCTGTGTTATTGAGTTGATTTTGCACTAGAATACATTTTCAGTTGCATGTTCTGCAACGAGCAATATTATTGTTAATTTAATTAATTATTAATTTAAGGGACTTACAAGATAAAATTTTACAATACTTTAAAAAGTATTGCTATTGGCATCTATTTAATATAAAATTTAGTACACACGATTATGTGGGTGTGTTGACATGTATCATATTTTCGTACAATTTGAAAATATAACATATGACCTCATAAGACCTAGTGAGTCAACTAATTCATTCTATGTCATATGGATGTTTTGATAAAAGAATCGATCATTATAGAATCTATTGCTGGGTAGTCATACCTTCAGATGTTATTGCATGTTTTTACCTCAATTGTTATTTATATTATCTAATTTAAATTTAAATATGTTAGCACATACATATATATATATATATATATATATATATATATATATATATATATATATATATATATATATATATATATATACATATATATATATATATATATATATATATATATATATATATATATATATGCATTAACATGTGCCTAGCAATTTAGTTAGTTAAATTTTTTTTTGCCATATTTATTCAACACATATACATTCATATATGTATGATATATACAATATATACTAAGTTATTTGTAAATAATTGCTCTTATTACTATGTCACAATAATAATAATAATTTTTGCATGTGATTTTATCGAATATACAATATATACATAACGTATGTATGTGTGTAATTGTGTACAAAAAATAGAATAATAATAAATATAAACACTTGTTTAAATTAACATTTAACATCATCTAGCCTTCAACTTAGAAGTTTCATCATTAGTAATGTACGTACGATTAACATTGATCGTAACACTGATCGTAGGAAATAAAGTTTCAAAGCTATGAACAGTTGGCTATATAAATACATATTATGCATAAAAAAAATATATATGTGAATAAATCAAGTAAAATAGGGTCAGATGTGCTATAAACAATTTATGACAGTACTGAGAGTGATAGAATCTTGTATATATTGAGTTTCTTCAGTATCATACAAATTCAAATGTTATAAAGGAGAGTTCTATGATAAGTTGAAAAAATGGCTCATTCTCCATACAATGCAAACAAGATTCAAATGTCCAGGCCTTAAGTAAAAGTTCAGTTAACCACTTGCTTCCTTGGTGAAATTTTATAAAACTGATTTTCAATTCCACCAAAGAGACATTTGAATGAGAGCAAATTACTTTTGGCAGGCACAATCGGTAAATGTATCCTTACTGAATTTATGTAGCGTTTATATCTTTTTTTTAAAGTAAAATTCACATTCACCAAAACAAAGCAAACGAGCTATGCTACCAATCCAAACGTCTACAAACGTCTGTATAATACGTTCCTATACTAATTGGCCTTGTTTTGCATTACATTTACGCATTAACAAATAAACGGAATCTCTTAAATAACGTCATTAATTTTGCATGTTTATTTGTATGTTTTACAGATAAATTAGTTAAAAAACCTTACAGAATGTGCCTAACTTACAAGTCTGATTGTAAGTGATATTTATGTACGTACTTACGTTTCAAGGTAAGAAAGAAAATTTGACTAATATAAGCTAATATTTGTTTTAGTATTGTTATCTCTTACTTAGAATTTAGTACACGTAGTACATGTTGCGTAGATAAATTTGCAATTACTTATATTTGACCAAATTCGTATGACAAAAATACGTAAATGTACAAGTAAATAATTGTATGTAACCATTTTTATTTGATCTTCTTCTATTTGTTTCCGCTTTATGTGTTTTTTATTACTATAGATGATATTGCCATTGGAAATTTCATGGGTTTATCCATGTTGATGCAAGTGTTTCTATTATTTATAATGTTCAAGGTAATATTTAGTTAAAATTTAATTTTTTTTTTTTTTGTTGAATAATTACAATAGATTTGTTTCAAATTAAACTCATGTCGCTATTATTAAGGTTAGCTTAATTCGTACGAAATTAAAATTGAGAGGAGCCTAAGGAAAAAACTGACATAAAAAGTAAATCTATAAAAAATTGTGTTTTTTATATTGAAAAAAAAAAAAAAAACAAAATTATTAAATTAAAAAAATCAATATTCCCTAATGATTTTCCTAAGCATTGTATATGCATAAATCGCATTGCATATTAAAAACTTTACTAAGCAAAATTATAATAAAATCACAGACGAAAAGAACTCAAATAATGCATTACTTACTGAAATGGATAAAAAGTCAAAAACACTAGTCAAGTTAAAGTGACGTCATAAATAACATAATCAAATTGAATTATATTAATAAGAATACATGAAGAACAAGTACTTATGTACATCAAAAATAGGAAATAATCAGCAACAAAATTTTCAATTAACATATGAATAAGAAAATGCATTTAAAATCACTTGAGAAAGGGTTCAATAATCATAGTCGAAGTAGAAATGCAATCAAAAATAGACACAGCCACATGTACATACTTAATTAATTCAATATAAAATGAAAATAGAAAATAGCAAAAGGAAAAGTGCTTAAGTGACTCAAAATGCACATTCACGGAAAAAAAATTTTTTTTAAGTCGCACAGACTATATTGTTAGATAGTGGAAGGGGCAACCACACGTACGAGAACAAACAAAAATGTTGCCACAAACAAAAAGACTAACGTTTTTTTTTTTTAATAGAAACAAATTACACATAAGAATGATAAAGACGATGATGATGATGATAATAAATTCTAAAACGTGTACAGGGTGCGCTTAATGATATATGTACAATGTGGTGTACGCATAGGTATACTTAAGTTGTATTTACGAGTATGCGGCATACGTCGTTTAAAATCACACAATCACTTGCACACTGTGAAACCACAAGAAAATATATATATGACAATCAGGAAAGAGAGAGAGAGAGAGAGAAAAAAAGAAAAAAAAACACAACAATAAAATTATGAACAATGGAATTTATTTAAATGAAATTTTTGAACTTACAAATACAGATATTCACCACCACAATCATATACAATCATACGTACACAAATTTTATGAATTTTAAAAAAAAAAAAAAATTAGAATCAAATATAAAATTCAAAATTATTTTAAATGATCATAAAATCAAAAAAAAAAAAAAAGCTTAAAACAAATGCCAAATTTAACCAATTTCAAAATATGGTCATAGAAATTTGTTATGGATGAGTGATTGTCGGCTGACTGACGTCTAACTAACTGACTGGTTGACTGACTGCCAGACTGACTAAGAGATTGACTGATCGAACAAACAATAGAATATGCTATAAAAAGTAAGTAGTTATATATTGTATATACATATGTATGTGGCTACGTGTTTATATGTAAGTATATATTTGAATGAAAACACATGCAATATAATAGCACACTAAGCACACATCAACTAAGAAGTGAGTATGTACAATTGCCTGATATTGCAATTCATACGTATTGTACGAGTACAATACGACAGCAATGAACAAGGAAGCAATATTCGGAGTTAAAGCTGTTTAGAAGTCTCAATTATATCATTTGTACCGTGTGGCCTCGAATATTTTTCTCCATTACAAATTATTATTCGAATTTTCTTTTATCGATTGTAAAATTAGCGGGACCTAATATGAGATTGATTAAAATATTGAAGAAAACTACTCGAATATGCAACGTCAGAACTTATAGTTTGACGAAAGCACAGTTTCAGTGGAATAATTGTCCTGAATGTGGTATGAAGTAAGACCATTCCATATATCAAGTAAAAGAAAATAATGAATGCTTACACAAATAAAGAAGTGATGATCTTAGAAAGTCCCAAAATTAATTTATGTAGAAAAAGGTGGGCATTATTCAAAAGAAAAACCTGTTCGACATTGAAGTTTGGGATTGAAGCCATAAGCACGGACTTAGAAGGCCAATGCATCAACCATAGAGCCACGGCACCTTACAAATGTATTCTTACAGTCTCGCCCAATATGACTGAGCCCGGAGTACAGCCGAAGTACCTATTGGTTGAAGAAATTTCAACTCACTGCCAAAAATCTCAAACTCATTAGGAAATCAGCATTAAAGCATTAGGTGATCAGCACCTCGTCTAAATGATTTTTTCCAACTTTGTTATTAAAAGAGTTATGTGGCTCTTCAAACTGTGACATAAATGATACCTTGACAACTTCAAACTGCGGTTTTATGTGCTAAAAAAATCGCATATACTTGCTGTAAGTATGTGAGATCTTATTCTTAAGAGCCTAAAGAGCCTAAACTATTTAACTGAGCATCATTATCATACAATACATTTATATATATATGGGTTGAGCCGTCTCCATCGTCTTGATTGTCGTCACTAACAATGTCTGTATTGGTACAAGTGTGCTGCAATCAGAATTTTTAATTAATTTTTTCAATTATTGAAATGTTTATCGTATATGTCTCAGTGTCCCTATATCGTATCATCATCATCATCATCATCATTATCATCTTCACAACCGCTACCATTTTTATTAGTATTCGTATATTATGTATATGTTTACTATTGCTTTTCTTGTTTGTTTTTTTTAAGTGGCAAGTACTCGCATTATTTGTATGGTCATATTGACTTTGCGATTCAAATAAAAAGTCAAAATATACATATGATACTAAGGCATATGGTTTATATGAATTTAATTTCATTGTGTATATATAGGTTTTTTTATTAAATTATAGATAGTGAAATATTTTTAAAAAATCTAAAAAAAAAAAAATTGAAAATCAATATTAAATTATAGTCTTAAATATTATTAAATTAATTGATTTAATGGCAAATAAGTAAAATATATTTACCAAAGGAAGAAGATTATGAAATTTGCTTTTATAAATAAATATGCTTTGCTATTGTTGTTGTTGGTCTTTCTTTTATACCATCACTCAATGAATATTGGCACACGTTCATTTGTTTTATAGCACGCGCTACATGTATATATATACCTACATATACTATATATGTTCATATATGTTCGCAAATAAAATATCTTAAATAACCAACAATCCAACTAAAGTTTATAAATCTCTGTCCCTCTATCTCTCTCACGCTCTCCCACACAGACATTATCTCAATCTTAATCGCTTGAGCATTGTAATTTGTTAATTACATGTATTATGATTAGTACACGCATTGTGCTCTTTGGTCAGCTGTGTGGAGAAAAGAGAAAAATGTGGCCATTGGCCAGAGAGTACTTACATGCAATACAAAAAACAGAGAGCAAGATCGTGAGAGTCAGAGTCTTCCTCTCTCAAAATTAAAATTATACTCTCAAACAATAATCACTAATTTGAAATAATAAGCATAACAAAAATCTGTCATCATCATCATCATCATTATCATCATCATCGGTTGACAAATTAATAGCATACTTAACGAAAAATATGGTGCTATCGTTATTGCTGTAAGTTTTCCGTTTGTTTATAAATTTAATATTTTTTTCCCCTTTTTCTTTGTGTTTCTCTCTCACAATGCATAGTTGTTAATAATTTTCAGCGGATACATAAATACTTTTCTGCTTTTTCATTTATACATATATTACAATATTACGTACGTATTTAAAAATTTCAATTTCACTTTATGCCATATTTTTATGATGAAGGAGAACGAAATAATAATATTTTGAAATATGTCATTTTATAGGTACTTGTTTCACATTACATACTCTGTAAGTGATAGTAAAACAAAATACAGAAATAACTTGCGGCAGTAGGCACGCTATTAATCCATTTTTATCCAAAATTTTCAATTTCGATTTCACAAATATTCGAAACAGTAGATGATCTTTATATTTTACTAAATTAGGCGAATGATAAATACATTTTTTATGTAAAAAAAATTATTACTAATATAAACCATCATTTCCTTAAAACAAATATTAAATTTAGTTAGGTCGTATAAATCTTTGAACATGTTGAATTTTGGTGGTGCTAAACGTATTCCAAAATAGGAAGCAATTGCTTGCCTTACATTTCTCAGGAAAATGTTCGCAAGCATTTAAATATAAGTCATTGGGGTCTGACAAGTACTTTTTTCTGGTACTTGCGTTTTTAGTATGCTAAAATTTTAATTATAAAAAATGATTTTTTTTAATATTACCTCACTGTGAATAAAAAAATATTGAAAAATATTTTAAATGCAAGATCATTTCACTGCGGCTCGTAGCAACGTTAATATCTTAAATTTTAAAGTTATTCAAATTTATTATAATTGGTTCTTTATTTAGTCTTATTTACAATCATTAGTTAAGAAATTAGTTAACAGTTTAATTGATATATAATAAATATAAAATATAGTAGTCTTCTGAGTGAGAACATTTGCCATATTTTTTAACCACCGAGTGTCATCATTTAAGCTATTACATCTTTTAATCCACAAATTTCTAAATGTTGCCATATTTGCCTTTTGTTCAATAATTTTATTAATTTTGTTGTTGTGATATCGCGTGGGAATTTTTTATTGGTCTGTGGAATATATAATTGTTTTATAATTTACAAAAAAAAATTTCTTGATCGGACTAATGATGATACTCCAATCTATCGCACTTTGAGATAAAATCGGGCCGGTCTACGGTAAGTACCGTGCTTATGGACTGATAGTACATCTACCTCAACTGAAGCTGAATGGTAAACATTTTCGGAATCCAATCGCGCCATAAAATTTGAAGTTTTTTTTCACGATTCTTCATCATGTGAACACCAATACCAACAGTGCATGCATATTTGTATTTCTCCATTAATGGGTTAATGTAAAATTCATACATTTACAATATGCACATTTTGGTATTATTGTAATTTTATTATTTAAATTTTCATTTTATTTCGGTTGATTTTGTGTTGATTAAACAAGCGCAATAAAATCCAGTTCGAAGTGAAATTAATTATTGTTGAAATTATTTTTGGTAAAATCAAGTACACTTGTATAAATAAATACTATACTAAAACATATGTAGTCACTGAAGTAAAAAATTGAATTTTAAAATGAAAATATGAATAAAATACAAATATCATACAAATTAAATACTGAAAAATATAATAATACTAAAAATAATAATAATAATAATAATAACAATAATAATATATACAATTATAATAAAAGCAATAAAAAAAAGCAGGAACGAAGAAAATATTTGATAAAATTTAACAAAACAAGTTTTCAACAATCATCAATGCCATAATTGCAAGAGTGAATGAAAGAGAGCTAAAGAAAGGGAGAGATATTCTATTTATTTAGAAAATTGCTATTGGTTTTGTCACACCTATTCATTCAGGCAAATGAATATACATGAATTTTAGTAATTAAAAAAACAATAGTTTAATAACTAAATTAATTATTTCCATAACCACCTACTTTTGTTGTTATTTTTTTACAATTTTATACAATTTAAATAATTATTTTTATAATGATCATATCATCAATGTACTACATATGATTTTATATATAAATAAAAAACCTCAATTTATTATAATTATTTTAACAAATAATTATAATTGAATTATTTTATACTATATCTAAGCGTCCATAATGTGTTCAATAATTAATAGAGGCACATTTCTAATAAATTAATATATTTTATTTATATACAATATTTATGCAAAATGTTATGTATGCTGGTATATGTGTACAATCATTACTCAATAGATTATATGTTATTGGCAGAATATGAATTTTTAATACAAAGGTGATTAATCATACGTAAAACAACGTATGGTTGTACGATCGTTAGAATATAGATATCTTTGTCTTTGTCTTTGAAGCTTCTGAATATTTGAATTTATTGGGCAGAAACTGCTGATAATAATTTTTGCTGAATATTTGTCTCAAGTAACCGATCTGAATACCACTAATGCAATTTTATATATAATTCATATTCACTTTTGGTTTTTATTTTCACCGCATTGTTACCATATAAGCATATAACAATTTGAAACGATCAACTTCAATATGCATTTTTCCATTTTTATTCTTCTTTGTTATTCCTTTTTATTCCACACATATGCACACACAAGAAGAATTTCGCTAATGACCCATACGATGTAACACAATTTTGCAGCTAGTAAATAACAAATTGTAATGAAATTTCAATGAAAAGAGCCAATGATGCGAAACGCAGACGAATGCGTATACGAACGTTGCTCTTAATGCATAAGAAAAGCATGTACATACGAGTTTAATACCTACATAAATACAATACAATTCATACGCTGGCTAGAATTACAAATTGAAGTTTTATTTCCAATCATAATACACACAAATAGTAGCAAGAAATCAATTTATCTATATATATTGAAATATCTTATAAAGCAATATGTTAATATGTTAATAAAAAAAAAAGAGTAAAATATTTTAATGCTCTTTTAAACATCTGCTCAATATATACAACTATATCTATTATATGGGTATTAATAAAGAAAATACATAAGAAGCACAGAAAATAAAGTATCATACAAAAAATGATCATTAGATCTAAACTTGTAATCAAAACAAAAAGCAAAAGATACATACATCTACGAATGTGCGTATGCATGTATATAGTTATATACTATATGTATATAGTATGCACATATAAATGAAATGAGCTAACAGCTGATCGATCAATCGTGTAAACGAGTTATTATTGTTTAATTGATTGCAAAAATTAAGAGAGACCATAATTATATAGAAGATATGGCTGGCTGTACGACTTGATACTAGATAGCTAAAAAGAATAATACAAGGTATATCATTTGCATTAAATACTATATATAGTATATAGATATATGCGAATATACAATACATATAGTGAGTTGTTTTTGATTAGTATTTCACCATATTTATTTACATGAGAGTGGGACAATATTTTTATTAAATTATGTTTTATTATTAAAGTATTTCTATTAAAGTTCAGGTTCTAAAAATAATTATTTTTTTTACAAATCATATTTAATTTTCAAGCGGAACGTACTTGTAATAGTTTAATTTTTCCATCTAACGTATAAAATGCGCAATTATTTTGATGTTGATTCTCATATTGTAGCAAAAAACAATGAGTAATTGAGAAATTTTAACTTAATAAAATTGACTCATTAACCGATTTACTAGCTACTGCTAGTGATGTGAATAGTTGAACATTAGTTTTGGTACTCAAAATAATTAGATATTTTTCTTGACAAATACTCTGTTTAAATATGACGATCATAGAAATAAACGTAACCGTTATTTTTTAATTATTACTCAATATTTTTCATATAAAGATACATTTTTAAAACTTAATTTCTTTCAAACTGAAATATAAATACATAGCCATATATTCGAAAGAAAAAACAAATTACTTTGGGCTGTTGGTAGGTGTAGTTTTTATCCTAAAGCACCCATTTTCAAACAATTCTTACAGCTTTATATGTTCATTTGTCAAGAACACTCGAGAATATATTTTTGTATGAGAGGTAGGCATGCGATTTATCTGATATCGTCCATTTTCATATATTTTAGTATGTTGAGAAAAATAGTCGTATATGATGAAATTCAGTCATATAGCTTTATATGTTCGTGTGCAAAGTACAGCCAAGAATATAGTTTTGTATGGGAGGTATGAGTAGTTTTAATCCGATAATGCCCATTTGTAAGTATTTCGGCTAAATAGTAAATATAATCACAAATACTAAGTTTCAGCTTGATAACCTTATATATTCGTGTTGAAAATGTAAAAACTATACATACGATAGTATAGGTTTGAATGGGAGGAAGGTGTGGTTAACCACCGATTCACCACATTTTTTTAATATGTCTCACAAATAGTAAATATAATTACATATGCCAAGTTTGAGCTTGATAACTTTACATTTTCATTTGAAAAGTGTAAAAAAAACATATTCAACATCTTACTTTTATATGGGACGTACGCGGGATTTTTATACGATTATGCCCATTTTTTATTACATCAATTTTGTAATCAGGTTATTGTATGAAGTTTTCATTCGAAAGCTTTATATTTTCGTGATAGTAGCGTGATTTTTATATGATTTCGCTCATTCACGAGCTTATCTATTGGTTAATGAAAATAATCCTATATACTACCTGACTTTCCAAAACGTCATATTGAAAATCGCAAAAAGAAAAAATAGAAAATATCCAACTATCTCAATCACTTGATTCAAGATTAATCTTAATCTTAAGCAAAAATGGGTAGTTAGTTTTAATTTTTTTCATTTATTTTATTTTTTCAAAATTTTTTTTTTTTCATTAAAATTCTTGTACAACTTTTTAATTTTTTGCAACATTTTATTGATTTTTTCGTTTTTTATATTTTGTTCGTAATACAAAAAAAAAAAAAAAATACTAAATAAATGAAATTTATAATTAAATAATGCGATACTAATTTGCATGCAAAATTTAATGTGATAGTGCGAAAAAAAAATAGTACAATAACAAACAAATGATTTTAATATTTTTTTCCATTACTTAGTTTTTTTTATTTTTTTATTTATTTTGTTATTTTAATTAGGGGGCGTTTTGTTCATATCTATCAGATATGTAGTAGCTATATTATACTTGTACATGTATTTGTTCCACTGTAGTAAAAAAGGTAATTGTATGACAAAAAAAAAATAGCAACAATTTTGTATTTTACATTTTATTCAATTTGAATTTCAGAACTTCAATTGATTTTATTTGTTAGCTATATTATTTTTATTCTACGTACACAAACAACCATTTATATTGTGTATTGTTAGCAATGCATGTACATTAGCTATGGGATAGTGTAAGAGACTTGCATTTTTTATGAAGTTACGTTATATAAAAATGTATAAGCTTTAAAATAATAGGGGTGCAGTGGGTGTAAATGATTTCGCATCGAGTTCCCGCAAAATGACAAAAAACTCCAAAGCTACCCAAGAGTTCCTATTAGCTGGGTTACATGTATGACATACCCCTACTAATTTTTCCCAACTAACATTTCCTTCTAACATATTAATCCTCTATCTCAGCTCTTTAAAGAAGCTCCCACACAAAATGAACACAAAATCACCAGAAAATTTACAAATGACAATATAGTTGCCTAGAAATCACTTCTGTCATATAAAATTTGCTTAGTTTTACCTACCAATATAAATGAATGATTTCCATATGTCACTATGTCATAGCTAATGCTCATATGTACTTATGCACGTTTAATCGTTTAAAAATATGCACAGAATTGACAATTGTGATGTTTTATTTAAATTATGCGCTCAACTGTGAATAATTCAACAGAATAACAGCGACAAAAAATTCAAATAAATGTAATTCACATAAAAAAAAGTTGTAGAAAAAAAAAATATCGATCGCGATCGTGCACACAATTACTTTAGACGTTTTAAATACTTTAGGTACACCATATACTTTTGTATACCATACATACGTATGTACATCTATTTACGTTTAAGCCACCGTCACCCATACCACTACACAATAATTACTACGAATATCATCATCATCACTTTGGAGACAAACCCATATTATCGAATTGATCGAACATTCGATTGCTAACGAACACCAGTATTGCTTTATATACAATATTAGGTAGATGTGTATGTTTATTTTTCAATTTTTTTATTTACAATTGATCGTATATTCGATAAAATTGTTTATAATATATTTAAACACACATACACACACACACATTTAATAATGCAAGCACTGCTCGATGATGTGCAAAGTTTTCAATTGAATTCCGTTCTTATTTGTATATACGACAACAACGTTGATGATGATGATGATAATGATGATGATTGTGATGACGAAAGCATCATTTTTGAGAATGCTTTTTTTTTCTTGTCAATCACTTATTATTGCTTATTACTGCCGTATGCAATATTTGAAAACGAAAATTACTTTGTTCTTCTTCTTTCGTATAAGGAATTATTATGACATTCCATTCGAATGACACTAAATTGCATAGCGTATTGTGCTCTACCTATTCTTTTAACATTTTGTTTTTGTGTTAACTTTTTTTTTGTATATTATAACTGCCACGCAATGGTATTATCACAATGATACATATGAACATTTTAAACGCTTCACGATCACTAACGTACATACATATTAGTTAAGTACTTTTATGATTGATCCCACGTACACGTATTCGTCACAAATGTGCATAAGTAATTGTACATAGAGTACAACAGACGTACAAACTAGCGCTGTTCTGTTCTATTGTGTCTGTCTACAAAGGCGTACTTACAACGATTGCGAATCGAATGAGCGAATAGCAGCGGTATAATCGTATAAAACCTATTGATCGAATGTTTGTTTGTTTAGATTGACTGTCTGATTTGAATGCGACGACGACGACAACGACGACGACAGTGATGAGACTTTGCAACGCAGCAATAGTACTATATACAAATACATCATATTGTATATTGACTATATCTATGTACAATATGTACTATACATGCGCGACTTCTTCAATTGAAGCAAGCTCTCAAGCAAGGTACGAGTATGTACATAAAATATTTAATACAACCTAAAATTCATTGCTGGCAATGCTTCTGTGATGAGATCGATATTCTGTGAGAACCTTCACTCACTCTCTTTCTATTTCTCGTTCAAATATATTCTCACACATTTCCACTCTTTTATGGTTTTTTATTCTCTTTCCATCAATTCGTGTATTTTGTTTGCCGGTTGGAGTACAATATTGTTTTTTATTTGTTTTACGTATTGTTTGTTTTGATCTTACCCATCACATCTCCGTGAGTACACATATGTGAGTACACTGTGTACTGTCATTAGTGACAAATTATTCTCTCTCGCTGTTGAATGATGTTTTGTTACCTTAAAATTTGCTTATGGTTTTTATGAACAGTATTTTTTCATATTTCTGTTTCGTTGTTGCTACTGATGGCTATAAGTTTGTGTTATACTATGTGATTTTTTTAATGCATTTGTATGTATGTATATTAAGGTGGCGTGATTGTCATAGCAATCACTCGAGCACATGATAGAAAACTTTAAGGCAGACAGTTTTGTACCGATTTATAACATTTTTTTCATTTCCCTCCTAATTTGGTGAGGTGAGCGCACCTAACGGGTTAAGAAAGTAGGAAGATATATTCAGGAGAAGTACTGTAGGGGAAAAATTGAAGGGGGGTAGGTCATACATTAGATTCTTCCAGAGGCGAATTTAGGTGTTTTAGCGTTAATTTTGTGAGTTATGATCTCTCCCCTATGCAGTAATATTTCGCTGCCATTGAGGCGATTTCTGTGCAGCTATTAGGGTTAATTGTCAATTTTCAGCCGTTTTTACATAAATTTTAAATTTTCAGTTGTATTAAGTTGGCACGATCACATAATTTACCACTTTAAGGTAGCACGTATCTAAACTCTGTGGGCGACCGCTTTAAATCTTGAAGATAGGGGTGAGTGAGTTCCGAAGAAATATTGAAGAGAATGAATAGGATTTGGTCATATAATTTACCTCTCTAGTGGCTCTTACTGAAATCCGTAGAAGAGAATTTTGTAAAAACGTCAATTTGGTTGTAGTGCACCCTTAAGAAGTGAGGTTAAGAAGTAAGTATGCTTAAAGAAAATTTGTTGGGGAAACTTTTATGAAGTTCACCTTATATTTCACCTCTCTAAAGCGAGATTTTATAATCAAGTAATAAGAAAATGATGAAAAGCTACTTTTCAGCAACTTTAAGGATCGTGAGCGAAATATAAAATTCCATGAATATGAACAAAACCTTTAATTTTGTATGCATTTATCAAATAGATTTTATACATTCTATATTTTTAGCTTATAAGAACTGAGAAAAAACAAAATTTCTTAATAACGTCCACTTTAATGTATTTATTCTGTGTGCACCTTCATGAATAAGAATCGAAAAATATTTGCAATCATGTCGAAAATTTTTTTTTTTTAAGTTCAACTTATTGAAGGCTTTCTTTTGAGCCGAAATATTTTGGTGAACATCATTTTGCTGCAAAAAATAGCAACTTTTAACTTTTTGTATATTGAGGTGAGGCTCTTTAATGTACATATTTATATAACTATAGGTATTTAGTTGCTTCTGCTTTTGCCTCTGGTGGCTCATTGTTTTGTATTGGCTGTGTTGTATTTTGTTATTATAATATGGTTTTATTTGCACAGTGATGATCAGTTGAGCACGATGAGAATGTGACTATATGTGCTCGCATATATGTATAACTTTAACTGTAGCTTTGGAGGTAATCGAATAATAATTTCAAGTGGTCGTCGGTCAGACTACTGTCGGTTGTAAGTCTGTATAATAAAAAATAATGTTTAAAAAATTCGTTACATTCTCAAAATTTTGAATTATTTTGATAGTTAGTTTTTCTTCTAACGCTAAATGGTTTTAACTCTCAATATTTGTTTAAACACAGTTTTGTCTTATTCTCGATTATGAGTCTTATTTTTTAAACTACTTGTAAGTCAATTAAGAGTAAGCACATAGTATGTGCAAATATGACGAAAAATAATAATAAAATTCTATTTATATCTCCGTGGTAATTGTTTATTAATCTGACTATACTTACAAAATTTGCTTTCTCTATCTTTCGCATTATTCTACATAGATTAGGCATTCTTAAAAATTGTTTGAAATTATTGGAATATAATTTTTGTTTTTCGTTGAAATTTTTCCTAAAAGTATTTGACGTCTTTTAGCGCATCGAACATTTCTCTCTGTAAAAGATGAATATATTTTAACTTTACTTTATTTTATTTAATATACTTTATAATACAATGTATACGTAATATATGCTCGTACATATGAATGCATATAAAATATACAATATTTTTAAGTTGTTGCGCTATGATGTGTCACTTATATGACATGTTATTAAAAAAGAGTTTAAATACTTGCAGTATGAAATCATAATATACACATTTAAATACTATGTATCCCATAAATAAGCTTAAGTATAATTAAATTCAAATTTAAAAAATAGACAATTTTAATTTTGATCTTTAGATCATGCAAATAGTATGCAATTAGGTACATCCATATGTATCTATGTATATAACATGTCTGCTAATAAATGGCTTATACCTACATCAATTTATTTTCAAATGTATGTATGCACAAAATTGACCCCACATACTATACTTAATACATACAATTAACTGAAAAACTGTGCTAATGTATCCAACCGCATATGTTACAGTAGGTACAAAAGTAAATTTGCACACAATATATCGATTACCATAGGAAGAAAGGTAGAAAGAGAGAGAGAGAGAGAGAGAGAGAGAGAGAGTAAATGTGTGCATATGCAGATTCATATTAGACTGTTTCTGATTTGAATGAAAAAACATGAATTGCGACAACCAAAATATTCGATTTAGAGTACCGATTGGAGCAAGTTTAATGTGCCTTAAATTAAAGAAATTGAATAATAAAAATACAACTATGTATATATAGAAATATATTAATTTTTCCAGTAAAATGAAATGTGCTCAAAGTTTACCAAGAGTTTAATGCTTACTTAGTCCAAAGCAATAGTTTGGTATTTTTTTTGGAACCACTTTAATGTATATATAGTTACATATAAATTACATTATACATATAAGTACTTCAATGTATGCACAAATAAACACTTGTGAAATTACATTTTCAATTTTATATTTTCCATTTGAATGCATTGTCGTTGTTATTGTTAATATGCTATTGCTATTGTAATAGGAAAATACAATTTTGGCGGTAAAATTCAAACATTAATTATATGATATATATGATAGTAGATATATAGTGATAGGTATATGGATAATACGATATAAAATTAAGTATATATAGTTTCTAATATTGGAGAAAATATTTTGAACAATTTTTTTATTTATTAAATATGCCATTCCCTGGCATATACATATATTCCGGAAAATATGAGTTCATATGATAAATTCATTAAAAGAATGAATAGCGTCAGTCAGAGAGAGAGAGAGAGAGGAGGTAACATAGAGAGCAATGAGATATAAACAAATGGTATAAAATAATGAAATCATGATAAATCTGAATATGTTCAACCGTTTGTAAATGTTATGTATTGCATATATCGCTATAGTGAAATTCATTCATTCCAGACCAAACATATATGCCCATACATGTACACACACACACACATGTGTATATAATTACATTTTTCACACAAATATGAATATTTTCATGCGATTTTATCATCAATATTCTATTATTTTCTATTTTATACTACTAAATTATATGTAGAACACATGGTATTTGATGTAAAATATAATTTAGGTACAATTATTTTCACAATCAAAAAAATAAAAAAGCAGCGATATAATTGAAATATTAAATTTGTTATGCGCTACATTTGATATTGGTATATTTTTGGTGATTTATTTTAAGTTAAGTACTATTAAATATTTAAAATCATATGTCCAAGAATACCATCATTATGGAAATATCTATTGAATAGTATAAATTGTTAATATTTTGACATTTGGCAAAAGTTCAATATGAGTAAATCATGTGCTTGATTTATAATCAATACGGTGTCCATAAGAAGTCTATAATATTGACAGGATTAATGAGACAATAAATCGTTTGAATTAAATACTATCTTTTTCATAATACACCATAGTTCTCTAAGACTTCAAAAAATGTATATAAATCAACCAGCAATTAGTCAATTTGATCCATTACACAACATTAATTAAATGCATAATTTGTCACGTATATACCACCTACCTATGCCATTAATAAGAATAATCACTCACGCGTATCCGTAATAACATGATGAAAATTAAGTAAGTGAAAATTGGACATTAAAAAAGAATTAAACGATAATCTGTCACCATTTAGTGATTTACAAATTAATAAACTCATTAACTAAACATATGAAAAGAGAACAAGATATACACACTCATTGCAATTATATATTCATATCTGAATAATATTTATAGAAGGAAAAAAAAATGATGTGCAGATATACACGCGATTTTAATTTATGTTCATTATGCATTGAATAAACTTAACTATATACACACACATCCATATGTAAGAGCATACGGCTAGCCAAAAAATATGATGGCTGCTAAATGAGTACGTGATGTAAGGGCATCAACATCAAGAAGAATATTGCATTGCATTATGATGTATGCGCGGTAAGTATCTATAAGTCGATGGACTTGTATATATGAAGATGGATAATATAGATGTGAATTTAAATTTCATAAAGACCACATCACGACACTACCATCAGGTATATTATTTCATATATACCTACATTAGCGTTCTTTCATTTGTAGCGAAATATATTGAAGCGTTTCAAATTATTTGGCATTTTATCAAATATATAGTCAAAAGAAAAAAATCAATTGTGTACAGTTTGGCATCATATCACTTGTTGCAATATGTAATATATAGGCAATGAACGCCATTTGCCGTTGCCATTACATATAGCTTGATTCTTATGATATGTATGTACTACATGCATACATACGTACAACCCTCCTAATAAGTACATTTTAAATGTATGCTATAGATCACATAAGAAATGTACTTTTCACAATGTACCCATTAATTTCTTTGGCACCTTTAATGTTTATTTTCTTGTAGGCCATTAGCAGTGTTGTAAAACAACATAAAATGCATAATTCACAAGACAAAATGCGCCTTTCTGCCCGTTGTCGTGTAACAAACAAAATAAGAAAAAAAAAACCCACAATATTCTACGCAACACTGCTACAATTGACAGCCTGTTTTTATAATATACATGTCGCAGCATTCTCATATACAAATATATGGTAGGTATGTTTTTGTATGTATTGAAAAGTGTGCCAAACAACAAAATAGCAAATGATTTAAAATGACATTGTGTAGCGGCTAAATTGTATCGAAGCGTTGAAAAACAGCCATTCATTCGTTTCAATTATTTAAAATAATAATGTTTTCAGTTTGACAACTTTATTTCGACTATTATTCAAATTTATTAATTTCTTCAAAAATAATCACATAAAGCAAATAAGAAATACATTTATCATCGTTAAAAAAAATTTGAAGCGTTTGAGAGGCGATTATTTTTTCAGACGATTCGATAGCGATTTTACATACATCAAGCGGTAATTGTCGCGTCAATTTTCTTCTATCGTTTTATCGTTTTTTTTTTATAAAAGCAATAAATTTAAATGAAGTGTACGATATTACTGCATTGTTAAGTAATTTTGGAATATGAGATTTTCAGCAAACTATGCAAATGTATGAAGTAGTGACTTGAAATTTTGTTAAGAGTACTACTTTGGTTTGAAAATATAACTTGTAGAGTTTAAGACTAATGCATTGAAAACTAATTGCATCTTCCATATAAATTTGATAATTTTTGTTAAAAAATATATATGTCCACTTTATTTATTTATAACTGGAATTACTTCAAATTTTGTGTGAAGTACTACTTGTGACAAAAAATAAAT
Organism: Megamerina dolium; assembly: GCA_963854835.1. Lineage (NCBI taxonomy): Eukaryota > Metazoa > Arthropoda > Insecta > Diptera > Megamerinidae > Megamerina > Megamerina dolium. The sequence continues at coordinate 54,779,681 of OY978529.1, forward strand.
ATTGCGAAGTTTGAGAATAACATATTGAAAAATAATAATACCTTCCATATAAAATTGTTCATCTGTGTTTAAAAACTAAACACTTGGTATTTGCTAACAGACATGACTTCAAACTTGATATGAAATATCACTTGATATCAACACTGATATCAATAACTCTAACATTTTTTTCTTTCGTAAAAGAAGTAATTGTCAATACTTATAATTGGTTATACTCGTACTTGACATTAGATAGTGGTTAGTTTGATAAAGACAATAAATTATTGTCAAATCAACTCGTTGCATATGCTCATGAGTACTCAAGCTATTTACATAAGATATTGTGCTTCATGTAACATTTAAAATTGCCATATCAATATTTAACTTATTGTGATGTTATCTGCTGATAAGCCGATAACATTAATAATTAACTTACACTATAAGTATTTTATTTATTTAACATATATATAGAATCTACTAGTGTTACACTTTAAAATACACACATCTGTTAAAATAAAAATTTCTAAAACCACATTTAATTCAATTTAATTGGGTGCCCTAAATATCACATGGTATATGGGCGAATACAAGCTCAAAAAGAATTACGTAAGTGCTTATTATATACGATTATAATGGAAATCGAGACAAAGCATTTACTATTAATGATTATTGTCGCAATTTCTGTAAAGAAATTTTTGATCATAATCATATATTATATTAAACATTGAGGATTTTTAAACATTTTTTAATATTATGTACAACAGGTACCCCAATAATCATATATTATATTATTTTCGCTATAATAATAGAACAAAAAAATAAAACAGCTTTTAATGATATTGCCGATTGCTGCCATAATTGCGCGTCTACTTAAATGTAATTATGAAAGCAATTGACATTATCTACTTTTGTCCTTTTGAATATTGAATTTATTAAAATTTAAATGTAATACTTTTATACAAAATTTTTATTTTTGTATTTATTATTCCATTCATTATTATTATTAGGTGGGTTCTTAAAGTTTAATACTAAGTGTTGATGGTACTTTTGCTTCTGTTACAACTGTTTTTAGCATTTTTTTCTTATTAGTGAACATTTATGTTTTTTATACATACATAAAAATGTACCTGATGGCGATATGTTCAATTAGAGATAGGTCAGAGTGTGCAAATAACAACAATACAAAGGTAATTTAGAAAACTTCCTTAAATCGATAATAGTAAAAAGAATAACAGCAACAATAGTAACACTAATATGAACATTTTTGTTGTGTAATGAATAATTTAAAAATGGCCTAACAGTCGGCTGGGGCCGACCAAATTATACCCTGCATATGTAGAGGTATATATAAAAAGTTTGCTCGTATATCCATCCTTTTCTTCGACTACTTTGTATAGGAGCTACATTAAGAACCAGGCTACCTCACCAATTTTTGAGGAATAATTTCTGCCTATAATACTAAACTACCTAGGTTGCAATGGGTTGACCTAGGCGTATTATTTAGTAAGTTATGGGTGTTTTAATGTTTAAGATAAATCCGAGATTTTGTACTGAAGCTATATAAAAAGTGGGCGTGGCTTACCTCTTTCTTGTATATCTAATTAATTTTTCAATATCAATCCACTCCTTAAATTTGGTTGTCCTACGCTGAATAGTTCGTAAGTTATAGTGGTTTAAATTTTTTAAAATTTTCCAATTTTTGTATGGAAGCCCCATTAAGAAGTGGGTGTGGCATGTTGATTTTTTGTCAGATTATTTTCGACTACCATATTAGCTGAAGTATGAATTATAATTGTTCTAGACAGAAGGATGCAGAAGTTACAGCTATTTCAATTTAAAAGAATTTCACTCATTTTGTACAGGGGCTACGATAAACAGTGGGAGTGGCGCGCCCATTTTCTGTAAGCCTAGTTGCTCGTACAATACTAATCCATACCTTAAATCTCGTTATTCTACGCTGAATAGTTTGCAAGTAATAACCGGTAACATTTTTTTTAATTTCCGCAACTTTGTATGGCAGACCCAAAAAGGAGTGGGCGTGGCACACTGAATTTTTGCCAGATTATTTCATTTGACTACATCCATCTTTATAGGATTCAATTGATGTAAGAATGGCAAACTGCTGACTACAATTTGTATAGAAGATAGCGATTGGGTGTTGGGGTACCAAAAGAGCGAGGTAGATAATTTTTCAACAGAAGCAGGACTTTGATATCTGGGAAATTATGAACTCAGCTGAATTTCGCAGAGGTCAAGGCATCCAATAAAAGTTAGTGATCTGATGGTGTCGTAGACATGCATTCGTTCGAGAATGATGAAAAAGTCACAAACAACACAACATTTCGGCTCTAATATAATATAATTAAATTCACTCTTTAATTAACAAGACACCCTTTAAATGCATATGTACGAGTATATTACTTATTTCTTATGATTGCTTTGCAAAATGGGCCTATTTGAATATATGTGAGTATATTCATACCAACTATTAGAATGTGTTAGAATCGTTATCATTACAATTGTACATATATGTCGTACTATACATAAATACAATCGTCTGTAGTATATACATACATGGTTAAATGCTATTTTAATTTTTCTACAAAATGTTTGCAAAAGCACTTGCAAATTTGTTGAATGCATGAAATTATTGGTACATATGAGTTCTATATACCTACATCAATAGATACATAGTGTATACATTTGTTATGTACAAATGATATCAACTAAATTCAATAAGAGTTCATTAAATATTAAATGAAATTTTACAAAAATAGTCATACCTTCAGATGTTATTGCATGTTTTTACCTCAATTGTTATTTATATTATCTAATTTAAATTTAATATATGTGAGTCTTGAAGCAATTTTAGTACTTTCTAACCATTTTATGCATTTTATTCGTACCAACGTATTATTAGTAATTTTTTGATATATACCTACAATATTGTAGATAAGCCAATATATAAAAGATACATCGATATGAATTTATATAGTCGTACCTACAAATATACACAACATATATAGGCAATAATGACTGTAGCCTTTGTTTGACTGTCTTGTATGAACAAATATGTACAAATCCTAAGGCAACAGAAGGCAATCAATAGATACATATGTCTACAATAAACATATATATGGTATGAATGTATGCAAAAGAGTATGATTGCAAAAAGCACATGCCTACTATACATACAAACATAAACAAACAATAGTGTGAGTATACGTAAGTGAGTTAGTGTAGGTAGCATATGACTAATGCTATTTGAAAGCATAAACTAAGTGTTTCTTAAACTGTTTTTTTTTTTTCTCTAAATTATGATATTTAATGAATACAATAATTGTTAAGAAGGCGAACAGTTTGTGGACTAGCCGAGAGGCCTGTGAGGTGTGCAGGACCTTATAGGACCTCAGGCTGGACATGAGAAGTACGAGGGTACTTCTGTCCTTAGCGAAGCCTGCAGTTAGAATTCTTACCGGGGGTGCTCACTGGGCATTGTGCCATCGTGCCAATGCTTCAACGTTGGCGTATACCGACAAGCGGACTGTGTAGGGATTGCCGAGATGAAGAGGAAGAAGAATCAATAAACTACTATCTGTGTCTCTGTTCAGGACTACAGGCAAAATGACTTCAATATTTGGGGTCTCGTTTCTTCACAGAGTAGGACGAACTCGTGAAAGTGGACTTAATAGAGCTTCTGAACTTCATATGGAGAAGCAAATGGTTCATGGAAGATGACACATGAACACTGGTTACTCTGGGAGGGCGTGCCTCCTCCGGCAACCAAGGGCAATCACTATGGGCAATAGATGCCTCCGAGTGTAAGTGTGAATATATGTTCACACACGCCCTTCAAACCTAATGAATGCATTCGTTTTGCATGAGACTTTATCCGGGCAAGATATTGATGAAACAAATTTCAATGGTCTGTAGCAATTTCAGTAAAATGAAAATTATGTTGTATTATTTCTTAGAGAAAGAATCATTCAAGCTTTTGAATTTTATCATTAATTCAATTTTTTTTTTTGTTTGTTCGACATATTTTTTTTATTTGTTGACAATAATAAAATTCATATTAATTCACGTAACCTCGATGCCATTGACCAGATTTCCATTATACAATATCTTTTAATTCATTTTCATATTAAATTCCATTTTTAATACATTCAATAACAAAATTTATTCAGTGAAATTTCACTCACAATATTTTTTAACGCAATCATTATAGATTAAGCAACACTGCAACCAAATAGTAGATAACTAAATATCAATATGCCTATGATGATTACAAATATGCAGATACATACTAGATATGTCTACATTTTTGCTAGTACCTAGTACGATTATGAGAATATAACTATGCCTTTAATGACTTACCATTTCGATTTTCACTATCAGCCGGTTTCATTTGAATTGGATGATGCATCTGTAAAGAAGATATAAGCGAAAGGAGAAAATATAGAGAATTAAAATCCGACAATAATATCAGTGAAAAGATAGAGGAATATGAAGCAAAATGAAAACCATTCTGCTATTCAATATTAGCAAACAGAGGAATGGAATGAAAGCGAATATGGAAAGAAAATTTTGTAAATACATCCACATATATACATACATACATATAGGTATATAAGGATACGTTTATACATGGATTAGAGAGATCTAAGTTATTAAAATATTTTGTTGAAAGCTCAAAATAATCAAAATTATTTAATTATTAATTTTTTTGCAGAGCTCTAAGAAAAACTTTACAGAAAAAAAAAATATACCTTTTTTCACGCAAATCTAATTTTTGCTTTTTTTTTACAAACAACTTTCAGATACATTTTATGCGCATTGAAAATATAAAAATCTAATAATCTCAATCTCATAAACTATTTGGATATCTCTAATGTACATAATAGGTGTACATATAAATTCTGTCATATGAAGTTATTTGCATGGAAAAACATTCACGCATTCATTTCGCCCGCCATTTTGAGTATTTGTAGCTTAGACATTGCTGTTTATGTGAAATAAATTTCAGTCGTTTATAAGTTGGCTGTATCAATTTTATAAGAGTTGGATGTCGATAAGCAGCATTCAACACTATTGTATTCAAAAAAGTACGACTGAAGCTGTAAAATTGATCAATTCGACCTTGGCTGAAAATTATGTGAATCTTCAGTACAAAAATAGTTTGCAAGATTTCGTGATAATAAATTTTGCCTTGCGGATGAGGGGAAAGTGTTACTCAGTATTTGGTGGGATTTGATGGGAGTCATTTACTATGAACTTCTGGAACCTGTTCAAATTGTCACAGCTGAACGTTATTAACAACAAATGAACAAATTAAGTAATTCTGTGAAGGAAAAAAAATCCATTACTGGCAAAGGAAGTCAAAAAGTGATGTTGCTGCATGACAACGCTTATCCACATACAACAAAATCAACTCAAGATCTCATCTTCTCCTTAGGTTGGGAAATTTTCCAGCATGTGTTGTATTCTCCAGACTTGGCTCCTCCCAACAACAACTTATTCAAATTAATTCAATCTTATTTAGCTGACCAGCGATTCTTCAATGTTCAAGATGTGCAAAAATGCCTTAATGATTATTTTTTGCCTTAAAACCATCAAGTTTCTATAGCGATGAGATCCATCATCTACCCGGTAAATGGCAAAATACCATAGATATTATTGGTGAATATTTCGTTAATTAAGCTTTGTGATGAACTTCATAAAAAACATGATCGAATTTATTCGTACACCTATTACATACGTTAAGCGTAAAAAAATTAATTGCCAACAGCAACACAAAAATCATGGACAAAGAAAAAAAAAAATTGATGGCAAATTTTTCTAAAGCATACTCTTCAAATGGTATATTGAACAACTGAAACTGGTGGCAATTTTGTCAGATAATACAATAACTACTATGTTATATGTAGTAGTTATAGCTGCTGTTGCTGCTATTGTTTCTAAAACTATTTGTTGCATTTGTTGCCATCGTTGTTCTTCATAATTTTTTGTATACTTTTGTATTTTTGCAATTTTTATTTTCATTGTTTTACTTGTAATTTACATCAATGTCAACGACAATTTTCACTAGTACGCATATCATACAGTGAAGTAGCATACTATTGGCGGTGTGTTCTTTCATTGGCGAAGGAAAATAGGTACCAAATAAATTATTTTAAAATTTGTATATATGTATATTAAAAGTCTAGTTTAACAATTTATGCCATACACAAGACCGTGATTAGTTTTAACGTTTTCAAAGTGACAGAGTGGACATTCAGGAACAACGACATCATTATACTCCCTTTAATATTTCAACTTTTCAATAACCTAATTAATTAAATATCTCTTTTCATTTATCTTATTTCTCGGTTAAAAAAAAAATCATCTAAGTCACCTATTATTGATATTGATGCTGTATGCCACTATGAGAGCTCCATTCAAAACAAGCTTTTTGATTACTTTTCCGTGTCTGCTTTCAACTACTCGTACAATATAAAATAAAAAAACATAAAATAATCTCAAAAAAGTTAAAATCCTTCATAAGTTTATGTTTGCTTCAAGTGTGGAGAGGTTTTGTTGTGAATGGATTTTTATCTACATACTCATACGATATATATGAGGTATGTATGTGTCATCGATTTTATTGATGTTCGCACAAAACAATAAGTTTGATTGGATTCAACTAGATTATGGTGAACCGCATGTACATACATACATACATTCATATGTATGTTCATAGGTTCTGAGAATATGTGCTTTTGTGAGGCTTTCTTCAATTATGAACAATAGGATAAGTAAATTTTTAACTGGCTTACACTATTCTTTATATATACGTTTATATATATTGCTTGATAATTTTGTTGTAGTTTCTTACAATGGATAAGGAATTATATTTATAGATTTTCTACAAAAATTTGAGACACAGTGTAAGAATCTTATAACAACCTTATATTTATGAAAAGCATATTCGTGCAGAAATGTTGTTATATTTACGAACTTTATTCTAATATAGAGAGAAATGCGATACTGGATCGAAAATTATTGGTGTTTCTAATACTCAAAGAATTTAATCAAAAGCAAGTGTATTCGATTCCGAGTAAAAAAATCTTATTTTATTCAATATATGAACATTCCTAAGGTCGATGAGAAAAATTGGAGCTCAAAAAACTTCCGACTGATTACCAATCACATTGAACCATTTGGGCTGGAGTTAAAAGTTAAATGATGGACATGAGGTCCATTAGAAGTGATCTGCATATCAATCTAAGCTTAATTTTTGGCGAGTTTTTCCTGAAAATAATTGCATGCGTTACCATCATTAATTCACTGCTATAGCGTAAAATATCAAGCCATAATAGGTGATGAAAAAAATCCCAAAAAATATCGTGTGATCAAAGAAACAGTGATGAAGGCGTTAGGAGTTTCCGTGCACACCACAAGCTATTCAACGCTTCGGAAGAAGACTAACAGATTATCTAACTGTCACTGAGCCACTCCGGTGAGGTTAAGTATAATATGGCCGCCATTTCAGGGATGTGCAGTTGCATAGAACAGAGGATATACTCTTTGACGTCTCCTTCTTAAGGCGAACCAAATTTTAAACAGCACGGAAGCATCAAGAAATCACTGATTTGAATCCGCCTACTTTTTAGCAGCCTCTATAATAGAGGAAATAAAGATATGAAGTATATATCTTCAGAGAAAATATTGAGGAGGGAAATTTAATGGAGGTCAGTCATACATTTTACTGCTCTAGCGACGATTCCTGGGCAACCATTGTATTATTGGTTTTCTGTTGTCTTTTTTAATTTCATTTAAAATGGGGTAAATTGGGTGTCAGTCATACTACATTTCATCGGTCTAGGGACGATTTCTGGGGTTTCAGGTGTTTAGACAAATCAGACCCTTAATCGCACAGAATTTACTCCTACAGAGATAAATTATATGGCTGAACCATTTATTTCCTCCTTAAGGGGGTTCGTCTACAAAAGTGATAGTTTTTGAAGAAACTGAAAAAGGACGCGTTTGACAAATCAACCATTTCCTTATGCTTCCCTAGAAAAAAATGCTGCTAATGATCCAAATTTTATGTTTTGAGCAAACTCAACTAGGTAGTCGAGTTTTTGTTTCCCACAACTTAACGCACATTACTCCCCATGGCTTTATTAAAAAGGCAGTTGCTTTAATGCCATTCCCGATTATATGCTTATCGAGACAATGTCCCATGATGGCTCACGTCCGTATGCTCACTACATCATCATTAGCATTGTTATACACGTAGTTTCCAACATCGATTAGGTTTTTATTTTGCGTAAAAGTACTTATTAAAGCACCCTTTCCCACAAACAATTTGATATACTACATTATATTTACTTTAGTCTAAAATCTATCGTTTTTCCAACATGGGCACTTACAATAATATCGTACTTATGTACTTACTCTGTTATTCACTTAAATAAAGAATCATGTATTCGAAACCGTTAATGGAATATCTATACATGAACAATATAAGTCTTTACGCCCTCTTGATCTTCACAGCAATTTAGCCAATATCATCGTACCTTGATTCATATTAAAATAGTCGCAAACATAATGGGATGGTATTTTGGATGATGGGTGAAATTGTAAATGCACCCATACATACATACATCGTATACATCAATGGTTAGATGTATGTATTTGACCATTATTGCAATTGCTATTAGTAACAATAACAGCTAGTGGCATATACATTTAGTAAAGGTACATACGACATACGATATATAGTAGCTAGGTAAGAATATGTATGTATCGTATGTATATGTAATTGTCAAAATAATGACCACATGTGACAGTATGTTTCTTGTGTAATCAAGTATGGATGTGTGTATGCGTGTATTTACATTTGTAGTTCAATGTTCCATATGAATACAAGTATGTATGGCATATGTAGGTGTAGGTGTATTTTAGCTTTATCCTTTAATGGATTTTCTGTAATGTTTTGATACAAACTACATAGTATGCCTGATTTGAGTATCGGTGTGAGTTAAATAGCGTGAAAAGGGATGTGTATGTATATTTATGATGCTTATGTTTATGTGGGTATGTGTGCAACTACTTAATTTACCTGAAATAATCGATTGGTAAACACACGCATTGATATATGCATGTATTGTATGAATATAAATATATTCAGGCAAAAATATCACCGTACAACAATATAAAAGGGTTTCTTTTAGAAGGTACATTTTTCGAATTAGCAACACCAACAGCTAATTTGAGAGCTATCGTTAGTTTGGATGTTCATTTTATTATTCAAAATAGATCAACAGGTCATGGAATTAAATTTTCAAAATTAGTAAGAAATATTTGTGGAACACTTTGTCCAATTTTAAATATTCCATATACTAAAAAGAACATCCTTTCCTGCAGTTAAGTACTAAAGGAGAGTGATGAAAGCCCTCCACAAAATAAGTATATGAGCATGTGTCGATTGTGTTTGGTGTAATATGGACTAAGTATGTAAATATGTACATAAAACATTTAATTATTCACTACATCTACTACCTATACTGTGAAATGATTTTTTTTTTTTATATACACACATAAGTATACTATATAGAGTATATCGAATATATTATAATATGAAATATGCAAAAAGAAATACTATGTAGTAAAAACTACTTTTCAAAGACTATTTATTGAAAGAAAAAAGAAAAAAAAAATTAATCATTAAATGTATAAAATCATGCGTATGTCTTTTGATATATTTTGCCTAATTTTCCTAATAAGATTTTGATGAGTTACTCTAATATATACATTTGGGATCTGATCTTGTCCTTATGGAACACAATAACTCTACAGTTTCAAAAACGACTGTTACCTTTGATATAAATATTTTTAATGGGATGCCCTAACAGTCCTTTTTGCTGACTAAACGAACTTCGAAGATAGTTTGTCAGCCAGCTTTGTATTCATATGTGAAATAAGTGTCCGAGTTATTTTTGAGAATGTACATAGTTCATTTAATATTGCAGTGTTGTTTTGGCAACTTATTGTCAAGAAAAAATGTCTTAGTTCTCGTATGTATAATATTGATATTGTTTCTGTCTAGTATTTGTATCAAGATGAGCCTCTGCTAGTATAATTGTGTCTTAAGGGTTCATCAACAGGGTCATCAACGACACTAGCGGATACAGCTGCGATATTTTTTGCTTTGTCCACACTCTATATATGCGTGTTGGTGGTTTAATGACCAATAATGTATATTTGGTGCGAAATTTAGTCACAAGATTCCGAATAGCCACCTCAGAAGGTCGCCCAAACTGACCATAAAATAAATGAATAAATGTACCGAGTATGAATTTTGATAATAAAATTTAATAATCTGTAAGCATTGTTCGTTTTTAAATCGATTCATGGTTAATTTATAGACCAAACAGTAACATGTTACACGAAAACAGCTGAGCTGTCAAAAACAGTGTTGCTAAGAAGAAAGTTGCTAAAAAATCACCCTGTAGTTTAAAAGAAAGTATTTTACGCAATGATTATCATACTGTAAATATCAACGGTTGAGTAGAAAATAACAAAAATGACATACAACATTTCTAGATAATATTTTGTATATAATCACAACGATTACTACACATATCAATTTATTATCAATTTGTACTAATAGCTATACTATTATATATTATTACCCTACTGACATTTGAAAGTAGGCATGTTAATTTGCGCATTTACAAGTTCTTGATGGAAAAAAAATGTTTTTTTTTTAGAAATAAAATAGAACAAACTGAAGGGAATTACCATTGAAATGGAGCAATCAAAATGTCAATCGATGCAATTTTCAACAATAGCATTTTATTAAAGATACTCATATCGGTTAGGTTTATATTTCCATTGGTTCATTTCAATCAATCTTTGGCAATATCTTCTATAAGCACTTTTATGTTGAATTTCTTGTTGAAGCGTTTTCATTTTTTGCGACATCAATAAATACCATTCAATATTATAGTATATAGGAGTATTTCATTTCAATCAATTTTAATAATATAGTCACCCTTTTATTAAATGAAAAAAAAAAAAAATTTTTTCTTGTACCCAATATCAACAATACCTTTTTCTCATGAAATCGAGCAAAAAACATTTTTTCTTTTTTTAAATTTGTATGACTTCCCATAGTAAAAATGTGAAACTTGTAGATGTCTCGAATGAAAAGTTAATTGAAATCAAAGTAATGCATTAGCAATGATGACGATGACATTCTGATAATGCCAAGGATGATGTTGCTGTTGCTGCTGTTGATGCTGCTGTTGATGCTGATGTTGATAATGATGATAATGATGATGATGACGACTATGAAAGGGTGAAGTGGTTTCCTTACCATCCGTTAGAAGCATTCATCATTTTTTGTTTGTTTTGTTTTGTTACCAATTTTTTTCCACCCGCCCCACACATCCACACATTCATTATCAGTTAACTTAAAAAAGCAATTTAATTTCATTTCTATTGCTATCTCTTTTTAATTTTAAGTATCATACATTCGTATTTAATGTATTGGAAAGAACAAAATGTTTGAAGTGGATACACTCGTACGTATGAGTGACGAAGCGAATGAGTAAATGAATGAATGAGTAAAGAATGAGTGCACTTCTTATATTAAATTGAATTAATTTGATATTAAAGAAGTAAATGAGAAAAAAAAAATGAAAATTGGAAAACCAACATTCTATATATTTATTGTTAGAAGGGACGTTAAGACACAAATGATTGACAAATGAAATGAAAAATGTTTATTTCTATCTCTGCAGGGGAAAAAATGTAATTAGTGTGAGTAAACATATGAGTAGTATGAAGCTAAAAATATTCAAAAAATTCAAAATAATTCAAAAATTGTTCACTTTTGTGATACCGAAACAAAGATAATCTGAAATACGAAAAAATTGAAAGATAGACTAATGGAGATGATCAAATCCAATCGGATGACAATTCTAACCTACAAATACTCAATATAGCCTTTACTGTTTGAGTGGCAATTAAAAATGATCAACATTGCTTGTGGGTAAGGCAATAACCTTTTCTTGGGCTTGCTATCCTCAGTCTAATGTTCGATATTTTCTTCCTGGGCAATGTTGTAGTCAAGTCCATCATACATCCCATACACTAAAGCACAGATAACCAACAAGAAGCATGCATTTATTGATGAGAGAAGCATAAAATGATACTAGTTTCTAATATCACTGATTTCATAATGTCCAGCAAGCTTTGCCACTGTTCTATTGCACTCTAATAATGAATGAAATATGAAATTTAACAAACAGCTAATTGCAATAGAAGACATCAGCAACAAATGCAAACAAATATTTTACCAACATTTTAACAAGAAATAAACCATCAGTTTTTATGCGGTTTTCATTTAATTTCTTTTACCTCTAAATACAATACTACACAATTATAAGTAAATACTTCAAATTAAATTAAATAAATGTACACTCAACAAATAAAAGAAAATATATGAGTACATGAATGTAAATATAAAATGCTGCAGCAAATAAATACATACATACTTATTACAAAACTATGTTAAACACTATGTTAGAACACTATGTTAATATACATGTAGGTACTTACCCCTTCTAAGGTTTTAATGTTATGTAAGGCATCTTGAGCCTTTAAAGCGGCCTTGCGTGTGTAGTACGTAACAAAACAGCACCCTGTAACACAGAAATCGGGAGATAAAGAGAGAGAGAAAGAGAAAAGCCCAACGAGAAAGAGAAAGAACGAAATACATAGATCAGAAAAATCACAAATAATCACAATAGACAAAATTGCATTAATTCACATAAAACTATACATACATAATATGATGCACTCAGTGGGAAAAACAAAACATTTATTTCACCAGCAGAAAAATGGTTATATGGTTAATATTTTCTTGCACAATAATGAGATCTAATTTTGTGTGACTATTTCCGAGTTGACAGTAAATAATTTCGGTGTTTCTTGAATTTCATCGATTTTGTTCAAATTCTGTAGAGGCGCCCCTTTATCAGATGGTGCTAAGTGGTCGCATATTGTACCCCTATGAGAGTATTTTGGAATAGTGGGAACAAATTTTGTGAAAATATGAAATTTGAACGAGAGACTTCGCCTGAAGAGTAGAAATAGGCGGATAACTAAATTTTGAAAAATATCAGGTGGGGTAAAATTATGGGTAGCTCGTAAAACATTTCCCACCTCTATGGGCAGCTGATAGGTACAGAGGGAACAAAACTGAGCACCAGCAGTAATGATGCTATTATATAAGGCCTAGTAAAAAGAAATCCATTATTTTTGCATTAAATTGAAGGTTTTACTTAGCATAGTTAGAATGATCCGATTTCGATTAAATATGCACCGTTTTGTTCGATAACTTGTTGCCATTTTGAAGGTAATTTTATAATGCCACTCTCATAGAAACCCTCCCCCTATTGGCAAAAAACTTGAGACGAATTTATCATCAGCAAAATCATTTGCCCTAGACAGGAACAGGTAGTACTCACTTGGTGCGAGGTCCGGACAATAAGGTGGATGCATAAGAACCTCCCAACCAAGCTCCCGAAGCTTCTGGCGAGTCACTATCGTTGTGTGTGGCCTGGCTTTGGATGGAACACAATTCCTTTCCTATTGGCCAAAGCTGGCTTCCTTCAGACGGTCCAATTGTTGACAGTACAGGTCCGAATTAAGAGTTTGGCTGTAGGGGAGCAGCTCATAGTAGATGATTACCTGCCAATCCCACCAAACACATAGCAAAACCTTCCCGATCGTCAATCATGGCTTGGCCACCATTTGCGCTGGCTCATAGCGATTCGACCACGACCATTTTCGCTTGTCGTAAGTGACCCACTTTTCATCACCAGTAAGCATTCGTTTCAGAAATGGATCGATTTTGTTGCGATTCAGCAGCGATTCGCAGATGGAAATTCCGTCCATGAGATTTTTTGCGTTAAGTCGTGTGGCACCCATACATCGAACTTCTTTTTGTATCCAGTTATTTAAATGGTTCCAAATGGTTTTTTGTGCAATGTTTAGCTACTGGGCAATAGAAACAGTGTTTACATGACGGTCAGTCTCGACGATTTCCATTATTTTATCGATATTTTCGACAATTGGCCTTTCAGAGTGTGGTGCATCTTTGACATCAAAATTACCGGAACGGAATCAACGAAACCAAAATTGCACGTGATTGGCTCTTACAGTATCAGGACCATAAACACTATTCACATTTTCGGCCTTCGGCGAAACGAGATACAGATTATTAAAGACAACTATTGGAAAAATAATGGATTTCTTTTTACTACACCTGATATATAAATGCGAATTTATTTCCGTACATGTCGCTCAATCGTTCAAATTGGTAGCACGAGCAGTTCACAATCAAGGAGCAAAATAAAAGCTCATTTCTTCGCTGGCAAATTATACACTTGGCTTTAGCTCTGAGCGCATCATATGTATGTACAATGTACCTTAATACATATAACTCATACATTACATACATTTTTTCTTTAATTTTAAATTTACATATACACTACATTTTGGCACTAAACAATCAATCAATGTACTTACTATATATAGCAAACATGCAATTTGACATATTTCTCTTTTTTTTAGGGTCTTTATTACTGGCATACAAACATACGTATAGAAATACATACATATACAAGACATAGTATGTAAAATTTTTGGACAATTTTTTATTGTTGTTGTTGTTGTTGTTGTTGTTTTCAATAAGAAATTACTTGCGAAGAACACATGCATGCAACAATATCAGCATTTTATCAGCGAATAATAGGACAAATATTACATACAACGAAAACACACGCACACATACTAAATAAAGTAGGTAGATTGTTTTTATTATTTTTGTATAAACGAGTACGATACATTAAAGACGGATGGGCTATACAAAAGTAGTAGTATGTACATACATTTCAAGCCAACGAGCATGATTGATGATTTTGAATGCGAAATCATATGGATGGAATGTATCGTATAATAAAATATAGAGAATATGATGGGTATAAAATATTCTTTCTACAGTATTTAATTCAGATGAAAAATAAAATGTAACCCTAAAACTATGCTGTGCTCTTTTTGATTTCATGTGGCTAATCATCCACAACACTCTGTATGATAATATTATGAGTGAGCATTCGACATTCTATATTCATATATGTACATATGTAGTTATCATCAAATATATAATTTTACTACCACACACACACACACATATATATATATATATATTTATAGGCACACTTAAGGCCATAACACGTACTACATTGAAAACTTTTACCATTTGCTTTGACTATACCTCTATCAACATTATTGCCTAAGAGTAGATTATATTATGCATGATTTTGTGTTTGTGTAAAACTCCCAAACACATCAGATGGGCTATATGTAGTTGTTTCAATGAAATTACTAATACCTTGCCGCAAGAGCAGCAGCAGCAGCAGCATTAGGTACTCGTACATATGTGTTATCATCCACCATTCCATTGACATTTACAACTTTGATTATTATTATCATTATTAGTATTACGATTGGAAGGTATCATCATCGTCAAAGTTAGTGTGTTGGTAATGTCCATTTTTAGAAGTGTCTCGGTAAGCTACCATATTTAGCTTCACTCTGTTGTTCGTTTTTTTGTGTACTAAAATATTATGATCTAGTGAAATAGGGATAATATGTAGCATGTAGTAAGCACTAGCTAGAAGCATAGCATTATCAATACTGATGTGAGTATGATAATGGGGTGGTTGAATAGTTTGGTACAACACCTCATATACTACGTTGTCTGGGTGCCTATAATAGAGCAGCTGAGTGGTAATAACCATAACAACAATTTATATATGTGATATCGGCATGTATGCCGACTATTCAACTGTGTGTGTGTGTGTGTGTATATAAACAAATTGTAGCCAGTTATATTTGAAAAGTTTTTCAAAATAATTTTTGAGGTGTATTAGAAAGTTTTATTGTGATGGTCTGTTGTGGTAAAATGATGCATAAGCATGTGTGTATGATAAATTCTTTTCATTCTATATCAGATGCTCTTTCTCTTTTTTTTGTGTGTATAGACATACCTAACAATATCTCTAATTAAGCTTTTGTGGTTGTAAAATGACACCTGCTCATTTATATATTATTTCTATATTCAATATTTGGCTTGTCTTTAATTTTGCATTTAACTCGGTAAAAAAAAAATACATAAATAAAATAAGAGCAATTTTCTTAATTAAAAAAATTAACTCACCTCTACTTAGAAGTGTCGTTTTATCACGCAACACATTCAAAGTGTGTACCCGTCCGTATTGTTCAAATAATTTACGCAATTGTAATTCATCCCATGCTTTTGGTATTTGTCCCACAAACATTTTTATATTATCCGGATCTGGTTGGTCTTTGGCAAATTCATCTTCATCTGTTCCATTATTGTTGTTCATATTTATTAATTCGGTATAATCATCAGTATCAGGTGACATTACACGTTGTACTGTGCCTGTAGGCACTAATGCTAATAAATCGCTATTATCATCAATGGTTTCATTTGAATCATTCAAATTTTCCGTATCAGACATTGTATCGCTGTGAGTAAGAAATACAAAAAAAAAAAAATTAATAATAATGCTAATAATAATAATAATTAATAAAGAAATGATATTAGAGAAATTATTTTTTGAATAGAAAAAAATCGTAATTAAATAATGAACATATACGAGGGCAGTCCCAGAACTACCCGACCTGACATATAGATGGCGGCAGTAGTTTGAAAAAAATGTGACAACTTTATAAAACATATGTTTTAAGTTTCAAGGCGCCACGTTGTTTAGTATCTTTTTTTGAAGCCATCGAAAGTTAGCGACCTCAGTGAATTTGTAAACATGGAAAAATTCAATTTCAGTCCAACGAATATTAAAGCTGAACTACATTCTACTCTGGGGGAGTCTGCTCCTTCGACTTGCGACCATTAAATATTGGGTGACAGAGTTTAAACATGGTCATACGAGCTGCGAACATGAACACCGTATTGGTCGACCAATTGAGGTGGGCACGCCAGAAACGGTTAAGAAAATCCACAAAATGTTATTGGATGATCGCCGGCTGAAGGTGCGTGAGTTAGGTGAAATTACAGGAATTTCAAAAAGTGCTATACATCGTATGTTGATCGAAAATTTGGACATGAAAAAGCTGTGTGCAAGATGGGTGCCGCGTTTGCTCACAATAGAACAAAAAACAACGTCGTGAAGATGTTTCTATAGTGTGTTTGGCGATGTTTCACAGTAATAAAGCCGAGTTTTTGTGTCGATTCGTAACCATGGATGAGACATGGATCCACCACTTCACACCTAAGGCAGAGGAGCATTCAAAACAGCAGACTGAAAGGGGAAAATCGTGTCCAAAGAAGGCGAAGATAGTTTCATCTGCAGGCAAAGTAATCAATGGCAAGTATTATGCTAATTTGTTGCAGGGTTTAAGTGATGAAATTAAAGAAAAAAGGCCGCATTTGGGGAAAAAACCAGTTCACACATCTACTATTGCGATAAGTTAAAGCTCGAATTGCTTCAGAACACACCTTATTCGCCAGATTTAGCTCCTTCGGATTATTTTCTATTTCAATATTACTATAAACAGAGTATCGAAGCTATAGAATATCCCTGGGAAAAGTGTATAGAGCTAAAAGAAGATTATGTTGAGGAATGAAATGAACAATTTTCCTAAAATTTGTTGTGTTTTCTTTGTTAGGTCAGGTAGTTCTGGGACTGCCGTCGTATATTTAATTCAATTCTTAATATGCATCAACCATTATTTGATTTAAGATCTCTATCAAATTGTGAAATATAGTCACAAGGGAGACATACATATTAGTTACAGAACAATGAGAAGAGAGAATACTTAAAAAAAAAAATATGATCTATTTTCTTGTTTGTGAATTGAGAAAATACCTCAATGAATTGATTCCAAGGATTTGGTTGCAGTAATTTTTTTTATAATTAGGAAGGGATTCAAAGGATTCAAAAATGAAAGTAGCATATCATCAGATTTGTTCATTTTGTTGACTACACCACTGTGCATGTATGTATGATACATAGCATAAAATGCAATTCAATAGACGAATAATATGAACGTTGCATTGTGGTTGAAGTAGATATTACATACTATACTATGTACATACACTTGCTGCTCATTTCATATTGATACGATATTTCCCCATTCCAATCAGGAAACTTTATTGCACATTTTCAATTACAAATGTCAAAGTCTCAACGGTGACCATGCAATGTTGGTTTTTGTTTCATGACTCGAAATATTACATACTACTCTTATTTAGTAAGTACGATAGTATGAGTATGTATGAGTATGTATGTATGAGTATGTATTACATATGCGTATAATCATTAAACTTTCGAACAAAACTTTTATTAGATTACGATTAAGTATGTAGTACCTACATACTCGTATCTAGCGAAAGACAATAAACAAACAAATAAATAAAGTACATTTATATTGTTTGCGCTAACTTCATTTGGTAATGACAATAAAATACAACAACAACAACAGCAACAACACTAATAGTAATAATAATAATAATAGTACTACATATGTATAACAACAATAATCGAAACAACAACAACAACATATGTATGTATCCACTAATTGTTATTGCCAAACTAATCTAATCTAGAAAAAGTTGCAAACTATTTCATTCTGGTAGCAGCAACAATTATCGTTGTTGTTATTGTTGTTGTTGTTGTTGCTGTGCGGTCATTGATGTTGTTATTAGATTTTTGCCATTGTATGTTATTGGTTACTGTCATTGTTGTTGTTATTGTTGTTGATATTGTTGCTACTTCTGCTGTATTTGTGGTCAATTGCATTTGAATCGTTAGCGAAGCTTTTGTCATTTTTTTTTTGGTATGTTGTATTTGTTAGTTTATGTACATATTGCATACTCGTATGTACTATGTATGACATGCATGCGATGGAAAGTACCGTTGTGGTTATAGTTTTTGTGGCTATGTTGTTATTAAATTTGTTGTATTTCTCTTTCTCTTTTTTTTTTAATTACCTCAAAGTAATCTAATTTATTTAAATGAGTTTATGTAATATTTATCGACTTTTATGTTTATATGTGGTAATTAGTTTAATTGATTGCTTCGTTTTTTATATATTTCTTGTTTTGTTTTTGTTGCTATAATGGTGAATATAATATACCTTACATATAATATAATCATTTGTATTTAGATTACAAGTTGTCTTTCTTGAATAACTCATGCATCTGCAGCTTAACAAATGCACAATCAATCACTGTTTCTTTAAAGTAATGTTACACAACGGTAAAACGTATTGGAAAACTATGGCACACAAATTAATTTGATATGTATTGAATACAAAAATACATCTTTATTTTGATCTATTATATTTTTCTGGGTGAAGTGTTTCGTTCGTATATTTTGAACATTCTTGAAGAATATGTTTAAAAATAAATTAATTTAAATTTTTAAATACAAAGCGTTGCAAAATTGTGTAATTTTATTCATAAGCGAAAAATATTATGAGTTGACCCAAAAAAAATTTATTCATATAAGGTGTAGTAAAAAGAAATTCATTATTTTTCCAATAGATGGCTTTAGTCATCTGTACCTGGCGTTGTATAAGTGGGATCGGGTTACGCTAAATGGCGTTAGAAAGATAGGATTTCGTACTAAATAAACTGTTCAGGCACTTTTGTTATTGTTTGGCTCAGTATTGTTTGAGCACGCGTCAAAAATGGACACCAGTAAAGAGAAAATACTCCATATTTTACAGTTTTTCTTCGATAAAGGCGTAAATACAAGCCAGAT
Source organism: Megamerina dolium (assembly GCA_963854835.1). Lineage (NCBI taxonomy): Eukaryota > Metazoa > Arthropoda > Insecta > Diptera > Megamerinidae > Megamerina > Megamerina dolium. The sequence continues at coordinate 54,799,528 of OY978529.1, forward strand.
GGCTGAAAATGTGAATAGTGTTTAAGGTCCTGATGCTGTAACAGTCAATCACGTGCAATTTTCGTTTCGTCGATTCCGTTCCGGTAATTTTGATATCAAAGATGCACCACGCTCTGGAAGGCCAATTGTCGAAAATATAGATAAAATAATGAAAATCGTCAAGTCTGACGATAAGCACTGATTCTATTGCCCAGGAGCTACACATTGTTTGGTGGGATTGAGAGGGAATATTCTATTTTTAGTTGCTCCTCTACGGTCAAACTCTAATTCGGACCTGTACTGTCAATAATTGGATCGTCTGAAGGAAGCAATCGCCAGAAGCGGCCAGCTTTGGCTAATAAGAGAGGAATTGTGTTCCATCAGGACAACGCCAGGCCACACACATCGGTAGTGACTTACCAGAAGCTCCGGGAGTTTAGTTGGGAGGTTATTATGCATCCACCATAATCCGGTCTTGGCACCAAGTGATTACTACCTGTTACTATCTATGGAGAATGATTTTGTTGGTGGAAAATTCGCCTCAAGAGAAGCTTGTGAAAATCGACTGTCCCAGTTTTTTGCCAATAGGGACGAGGGTTTCTATAAGAGTGGCATTATGAAATTTTTTGAAATCTTTTTAGGAATGTTTAATAACCAAAAATTGAATACCAATACGCATTATATAGTATATGTGTTCAGCCATTTGAAGTTCTTCAGAAGTAAATAGAACGTCTCCGAAAGAGGTAGAATTTTTCGCCCAACCAAGATCTTAAAGTCGATACCCAAAAAGGAAAAGTGAACAAAAATTAAAATACAACTTTTATGAAAAGCATTAAACAATATGAATAACAACAACAACAAAAATGATCATTTTCATCATAAAACTATTTAAGAAAGTGCGCATTTTACACATATTTCAATAAAGAAAAAAAAAAAAAGTAAACTTGAGATATAAGAGATAACCTTTTTCTCTTGTGGATTCATATATTGTATTAATACAAATATAAATATACATATATCTATATATCACACATGATTGTATAGGCATGTATTGAAGTATGCGTATGTAAATTTTCGAATACGCACATACTTTTGTTAGAAGTAAATGTACCTTAAGGATATCATTTGACTAGGAGTGTTAAATGTCACACTTTTCGGCACCATCTATAAGATATAGTAATATATATGGGATTATACTTAAACACACATACACATATATATGTGTGTGTGTGTGTGTACACATACCTATGCATACATATACATATTAATATGTAGATTTAAGTAAAGATGAACCTATTTTGCATCTTTGCGTCTACATTTATGAGTGTTATATATGTATGTATTGTATGTCTCAATTTTTTTCAAGGTAGTAAAATGAATTTTATGCAAAATATTTCAAAAACATACAACGAAGAATGAATTCTTTCTTTACACAAACACCCACACATACACATGACTATATACATCTACATATTGTAGGTTTGCATAAGTGTGTAAAATATATTTTCATGGCATAATTTGCATTTATGAAATTTTTACATTTTGAAGCTTACGGTATAAATCCAAATATGTAGATAATATACATGTACTCGTACATACAAACGTACATACATATTTCAATGTGGCTATATATTTGCATATACGTAGGTATATATGTAGTAAAATAAATTTAAAGAATATATCTTATGAATGTAACCTCTTTTATGAGTGAAATGTGCAATTTACCTATAGTATTATGAAATATAATAAAATTACAATATTTTATATTTATTCTTTTTTTTTTTTTATTTTTAGATAAAAATGAAATAGAATTGTATTAAATTGAAAATATTTGTTCAAAATTGATATTAAATATATATTCTACATTTAGGCGTTGATAAAATAGGATTTGTATTTTACAAAATATATACAAAATCCACAATGAATAAATAAATAAATATTTTTAATCCTTCTTTGTGTATTAAATTTAGATAAAACTAGAAAATAATCCAACAATAAATATAATTGAACTTGAATGGCAGAGCTCTTAAGTGTCAATTGTGCCATAGCACCATCTCAAGAGATCTCAAGAGATGGTGGTGCCTCCGAATATATTCGCTTCGAAATTGTAAAGCCCGCATTGCCATATAATTGAAATTCCACCAACACTTCACATTACCTTAAGGGACCATCATTAATTTCCATTTCATCCAACATTGATAATATTGCAAAATTTATGAATATTAAATTTCTATACTTTCACTTTATACGAGCATATTTAACACTACACATTATACATCGTACCCATATTATATGTTATTTAAGAGTGTCATCGATCTCAAATTACAAGTAGTACTTATGTGAACGAACACAAAATCGTATGTTATATGTCCACAAGTAAGTACGTACTCTACATATTCAAATTACTTATCATAAGCATTGTTATCATCCTCATCATTATTATCATCATCATCATTCACCATCATTGTTAGTATCATCCTGATTATTGAATGTCACCGAAAAACAATTGTCATTAACATCATAACCGCATTATTGATAATTGTATTTCATTAATATTATTAATTATTAATGATGACACCATTAACATACACATACATATACCATATATACCATCTCTTTTCAATATATAGTAATGCAATCATGATTGTGTTAATAATGTTAACGTTGATGGTAATGATTATTATCAAGATAAGGACCATTTCATTAAGTACTCACATTTATATATATGGTATATGTTTGTACACTCAATCATATATACCGCCATATATTCCAATATATATATATATAGTAAATGAAAAATATAACCAACAAACAAGAACAATCATAATACTTATTTGTATTTCATTGTATACGCGATGAAATGGACATATATAGTAGCCATGATAAGTAGGCAGTCATTGTCACTATACGACTATCATCATCATCATCATCAGTTAAATACGAGCACATCATTTTCATCCGTTTCAAAGACAACAAACAACAAAGACAATGAACAATCATTTATTTGTAACAGACACTAGTAGCAGTGATATAGATACAAAGAGGATTTTCGCATTGGCTGGGGTACCCATATATATTTTTGAACTTTTTTGAGTGATTTCTTCTAATAACTTTCTAAGGAAAGTGATTTTTTTTTAAACTTAAATATAAAAATATATTCAAAAAGGTACTAAAAAAATATGTTTGCTGAAATTCAGAGATTAGTAGCTGGGCCTATTATAAATAAGAACGCTTGTTCGAACTCGACCGTGGTTAATTCCACAGTGCCTTTTTTTCAAAATTCTGAAAAACATTTTTTTCAACTCGTACCCAGCTCTTGTCAAAAATTTGTCAATTCTTCCAACAGTAAGAATTTGCAACAAAAATAACTCTGTTGCAATGCTGAAAAAAAAAATTGTGTTGTCACAGGAGATCTAAGAATCCAAGTCGCTAAGAATCGGTTGATATAAACAGCTTCCTATTTAAAGCCACAATGATACTTGAAGAGAAACTGCGATAAAATCTCTAAAACTATTTCGTCATAAAGAATTTTTTCTTAAGATGGGTCACTCTAAGTCCAATGGGTTGAAAAAGTACAATTTATATTGTATTATACTGTTTTCAATGTTGAAAACGCGGTTCTCGATGGGCATATAAACCTTTCTGAAAAAAAAGAAAACCGGAACAGTAGTGCAGCCGGCTAAAATGTGGAAGAAGAAAATTGAAGGTGCTATAAAATGAACAATACTTCCTAAAACTATCGAATATAAAACTAATGGAAAAGGACTTTTTATTTGAAAGCCAGGAAAACGTCTAAACATGATTTGTGCAGTGCACAAAAGTACCTCAGGCTAGAAGAAAAATACTTAGTGAGATCTTTCTCAATACATCTGATATCCAGTCAGCAAAAGTTTGTACCACTGCCGAGGTTCTTTCATTTTCTTTTTTGTCAAAAAATTACCCCACAAGATTTCCAACAGTACTTTACTCTCCAAAAAAATTATTTTTATATAAAAAATTATCTCAAAGCCCACCCCAACCAAAGCGAAAATTTCTTAGTTTTATATATTGAAATTAGTCGTAATTGTACGAGGATGGTCTGAAATGTTTTCGATCTCACTATTAAGATGGTAGCATTCGCCAGCCTATGATAGGCAATATCCTTGACATTTTTGAAAGGTTCTCAGTAAAACTTAGTCGGACAGAGTTGGACATTGTGTATGGGGACTCGGAATGATAATTTACAAGCGTACAATTTTTGAAAGCGCGCCAATACCAGCTTGGTGAACGATGCAATTTTGGGACCTCGAAAACCGCAGCACACAAGTGCTCACAAGTTCATTAAACGGAACTTAGCAATCGTCGAATTGACGTGAAGAGGTTATAGCATAGAGAAGTATGTGTGGACTTACAAGGACATTAAGGAGAAAATAAAAAATAATTTAAAGGAAAAATGTCTTGTAGCATGCTTAGGTAACAAACTTCTTTAACTACCAACGTATGTATTTTAACTGTGATCACCCTTCTATCTACGCCAACCAACGAAGTTTTACTTATGAATGTACATTAGACCGTATCACAAAAAAAAAATTCAATTTGTTCCAATTGTCTCTGAACATTTACATTGAGAGTGGTCTGGAAATGTAACAAAAAAAAAAAAAATGTTTGCACCCTGTAAAAACCGCTATTTTATTTTTTTTTTCATTTTTTTTATCATTTGATAGGTATTAATTAGAGCTAATATATCATTTGAAATGTATTAATTAAAGCTACTTATCAATATAATAAAGCTTTTTGCTATATAATAATTTTTTATAAATAACATTTTTCTGATATTTAACTTATTTTAGGTACAGGTGCTGTTTTCAAAAACAACTCGCATAACAACTTAATTTTATACAATAGAACCATGATTTCTAGAGGCAATATATAGCTTTAATTGATATCTTTACAACGATATATCATTCATAAAAATAGTACGTCAAGTACATAGGTTATAAGAAAAAAAAAAAACAAATTCTAGCGGTTTTTACAGGGTGCCGAAGAAAAAACATTTGCAGTACTAGAACACTCTAAAAATAAGTGTTCAGAAACCATTGGAAGAAGTTGAACTTTTTTTTTCTCTCCATTTATCATGATACGATCTAATATAAATATACATATACTTGCTACTACTAAGTCGCCTAAGAGTAGACAAAGTGAGAAATCATATTAAATATATGAATATGTCAAGCGACACAGCAAAAAAAAAAAAGAAAGTAATGGCAACATATCTACTACTACATAGTAGACTTAAAGAGAAAAAGGGGAAAAAAGAAAAAGCAAAAAAACAAAACAGGGGATAAGACAGCGAAACGAATGACACTTTTAGGCGTGTTAGAATAATACATACATTCGGCTATAGGATAGAAGAGCTCACATAAAATTTTTTTTTTTAGACAGACAACAGAAAATGATGAAGTAGCCTAACGGATATGGAATGGAGAAAGCAACAAGGTGGCGTATATATGTACATATACTGAACACCATACAAAATAAACAATCTAAAGTAAAGAATGATAAGGATGTAAAGAGGTGTAGACAAAGACAAAAAAAAAACGAAAAAGAAACAAGCTAAATATCCTGCTGCCATTAAATAATAAAGCAAGAATATTAAATTTATGATGGGTCATTTTTATGTGGACTGTTGTGACAGGAACACCATAACAAACTGCCATCATAAATTAAAAGCGACGACGATGACGATGACGACAAACTGCGACGGCGACGTGCATGTCCTCGGCAGAGGAAAATGAGCAAAAACAAAATGAGGAAATTTCTGTGAGAGAGATGTTTGCTTATTTGTTCGTTCAAATAAAAGTGGGTGGATGAATCTATATATTATATAAATCTACATACTCATTTCATAGTACTCAATATCGTAGTATTTACTAAGAAGTATTTGTAAAATTATTTCTATTTGACCTTCCTTTAAGGTTCTTAATTTCTATTTCTATTTTTATTTTTCTTTACTAGTGATGTATTAATTTATGTTTCATTTGTTTTGAATATAACGTCAAATTATATTATTTATGCGTTTATCATCGCTTACAAGAGAAAGGCGGTAATATAAGTATTTTTTTTTTCTGTTCGTATTAAATTACTGTTCTACTTTGTAATGAGCTATTTATACATATGTACATATAAAATATGTATATAGGTAAAGGCAAATTAAATTGTGTCATAAGAATGTAAATACTAAAGCATTCAACGTTCAATAGGATGAGAAAATTTGAATATTTATGTATATCACTTTACCTAGTTTACAAATATACTTGAATTAAATAAAATGTTCCAAATAGAGGTACAATCAATTGTTCAATAAATTATTTAACAGGCAAAGCAAAAACGCTATAATTAGACAAGACCTTTGACTATCATATTGTATGGATTTAAAAAGATCACATTGTCTTTAAGGGTATGAGATTATTAGATATCTGAATAAGCCCACATATTCTGTATTACTTTTACCATAGTCGTTTACAATGACAGCTAGAAAATGGTAACAGGCTCTTATAAGGAAACTATTCTCTCAATTTGATCGCATTTGTAAAGTCGCTCCCGATATAATATTATATTACCGCTAATGAAATAGGTATGGGACCGCGTACAAGGCCTTTTGACAGTTATCTCTGTTTATTGAAGTGTTTAAATGATTCTTCGGTACATGGTGTTTTTGCCGGAGCTTCGGTCTTCGATATTGAAAGACGTATACCTAAGTCTTTCCATGGAATTAAAATATGTATGCGATATTTTGAAGAAAGAAACTAACTTAAAATGCTTAATGTGACTTCTTAATAACATGAGGTTGGAGATCTGCTGTGGTTTATTAGTAATGCAAAGTAGTAGTCATGCCACTGCCATCATCTGGTGGCTGGAAGTAGACAAGTTTGATTTCAAATAAACAGAGAGCAATCGAGAAATACTAAGTCGCTTCTACGGAGCTTCTAAGAACCTTGAAGAATCGTACTGGCACTTTTGTTAAATGCAGAAAACAACGGGGCTCTAATCAGAAGTCTGCAACTTTTTGAATGTTTCACAGTCGGATGTTGACCTTCTAAATCGTAGCTCAGCAGGCCTAAGTCTGCCATATGCCATTTCAAATAAACAGAGAGTAATCGAGAAATACTAAGTCGCTTCTAGGAAGCTTCTAGGAACCTTGAAGAATCGTACTGGCATCTTTGTTAAATGCATAAAGACAACGGATCTCTAATCAGAAGTGTGCAACTTGTTGAATGTTTCACACTCAGATGTTGACCTCATGAATCATAGTTCAGCAGGCCTAAATCAGCCATATGCAAACCAACTAAGCATTTCCCTAAAGGCCCCCAAACAAGTGAGTAATTGATTTTCTCCTAGCATTGCGATGGGAAAATCTGTGAACGAAAGTCCTATTAATTACAGGACATACTTCATGGTGGCATCATATGGGAGCCATAGACATCATCGCACAGATATTTGAGATGACACATCTTTTGATTAGATGTACTAGAAATAAGCATTACTTTAGGACATTTTTTGGGTGCCGTAGCTCAGCGGCTAGTGTGTTGGCCTTCTGACCTGTAGGCTGTGGGTTGAATCCCCGGCTAAAGCATAATAAAATTTAATATCGAAAAGATTTTTCTTTCAAACAGTACCCACCTGTCGGCAAGCAATTGACAATTTTTCTGGCAGTAACAATTTGCCAAAAAATGCTTCTTAAAAGAGCTCTGTGACAAAACTAAGTTAAAGTGATGTCAGAGGGGTTCTGCAGTTCAGAATCGGCTAATATAAGTAGGTCCCTTCTATTGCTGTCCAAATTTAACACGCACAACACTATTGAAAGAGAAGCTCAATGGTATCACAATGGTCCTTTCTGGCCTAAGTGTGTCCTCTCAGAGAAAGAGGGCAGCCACAATAGCATCTTACTTTGACTATCTCGGTATCACAAAAAAAAAAAATTTTTTTTGCCAATATTATATGTTAATTGTTATGAAATATTCAATTTTATAATCTGGATTATAATTTTAAACTAATATGAATACGAACACAGGAGACGCAGGAAGGAATAGACAATTGAAACTTTAATCTCTGACTGATGCTTTTAAAATTCTTAGTTGAATCAAAAAGTTTCAAAAGAAGTGATTTTTGATACTTCATTCTCTCAACCATGAAATGGCAACATATAAACGCAGCACAGTTGGCATCCATTGTATTAACATCAGCTTAAATCTTAAATCTTTCACTTAACCCTAAATACTTATATTTGAAATGAAGACAAAGAAAAAAAAAGTAATCATGAAACAAATATTTCATTATCAATAAAATTCTATTTTATAGAAGTTATGTTAATAATGGCTTTATGGGAATTACATTTGGAATTTACAAATGTTCTGAGAAATTTGTTGTATAATTAATTTTTCTAATTCAATTCAATAGATAAATGATTTGCCTTCGGATATTTCATTTTCTTGTTTGTTTCATCGAGCATCCACTTTTTAATTGTCTTTTGAAATTTGTGCTTAAAAATTAAATGAAAACATTCAATAAAACAATCGGATTATACGATTAGAAAGCAAATATCCACAAACAATCACACAAAAAAGTCATAGAATTGTGAGTATTGCAAACAAAATGAAAATACGAACAATTTAAATATACTGCTGATGCTTGCGAAAAATGCGAAATTAATGTAATCGCACACGAGGCGGAGACACCGCAGGCGATTTTTTGCTATTATGTGCCAGAAGTGAGTGAGTGAGTGAGTTGAATATTTTGATATTGATGCTGATGTTTCTGCGACTGCTGTTACTGCTGATTCCCGTCTACGCAATACGGCCGCATTTAAATATTCTGAATTATTAATGTCCCCGTAGTTATTCCGGTGCGTGCCATATACGTACTGTTTGTTGTACTCCAGGCAAGCACAGGCACGATGCCGGTGATGATGTTGCTTGATTTAGATTTGTATGATGATTAGGACGACGATGATGATGATGATGATGGCGATGGCAATGATGACTGTATTGCGTTGACTATACGCCCACATAATTTCAGTTATGACGGCAGCGGAAGTGTGAAAGCGTAAACGTACGTATACGAGCCAAACACTCGACGGCGTGCACGCTTAAGCAATCATAACAAAGTTATTGCCTAGCGGCCAACGTTAAGTGACAGGTGAATGAGATGGGTGCAAGGATATACGCAAGAGAGACATGCTAATGGTGTTTCCATTATGTTCCATCCTCTGTTCCTGTTGTGAATTGAAAACCTGGAGATTGTAAACGCAAATTAAGCAATTGCAAAGTTTCAGGCAACAATTTTCGCAGGTACGAAAAGATGGGTACATGGGCTTCTGGGTGGTAAGTTGAAGTTTATGAAATTGCAAAATAAAAGAAGTTAGTATAAATTGCAAAGAATTTTATATTATTCGCGAGATGTATATTATTTCAAGCAGAAATATGCATACGTGCGATCACGTTTTGAAATTGGTGTACACAATGCTTGTGATTTTATCCACAATCCGCAATGGGAATAGGAATAGACTTGAAGCAATCATGGATTGGAGGATATTTTCATTGTTGTTGTTGTTGTTGTTGTTGTTGTTGTAGCAATATTTGCATTTATATTTATTTCAATGTATCACAATGGAAGTGAATATTTTGTCATAGATTGTAGCAAGCATGTCTACAGGGTGTGGACTTGTCCTAAATTAGAGTTCATGTTCAGGTTCAGAGGTATAATAAATAATGAAGTTGATGTAGCAGCATTAAATAAAGGCATGAGTTATGTAGATTAGATATTCTGATAGAGTAGCTTTGATATATAATAATTTTACATGCCAATATAACATTTTCATGGTCATAATTAAATTATGATATGTTTTTGTCTTGATGGCAAATAATTTGAATGCTCAAAGATATTAATATTTATGATGATGATGATGATGATGATGATGATAGATAAATTAAATTGAATTCTAAAATATTTGACCTCAAATATATTAATCAAATTATCTATGTACCACAATCATGTACATACAACAATAAGGTATTATAAAGAAATATCCTAGAAATATTGAAATTGATCATTGACAATTACATTTAATTAGTTTAATTATATGATATTAATTATATGATATAATATTGTACTATAATATCTATATATTTTTTTTTTCATATAATCAAATAATTATAGCGTAATAATAATAATAATGTTTAGTTGCTGTTCTTTCAAATATCGTATGTATAACTTTATAAAATATTCAATTTCATCAGAGATATGTGTGAGTGAGTGAGTTCGATGTGAATTATAACAAGTGTTTATTAAAAACAATATATTTTTTATATACCTGCTTTATTGTAACATACGCTTTATACTCACAACTCATTCATCATACGTGTGGTCGTACATACATATGTGTATAGGTATACCAATACATCGATGCGTATGAAGACATGTGCCTACCCATAGCTTTGGTGTTCTACTTTCCAGCAGTTGAGTTGGGCATTTTTTTCCTCTCATTTTTTCTACTTTTATGACATTATCATTATTAATAATGCAATTGACATACAAAACACAATGATGGGAAGTACAAGCTGATGAGTTATCGAAAATCGATCAAAAATGTATCAGCTGTAAAAAGAGGCGGAAACCTTGATAGGACGTAATGCCATTGTTTATGTGGATGTGTATTTTATTTGTCAATTTTGTAGGTCATAAAAGCCAGAGCGACGATAAATTAGTCATGATTAAAGTATGAAACAAAAACATTGGGCACATCAACCAATGACAGCTATGCTAGCAATGAAAACCAATTACCTTGCCTTGTTCAATAAGAATTGAGAAAATCAATACTTTTCCGATAGAATATTAGGAATATTGATTAAAATAATTCCATAAATGTCAAATAAAGTAAGACACAATAATAATGAAAAGAGTTAGAAGGAAAAATCGAAGTTTGTCTTGAAAAAAAAAAATTAAAAAATGTTCTAAATACAATGTTGCAATTGAAGATTTCTTTAAATATGGCGCAACTATTTCTGTTAAGGCAGAGCATATGGAGTATTTATTAGGTAAATATTTTGCAATATTTTTAAACTCGTAAAAGATTATTTTTAGTACATGAGGGTGTTTTATTCAGAAATCGATAGTGGACGCCGACGAATAGAACGAGAAATCAAACATGCCATTGCTTAGGATTTCCAAATGACGTTAGTGAACAATCACTGACGAACGGTAAAATACTAGTCAAAGTCGAATGATAGTCAAAATGATGGCATGTACTATAGTAAGGTAAGGTAAGGTAAGTTTCATTAAAATTCCCTTACTACGGCAATAAGGTTATTTAGAAGGCACCATAATAATATCTAGAACGAGAAAATAATATTAAAACAAAAAGAATAATAATAATACATTTGAAATTGATTTGATCTCAAGGAATTATTTATTATTTCATGCAAATCACTACTCGTTTTACTCTTGTGAATTTTTAAGTATTTATAGGGCTTAAATTTCAAAATGATTTGCCATATTCATGAAATACGTTGATGAATGACAACAACTTGTAACCTATGAAGTTGTTAATAAAGCATAAAGAGTATAAAAGGTACGTATAGGTCTAGGAAGGCTAACTACGGCATTTGATGCATTTCTCATTAACTCAGGAGAGATCTGTGAAATTCTGTGACCTATAAAGTTCCTGATGCGACTTGCGTCTGCTAAATAGATATGGACAAATGCCAAATCAAAATGTAGCAAAGTCTTCTTTTCACCACGTATCTGCCGCTTCTGTGTAAGCTTCTGGATGCCATGTATTTTAGGTGGGCTAATACCAATCCGCTGAGGACATTTGTAGAAAATGTACTAAATTTGATTTTTGTCTCTTGCATATCTTGCAATTTCTATCTTAATATTCAATAATTAAGGGGAAAAATAAAATTTTTGCAAATCTGCTAAAGACTCACGATCATCAACAAGATGCTTCAAAGATGATTTGTACAAAAGTCTGTCGTCGATACCAATGATGATGATTAATCTTGTGGTAAGTTTTAAATCAATTCATTTAAATAAAATGAGAAATAAAACTAGTTTAACGAAAATATAATTAATAAATATTAAAATCTATAATGACGTAGGTTAGGTTAGGTTATGTGGCTGCCCTCTCTCTGAGAGGACACACTTAGGCCAGAAAGGCCCATCGCGATACCACGGAGCTGCTCTTCCAATACTGTTGTGCATGTTAAATATGGACAGCATTAGAAGAGACCTACCTATATTAGCCGGTTCCGAACGGCAGAACCCTTGTGATATCACTTTAACTTAGTTTTGTCACAGAGTTCTTTTTAGAAGCGTTTTTGGCAAATTGTTACTGCCAGAAAAATTGCCTATTCTTGCCGGCATTCGATATTAAATTTTGTTATGCTTCAACCGGGGATCGAACCCACGACCTACAGATCAGTAGGCCAACGCACTAACCACTGAGCTGCGGCACCCATTCGGTAATGACGTAATTGGAATCGAAAATGTTTTCGCAATTTAAAAATTAAGATGTGATAAAAAGTATTAAGTGCTTTCTTCCTTTTTAACTGCTTTATGAGTTGAAGACATCGCTTAACATTATCGCAGTATTACTCTTATTGGTGGTTATTGGATGTAAGTATCAAATTTTAAATATGATTCTGGTTAGATTTTTCGAAGGACTTGATATCTTTTTAAAATCACGTTATATTGTACTGAGTCCAACGAAAGATATTCAATTAGGAAGCCGATCATTTTAGTTATCATATACTAAACCCTCAATATATTTTTGGGAGTTATTCATTATTTACTTATTAATTCTGAATTTTTTAAAACTGTTATCGAAGACAGTATGCATTTAATATTAACCCCTTAATTAATATTAAGGACCTCTTTTACGAAAAAAGTAAATCATAAATAAAAATCACCATCAATCCTAATAAATATAATGAGGAAACAAAACAAGTGAATATTATTACATCATTTAGAGATGATATTTATCATTTCAAAATTCATTTGACAGTTTTAATTAAATATTATTTGCGGTGTAGAAACCACTAAAATATGAAATGTTATTCATTCAATTTATGCTCGAAAATACAAAGTGACAATTATAAAGAATATAATTTGTACAATAGAATATGGCAAACAAACAAAAATTATATTAGGGCTAATCAAATGGCTTGCAAAGGAAGCAGCTTAACAAAGATGATAAAAAAACCTCTTCCATCTACAATTAATTATTGGTATTTCATATGGAAAATATTCACAATATTTATGATTTTGTAAAATCCAGCAGAGGATGCTGTATGCGGAGTAAGACCCCGACCTCAGTTATGTCTACTAGCCTTAATTAATATCATTACATAGGGAAAGTGATTACATACTTCACCGATTAGCATTTTGAGTTTCTGTCTATAAGACTACCAATTCGGTCAAATCAATAGGAGATAGGCATTTGTTCTTACGAACATGGGCCACCATTTATTTAAGAGGCATAATTTGAGCCGTATTTTGGTTCCAAAAAATTCATTGATTTGTTTTCTAATTTACATAATTTACCGGTAAACGGACATTTTGACCATCCCTAATATAAGTAATTGATGGGAAAACACTTACCTATTGTATTGTTGTTGCTGATGTAATTCCTGCTGTTGCTGATCCAAATAATTCTCCTTTGAATTGTCTAATGAAGTTTTGGAATTAATGAAGGTATTTTGTGGTGATGATGATGATAATGATGCTGTTGCTGCTGCACAGACACCCACAACTGCTATTGGTGGTGCAATGTTGACATTGTTGGCAACAGTTTCTCCTGTTGTTGTTGTTGTTGCTGCTGGTGCTGCTGCAACAACGGAATTTGTTTTATGTTGGCTTTGTACTAGTGTTGGCAATAATGCAGCACCTACGGATGTCGTTTGTATTGCTGGTACCACTATGGTTTTTGTTGTTACAGTTGGCGATGTGGACGGACGTAAATATGGATGAAAACTTTTTGTTCCCGCTGAATTGTGATTTGTTGCGTATGATGCTACTGCTGCAGCTGTTGTTACACCTCCTGCTATTGCCTCGAAATATTTTGCTTGATACTGATGTTGTTGCTGCTGTTGTTGTTGTTGTTGTTGTTGCTGTAGTTGATGAATATTATTTAAATTGCTATGATCCGCAATTAGATTATTATTTTGCTGCGGGATACCACCAATGCTGCCGTTGTTGGTGCTACCATTGGTGTTAGCATTTAAGCAATGGAATGCACTATTGTTAGTATTTGCATTTACAAAGGCGTCAGCAGCAGCAGCAGGAGCAACAGTTGGTGTTGCAACGTTTGCAACGGCAGCATCTGCAGTTACAATGGATGGAGTCGTTGCTACTGTTGCTATTGCTGATGCATCTGCTGCTACTATACTACTGGCAAGTTGATCAGCACGCAATTTTAACGATTGCAACATTATATATAAATTGTTTTTTTTTTCTTAATTTTCAATTTTTAATTCAACGTTTAATAGTGGCAAATGACACTGAATGGATTACTCCACTTGACTGAATATCGATTTGTATGATAACACTACGTAGTACTACTGTACTACAACGATGTTGTTCTAACACTAAGCACTTGATTTTTTTTCTCTTTTACAATTTGTGTCTCACGGATAAATATTGTCGCCGATTTTTTTTTTGCTTCCTTTTATTTTAACGTTGCCACTTGCACTTGCTTACAATTATAACGACAAATATTTACTTTTGAATATGTCCGATATTTGCACTGATGACAAGGTGATAGCAGCTGTTATTTTTTTGTTTATACATATGTATTTTTCAATGAGATGTACGTGCTTTTATATATCTGTAAAAAAAAGAAAAAAATTGAAAAATAAAAAGAACAATTAATAGAGCTCATATTGCATAAAATTAGTATTATCAAATGTAAGCTGCGATAGTAATGTTCAGCTAGAAGAAGTGCAGACAATTAAAAAAGATCATTAAAATGTTTAAATGGAAACTAATAAAACAATTTGGAAATTTTTGCTTCAGAAATATTGAAGGTTGTGTAGGGTATCTACTCTGTGACAGGTAGACAGATATACTTTTCAAAAATCAAATATTTTTAAACGAACAGTCAGATATGGCTAAATCGACTCATATCGTGAGCCTTACCAATAATATACCTAAAAATTTCTTCATATCTCTGACCTATCTATATGGGTGATACAAACAAAGGCACGAGTTCAATATATCCTCGGCTCTTTATACTAAAAATAATACAACTACATAAAAATTGCTGTTTTCATAATTAGAATCATTACTTTCGTACTGATTTCGTGTATTGCAAATAAATTTCTACAATTGAATGATAATACATCCATCACCATCATCATCATCATCATCATAGTTGGGCGAACAATCCTGGATGGGTCTTCGCCTGCTGTAAAATCTGCCTCCAAACAGTTCTATCTTTCCTTAGTGTTTTCCCATTTCTGTGTTTAGGGTGGCTGCATCACTGTCCACTTCGTCCATCCATCGCAATATTGGGCGTCCCTTTTTCCTAGTTCTATAGCATGTGGAACGTAGGATTTGTTGCGGGGGGTAATCTTCATTCTCTCTTTCTCTCTCTTTCTCTCTATGTGACCAGCCCATCTAAGTCGTTGAGTTTTGATGGTGGCTATGACGTCGGGCCTATTATAAAGATATTTAAATTCGTGGTTGAAAAGATTGCGTCATTCGTCTCCATCATTCACTGCGCCGAAGATGCGGCATAATATTCTTCGCTCAATGGTACACAGCCATGATTCATCATGCCTGCTCGTAGTCCATGTTTCACTGCCATAGGTCAGCACTGAGGTCATATTAGGGTTTTATACAGCTTAATTTTAATTGATCGGCTAAGTGCTCTGCTTTTAAGGTCTTTCGCAAGGGCGTAGTATACATCCATCAGCATAGATTAAATATAATCAAATATACGTGCACTAAGGATAATTGTGATCATATATAATGCCCGAATAGAAATTTTATATCTAGTGGCTTTTTGGATTGGAGAGATTGATATCAGATCAGCTGTAGAGTGGATGGTCAATTACGTTCCTTATTCAAATGCTAGTTCGATCATATCTCTTTTTCAGAAATATAAATAAGTTTGTCGTTAAGATAGTTGCATCTATCGCCAAATGATTCAAAATCCATTTGAGAGGAAAAATTGCATTGGAAAAGCTTTCGAAAAAACTCTTCGGAATAAAGAAATATTACAAAATCTCTACTGACCGAAATCATCATCAGATGTTAAATTGAAAAATGGTCTAGGATATGACGCAATTATTTATGGTTGCAAGTCATCACATCACTTGAACAAAAATCGATTGATTTTTGCTACAGGGATGTTTACTATTTACTACAGTACAAGTCTGAATTAATTAGTTAAATTGAAATTGCACTAATTATTTTCGCACTCTAGAACTAATGCTCATTCACAGGCTACCACAGGCATAGTTTAATTATTGGTTAACAGCAATATGTAAGGTATACACCATAATTGAGAGTGTTGATATAAGCTGTAAGACATTCACATATGTATAGAATGCATAAAATCCTTTGTGGTCATTTCAAGCTGTTCTACTATTTAGAATTATTTGTGAAATAACATTTTAGAGCGTAACAATAAATTCGATATTATTGGGATGCTGCAACAAAATCAAATTTTGTGATGAAAGAGTTTCATCAGTGGAAGTGTTCAGATATTTTTGCCGTCACTTGAAAACGTTTCAGAACAAACTGTATTTGGAAGCATACTCTGAAATTACGGAAAACGTAAAATCATAAAGGATTATTACCGGCCATTGCACATGAAAATATAAAGCTATTAAGCTGAAACTTGGAACATATGATTTTAATTGCCAACAAATGAACCAGTTTGAAAATGGGTGCAGTCAGATGAAAATCACACCTGCCTTCCATATTGCAATATGCTTAGTATGAATGTTTTCACACCTTAAGCACGAAAATATTAAGATTTCGAACAGCAATTCGTTATATTAGATTAGTTTGATCCGAAAACGTGTATTGATGGAATCGAGCAAGTATTATGCCTACCTCCCATACAAATAATGTATGCTTCTGTATGTAATTTTTCCCCCATTGCACCTGTGAACATACATCTGTCCAACTTAGACTGGGTATATAAAGCTGGTTTGATCACGAAACGGATATATTAAAATATAAGTGAAATTAGACGCAGTTCACGCTTACCTCTCCCATAGAAAAGTATGTTCCTGTATGTATGTTTTCACAATTTGTACACGAATATATATGAAGCTATTATAATAAAACTCGTTATTTACGATTATAGTTATTAATGAATAAATAAGATTCAAATTGGACGATATCGAATGAAAAGTAGACCTTCTTTCAATACAAAAATTTATTTCCGAATGTATATTTGCCCATTTTGGATGCGAAAATATAAAACTAAAGCAATTAGACACACACACACACATTCACATATATGTATTTATTGTCTAAAAATCTCTTTTCAATTATACACTTGATTTTTTTTCACCTTTTCTTATTATACTTTTTATACACAACCGACACACACATATACACCCAACTAAACGCGAACATAATTGTTATTATCAATAATGTTTACTTTTCTTTTAAATGCATTACAACAGTGAGTGGCAAGTAGCAAGTGAAAGTGTTGATATTGTTATGTTATGCGTATTACTGCTTGTTGCATTCAACAATTGATAGCATAAAACCACCAAGTAAGCCAGCATCCAACCAAGCAGACAGTCAACCTAACAACAAGATAACCAATACATAGCAGCAGCAGCAGCAGCAGCAGCAGTACGTAGTAGTATATTGAATTACATACTAGTAGTAGTAGTAGTAAGTAGTAGTAGTAGTACACGATGCTACCTAACATATACAATGGTTCCTTCTCTATGCAGGATACTGCATACATCAGTGGTAGTGGGGACGATGATGATGATAATGATGATAATAATGATGATGTAGGTAGGTGATACTACTTAGTAGGTAAAAAAATAATAACAACAATAACGTGCTGTTCTTAATTTAGTAGTTTTTTTTTTGTTTCTTCTGTTGTTCAACTCAATTTCTATCTCGTTATTGGCTATGATGCTGCTGTTGCTGCTGTCATCACTACTACTGTTGCTATACGTTTTATTCATTCCATAGCATAGATATGTACATTTAGTACGTACATATACATATGTAAGTAAGTGGTATTTAACGTTGCTGCTGCTGCTGCTGCTGTTGATGATGCACACTACTCTCATACAACTTATACGCATATATACACACACACACACCCACCTGTCTTCTATATTTACTTATTGTGCAATTGTTGTTGTTATTGTTGCTGTTGTTGTTGCTTTTATTATAATAATAGTTAATTCAAGCATAAACACACAAATGAACACTCACACATTTATACACAGACATACCTGCATGGTACGATATATATGTGAGTATTTTGCTATTGCCAGTTATTGTGTCAATGTTGCTACTATTTTTATCTTACTACTCGTACGTACATAGTATACACTTCATGCCTTTATTTTTTTCTATTTCTTACCTATGAGTATGTAAGTATTAGTCTATCATGTACATATAAACGTTGTTGCTGTTGTTGCTGTCACCTTGTAAATCTATTTATCTCATGGATATTGGTTATTGGGGTATCTTTTTCCATTTATCTCCAAGTTTTTGTTTATAAACCATATTGGTTCTTGTCGTTGATTTCACTTTTACTCACTCTACTACCATTGCTCTCTGGGTTGTATGTTATTCCTTCTTGGATTTTTTTGTATCATATCTGTGTATGATATTGTATTAATATGAACATACATACAGCAATATAACGGTATACAAATGTTTGAATTTTTTATATGTGGAGCGTTCTAGTGGCTGATTATATGAAATATTTAAGGCCCAGCAGGTTTATATACATATGGGTGGTCAATCGTTTAATTAGTAAGAATAACAGCGGTATGTCTTTGCTATTTCCATATACTTATAAGCTAATATTAATTAAATTGTTCCTTTTAGGAATAATTGGAATTTAATAAATTTAAATTTAATAAATTTAATTAATCAAATTAAATTCCAAATTAGCTTTGTTTCGGTGGCAAATAAATTCCTACGATGGCAAATTATATATTATATCAAACATCGCACCAGTTGACATCAAAGCTACTAATTTAAATAATTATTGAAATGAATAACCAGCAGATGAAATTTACAAAAATTCAAACGACCAATGCAAAATGTTTCTTGATGGATTTTTCCATTTTATTATTAAATCTTTAGCAAATGTTCATTATCAAAATGCCTAAAGGGCATACCTGTTTCTATTCAATGATTTTTATCATATACATATTAACAATTATTACTATTACCACTCAAGGTTTCACCCAAGAGTTAAGCACTGTGATCTAAAAGATCCTCTCTGCAAAATTTTCTTATGACAAGTGAAAGCTTCTATGCTGGGCCATCAATGACTCTGATTTTTGGGTCCAAATTCGAAATGTAAATTACATAAAAACTGGCTTTCTTCTTATTCTTCTTCATCTTTATTATAAGATAATATCCTGTTCATACATCAATAAATCGATTGATAAATTCTTTAAAATAAAATTAAATAACATACGTCTAACATTCTCGCCATCTCTTAGTGGACGTGCACTCCAAATTAGTCAACCTGACGCCAAATCCAAGATCAGTATTCAGAAGTTAAGACTTGTTTTTTTCACAAGCTCGTGAAAGTCTCGTATGTTGTGCATTTTTAAGCATATGAAACATTTAGCGAACACATACGATATGTGCCAATTTTGCTATTCTCATCGAGGATTTGAATACAGAAGCTCAAAATATATTGAAATTTCATATTATAGTCGGCTCCACCAAATGTCTCTTCTGAAATATTTACTTTTTTTTATTTGTCAAATTAGTACGATTTCAAACTCTGAACGATGATTCATAATGGCTCTATTGTTTTTGAAGGAAAAAAACCAGACAGATTGGTCATTTAAAATGATTTCTCACGACGAGATTGAAGTTTCTTTCAAGAGTACATCTAGGTTCGCATTCTTTCTATTACCTTCCGTGTTCAATTTGAGGGCTTTCCTGTAATATTCTGTGAGTCCTTTGCGTAGGGTATATCTGATCAATTTCTACTTCCTCTCTCTATACTTTATTTTCCGTTATTGTTCTAAATTGCCGAATGTGTATTATAATCCTCAGATATTTGTGAATGAAACCTTGCAGTTTGTGAGCAATTCCATCATCTATGTATGGAAATCGAATTAAGAATCGACGAGTCGGCTTCCAAATCATATGTAGTAGAGCAATTATGTATCAATTATTATCACGGGACATATTATATGCCATGTTCTACATTTTCGTTCGTAGAATTAACACTTCTTAGGTAGGTAGGTACCAATTATTTCATTATTTGCAGCTCTGGTCTTTTCTGAAGAACGATTCATTTCTTTCGAAGGATGTTTTTTCATCGATATTCCTCGATTCATGAACTGATCATTATTGCCGACATAATTGCAATATAAATTGCAGAAATAATGCAAAGATTTGGATTTTCAACGTTATTGCAAAAAATCTTAGGTATTAGTTAATTCGAAACTTCCGGCAGAGGAATAATTTGCCAAAAATGCTTCTTAAAAGAGCTCTGTGACAAAACTTAGTTAAAGTGATGTCACAAGGGTTCTGCCATTCAGAGCCGGCTAATATAAGTAGGTCCTTTCTAATGATGTCCAAATTTAACATGCACAACAGTAATGGAAGCTCGATGGTATCACGATGGGCATTTCTGGCCTAAGTGTGTTCTCTCAGAGAGAGGACAGCCACATAACCTAACCTAACCTAATTCGAAACTAATGCGGTACAATATCAGAAGCAGTGAAAAGTCATAAATAACTACGGGCAATAGAGTTAATAAATGATCATGTATAGTTATTTTTAAATTAACGGAATTTCTAAACTCAAAATTACCCATTTTTAATGCTTGCACCCAATATTTCATGACAAACGTGTACTATTGAAAGAATTACCTATTGATTGTCCATAAGTGGACAACAAGCTTTTGTCTTTCTGAATGAAATCTTTTTGAGTTGGTGAAGCTGATGATCGTATAACCAAAGGTCAATACAAAAAAAAATAACGTCTAAACTTTCATCATCACTGAAATCATCATTTACAAAATACGCTCCTGTGAAAAAGTCACCAACATTGTAATTGTGTGTGTGAAAAATAAAGAAAAAGCATGAAACGAAAAGGATATACAATAACTAAAAAAAAGGATATTTCTAAAAGTATCAACTGCAACTGATTGTATCAACAGATGCATACATATGTGCATACTTATATGTATATGCATGTACATATGTATGGCGAAGCTGTATGCATGCGTTGTGAAGTATCTTCTACACGTTGTTACGGTTACATGGTACTGGGAATGGCTGCTAAAGGTACAAGCAGCCCCTTTAACAGAATTTTATGTGTATTCGAAAAATACACAACAACAACAAATATTATAATAATAAATCTAAACGTGAAGGAGAAAATGAAAGGAAAAACAAAAGTGTGCAAATGTGCACCAAGTTGTGTATTTTTAATCTTGTCTTTTGGTTTATTTTATCTCGATGCACTTGAATAAACTTTTTTTTTCTATAGATATAAGTATATGGTATTATACGTGCATATATATGCGATATATCCAATGTTGTTGCTTCATAAGTTTATTTGCCACTTTTGTTTATATATAATATGATTTTTTTACATACATATATGTATAGGTTAGTTTGTTGTTGTTGTTGTTCTTTATTTTTAGTTATTGCTGAAGGTGTTGTAGTTAACAAAAGATATATTTATTAATATTTTTTTTTTTTTTTTGCTTAGCAGGTTATCACAATCCACATATGTGAGCGTACAGGCGCATACACGCTCATGAAAATATATCTATGTATTTATATTAAGATGGGTTAAATTAAGTATATGAAGCAAAATCTTGAACACCTGCGAGAAACATACATTTTAGATAATTTCAAGCATTTCTTCCCAATGAAAGTCATTTCAACCCGGCTACTTCTTCAGTTTTTTTTTTTACAAAACCATCAATTTTGTAGGGGAGCCTTCTTTTACCTCATGGTAATAGGAAGGTCATGGATTCGATTATACATTTCATCGCACTGGAGGCGATTTATGTGTAGCTTTTATCGATTTCCAGCTACTTTTCGATAATTTTGTATGGGAGTTCCCTAAAGGGCTGCATATAGGTGTTATGTATGTTTGGAGGAAATAGTGGAGAAGAAAAATTAAGGGGGGTAAATTACACTTTTCATCGCTCTTAGATGATTCCTATTCAGTTCTTTGATTACTTGACGATTTTTCAGCGTTTTGTATGATAGATAACCCCCTTAATGACCGAAGACAGAGTGCAAGTATGTTCGGAGGTAATGTTGGCGGGAAAAATTAGAGTTTCAGTGGTACATTTTATCGTCCTAGAGGTGATTTCTTGGCAGCTATTGTTTATTTTCATGTGTTTTTCGATCATTTTGTTTGGAAGTTCCCTTAAAAAGCTATTATATTTGGTAAGCATACTTGGAGAAAATATTGGAGAGGAAAAATAAAGTAAGTCAATCATACATTTTACCATTCTAGAGGCGATTCCTATGCAGTTATGGGGATGCTTGGCGAAATACAAGTGTTTTTATATTCATTTTGTAGGACAGTGGTCAAATGAACGTCTGACCCGGATTAATTTTTCATTACTAACATTTTCTCCAAATATACTTGTATTCTATCTCCACCCCTTAGCGGGACATCACTACAAAATTGATGTTTTTCAATAGCGGCAAAAATTTGGAGAGTAATCGGTTCCAAATGGGTGCCGTAGCTCAGTGGTTAGTGTGTTCGCCTTCTGATCTGTAGGTCGTGGTTCAATACCCGGCTGATGCATAACAAATTTTATATCGAAAAGATTTTTCTTTCGAATGGTACCCACCTGTCGGCAAGCAATTGGCAATTCTTCCGACAGTAACAACTTGCCATGAAAAAGCTTCTAAAAGAACTCTGTGACAAAGCTCAGAAAAAGTGATGTCACAAGTGTTCTGCCGTTCGGAACCGGCTAAAATAAGTAGGTCCATTCTAATACTGTCCAAAATTTAAGACGCACAACAGTAATAGAAGAGAAGCTCGGCCAATGAGCCCTTTGGGGCTTTAAGTGCCACATATTTTTTTTTTTTTTTTTTTTTTATCGGTTCCAAATCAGCAAATTTCTATACATTTCCGTGAAATAAAATCTTTGAAGTAATCTAAAATATATAATCTAAAATATAAAATATAGCCAGTTTGCTAAGAAATGTTTATTTCATACAATTTGATCCAACCTAATGTAAATATTTATACATATATAAAGAAATATATATGTATATACAAGAGTGCAGTAGGTGAATGAAGTGCCGTGCGAAATATTCAATGTGAGAGCAAAATTGCAAAAAAAAAAAAAATCAATACACTTTTTTTGTGCTTTCACATTTGTAATCAGTGACACAGAAACGAGGCATACATTGGGATATATACTCATCGTTGTTATATTCGTTCGTACTATGGTAAATGCTATACATTGAATGTATTGTGTACGTATTTGTATCCATTTTTCCTATTAGTATAATTTTTTTTCACATATTTTTATTTTAATTAAACTCAAAAACAATGGTCTTAGATTGTATGTATAATATATAACAAATATGAATGCAAAGCAAATAGTTCATACTTTTTAAAACAATAATCACATATGGATACTAGTAGCTGGTGTTAATTACCCTCGTTTTTATATATGTCGTAACACGGTGAAATTGTTCAAATGAAGACACTGTATAAATAAATAATTATTCCTTATAAAGATTGTATGATCGTTACGATGATACGCGATATTTATAATTTGAAGAGCAAACGCACTATACACGAACACCTTTAACACAAAACTACTGAGCAATTGAATGAAAAAATTAAAAATTGTATTCTTCATTCGATATTCACTCTGTTCAACAATATAATATAAACAAGCGTGAACCAATTTCGACAGTACACATTCATATCTATATGATACTACAGATTGTTTCTGTCCCTTCATACTTCATAGTAGATAAGGATATACGAATATGTATGTTTATCGCAATAGATAAGAAACAAATCTTATCGCATATGTTATGTACAATATACATATATATTCATACAATATAATGAGCATGAGTGACTGAAGCAAGTGAGTGAGTGAGTGAGAGAGAGATGGAATTAATGTTGATCTTTAGCGTTGTCATTATTGTCGCTTGTAAGATAATTTACAATGTACTATGTATAATTACAAAACCACTGCATTCGCTTTCATATTAAAGAGCATTGAAGTTGATACAGGTGTATATGGCTTGGTAAGAGTAGCCAAAAAAGTAGAAAATTAAAATTTCTACTACAAAATATTGATATAAGCATATAAGCGAAGAGCAGAGGGAACCATAGACATAGACATAGATATCTATTGCGCTCTATTAGGAAATACTCGTAATAATTTTGTGACGATGTGTCTATTAGGGTGCTGCACGAACATACGTGATTTGATAATAAACAAAACAATATTTGTTAATATTCGATATTAAAGACGATGAAAGTAATAAAATATTTTTTGAACTAAAAATTATATAATTAAAAATTATATAATTAAATTTCCGAAAATACACATAAATAAACTACCAAGTAACGGACTAACGAAGTAACTCGCTTATTGTGAAGGCATCATATGTAAATTGCATCAAAATAATTGATTTGTTATATTGTCTTTTTAGGCAAACTTTTCTGAAATGCATCTAGGCCAAATAGCGAGGTATGGCTGGATATTTATATTATATTTGTTTTTTTTATCTTATCTTTGCTTGAACCAATACATCAGCTGTAATTGCTCTGTACGCGTAATCAAAGTAAAGTAAAGTAAAGTAATATATTAGAAAATATATTAAATTTATCGAAGTTCCGTAAAAGCATACTCGTGCAGCAACTCAGTGCGTACCAATGAATATACTGTGGTTATTGTTGTTTCAAATTTTATTGACTCTGTCAATAAACCATAAAAATACTGATAAGGTTTTCCGTTGGGCTTTTTATAAACACAAATACATTTACAATATATGTATAACTTGAATATAAATGCATATATATGTTAGATATATATGTTTGTATATACGACTATATACTGTTACATGCGCCATCATGCTGCAACTAGCCACCGACGTAAAAACGTAGAACGTGTCAGCTGACACGACCTATCTTATGGGAATGCCGTGTTAACGAAAACTCACCAACGTATGACGGTGACGTAGACGTTGCTCGTAGCGGAGAGAATCAACAGCAATTTGATTTTTTACGTAAAAACGTGTCAGCTGATCGATCTATATGTTTACAGGGTTACCAGCTTAGACTTTTATAAATGAATAAAAACTTAACTAAAGAAGTTTAGTTTTTTTTTTTAATTAATCAAAACTATTATCGTGTTTAGTTATTTATTAAAGTATACTTCACGTATATTAATTTTTTTTTAGTTTATAACATATATATTATGAAATTTGATCATGAAAATTGTAAGTGTGATTAAAAGCATGCACGCACAGTGTTACATGGCAACATTGTTATGTATGTATATAAGAAAGAACAGTCGATTTCTCCGTCGCTGCTACGGGCATAACTTTTGACAAATTTTTGCTCTTACGTACGAACGGTACGTACGTACGCTACGTCGGTGGCTAGTTGCAGCATCAATAATTACCGTATGTATATTAGATTGGGTTAAATTTGTTTTTCCGCAAATCGTATAGCAAAGAGTAGTTTCTTACCAATGATTCGGGAGTTTCTTTACTTGTTATACGATTTTTCACCTTTTCTCTTGGTTTTATTTGATCCGCTCTAATGTCTATATAAGAATATAATCGCACTTTATTATTGTATTCAAATAAATAGGCAAAGAAAATTTCTTTGCTATTTACAAGTCTCTTTTTAAAAATTTAAAAAATGAACAAAAATAAAATTTTTTTCGGTATATTATTGTTTTATTCGAAAGATCATTCATTCATGTGGCTGCCTCGGCTTCGTGATTGTTTCTGGCAATATCGCATGAATGACTTGCTCGATATTCGTCTTAAGGGTCTGAATGTATTGTTCGGCGTCTAACGGCGTCCAATCGTAGCTCCGAAATGGTCAATTGACATCGTCGAGACGAGTTGTGTGACATGGCGCGCCATCTTGCTATAACCAAAGATCATCCAAGTGCAAGTTTTCAATTTCTAGCCTCAAAAATTCGTTTATTATGCCTTTGTAGCGCTCACTATTGATCCAAATGACATTTGCAGCAACATTTTCAAAGACAATTGGGACAATAATGTCACTGCTCCAAAATCCACACTGAACTCGTCACTCGCTGCGGATGTATTATTGACTTCTCGATGATTACGTCTGGGTTTAACGATCTCCATATGCAGCAGTTTTGTTGTTAACATAACAGCCGAGATAAAAATGTGCTTCGTCAGAAAATATGAAAGAAACTTCTTTTCAATAAACGCACTCTTTGGGCTACACAACATTGACTTTGAAAATAAGTTTGCATTCAATATTTCCCAACGTTGTTCAAGCATAAAGCGATTCATTTTGTCCTGCGGAAATATGATATTGACACTAATTTTCAATGGGAAAGAGCTGTCTTAGTAATAATAACATATGATTAAAAAAACATTCTATGGTCCATCCTGTACATATTTTTTGAGAGCCACTATAATGCTTTGCAATATTTTTGTACCTTACCAACAAGGAGCAATGGTGAGTTCTGTTTGTAAGAATCATAAAAGGAGATGACAGGTTTTAAAAATAATAATCAGAATGATCATAATTGTCATGTGAGTCTATTTTGCCATGTCCATCCGCCTGTCTACCATTGAACGCAATTATTAAACAATATTACTGAAAATTAATATCTGAGATTATTTTTTACCTAAAAATTAGAAATGGGATCATGTCTGCCTCTCATACAAAAGTATGTTTTGGAAAATCAATATACTATTTTCGTACTTTGTGTACATAAATGTAAATCCAGTGATCTGAAGTTTAGTACATAAGATTTGTTTTAGCAGAGCATTGTTATATTCATAAATGGTCTCAATCGGATAAAAATTACGCTTACCTTCTATACAAAAGTATGCTTGCGATAGTATATTTTTATATTTTGTACACGAAAATACAAAGGTATAGCGATGAAACTTAGTATATACAATTATATTTGCTAATTACAATGGATTGGTTTGAAAATCAGAGGAATAAAATGAAAACAACGCATAGTTGTCATACAAAATTATGATTTCGAATGTATGTTAGCAAAATTTTCTCACAAAATTTAAAACTTTTGCGCTGAAACTCAGCACATAAAGTTCCTTTGATTGATAAACTAGCATGTTGATGGAAAATAGAAGAAATCGCGCTACTTCCCATACAAAAAAATTGTTTTTCGTGTTCCTTCAATTACTTTGACACTTTAAAAATGTATGGCCGCTATATAGTATGTGAATTCAAACCAAAAATGATAGTAATTTACACTGAAACAATTGTTAGCTGATACTTACACAGTATATGATTGTAATCCAATTCAAGGAAATTCCATATAAAATTAAATTAAACAAAATGTAGTCAAAAGATGCGTCTTTGATCTTTACATCTTAATGTGTGTAAGTAATTTGAATTTCACAAGTTTTTTTTTTATTTTTTTATTTTACTCTTAATACGTACATATATTTATGTATGTAGTAGATACATTTGTTTTGCACTTGTTTATCTTTTTAATACAAAAGAGTTACTAGTCTGTTACTACTCTTTTATATAAGTTTGTTGAAATATTTGTATATAAATACATATATGTAGATATCTGTTTTGTTGTTGTTGTTGTTGTTGTTGTTGTTGTATTTCTGATGTTATTTATATTATTATTTTATTATTTTCTTTTTTATGCAAAGATACATAGTGACAATTTTGTGTAAATCATATTTATATGCACACTTTATGAAAATTTATTTGACAGTATTGTTATCTTGAAGCAAATGGCTATAAACAATATATAAATTTGTATAAATATTTGTACATGGGTAGGTGGTTAATGGTTGAAAATATTGTAACACTCAATATGCGTTACAATATTATGAGAGCGAACACTACTATGCTATATTTCAAAGTGTTCCTTTATTTTTTTGCTTTTTTTGTTTTTTTACTTTTGGTTGAGTAGAGCGAACATTACGCGAGCGCGATATCCATTCGATAATAGTAATAAATATAAACTAAACTTACAGGTTCAATAAAGTACCATACAAAAAAATATCAAATAATACAACAAATAAGTAAGCAGCAGAATACTAACCACAATCATATACATACATACATATTTACTACTACTCAGTAAAAATGTAGGTACAACATTTGTATGTGTCATGTGTATGTGTGTTACATACAATCTATAATACAACAACAACAACAATAACAACGGCCAATAATAGTTGTAATAATGAAAATAAAAAGCTCTACATATTAAATAAGTACACATACCCCGAGCAATGGTCGAGTTATAGACATATGTACAGCGAGTAGAGACTATCAATAAATTTATATGGAGCCAATGTGTACAAATACCAACACTTGCTATATATTTATGGGTGCTGAGAATGTACATATGTATTGAAAGTGCTTGGGGAGGATACATATGAAAATTATAAACACAAACTGAGTGAAAGAAAGTGGGGGGAGGGGGGTGATGATAGAATGTAAATGTAATTGTAAGTGCAAGTGTCGATATTAGCCATTGAATTTCTATTATATTGTGTGCGTGTATGTATATGCACGCATATTTACCTCTGTATATGGGGATAATAGAAATAGTAATAAAAGGAAACGCGATTCATACACACATTTACTACTACTTAATTGAAGAAGTGTAGTAAAAAAATCAACTACACCAACAACAAATCAGGTGCTGTGTGGCAACAAATTGAAATGGCCATAACAAAAATTGTACGATGACGCTTCAATGCATTCATATACATGACATTCATATATACATATATCCAAACACCCATCGCACCTAATTACACTCTATTCAACATATGTACATATTAAGTTCATTTGATTGTCTATCATTCTGTCATTGTGTGTCGTCTTCATATACATATATACAATATGTTGGTAAATTGTGTAGGTAAAGTAAGTGCAGTATCCTGTTCAAATTACTTACGAATACACTGTCCAATCAATGGAGAGAATGAACAACACATGGTGCATTATTATTGTCGCGTCACTTCAAAGCGCGTCATTTCGTCTAGTTACCTTTCGTATGTATGCGTTTACGCTTACACCCACACACACATATCTACTCCCATATGTCACCATTCTCATCAACTCATCAACCTTTAGTGTTCTGACATGCCATGTACGTTATGTATATATGTAAGTACATACATATAAGTTTTAACCTACTTGTCGACGTGCACTTGTATGCGTACCCACATAGTATTTATGTACACCCAATTTATTATTGTAGGTAACATACATCTATTGTACATCTATCGATCCATTCTAACATATAGAGTATCTACTACATATTCAATTGAGCACCTATCTAGTTTCAATTCATGTAGGGATCTGTTTATTGGTATCATTGTAGTTATTAGAACTAGAATTCAAATTTCAATACAAACATAATTGTATATATATATAGGTCACATATTGATTTCTTAGATATTTATGATAGAATACAATAATCGTTTAAATCGATCTAGCATTCCCATGCTAGAAGAAGAGAATGTTGTTGCGTGAAAAATCTTTCGATATTAAACTTTTGCTTCAGTCGGGGTTTGAACCCACGACCTACAGATCGGGAGGTCAACGCACTAATCACTGAGCTACGCCACCCACAATCTGTATGGCGCAGAGGAATTGATGGCACAACAGCTATGCCATGTAATTTCGAATTCTCATCAATTAGAACACATTCAGTTACTCTTGAAGAGAAATTCGCCCATTTATTCTCAGAGTCGGTAGTCATATTTGATTTTTTTATTGTTTGTAGCCTTTGAGTTTATTCCAAAGCTGTCGGTAGTTTCAAAATTTCAAAAATCGATACACTGATTGATTTTTTAATGAGTTTTTATTTAGAAACTTTCGTCTGACAATCATAAAATAGACCTCACCGGTAATTTCTTCCATAATTAATTGTGATTTAACAGCTTTAACAAATAACTACAAATAATTTACTCATTCGTCTTTGCAGAATGACACTGCTTAACTCTCGTTGTGCAGTGAAAGGAAGGAAGGAAGGAAGGACCTCTCCGCTTCGTTTAATACCGAACGAGGTTTCAGACAAGGTGATTCGTTTTTGGGTGACTTCTACAACCTTATTATGAAGAAAATTATACGAGCTGCAGATTTACGACAAAACTGTACTATCTTCAACAAAAGTGTACTCCGACGATATTAACATAATCGGTATCAACTCGCAGGCAGTCAGTGCAGCATTCTCTGAGTGGGAACCAGAGTCAAGTTGAATGGGTCTTATGGTGAATGAGGGCAAAACGAAGTACCTATTGTTTACAAACAAAGAGCTCCGGCGTCTTGGACAACACGTCACTGTTGACATGACAATTACATTTTCGAGATGGTGAAGGACTTCGTCTATCTTGGAACCAGCATCAACAATTGTAATGACGACAGCCTGGAGATCATGCGTAAGATAATTCTTGCGAGCAGGTGTTACTTTGGGCTGAGTAAGCAATTGAGTAGACGAGCCCTCTCTTGAAGATCGAAAATCACACTCTACAAGTCCCTCATTATTCCTGTGCTAACATATGGCGCAGAAGACTAGACAATTTTCTACCACGGATGAGAGGATGCTTGGAGGTTTCGAGAGAAAAGTTCTGTGCAGGATCTTCGAACCTATTTGCGTTGATGGCGAGGTTCGAATGATGAGCTGTATGAGCTGTACGCTGACGTTGACATAGTCAAGCGAATAAAAATCCAGCGGCTGCGCTGACTGGGTCATGTCGAGCGAATGAAAGAAGACGCTCCAGCGAAAATGATATTTAATTCGGCACCAGCTGGTGGACTCAGAAGAAGAGGAGAATCAAACCTCCGTTGGAAGGACCAAGTGTTGGACAGCCTGGCGGCGCTTGGAATATTCAATTGGCGCCAGCAAGCGTAGAACAGAGAAGACTGCCGCCGCATTACATGTTCGGCCTTATTCGATCATTGGTTGTTATGGCCACATAAGAAGAAGAAGAAGAACTTACATAGGACTTGAGTGATTTAATAGGATTATTTTATTACTTTTTCGAAATTTTATCAGATGAAACTAGATGAGACTAGACTAGAGAAGCTAGACATTGGATCGTCAGCCGTCACCATATAAAATGTCAACAATTAAAGAGGATGTTTTAAAACAAGGTTGTTTTTTTTTTTTAAATAAAAAATTACGGTACATTTTAGTGACACTTCAAAAAAAAGAAAAATACGTATGAAAGAAATCAATTTGTCTAAATTAAGGCGCAATAACAATTTGAATAACAAACATGAAATTCATATAATTTTATACAAACTTATGTACATACAATAAAAGCCAAAAAGCCACATATGTACATGTACAAATCAATGTATTTTCATGTACGCATATATTGGTGTATTTATCTATCATACATACATTCACACAAGCAGTTTTGTATAACTCTATATATATGTAAATATGTTTATAGACCACAAAAACCTGGTCAAAATGTTTCAAAGTCAAAACACAATTTTGTGGTTTTACTAAAACAACTACAACAACAATAGCATTGAGAAATGGAAAAAGGACGTACATAAGGATGTCTAATAATACTTAACTACCACAAATAAGTAGCAAACTACTAGCAAACAAATGACCGACGACCAAACAATCAATCGAAAAGGGTGAAGGTATCGAATCATCGAAGAAAGCGATGGAAAGAAACAAGAGAAAGAAAAATATGTGTATAGTATATGTTATATACAAAATGCATACCAATAATAATACATATACACTTGTAGATATTTAGAAGCATTTACGAGCAAACGTATATACATTGTGTCTGTCTGTCTTTGTATGAATATGTATGCATATATACTAGTAATAAGTCTGTGTAAGTGAACACCTTGTTGAATTTTAACCACCGATTTGATGTAGTTAAATATTATTTCCGGCAAAGAAGAACAATTTTGTACAATTGAACGAAGAAATGGACGATTTGGATTCGAGTTCTTGTGAATAGCTATGGCATTAAACTTATGTACGTATGTAGTATTTAAATATTGTTGAAAGTGAGAGTAGCAAGGATAATACAAACATTTATCGATACAATAAAAGCATAACAAGTTAGCAAGATATACTAACTAACATATAAAGTATAGTAGAATGGGGGGGTGGTTATTGTACTGGTCTCTTTCTACATACATATGGGGAAACAATAATTTCGGTTGACAAGTTTGTGGTAATTATATATATACCAGACCTTAATAGACATCAAACTGTTCGTGTGTATATATGCATGAATATGGATTTGTTCATACATAAGTATTAAAGCCATTAAAGGAATAATGAAATGCCAACAGAAACAATGGGGAGTTCTATGTAAAGAACAGACAAACAAGAGAAGGAATTTGTTCAATGATTTGGTTAATGAAAACTCTGTGAATACACAGAATATACACATTAAATCGTAGTCAACACTTTAGTTAACCATTGTTTAACTAATTTGTATGAATTCGATCCTATGCTGAGCGCACTGACGACAACACAAAACAATTAATTTATGAATTTTAATTTCAAATTTAATTTAATTTCTATTTGT
Organism: Megamerina dolium; assembly: GCA_963854835.1. Taxonomy (NCBI): domain Eukaryota; kingdom Metazoa; phylum Arthropoda; class Insecta; order Diptera; family Megamerinidae; genus Megamerina; species Megamerina dolium. The sequence goes on from OY978529.1 coordinate 54,832,482, forward strand.
ATATATTTGTGTTTTCAAAATATGAAATTTAAAACAATTAATTCGATTATTAAATTAAATAATATAAGCAAAAATATGAAAAAAGTAACAACAACAAGAAAACAATATTAAAATAAAAAACAAAATAAATGATTAAAAAATATTTGTGTTCATATAAATTGTATACGTTTCACTCTCCCAAACTCTTGTTCTTGCTAGATTGGAAAACGCCATCATACAAATTATGCAGGCACACACACATTAAATGATAAAATTTATTACTTTTGACATTTGGAGGTAGCAATACAAAATACATTATGAGTTTGAATCGTAAAAAATATAATTGATATTTTCTTGCTTCATATAAACAAAATCATTTAAATTCCATAGAAATATTTGTGTATTCGGTTGGGATTAACAAAAAATGTTGTGTCAACCTAATAGCCTAGACAGACGGCAGCGTTAATCCGGATTAACGAGTTAATTCGAATTAACTCAGCCATTAACTGCAGCTAATTTGCATTAGCTCTAGAGTTAATTCTCAAAATTAAAGAGGATTAAGGCAACACGGCTGAAAATTAACAGCTGTTTTCTATTGTGAATTTCTTGTCGATGCAACTTACAAAATAATAGACGTGTTCGCTAATAAAAAAACGTTCAACAATTCAATAGGAAAATAGGAAAAGCGTTGGTGGACAAATAAATCTAGCTGTCAATTGCGTACTCTAATTGTTAATTAACAAGTTTCTGATAGTTTTCAGTATGCGTACTTCTTGTACATTTTCTCTTATCGAGAGTGACAGACGACAGAAATTGTAATGTAAGTAAGTAACAGTAATGTAAGTAAGCACATCTAATAGAACAGCAATCAGCTGTTTAGTTAATCCACAATACTGCCATCTGTCAGGCCAGTATTTTATTCGAATTAAGTGCGCCGTTAATCCGGAGTAACACTGCCGTCTGTCTAGGCTATAAAAGCTAGCAAAATCAATATCGGTCGACGATAAATTTCACCCTTTTGTATGTAATTCCTGTTCAGCTTTGGGTGTATTTTTATTTAAGCGGTTTTGTGGTGCATTTTGTAGGGGAGCCTCACAAAGGAGTACATTCAGGGAAATGTTGGGAAGCAAAAATGAATTGGGTTTAGTTATATATTTTATCCAGCTTATGTTACCATGGGATGGGTGGAAGGTAAAATTATAAAATTGTGAATTTAGTAGGGGAGCACACATAAGGGGCTTAGATGGGCGTAAGTATGTTCCGGAGTAATGCTATTGACAAAAAGTTCACACTTTACGAACTGGAGTTTTTGGACTTTGACAATGAGATAATTTACCACCCACCACCTATAATATTTTCAAGACCATTTATTTTATCCCATATCTAATATTCAGAGGAGTCTATCATTTCTATATTAGGTACTAAAATTTTATATATGAAATGAATGTTTGAAAAATAAATTTTTTAAAATGCTTTTAAATTTTATTTAATTTTCCCATTTCATTAAAAATTTATATTTATGAGTCCAAATGAATTTTTTATTACTAATGCAATTTAAAGTGTCTTCTTTATTATTAATATTAAGTGTGTTTTTTTTAACATTTCTACACTGTTTTAATTGTTTTGAGAAAGACATTTAAATATGAAATATGAAAAATAAAAGAAATGCTTAAATTTCAAAAATTCGTATTTTCGTATAAATATAATTACTATCCATTAACGTTTAGTATATAATAAATTTAAAAAAAAAAAAATAATTTAATCGAATTTGTTGTATAAAAAATTTACAACTTAAATTTGAACAAAAATTCTAATATCATTATTATATTTGATATTATTAATATTAGTACGTAGGTAATGCTTAAAAAGAAACTAGCTTTTCGTGAAAGTTCAACTTACAAAATATTATCCTGTGTATTTTTGAAAACCTCTTGGTGGCCTACGTTTTTGTTTTTATTTTTTTTTACCTTTTATTCGTACATTTGTGACTTTTTAACACATATTTCAAATTTAAATTACTTTCTCTATTCTGCTTTTTCCATTGAATATAAAATTTAAATTTCTTTAAAAAAGCAAAAAATTGCAATAATAACAATAAAAAAATATATATAATTATAGTAAAAAAAAAATACAAATAAACTTATACAAATATTTGATTTCTGTATATTTTTTTTTTGTAAAATCTATTTTTGTCCATATCATTTATTATTTATAATATATTAAGAACAAGGTAAACAAATCGAGATCAAAATAATGACAAAAATATTATTATTATATATTATACAAAATATATGAATAATTTTAAAAGTAAATATTAATTTTTAGATTGCCTTGCTCTTTTATTAAATTAAATATTTGTTTGTATCGTATTGTATTGCCTGAAATTTGTATTTAAATAAAAAAAAAATGTATTTAAATACAATAGCAAAAAAATCAAAAAAAAAAAAAATAACCAAATAGCTAATTAAATTTTTGTATATGCATTAGAAAATTAGAAATTTGAAATATGCTATTATCACATGTCCATCACAGAAGACATCCTGCTCAAAATATATTTATTTGCGCCCAAAAATTGTATGAATTTGTATGGTATATACCAATCTATATATATCATATCATATCATATATGTGTGTGTGTGTGTGTGTAATGCGCAAATATATTAAGACTCCAATATTTTGTAATTATTGCGCCTGAGTGCTTTATGATGAGTGATGTTGCTAATTTTGGATTTTTGTTAATAGCATATCTTCATATATTGTATATGAAGATTTTTTTTTTATAATCAGATGGAATAAATATTTCAATTTCGCATTCATTATGTAGTTCAGAATAATGAACTTCCTGATTTCTGTATATATACATATAAAACCATTTTTTGATTTCGATTATATCTGTTTCATGTTCGAATGCAAATTTCAATGTCAATATAAAATCGATTGTGTTATAAACGAATGAAAAATTTCCACAGTCACATAGTGTTGTTGTAATATGACTGCAGTCAATAAATTCTGATTGAAAATGTTATTCTGTTCCATTTTATTGTAGAGGGCGTTACAGAAAAATGTCAAACAGTTGCTTACTAATTTAATTTATATAATTCATATCATACCAAAATGCCGGGTCGATCCCAGAACTACCCGCCCTGACATATAGATGGCGACAGTAATTTGAAAAAAATTATTTTGGGAAAAAATGGCAACCTTATAAAACACATGTTTTAAGTTTCAAGGCGCCACGTTGTTTAGTATTTTTTTGGAGCAATCGAAAGTAATTTAATACTTTCATTTGAAAGGTCTCAGTCCAACGAATATTAAAGCCGAACTAGATTCTACTCTGATGGAGTCTGCTCCTTCGTTTACGACCATAAAATATTGGGTGGCAGAGTTTAAACGAGGTCGTACGAGCTGCCAAGACGAACACCGTATATTGACCGAAAATTTGGAGATGAAAAAGCTGTGTGCAAGATGGGTGCCGCGTTTGCTCACAATAGAACAAACACAACGTTGTGAAGATGTTTCTATAGAGTGTTTGGCGATGCTTCACAGTAATAAAGCCGATTTCTTGCATCGATTCGTAACCATGGATGAGACATGTGTCCACCACTTCACACATGAGACAAAGAAGTATTCAAAATAGTGGACTAAAAGGAGAGAACTGTGTCCGAAAAGGCGAAGACAGTTACATCTGCAGGCAGGGTTATGGCGTCTGTTTATTGGGATGCACGTGGGATAATATTTATTAATTATCATCAAAATGGAAAAACAATCAACAGCGAGTATTATGCTAATTTGTTGCAGGGTTTATGTGATGAAATTAAAGAAAAAATGCCGCATTTGGGGAAAAAACCAGTTCACACATCTACTATTGCGATAAGTTAAAGCTCGAATTGCTTCAGAACGCACCTTATTAGTCAGATTTAGCTCCTTCGGATTTTTTTCTATTTCCAAATTTGAAAAAATGTCTTCCTGGTAGAAGATTTGCAAGCAATGAAGAGATGGAGCCTGCGGTAGATGGCTATTTTAATGAGCTAGACAATTCATACTATAAACAGGGTATCGAAGCTATAGAATATAGCTTGGAAAAGCGTGTAGAGCTAAAAGGAGATTATGTTGAGAAATAATGAAAAATTTTCCCAAATTTGTGGTGTTTTCTTTGTTAGGTCGGGTAGTTCTGAGACCACTTCGTATCATGAAAAAATGCTTTTCTGGTTTTTCCCTTTCCAAAAGTGTAAAATTTTAAGAATCGGTTGAGAAAGGACTAAGTTACTGATCGATAACTGGCGCAGCTTGTTTATTTGATTTTAGTACTTCTTTGCAACGTTATTTTTTAATAATTTTTTATTTTACTTTGCTCCATTTTACAACATAATTATGTGTAGTACTCGACCATCACTACAATGTCCATTAGGTCCATTGAAAAGAAATTATTTATTTTTAAATTAATTTATTTATTAAATTTATGAAATTTTCTCGTATAAATTTTCCGTCCTTTTTACAAAAAATTTCTGCAAAAAATTTCTCATATTATTAACTGAGAAATAAATTCCGATATAAATGAAAAATATGTATTTATGCCTATACGATAAGTATTGTATTATACATTCAACCTACATACCTATAAGTATAAGAAAATATATATATATATAATACTTCATTAGCATTTGTTAATAGGCATAACATTATATTCAGACAATTTTGTGAAAGCATTAAATATGTACTTGCACTTTTACTCATACTATATGTACTGTATTACACTTCGGCACGAGTGTGACTTTTCGCACATATTCGATATTGTTTGTGCATTTTCGAAGATATGTATTACTTCTTTCATCTTGACGTATCGAATCGAATGATCGAAAAAATAAGACATGTTGTTTTCAATAGAATGCAGTCAATAGGAATAAATTAATACGAATATATGTATTAGAATATACGAAATATATTCGAATGGACAAATTTCATATTAAATAATATTAGAAATTACAAATTATCAATATCTTAATTATCTGAAATTATCTTATAAAATATTCAATATTTGAATTCGATAATTTTCGAATACTTTAACATATTTTCGAATATCGAATAGTGCAATAACTAATAATATTTTGCTCTTTATCGAGTAAAACGAAAATTGAAGAATACTTGATGGTATTTGTAATTATATGTTCTTAGCTCTAATGGTTTGTTTGTCGAAATTTTTCGAATACTAGCACCAATCGACAATGTCAGTGGTATTGTCATCGTATTAAGAACATTCGTGCAGTACTATAGTATATACACATGTGCCATAGAATAGAATTACTATACTCACCGAAAATTAATTGGACTTGAATGTGACGAAAATAAATCAAATAATAACATTGAAGAACAGCAACGATGACGATGACGTTGGCGTTGACGTTGACGTTGACGACGACATACACGAACAATATAATATGATGATAATAATAGTACCAATAATCAGAACAATCATACGACTATGTTGTTGTATTCTAGAGGTATTGTGTGGACAATGTACATAATTGTATATGTGTATGTGTATGTATTTTAAGAAGAAAGTAATCGCATAGAAATATACATAATATATAGTATTTATTTACTAGTCGATGCGTTGTACGATGTACGTTGATATACTTTTTATATACATATGTATGTTCGTTCAAATCATATGCGAATAATGAGCTGATCTATACGTTGATGTTGTTGATGATGATGATGATGATCAAGACGACGCGATGACGTTGACGCCGAATATATGTAGTGTACTTGTGTATATCACTTGTATGTATGTCTGTATGTGTGTGTATGGGTGAAGTGCGAGGTCAAATCACTCACAACAATCGTAGAATCACAAATAAAGACATAATGGAGACTGATTTCATAAATATATAGAAATAATGGTCAAAAAATACACAATTTATTGATGTTTTAATTATTTTAATATAATAAAGAAAATTATTGAATATGATTGCTTCACATAAAGAGACACTCACTCTATTTCTTGTTAGTATTTACATTTACTTATATATATTGCACTCTATTTCCATCGAATGCAAAATTCACAATCATCACATTTTCACACAAGACATTTTGTTATTTTTAGATATGATTTGGAATTTTCCGAATTTCCCGATTTCACATCATATCATCATGTACACTCAACGACGACGACGACGACAACGACAACGACGGCAACGACGACCACGATGGCAACGACGACGACGACGACGACTACAACGATTACGATCACAAAGAACAAACTCGGGTAAGAACTTATTCCAGAATGCTTAAATGCAAAGCACTGCGACAACAATGCACTGTATACTTTAAATGCTGCTGATGCTATTGTTATTGTTGTTGTTGTTGTTGAATATGAGAAATTTTCCTTGCAAGCCTTTTACTTTCATTCGTTTATTCTTTTTTTTTTCGCTTTCTTTCTTCTTTCTCTATTGAAACGCACCCGATTGTCATACGACAATGATCTGTTTGTACGCTCGACGTTGTCCACCGACTGGGAGCGTATACGTATATACAACAGATATTGGCTATTGCAATTGTATGTATGCGAACCGCCGATGAGACGCTAATAATGAGCGCAAACGATTGGCGAACGGAATGGAAAACTAACTCACTTGTGAGCATCATCTTCCGAGTATTCAGACATTCTAGAGATAAGACAGACAAATAAATAGACAAATAATACAAGAAGAAGAAGCCGCATAGTACATACTAGTGTGTCGAAAAATAGAAACATTTCAAATAGACAGCAAACACAGTGAAATCACTGAATAGCACTGATAAGTAGCAGCAATAGTAAAGAAGAAGAAAAAAAAAAAAACAAACAATATCGAGAACATCGAAAAAATGAGAACGAAAACAATATTCGAGAGTTTTTTTTTTCATATTACCGGCTACAACAACATATCTGCAACAATAACAAGCACATGTTCTCACACACATACATATCTGCGATAATATCATACATACACATGTGCATACATAAGGAAAATCAAAATGCTAAATAGCCAGCAGCTTCATATGTGTGTCTCTTTAGAATTTTCACATTTTGATTGTATTGAACTTTGTTTTTTCTTTTCTTTTTTTTTCGAAAACTTTTCATTAGAATATTTTGGAACAAAAATGTCAACGTGTCTTAACATGTGGAGGTGATTAAACTAGCAAAACGAACGAGATATGGAGGCGTTTCAATCGCGATCGTATTCACTTACTCATTGCTGGTAGTGGTTGTTTTCTTTAATATTAAATGTTAGAATAGGCAGCTTTTTATTCCACTTCCATTACACTGGTGTGTGTGGTATACATATGTAACGATAGACGAAAATTGGTGAATATTTTGGTGTTATTTTTATTTTTCTTTCTTTTTTTCTTTTGTTTTTGTTGATATCTCAATTTTGTAATATTCTATTTAGTTTATTGTGGTTGAACATGTGCTCTCATATACATATGAATACATACATTAAGACACTGTATGGACAGCACCAACCAATATAGCACAACTATATCACCACCACCAGTTGTCATAAAATTAATTTAATTGCAAAATAAAAGCAAACATTAAAAAAAATGTATGTATAGAATATATTATTTTTTTCTACTTTTAATGCGAGTCTTTGGTGCCACAGTGGTGTTTTTATATTTGTTGATCAGGCATTTGGCGACATGGATTAGATGATGTACAGTACAGTGAAGAGTGATTTGTGATTATCTGCCAATTTTGTATACGGACGTCATATAAAAGGTTGAGAAACGTAGATTGATACACTGTTATCTGCATATTTATTATTTTCTTTAATTTCTCGTACTAAATTCATATTGAAGCAATCGTACAAAAAAAAAAAGAAAAATAAAGAGTTTAAATCCATTGACGTTGGTAATGTCATAGTAGTCAGTTAAAGTCAGTTATACATTGTGGGGATACACCTGATGCTTCAACTGTTATAATGTGATTTACGAAGTTTCGCGATAGAAATTCTCGGTTCACGTCTAGATGCAAAATAACATGTAGTTCCGCCGTCCTACAAATGGAAGTATCCATCCACCATTTCTGGAAGACGTTGGTGGTGATAACCTCCAAATTATGCTTATACGTGGCCCCTAGGCTTTAGGCTCTACTTGATGAAAATTCCATGCCAAGCTGAAAAATAAATTTCAAAACTGTTTGAAGTAACTCAACAAACAATTTCAAAGATCCAGCGAGAAATCAAAATGGGTTCCTCATGAGTTAACTAAGGAGAAGACAAATTGAACATTCGAGATCTGCATGAATTTGCGTTCACGGTGCAAAATAAAAAGCAAATTCTAAAAAAATCATACCAAGGATACTGCATGACAATCAATAATGCTTTTTTGATCCAGAGCACCCAAATATTCATACCAAGAAAGTGTTATAGTGTATGAAAGATGATTGGAAAGGTATAATTCACTACGAAATTCTAGAATCTGTTTAAATTCTTGCAGTTGAACGCTATTAGACCAAAATGTTTAAATTAAGTGATGCTCTGAAGGAAAACATATTATGTTAAATACCCATGGGAAAGTGATATTGCTGCATGACAATGTTTGTCCACAAATCAGCTGCAGACTTAGAGCCTTATTCAGTTCAATGAAACCTCATTTGAAAATGACTCGATTACTATCTAGCCAAGGAAGCCACCAAGGGGCAATTACAAGGTCTACGATAATGCTACACATTCTACTGACTATATACATATCGATTAAATGATATGATATAATCAGCTGTTTTTGTTTTGTCCTTGTTTTATGAAAATTGTGACTAAATAATGATAAAGCCATCGACCTAAGCAGTTTTCAAGCGTTTTAAATTATTTGCCAAATCATGTTTTTCTCTTTGTTTGATTTGTTTCAAAACAATGAATATTTTGCGCCTACGTTAACATTTCAAATTTTTTTTTTCATATTTTTCAGTTTTCTAAGATAATCCAATATAAAATATATAGTTAATTTATATATCTATGTATAAATATATATATTTTTTTGTATTTCTAATATATGTATGTATACTATGTATATTTACTTAAATTTATTTTTAGAATATTAATTTTTATTATGAGAAACTCATAAGAGCATAGTGATATGTTCAATGTCAATGTTACTTGAAAATGTATGTAGTGAAATTAAAGAAAGAATGTGATTATTTATATATTTTATTTATTTTTTTGCGATTATTTAATTATATAAATACAGCATCTACGACAATATGAACAACATATTTTTTTTCGGAAGTAACTAGTGTATAAAATATTTTCAAATTTAATTTTATATCAATTTATATTTGACATTTCAGTATCACCACATTTATAGTAACAATTTTATAGAGTTATGATAAAAATATTAACTTTGTCGACACAGAGAAAGGCTCAGGGAGTTAAACTTCCTCTCATGATCATGGGTTTTTCAAAGAAAATTTACCAATCTGATTTCTGTCACCTTATATACATCGATTGTTTATCCTTTTCTGGCGCCTGAAAGGCAGCAACTTTTCTTTCTGTACAACTCCTTAGCATTTGCTTCATTTTTGATTAAATACTTTGCTTCATTTAAGCGCGGTGATGAAGCTTTACATTTTAAAATACTTCTTTATAGGAGTAATAGGAACGAAAAAAATACATTTTTTTTTGCCTTTTTTCCCACTAATCTTACAGTGCTCTTGCATACTGTACATTATATTTATATTCATATATTACACGTAATTACGTAGGGCAATATAATTTTACATAGTTCTGTTGATTTTCATCTTTGTGATATATTTGGTGTTTTGTTTTTTTTTTTATCCTTTTCATATTAACATATGAGTTATTGCTAATTTAAAAATGCATATTATATGTATATGTGTTCATAGCAGCCGGTATGATGCTATACTTTATAGATTATACTTGTGGTAATATTATAGTGAAATTCCGTATAAGCGGGCAATTGTAAATGCATACGAACAAAGCAATATGTTTATGTGACTTGGAGCAAACTGATGAACCGATGAAGTCTGTATGTTATATATACTATAGTTCATCTCGATATCTTGACATCTTATAATTGCTTTGAAGATGTCGCATTACATGGTTTCCTTTAAACATTTGACCCAATTTTATAAATAACATCAATGGCAGCTCCTTTCAGGAATGGATATAGAGGATAAGTATGTATGCATAGAAAAAATAATGAAGAAATAGATGCGATTCCTGAGTCGAAATGCAGATATAAATTCTCAATTTGAAAAATATTGGTGATAAAAAATATTTTGAATCGAATAGTGTTAGCCTTTAGAGGCTAGTCAAATTTGGGATATCCACTCTATAAAATAATCTATTATAACTGCAATATAAAGTAAAACCTCAACTCATTGCCACTGCAGTACCTGAACTAATTTTTATGCATATCCTTTCTGATTATGTTTTTCGTTTTCACACTCTCATTTTCGCTTTTTTTTTTTTATAAAAAATATTTTCATCTACTTCTCTTTCATCTTTCATATAATTTTACTATTTGAGCGAAAATGAGAAAATAAAATATTTGCATTTTCTAATAGAAAATCAAAGAAAGAAAAATCTGATTTAAATACAAAATGAGTGCACGATCTACAGCTAACACCAACACGTACATATATCGATAATATCATGAAGGACATTGTGTGCAAATGATGTAAATATGACTTGGTAACAAAAAAAAAAAATCATATCAAATCAAATTCATTACGTTGAATGTAAAATAAAACAAAGCAATTGCATGCTTACTTAATATGCTGAGTAAATTGCGAAGTGCAAATTAAGAGAACAATTTGTACTGCATAAAGGATGTTCTATGAGGAGTTTGAGAAATTTAAATCTAGTCGATTTTGTTTATTTTCTTAATAATTTGAGAATTTTAAAGTATTAATTTCTTCAAATCCCTAAAAAATGTTCATCAAAACTTTCTTTGTACCATTCGGCATAGGTCTGAACATGCATGCCTTAACTTCAACTTTATCATCGATATTTTCCAAACTATTCTAAATGAAGATACTATTTTGAATTTATAAAAATTCTGCCAGTGAAGAAATGCATAACAATCACCCTATTTCACTTACATTTGGCATGCGAAATAAAAAAATATTAGTGTAAGTAAGGCAAATATTTAATGGAACTCCTCAATACTCACTCACTGCTCACTCAGTCATTCTACGTTATACATAAATAGTTCATTTATTAGCCATGTGTATTTCAGTTATTATTTTTTTTTTTTTTGCAACGCTTCAGCACCTCTTACATACCTCGCACATAATATAGAATCAGATTTTTTCAAATGTAATCATAAAATACGTGCAATATTTGTCAAAGGCATAAACATAGAAATCATAGAAGCAGAAGCTGAAGCAGTAATAATTCGCTCGTGTAATAAAATATACATAGTTCAGTTATTTTAATATTTACCTATACAATCACAATAAATTTAATATCAGGTATGGGTGTCATAGTCGTCGTGTATAGCAGATATAAAATATATGATTTTTTTAATAGGAATGTTAAAATGAATATAAATTGTAAAAATTTAAATTAAAGCAGAAATCGTAATAAAAAAAATAAAAAAAAATAAATATGTGGCACTTAAAACCCCAAAGGGCTCATTGGCCGAGCTTCTCTTCTATTACTGTTGTGCGTCTTAAATTTTGGACAGTATTAGAATGGACCTACTTATTTTAGCCGGTTCCGAACGGCAGAACACTTGTGACATCACTTTTTCTGAGCTTTGTCACAGGGTTCTTTTTAGAAGCTTTTTCATGGCAAGTTGTTACTGTCGGAAGAATTGCCAATTGCTTGCCGACAGGTGGGTACCATTCGAAAGAAAAATCTTTTCGATATAAAATTTGTTATGCATCAGCCGGGTATTGAACCACGACCTACAGATCAGAAGGCGAACACACTAACCACTGAGCTACGGCACCCACTACCCAAAAAATACAAATAAAAAAAAATCTCCTTACAGTCGGCTAGGGCCGACCAAATTATACCCTGCATATGTAGATTTATATATAAAAAGTTTACTCGAATATGCATCTTTTTCTTTTTATTTCCACTTTTTGAAAAACAATTTTAGCATATACTACTAATTTACACCCGAAATATGGTTGACTTTGACGAAGTACCTTGTATGTTTTGAGAGTTCTAAAAGGGATAATTTAAAGGAGGTTTTGAAGATAATTCCGAGACTTAGTATAGGAGCTATATAAAAAGTTGGCGTAGCTTACCTCTTTCTTGTAAATCCAATTAATTTTCCAATATTAATCCACACCTTAAATTCGTTTGTCCTACGTTGAATAGTTCGTAAGTTATAGCGATTTAAATTTTTGAAAATTTTCGCAACTTTGTATGGTAGCCCCATTAAGAAGTGGGCCTGGCATGTTGGTTTTTTGCCAAATTATTTCCTAATACCATATTAACCTAAGTATTAATTATGATTGTTCTAGACAGAAGATTACAGAAGCTGCAGCTATCTCAATTTAAAAAAAATTCAGTCATCCTGTATGGGAGCCATTATAAACAATGGACGTGGATGGCCCATTTCTTGTGGGTATATTTGCTCTTACAATACTAATCTACACCTTCAATCTGGTTGTCCTATGCTGAATAGTTTGTAAGTTATGTCGGTTAAAATTTTTGTTTAATTTCCTCAACTTTGTATGGGAGCCCCAATAAGAGGTGGGCGTGGCACACTGATTTTTTGCCAGATTATTTCCGACTACGATATTAATCTAAGTGTCAATTATGGTTATTCTAGACAGAAGATTGCCGAAGTTACGGCTGTTTCAATTTAAAAGAATTTCAATCATTTTGTATGGGGGCTACAATAAACAGTGGGCATGGCGCGCCCATTTCCTATGACCCTAGTTGCTCGTACAATACTAATCCATACCTTAAATCTCGTTGTCCTACGCTAAATGGTTTGTAAGTTATGGAGATTAAAAGTTTTAGTTTAATTCCCTCGACTTTGTATGGGAGACCCAAAAAGGAGTGGGCGTGGCACACTGATTTTCTGCCATATTATTTCCGACTACCGTGTTAATCTAAGTGTCAATTATGGTTATTCTAGACAGAAGATTGCCGAAGTTACAGCTGTTTCAATTTAAAATTTGTATGGGGGCTACGATAAACAGTGGGTGTGGTGCGCCCATTTCCTATGAGCCTAGTTGCTCGTACAATACTAATCCACATCTTAAATCTCGTTATTCTACGCTGAATAGTTTGCAAGTTATAACCGGTAACATTTTTTTTTAATTTCCGCAACTTTGTATGGCAGACCCAAAAAGGAGTGGGCGTGGCACACTGATTTTCTGCCATATTATTTCTGACTACGATATTAATCTAAGTGTCAATTATGGTTATTCTAGACAGAAGATTGCCGAAGTTACAGCAGTTTCAATTTAAAAGAAGTACAGACACTTTGTATTGGAGCTACGCTAGAAAGTAGGCGTGGCTCACCCACTTTTGGCGAGGTTATATAGTAGTATAATATAATGCTATGTGCAAAATATTGTTGTCCCAAGTGTTATATTATGTGAGTTATAGCAAGTTAAAGATTTTGAAAATTCCGAGGTTAGTCGCTTTGAATGCTTGGTGTGGGCGTGGCTATTGATCGAGCATACCCAATATCAATCCCCTCCGTACCCTTGGATCATAGGTTACTTGTGCCAAATTTCGTCGAAATAGCTCAATATTTACTCAAGTTATCGTGCGAACCAGCCAGGTGACAGACGGACGGACGGACGGACGGACGGACTGACGGACATCGTTAAATCGAAAATTTAATCGATGCTGATCACGAATATATATATATCCATGTCTATATCTCCCGAGATTCCTTCAAGTGGACATAAACATCTGACCGAAATGAATATACCATGCATATTGCATTATGCAGGGTATAATAAAGCAATGTAAAATGTATTTAACCTAAAAAAAGGAATATATGAGCGCCTTAAATTTGTATATTAAAAAGAAAAAATTTTTTTTAGTTTAAAAAATTGATGTACATAAAAATTCAGAGCTCAGAATGTGACGATTAGTGATCAGTTCCGACGGTCACTCTTCTTCGACGGTTGGGTGGGTAAGTAATCCAGGAATTCGCTGAACGGAATAAAATAGTACTGACGAATCGGCATACTATAGAATTTTATAGTTCTCAATTGTGTATCTTAAATTTGTTATCAAACTATTGATCATTCAATAATTCTCAAATGGTTTTCAAATCTATAAGCATAAAACATTTGTGAAAGTGTCTTAGAAATATTTGAGTATTACAAACGCAGACTTAAATATACGGAACTCTCATTTACAAAAGATACTCATAAATGTTAATATGGCATTTTGACGTACAAAAAGCTATTGGCAGAATTTGAAGACGGAATTTAAAGTTGATCCACAGTCTCTATGCCATAACAGTAAGAGCTGTAGTGGTCTATGCAGTTCTCATGTGACCCTAAAATGTTTATCAAAGTACGGTCCTTACAAATTTAACAAGTTTCAATGGCTGGCCTTTGTACCACTGTTACAGGATCGGAGCAAACTTGTCCCACACCAATAATAAAGGCTTCCGTTATCGAAACAAGCTAAATATTACCATAAAAATGTGAATCCACAACAACATCTACATCGTAAATTAAATGGAACTATGTATGTATGCCTGCACCTTGAATTGTAGTGTATGTTCTGCGTCACTAAGGAGGTGGTCCTGTACTGTTTGTGCATTCGCTATATTGTTGGATCGGTTGTCGTCTTAAATAATTTTATAATTTCATATATAATATCGGATATCTGATAACTGATATCCAATACCAGATACCTAATATATCATACCTAATCCTTACTACTTGATATCTAATATCTTACATCCGATTTCTTATACCTGAGCCTAATATCAGGTATCAAGTGCGTGGAAACAATTTTTTATGAATTTCAAACAATTTCACATCATTTTCATTTAAATTCTAAAACCCAAAATGATTAATTTTCATTTTAAATAACTTCATCTCTAACAATTTTTAAGGATAATTGAACAAAAAATAAATAAATAAAAATTTAATCGTGCATATGATTTTGCACAGCCTTTCTATGAAAAAATGAAAAGAGAAATGAAAAAAAAAATGATACAAAAATATCTACATATACACAATAGCAGCAAAAAAAAAAAAACAAAATAATAATAATGCCAACAACAATTACTATTGCAATAGCAGCAGTTGTCACTGATTGTTGTTACGTGACTTAATCTTTATGATCATCTTGCCTCAACAATTCAACGATAGCAAAAGCAGCAGCAAAAAAAAAAGAAAAAATTGAATGAAAGGGCAAAAAAAAAAAAACAAGAACAAATACAACAGCAAATATATGGTAACAGCTTTAACATTGCATAGCCTGGTTAATAGATTAGCTAGTTGGATTGGTTGGCTAGTTGGTTGAATGCTACATTCATGGAAGCAGTAGCTGGTTAGAGAATATAACATTTGTATGAGTACACGTACAAGAAGGCATACGCACACAACATTCACACACACACACATCCAAGCAACAATAAAAATTGCGATTGCCTTTTATTGTACTGCAAGTTCACTGCATTGTTACAAAACTGTGTGCGTGTATGTGCGATTGTACGAATCAATACCGATTGGTCGCTATCATATCGATTCATAGGAATGTACATATGTATATAGCAAAATGACATCAATATTAAATAGCTGCACGTAGCAAAAGCAAAAAAAAAAAAAAATTGCTCACATCCACATGTATATGTACAAACACCTACATATTGTTTGTATGTATGTATATAGTCCTATAAATGAGTATAGTCGTATGTGAAAAATGGAAAAATCAAAATGTTAAGCGTTTCAAATTCGATTTATGCGAATTGTACACATCGTCTGCTAGACGATGATGAGTATGTGTGCTATGCTATGATATGCTATATAAGTGCGTTTGTGAGATTTACTTTTCATTGCGATAATAATCTTAAGCTGCTAACGATTTTTCTTCTTCTCATTCCTCACACACACACATATATGCGACTTCATCTTAATCATTTAAGTTACTTTACGTTCTAAGCCAATCTAAGCCAAATACTATTTACTATATATATATATATATATTACGACCACCCATCAATCCGCACACATACCCACTCACTCATTGCGTCGTTTTTCATGCTGAGATTTATTGAATTGATATGTATGTGTACTATGTATGTACGTATTAGTGGATGAGTATATTATGTTTGAATGTGTGTGTGTGTGTGTATGTGTGTATAGTATTTTCGACAGATTTGTTCACTCGTATATAATAAATTGGTTATTTACGTGTTGATGTTCGAATTAATGTTGTATGTTGTTCTTCTTGTTGTTGTTGTTATTGCTTTCTTGTTATTGATATGTGTATGAGTGTGTGAGTATATACCGATTTATATATCGTATATATTTGTTTACTACAAGTATAATACTATTTACTCAGTTACTTTGTAATTATTGGCATTGTAATTTGTTGTTGTAATGTTGGTAAAATAATCTGCAATTCTTGTTTACATATATACAGATGGATAGGTGTATGAAGAAGAAGAAGAAGAAACATAAGTGGAAATAAGAGGTAAAATTAAGAATAAATAATAATTTACTAACTTTATTTCTAATAGAATAATCAGTGATGCTGAATCGTAGTTAAGCGAAGCAAACAGTATCCAATGTGAATCAAACAGTTTAAGAATAATGTCCTACAGTCCAATTTATATCCTGGACATGTGTCCAGCAAACCAATTTCATGTCAAATACATTCATCAACCGGGTTGGGTTTTGGCTTTCTCTACTGAAGTCCTCTATTCTTCCTTGTTTTTCTTGCTAGGGCTCACCAGATCTCTTTGCACCAATCGTTATAGGATCCATCCTCTTCTATTCCATCAACTAGTCTTTTCCGTCGTAGTCGACGTCTGTTTCTATTTGCTAGTGGCTTATATTGTACTATAATTAGTATCTGCGCTCTCGTGTTAGTCATTCTTAAGACATGCCCGATCCATCTAAGACGCTGTGATTTTACAATTTTGATTATATCTTCACCTTTGCATGATTTGTAGTAGCTCTGCATTATTTCTGATTGCATATTCCCCATCTGCTATGCGTTTTGGGCCAAAAATATTTTCCTCAGAAACTTCCTCTCAGAGACTCGCAGGGTCCCTTCCTCTGCGCCCACTGGTCTTATTAATGCTTTGTCTATGATCAATTTGCAGGTTTTGGAGAGTAGTCTTGACGTAAGCAGATTTAAGTGAGTGTAGTAAGTTTCGGTCACTGCTAGAAGGTAATCCTGAATACACTCACTTCCGATGTTGTCATTTGTTATAAGTTCACCCAGATATGTAGACTTTTCCACACCCTAAAATATTAAATAAAAATATTATTGCACTCAAGTCTCCCAAGAATTTAGGATTTCATTGCTTTCGCTTTATTTAAAAAAAAAAAATAAAAACCTATAGAATTTATTTAGAAGCATCATTCACTAGTACTATTTCTGATAAGAAAAAATGCTAAGAGTAAAACCACTGTATTCATATCGACCAAAAACAATAAGTAACACTACCCACTATTTTCTGTAACCATGTTTTTTATTGCATAACCCTAATAAAAACCATAAATATTGTATTCTCCATATTTTAAAATTGGAGAATGGAAAATAGCAACAATAACAACAAAAAGTTTTATTCAACTTTTACTCAATTCTTATGAATTTTGCTCATATTTCATAACCACTTTCTTACTTTCTTACTACCTACTTCCTTTTGATACATGCATGTTGAGAGTTTGTATGTAAACAATACTCAACTGTCTAAAGCACAAACTTGAGATACTGGCTTGAGGTGGTTGGCTCTTGGGTGTTTCATATATTTGAACAATAACCAAAACCAATCAACATGTTCTATATAGAAAAATGCATAAACAATAGCCGGAAGAAGAAGAAGAAGAAGAAAAGAAAACTTTTTACACACTCAACGAGTAGTTTACTCCGTTTAGTTTTAAATTTTAACACCATCATCACAATGAAACCAACCACCAACCATCAAACCAGTCAACCAATGTACCAACGAACCAACTCAATATTCTATGGACAACATCTTCACTGGTAGTGGCGGCACTAGTGTATGTATGGCATACATATGAAACATCGTTTGACCAAGCATATTGTTCATGGTGAGGCCACTTTGCAGAATGTGTGTCAAATTTAATTAATTCCATGATTTATAAGTAAAACTTTCAACACTTTTTCACTCTATCTCTCTCTTTTTCTCTCTAGCTCACCGCATCCAAACATACACACACACACACACACAGTACCTCTCAACACTCTGGTAAAAATGGTGTTTGGTGCACTTTGGTCTTCAATGTTGCCATATTATCATTATTGGTGATGATGATTATCATCATCATTATCATCATAATTATAAGAATAGCGAGAGAAATTATCATCATGTTGTTGCTGTTAAACGTTTTAAAAGCTTGTGACCCCTTTCCATTGATACCTCATAATAAATAGGAGTAACTACAATAAAGAAAATGTGAGAAGTAACCTTCGAAATAGGTATAGTCGACATACTACTACTATTACTACTATTAGCATTACTATAACATTAATGTCGCCAAATGAAAAATGTATTTCCTACGATCGCAGCAATCAAAATATATTTTATTGGGGAAATAAGTATTGAGACAAGTCGTTGTGTTGCCAAAGTTTTGTATATGGAAATTCGATCCACTATGTTTTTTTTCAATTAATTCGTATAGCATTATATATCGAGCTTCTTTTTGAATACAACTTTATGCAGATGATTGTGCTGTGGGCGATCTCTAGATTCTGAAAGATACTGCAACGATAGAGATGCCGATCAAATGCGACCATTTCCATCATTTTTTCGACAATTTCGACTGTGCGAGTTGAATATTAAACATCTAAAATAACCAAATAAAATCTATTAAACCAAAATTGTTGTCATCGGGACCATAATAATACATATTTTAGGGATTAGCCGAATCAGACCACTTATCTGGGTCCCTTTTCGTCCCTCAAATCGTATGCTAATTATTTGTGTGGTTGCAGAATTCTTCTACTACCTTCCTAATAATGACATCACGCGTTATTACGAGCATATCTTTGTGGACATCCTTCTGCTTGCCAATGCAGGACACTGGCACACTATTTGCGCCGCTGTCTCTGCCTCTTCCATGCATAATCTGCAAATGTCAGCATTCTCTCCTTCAACAAGACCCATTTTGCTGAGGTGGTACCTGAAATTGCCATGCCCAGTTATTAATGCAGTCAACAAGCGTAGTGTTAACCGTCCTAGACTGCATTAGACCAAGCATTTCTGCTTGATAGACCGTTACGTATCTTCCCAGATTCAGAGTGCATGTCAGTCCCAACTCTTTACAGAAGATTCCAGCACCCGCCCTGCCATCCACGAGCCATCAGTGAAAATACTGATTTCATTTTCCTCACATACATAATGTGTGAGGCCGTCTTTGTTTTGTTTTGTGTTTTGTGTGACTTTCCAGTCATCTTTATCCTACCCATTTCTTCCATTGGCATTTGAGCCTCCTCTACACTGCTATATACCACTGACAGGATGCTCCTGTGCCCTATATTCGTGCAGAAACCATACCAATTATTGGTTGCCATCAGATGTAATGCTGTTAATGCCGCCGACTCTATAATATGCAAGTCCAGCGGCAGCAGCCGCAGAAAGACTACCAATGCCATTCTTTACATCCTATCTAACTTTGACCTTAGGCCATCAGACCACAGCATCATACGCTATTAAGGGCCTTCCATCGTTTTGTAGATTCAGTGCGCTGCTTTGGGAGTAATTCCCCACATGAGAGCGAACACTCTCTTACACTGAAGCAATACCCGTTTGCCTTTCTGGATCTTGTCATCGACGTGACTGTTCCATCAGGACTTACACACTTACTTAATTATCTGATCATTACAAACGATTTAGTTTGATTTGAACGATTTTCACCGTGTTTCGCTAGTCGTTTCGGTTGTGGCGCCATTTATCAATTCCCAGTGCTGACAGGTTCTTAAGTCTTGCTCTTTGTTTGCGTCCAGCAGCGGGCTCCGATATAGAATGAGATTGGCTGATTGTCTGTTCTCTCGATATGGCTTAGTCAAGATATTAGCAGGTTCAAAAGACCTTAAAGTAGACAATAACAGAATTAGAAAAACTCATTTTTCCATTTAACGAAAATTACTGTAGAAATAATTGTTTGCCCCATACTATTTCCCCAACTGAATACCTATTAACTCATTACCTAATTCATGCTAAGAAAATAAAATTCATATTACAATGCTGCAGCTGTTACGTAAACATTAATTCACGTAAACACTCTCACACACAGTCGAATATGAAATATGTTTAAATGTAGATATGGCAACACTGTTAACCCACTATTGTTACTAGCAGTGATGATCAGCATATACAATTAGAAACATTGCTTTTAAGATATGGCAAAAGTCACGTTCAAAATCCATAAAATTGCTCAAAAGGTCTAAAAATTTAATAGCAAATTTCTTATTCGCCTTCACTTTCATTCGTTGTTCCCTTTACATTTATTTAACTTGTAATATATTGTATATTACGCTTGCTTGAATACTTTTTATAGAATTTTCATATTATTACAATTGATATTGTGTTGTTGTTGTTGCTTGTGTTGTAATTTATTTGGTTGGTGGTTGTTAGTAGTTGTCCATATTCTTTAAAATTGCCTTCATTTTTCTTTGCTTTGCTTTTCATTGACAACATTTTAGGTGCGAACATTAGTTTCATCACTTTTAGGAATTTTATCACACACACACACACACACACATAAAGAGAACACCAGAGCAACCAAAACAACAACAACAACCAATTCCACTCAATGAATGCAAAAATCATTCAGATCTTGATTGGAAAAGTTGTGACTTTTGTTCCTGATGTTGCTTGCTGATGGTAATATTTCTTTGTTGTTGTTGTTGTAGCTTTTTTGATTAAAGTAGTAGTAATTTCATACATTTCAATACCAAAAACAACCAACCAAAACTCATAAAAAAACAAAAAAGACAAAACAAGAAGAAAATATTTGTTTTTTTTTTTGGCCAAACAAAAAAATATTATTTTTCGTTATCCTTTCAATAGCCTTGTCGTCAGTGTCGTTGTCGTTGTCGTTGTCGTTTCATTTCTATTTTCAGTTTTCAATTGTAATTAATCTTTTGAAGTTTCTTTGGTTTTTCAGTACTTTGGTTGTTGGTTCATTTACAGCAACACAAAATACACACACACACACACACAAATGGATTTGTTGTTTTGTTTATTGCATATTTATTGCTGTTTGATATCCCTGTTGTTGTTGTTTTTGTTGATATTTCTGTATTTCCATGTTAACCATGTTGATAGTGATATTTTGTATTGGCTGCTGCTTCTGTGGTTAGTTAGTTGGTGTTTTGGGAATTTTCTGTTACTGTCAGAATTACGAGTAGTATTTTGAAACTTTTTCATTTTGACTAATTGAAATGTGTCAAGATTAATTTCATCACCCAAAACAATGAAGACAATGTCCATATACAACTATGTACTCTATATCGTATCAAGCAATTTAGAATTTCTTTAGAGACCTTGGATAACCATTAGTAATATAATCATCATCATTATCATCATTATTATTATTACTATTATGATATAAATTTGCATTGAGATGATGTATGAGTATTCAAAATTGAATTTGAATAATTGAAATTTGAATGCAAGTTATAAATTAGTTTATTTGTTTAAATATTCAAAAGTTTAATTATGAGTGAAATATTTTTCCGGAATAATTTCAAATAAGCATACCTCTGAGAATAGGAAATCATTTGCATTGCAATTAATGTGAGAAATTTAAATTTGTTAACTGAGTAAATATATATTTTCTATGTTTTCATATTAATTATAAGCATTTTTCTTTGTCCATTTTTTCTGTTAAGAATTTTTGCATGTAAATACGTATCATCGAAATTTTAACAATGAAAAAGGTCATTGCTAAATTCAAATTTTAAACGGACTTTGAAAAATTGTTCTGTGTCACTTCGTTCCAATTTAAAATGTATGGCAAGTAAACTAGTATTTCGGGAAGAAAATATTTAAAGATCACCTTAAAGTGATTTATAGAAAATTACTTAAAGACCCCAAAATGACAAATAACTACACAGCTGCCTTGAACACAACGCTTACTTACTTAATGGCCACCTAAACCATTAAATCCGAATTTAGGTCGAATCCAGTATGCTTCATAAGCCATCTATTTCCTTCGCTACTTGGCGCTAGTTAGAAATTCCAAGCGCTGACAAGTGCTTCAGTACTTGATCTTTCCACCGGAGGTTATATCTTCCCTTACTGCGTCGTCCACCAGCGAGTTCCGAATATAATTCTTTCTTAGCGGGAGCTTGTTCTTTCATTCGCTCGACATGACCTAGCCAGCGCAGCCGCTGAATTTTAATGCGTTTTACTATACCGGTGTCGGCATACAGCTCATGCAGCTCATAGTTGTAGCTTATTCAATACTCGCCACCAATGCAAAATTGGTCCAAAGATCTTGCGTAGAACTTTTCTCTCGAAATCTCCCAGCATTCTCTCATCTAAGGTGGAAATTCTCCAAGCTTCAGCACCATATGTAAAGACAGGTATGATGAGAGACTTGTAGAGTATAGTTTTCATTGCTCGAGAGAGGGCCCGACTTCTCAATTGCTTCGCAATATCTCCAGGCCGGAGTCATTACTGGTGTTAATGCTGGTTCCAAGATAGATAAAATCCTTTGCTACTTCAAAAGCGTAGTTATGAACAGCGACGTGATGTTCAAGACGCTGGGACTCTTTCTTTATTGATACTAGGTACTTCGTCTTGAGGCCGAATGAGCTTCGCAGGAATACCGAAATCAGACATTGTTGTGTAGTGGTCATCCCTTACCGGACTGTTTAAAGTGTGAAAATCTCGTCGATGATGGATTTACCAGGTCTGATACGGTGCAATCAGGTTGTTAAGGCCATATGATAAGATGGCTTATTCCACGGTAGTTGGCACAAATTGTGGGGTCTCTTTTCATATGTACAGGACAGAGAACACTGAGCCTGCAATAATCGGGCATGCTTTCATATTCTGCTTGCTGGTGCTGGTGCACGCTGGTGAGCAGCTCATCACGGCCGGTCTTAAACAACTCAGAGGCAGT
This sequence comes from Megamerina dolium, assembly GCA_963854835.1. Lineage (NCBI taxonomy): Eukaryota > Metazoa > Arthropoda > Insecta > Diptera > Megamerinidae > Megamerina > Megamerina dolium. Next base: position 54,855,733 of record OY978529.1, read on the forward strand.
CCATCAGCACTTGCAGCTTTGTTGTTTTTCAGCCTAGAAATGGCCTCTCTGTGACCTTATTATAGTCGGGTGGTGGAACATCTATACTATCATCCGTGATTGTGGAGTTCGAGAGATTTCCTTCACTGGCGGGATTACTCGAGGCGTCGTTATTCCCCATATTAATTGAAAATATCTACAACTCCCATTAATGTCGGCTCTCCAACATTTGTACGCACTTCCCTACAAAAGTAATGCTTTTATAAACTCACTCCAAACTGGAGAGCCACATTCATTAATTTTTGCTGCTCCTGTTATTTTGCCACAACTTACTTCTCCCCTATAAATTTAAAAAACTTTAATAAGATTACTCATCAAAGTTCTCATGATGCCTCTAGAAGAATCAAGTATATAATCTGAAAATATGTACTTCCTCCAATGTTTACCTCTCCACCTCTGGGGATTACTTTATATGTAAATGTTAGAAAGAGAAAATGTTGTATGAGCGTCCCCCTAAGCTTCAACAAAGTGGTGATCCGAGTCATTATTGGTACTATTTAATTACTATTTCCGATTTCTAAAGAGAATGTATATAGTAAGTTACTCGTAATTGAACAAGTGAAAGTAGGAACTGTGTATGGGATATATTGGGGATGGGATATATATATAAACCAGATGGGGTGATATATTAATTGTTCTGCGAACTGTGAACGGAGAATATATTGCTTTTAAATACCAAATATTATTGTGGCTTTTAATGATAACATTGTGACGTTGCTGAGCTTTATTTATATCAATAAATTTGTTCGGATCCTTCGAAGTGCAAAGAAACATATGTTCACATATTGTATATGGTAGTATATTAATAATTTTTAATAAACTTCTATTCATGTAATCCCATTTACAATATGACTCTAAATAGACTCACAAAGAATGTAAATTATGTTTCATATAATGTATTCATTCATGTTTGTATATTGCTACATATAAAAATGATTTGTAGTAGATTTGAATTATATCCTCTACTTACTATAACCCTAAGGCATCAGTATATCGACTACATATATATATATAATCAAATTGTAAAACACAATTTTGGTCAAAAATTTGTCAGGATATTCGATTATGTGTAGATATAACATGAGCTTAATTTAAGTGGAAAATGCAGAAAATTAAACAACAACAACAATAAAAGGAAATATTTACAAGATAACCTTTTTTTTGTTAGAAAAAAAAAAAAGAAAAATACATAAATAAACTGAAAACAATATTATTGCAATAATAACAACCATCAAGGACCAACATAAAGGACCAACAAAAATATTTCCATGAGATTATCAAAATGGTATTACTAAATTCAGTGAATATACACATGTAGTGTGTATATATGTATGTGTCTATATGCATATATACATCCATCAATATAACACTTTGAGGGATTTTTGGGAGAAAACACATAAAAAATAAAATACCCATAAAGAAACAGTAGAAACCAAATTATTGTGTTATTATTTTTTTTATTTTTTATTTTTTAATTTTTTTTTTTTTTTTTGGCTTAAATCTTTCCTTGTATGCATATGTGTATATACATAGAATCGTTTACAATAGAGAGCAAAAGAATGTTACAATATAAGAGGATAATATATTGGAAGTATATATGTAACATATCTTACATATCTTTACAAATTGAAACTCAAAACTAACCAAGCATAAATAAGGATTTCTTTGGTATTTCTATCATTTTTTTGCTTGTCTCTATTATTATGCCTGAAGGTGTAAATATAAAAGGAAGTGGCAATACTTGATTATCCCAAGAAGAAAAAAATGAAAAAAAAAGAAACAACATCCCACACTCATGTGCTTAATAAATACACATATATTCACTCATACATATAAACTTACTTACTACGAATAGAAATATAAAAAAAAAAAATTGTAAATGAAAACATGAATCAAAACGAAAGATATTGTCAAATTGTGGTATTTGCATAAAGGAAAAAAAAAAAAAATAAAAATACATAAATATTCCATACCAAAAAGTACTCATAAGAGAAAAATCCATGAACATTTTATGAGCAAATAAAGAGTTAAACTGAAGAAAATACTGAAATGTATAAAATTCAATTTTGCAATGCTTATCAAGAGTTCACACCTTCTTATTTTCATAGATGTACGAGTATGTTCATTGGTTTTACTACCGCAAAACTATGCCACTAGTTTATGATTGTAATTTTACGAGCAGATGAATGCACACCATTTTAATTTTAGCATAAAGAAAGTGTTATGTGCAATAAGTTGTAAATAAAATTCACCACAAAAATATTCGTAGTTTGATCAATCGGCTGAAAAGATTTGTTATGAAATAGTGACCTCAATAATAGACATTTGTAGGAACGATTTTATTGCACCAAATGCTTATTACACTAGTGAGTGGATTTATTTAATAGAAATCTGATCCTCTCTCGATGTAATTGTAGTGTGACATTCTTATATAAGGTCTATTAAAAAAAAAAATCCATTATTTTTGCATTAAATTGAAGGTTTTATTTAGCATAGTTAGAATGATCCGATTTACGTCAAATATGCACCGTTTTGTTCGATGACTTGTTGCCATATTGAAGGTAATTTCATAATGCCACTCTCATAGAAACCCTTGTTCCTATTGGAAAAATCCTGCGACAGTCGATTTTCACAACCATCTCTTGAGGCGAATTTTTCAGCAGCAAAATCATTCGCCATAGACAAGAACAGGTAGTAATCACTTGGTACCAGGTCCGGACTATAAGGAGGATGCATAAGAACCTACCAACCAAGCCCCCGGAGCTTCTGGCGACTCACTATCGATGTGTGTGGCCTGGCGTTGTCCTGATGGAACACAATTCCTCTCCTATTGGCCAAAGCTGGCCGATTCTGGGCGATTGCTTCCTTCAGACGATCCAATTGTTGACAGTACAGGTCCAAATTAAGAGTTTGGCCGTAGGGGAGTCGCTCATAGTAGATGATCTTCTGCCAATTCCACCGAAACACATAGCAAAACCTTCCTGACCATAAATCCTGGTTTGGCCACAACCGTTTTCGCTTGACGTTGTCGTAAGTGATCCACTTTTCATCACCAGTAACGGAATCGACGAAACCAAAATTGCACGTGATTGCTTGTTACAGTATCAGGACTATAAACACTATTCACATTTTCAGCAGTCTGGCTTGCGTTTTCGCCTTTATCGAAGAAAAACTATAAAATATGGCGTATTTTCTCTTTACTGGTGTGCATCTTTGACGCGTGCTCAAACGATACTGAGCCAAGCAATCACAAAACTGCCTGAAAAGTTTATTTAGTACGAAATCTTGTCTTTCTAACGCCATCTAGCGTAACCCGATCGCACCCGATATGCAACGCGTGATATAGATTGCTAAAACCATATATTGGAAAAATAATGGATTTATTTTTACTACACACACATTACATTACATTACACTTTTAAATGACAAAAATCAATATGTTCATAAAATGTAGAAAAACATCCTAATCTCAATAATTTTATATAGCGAATAAAATTTAGGTTTCTCAATTTACGAATTTCTCAATTTTCGAGCAATGCTATGTAGTTTTAGAAGATTAATCATCTGAATGAGTCAACTTCTGGTTTCTGGTTATAAATATTTCAATTTCAATTATTTGGATTAACATTTATGAAATTTTTGTTCACTTTTTTTTTTATATTGTTTACATCAAAATAATTTATCAAAATGAAAAGAAAAAATTTCATCAAACATATTGTACATATGATGTTGCAATCTAAAACATATTGATATTGTATGGATGGATTTGTAATTTAGTTCATGATGTTTATAATATTGAAAGCATCATTTTACTAAACAAAATGCTACCAATACCAATAACAATTTGTATTTATGCTGGTTAATAAACAAACAAAAAAAAAACAAACAAAAAAAAAAAACAAGAAAAGAGCTCACACACAAAAAGCAAAACACAATCCATCAGCATTAAGCCAATCAAAATTTTGTTTTCTGAGGACAAAGTTGTAAAAAAAAACAAAAACGATTGCGAATTTAACCCATCAACCCATCTCAGCCAACCAGAAAATAAAAGTAGGAATAAACATATTTAGCAAAAAAATCCCTTTGAAATATTTGCTGCAAATATCATCAATATATTTAGTGCTACTATATAGGTAGTATGATAATACCAGAAAACAAAAAATACCTATACAACAGTCGTGGTCTCCAACCATCCATCTGTCTAATCCAATACAAAAAAAAAGCAAAAAAATCAAAAGCACATACAGACCGACACAAAGTAAGTACAAAGCTTTGTGACATGTTTTGTACGCTGTCAAAACCAATACCATAATGTAATGTGTCCTCTTAACTGAGCTTAAAACTCATACTCACTCACTCACTCATTCACTCACCAATTTTTAGTAGGAATCAGCGGTGGCTTCCGAAAAAAAAAATCAGGAAAAAATAAGTTAGTAACTAAAAAGCCTGTATGACAAAAATATTTAAGTAAGTAGAATACTATTTAAAAAAAAAAAAAGAAAATACGATTTAAAAAAAATATTCTTACTGGGGAAAAAGTAATGCTAAGTTTTCAATAAAAATTCAATTTTTTACTAACACATAACACACACTCCTTAAGGTTCAGAAAAAATATTATATTCATATTATATGAATTAAAACAAGAAATGCTTATAATAGACATTTTCAATTATAATTTTTAATTAGCTGTATTAATTAATTAAAATTAAATTTTATGATTTTTTCTTTGTCCTATTAAGAATATTTTTTTTTTTATTTTATCAATTTCTCTGTAAGCTAATTTCTGCATTTATTTTCAAAATCTATCGCATAATTGAAAACTTTACAATTCTGGTCTAGTTGTTTGTGTAAAGTCAACTCTGCAGCCAGTCTAGTCGCCCATAATCAGACATTTTTTGTTACTTTTCTACTGCGATTTGATACTTTTTGAATCTCAAAACGCTTTTAAGCGTAGAATTTGCTTACCTTTCTCACTGATCCATCTAAGAAATTCTAGTGATATTTTTCCCCCAAAAACACCACATATGTAAATGAAGCATTAAAAAAAATATACATCAAAATGAAGTTACAAAGTAGTATGTAGGTACTCTAATCCGATTGTATGCAAATGTGGGTGTTTTACTACTTATTACATGGTTCTAGAATCATATTATTTAGTATCCACTATTTACTCTATTTTTTTATGCTCAACCGCAATGACCACTATTCGTTTCAAATTGATTAAAATCTTTCAGCTGTCCTCTCATGGATTTGAGACAAGAAAGCAAAATGTTTATGATGATGCTTTCAGAAAAAATATTATCGCTATATATATAATTTTAGTTTTTTTTCACTATTACTATTCAACCTACATACTATGCTGTTATTTTGCCACACGCAAATGCAAAACATTTTTAATACAATTGAATGTAGAACGTACTAAGAACTCTTTGTTGAAGTCCTATAATAAATATGACAATTTTTTTCTATTCATTATTAAATTTGTTGTACGATTGAAATTTTTAATTTCACTAAATATTGTTGGGATTCATTTAAAATTTCTCAGAAAAAAAAGTAACAAATCTTTTAAGTCTATTCAATCCTCCTCCTACATCATTGTGATATATTTATTTGTTTTTTTTTTTTTCTTTTAAAAAATCACCCACTCTTTGTATATACATCACCCTGCGTCTCACGTCGATATCAATATAGCTTTTGAGGGTTTTTGCCATACCCAAAGGTTTTCTTATTCTATTTTTTTTTTTTTGACTCTTTTTGTAAGAGTCAATGTTACAACAAAAGGCGTAAAAGCAATCGGCAACTATACTATGAATATTATACTATCAGCAACAGTACAATGTACTAGTACATATATATTGTCGGTCTATGTGAAGTAGAAAGTCGATCGAAATGAACGTAAGAGCATATGAGGATAGTAACTTTGTTTCACAATCAAGTGAAAATTCACTCGACTGGATTAAAAGATTAGTGAGAGAGATTATAATCGCTGGCACGAATCTTTTCACTCCAACTCGGTATATATTTATGTAAGTATGGTACACAGTCTTACACATGTATGTATGCTAGCTGACTGTTAGATGGATAGCTCTATGACGTATGCTACTTCGATACTCAACCCTTCAGCAATTGTTGTTAGCATCAGTGTGCCAGTGTGATCCTTTGTACAAAAGCCCAAAAGTATGCAAGAGTATTTACTATGGGCATATGCACATCCTCAATGCTATAAAGTTTACACACACACACACACACACATATGCAACGTTATTGACTTTGAGTTGTTCTTTTCATTGTGGTATGTCATCTTGGTTTGAGTTTTAATGTAGGAACATACAAAAATATATGTACATACAAATACATACAAATGATATATCTAATATATATGATATATATTTAGTTCAAAAGATATATGTGTAGTTCATTTTTAATATTATTAATTTAGTGTATTATTTTTAAATACAAATATATACTATTTCCACTCTAAAAATTTTTAATGTGTAGTTGAAAAAACTTGAGAAAAGATTTTTAAAAAAATCAGCATTTAGTTAGAGATATTCATGAATTTAAAAAATTCTTGCCGAAATCATCGAAACAGAGGCCAATTTTAAGGCCAAAAATGAATCGTTCTACAAGAAAGGTATTGAAATGTTAGAGATGAGCATCGAAATGATTGTGACGCTCTTGCGGGAGACTATATTAATGAATTAAGTCTAATTTTGCTACACAATTATTTCAGCCGAAGTGTTATAATAATATCAATTTTGTATGGAAGACCCCCTAATGGGTGTAATAAGTAGGTTTTGGGCAAATATTGGCGAGAAGAAAATTAATGCTGACTGGCCATATACTTTACCCCTCCAGGGGCTACTTCTGAGCAATATCAATTTGCCGAACTTCCTTCAATTTTCTTCCACTTTGTATTAAAATATTAGGTTTTAAAAAATTATAGACTTAATTGCAACCACAATTGGCCATTCTTCTTATACATATATTGCATTTCTGCACTTCAGGCTCCTCGTTCAAACTGTGGCTTGACAAATTCAAGAGTAAAAATTTGTAATGGAAATATTTCTGAACGACTTCCGGGACAAACTTGGAAAAAATCTGGTCCATAGATCACACCTATTTAACCCTATACAAATATATTCTACAAACAACATTGATCGCTATTGTCAGTGATCAGTGATCACAGGTCACAGATTTATAGCATAAAATATTTATGACAGTTTTTTAATATGGGAAAAATGTTCCAATATTTGCCATTGCTACCATTTAAATGAACGAAATTTTACTTAGAAAAACTCGATGATTTCTTGTTGAGAAGTCAAGCACACTGAGCTGAGCTTCTATACAAAATTATGTACATCAAATACTGGAAGTGAAGCTTCGTCAAGTTTCTTCGGAGATATGTATGATTACCAAATATGTACAATATGTACGAGGGCGGTCCCAGAGCTACCCGACTTGACATATAGATGGCGGCAGTATTTTGAAAAAGTGGCAACCTTATAAAGTTGTGTTTTAAGTTTCTCAGTGAATGTGTAAACATTGGAAAACTGGTCACCGTTATGTAATTCAATACTGGTGGTAGAATTTAAACGAGGTCGTACGAGATGCCAAGACGAACACCGTAATGGTCGACCAATTGAGGTGGCCACGCCAGAAACGGTTAAGAAAATCCAGAAAATAGTATTGGATGATCGCCGGCACACATCCGCTATTGCGATGACCAAAATCAATGAGTTAAAGCTCGAATTGCTTCAGCACGCACTTTATTCGCCAGATTTAGATCCTTCGGATTATTTTCTATTTCCAAATTTCAAAAAATGGCTTGGTGGTAGAAGATTTGCAAACAATGAAGAGGTGGAGTCTGCGGTAGATGGCTATTTTGATGAGCTAGAGTGTTCATACTATAAACAGGGTATCGAAGCTATAGAATATCGCTGGGAAAAGTGTATAGAACTAAAAGGAAATTTGTGTGTTTTCTTTATTAGGTCAAGTAGTTCTGGGACCGCCAACGTATATTCAGAAATGGTTGAGTTAATTAACAGCTCTACGTAGAACAGATATAAATGAAATAATATATATTAAATAATATATGAAATTTTATTTAAAAACAACAACAACAATAACAACTAGAGAATAAATACAATATTTAGTATGAAACCATGCAAATTTAAGAAGTGAAGATTAATTAAAATCTAACTTCTCCATGACTAAATAAATTGTACAAGGATGCATTTCAATTTCTATACAAACATGTAGTTGTAGTCATGTAGATGCCACTACTGGTATTACTCAAACTACTATGATAACCTAATGATAATGAATAAGACATAAAATTTTACAAATTTTGCACAATACAAATAGAACTCTTACTCATACTTCTGCATAGTTCATCATTTACAAAAGCATTGCATACGAGATGTACTCTGATTGTATGTATTCAAGAATGTTGTGTAAATAACTAGTTTTTGTATGTACGAGTACCTATGGATATTATGTTCTTGAAAATATGCATGTGTATGTATAATTAATTTTTGACTTGAATTGTGCTACCAATACCAATGCATACTTACCATACAAAACAATAATATTTTCTAGGAAGCACATCACTCATGGCATTGAGTTACAATGCGTTTGGTATGGAGCAAAGAGTAAGCAGCAGCAGCAGCAGCAACATCATCAGCAATGCTTAACAATAGCTTAAAGCAAGAAATTTGTACATATATAAGTACATTCTCTTGTACTACTTACATTGATAGAAATAACAACAAATGTGAAATCATAATGAATACAACGTACGATAACAATGATTGCAACAACATCAGAAACTAAAGCATCAGTTGAATGGTGGAAGGGAAAAATTAACTGATGAAGCACTCATAGCATTCAGACAGGACGACAGAACGTAAGACATTATTCAGGCAAGCGGATGTTGCTCGCTCACCGTTAAACCAGCAGAATTAATTATTCCAAATGCAACACCTTCACCATCAATAATAAAACAATGCAAAATAACAATAGCTACAGCAACACATGTCGCCATGTTGGTGACACCAAACAACAATGATGTCACACAAAAAGCGCAGAAGAAAGTGCATGCGGAATGCAAAATAATTTTGATGCACATGGGGGCGGAGGACACAGCACCACTAACTATGCAGCCAGCAGCAGCAGCAGCAGCAGATAATACAAATATTAATTTTCTCACCTGATCACTCCATCTTTTGTTGTGAGGTTAGCAAGGTGTAGCAGGTTGCTAAACAAAAAAACCAACTACAACAACATGCTGTGGTTGACATTGTCATTTGAGCTCTTTTCGCTATTCTATAGCTGTGTTATATACCCTGTGGCTAGAAAATTTTGTAGAAACACCTAACACCATTCCAATTCAGCTAGAAGCAATGTGTGTTTGTTGATAGTCGAATAAGAATTCCTTTTAGTAGTTCTTGTGGGAGATGAGAGAGTATATTCATTAATTTTCAAATGATATACGTATTATATACACAAAAAGCCAGGAAAACCATAGAAAATGCATCTCAGAGATAGTACAGAAATTAGACGGAAAACAAAAAGTTCTCAGAGTCAATAATATTGTAAGTAATTCAAGTTCATAATTTGTCGAAATATGGTACGTTAAACGTGGCAGTTTATATTACTTAAAATACTTATGAGTTGACTGCAACAGATTATGTGAAAAAATCATTTTAACTGATCGATTTGGTTGGTCGCGAAATGAAAAATGTTTCGAATTATAATCATTCAGTAGGAAGTCACGTCGAATGGGTCTTACGGTGAACGAGGGCAAGACGAAGTACCTAGCGTCTACAAACAAAAAGAGTCCCGTCGTCTTGGACAACACGTCACTGTTGACAATTACATTCTCGAAGTGGAGTAATGACGTCAGCCTGGAGATCATACGTAGGATAACTCTTGCTAACAGGTGTTACTTTGGGCTGAGTAAGCAATTGAGTAGTCGAGCCCTCTCTTGAAAATCGAAGATCCCACTCTACGAGCCTCTCATCATGCCTGTCCTAACATATCGCGCAGAAACCTGAACAGTTGGAGTTTTCGAGATAAAAGTTATGCACAGGATCTTCGCACCTATTTGCGTTGGTGGCGAGTACCGAATAAGGTACAACCATGAGATGTACGAGCTGTATGCCGATATTGATATAGTAAAGCGTATCAAAATCCAGCGGCTAGGCTGGCTAGGTCATGTCGAGCGAATGGAAAATGACGCTCCGGCGAGAGGGTATTTAATTTGGCAACCGTTGGAGTAAGCAGAAGACGAAGACCAAACCTCCAATGGAAGAACCAAGTGTTCGATAACCCCTGGCGGCGCTTGGAATATCCAAGCGCCGACTGTAATGTCGACTTAAATTGAAATGTCCTTAAATTACCTGTACAAACGCATCAAAGTAATTTTCAATATAGATAACTTAAGTTGTTTTGTAAAACTACAGAAGAAAAATAAAATAAAATAGACTTCCAGAATGTTGTGGTGGTGTTTTCGCAAGGTAGCGTGTCTAACTGCCTCAATTGGGTGGGGCTAGCGCAATCCTTGTTGAACTCATCGCAAGTCAACTCACTGGCTGTCATTTAGTTTATTCTGAGCGCTATGTGATGGCACCTTTATTTGTTAATGAGGGGTAGTCATGCAGCTTGCTCTGCTTACTATTTGATGGCACCTTCACCATTAATGGGGGTCCTGTACGTGGCGACCACCGGGCAACGTCCTCATGGCACCCGCTGGGAGGCGGCTAAAGTGAGTAGCGAAAATCTCCTCTGTTAGAGGTTGTGCGTTGGTTTTGGGACCCGCCACATAAAAAATCCCCCCAATGAAGAAAACAGCAATGCCTCGGATAAGGACTACCGCTTTTGTTGATGACCTCCGCAAACGAAATAAGGACCATGATTTACGGATATGCACCTGGAATGTCCGGTCCCTTTATAGGGAGGATGCTGCTCTATCCAGCTGGTTGATGTCCTCGAGAAATACAGAGCTGACATCACCGCTCTCCAGGAAATACGATGGACGAGACAGAGACGATTCAAAAGAGCATCCTGTGATGTATACTACAGTTGCCATGCTGAAAGGCACGAATTAGGATGTGGATATTTGGTCAGCAAGAGACTACGATACCTTGTCACGCCTGTGAACGAACGGCTGGCCACAATACGCATCAGGGCAAAATTTTTTCACATCAGCCTTATATGTGCTCACGCTCCGACGGATGAGAAGGACAATGTGACCAAGGAGAGCTTCTTTCAGAGCCTAGAAGAAGCAGCTTACGACCGCTGCCCCTGCCACGATATCAAAATCGTGGCAGGGGCTTGGCGACTTTAATGCCAGAGTGGGCAAGGAAGGTACCTTTGGTCCAACTGTCGGAAAATTCAGCCTCCACCAGAACACCTCCGATAACGGAATGAGGCTGATCGACTACGCCGCAGCACGAAACATGGTAATTAGTGGTACCAGATTCCAACATCTCGACATCCACAAAGTGACATGGCTGTGTCCAGATCAAGGAACAAGAAATCAAATTGATCAAGTGGTAATTGACGGAAGGCATGCTTCCAGTGTGATGGACGTGAAATCGATCCGTGGTGCCAACATCGATGGCTGGAGGAGCTATTATATTCGGCCTAAATCGATATTCGGTTGTTATGGCCACATAAGAAGAAGAAGAATTCCAATTATGTACAATAATTTCTGGCACAAAATCGATGCTAAAATTGCTTTTTTTTACTATTGGAATTTTCTTCCAAACAAGTAGGTGGATACCTTCTAATTGTTTATACAAATTCGTGTTGGAACATTTAATTCCAAATCCCTAACTAAGTGATAAACTCATAAATATTTTATAGCTACACAACTTAGTTAATATCTACAAATCATTGATATTAAAAAAATGCGTAGTAAACAAAACAATTTCCTTCCTTTATTGTTGCTATCTATTCTATCTATTGTTACGTTCCAGCTACGTATAGTAAAAAATGATAAAAATATTGTCACTTTCAACGCAGTCGACCTTTTTGACAATCCGCCTTGCAGCTAAAGAGATAATTTTTAAATTACTTAGTTTGTGTGTCGTCTAAAAAACCGGAGAAAGAAAACAGTGCCCATCTGCAACACATCAGCATAAAGCTCAACCTCAAAAAGATTTCACAAAATATACAAGTATACAAAGGATAATAAAAAAGAAAAAATGCTAAAGAAACTAATCTTATAATCTTATAATTTAGGTGCTTGTCCCTTAAATTAACTCCTTTTCGTTGTGTTCATTTTTTTTGGCAACGAACGGAAAAACGAGTCTCTTAATATTCTACATAAATTTAAGCCTATTTGAAATTATCACCACTTTACAAAAGGGGGTTAAAAAGCTTAAATAAACACATTTTAATTTAAATCAAAGAAAGAGGCGCAGAGAAAAATACGAAATGTTCGCTGTCATTCAGTGTTGAGTGCGAGTACGAGTAAATCTACAATGAGCAGTGAAAACAATGAAAATTACACTTGATGTTCTTGATCATAATTTTTATTGTTGACGTGCTTGTAGTCGTCGGTTTTTTGTCGTAATAGGAAAACAAAACAAAGAAAAAACGAATTAAGTGATAAAAATCGCACATTTTAACTGATGTGGCGCTGCCATTGTGCCCCACCCTATCAACAACAACATCCAAATCAAGCAAATATTGACACACTCTTGGTTGGTCGCTAATGTGGGTTTATTCGATGTGTGTTTGAACCATTTTTTTATTTTTTTTTTGTGTTTGGGTCATAAAATTAGGCCGACAACTTTAATCAAGAACTCTTTGCACAACATTTTCAGCTTTTTGTGTCAATTTTAGCTCTTGTTTCGTGCTGATGGCATCAACATCAACATCATCGTTGTCATCATCATTACATTCGCGTCCCAAGATTTTTATCAAATATGTGTGGGTGTGTGTGTGTGCGTGCATGTGTATCAAAGGCAATAAAATTAATGCGTAAAGTTTTTTTGTTTTGTCCCTTTTTCTTTCTTTGCATCATCATAATTTTTAACACAAGATTTTCTTTTGTTTTTCTTTATGTTGAGGCTTCATTGTTGCTATTTTCCTTTCGCGTTACATTTTCTTCAACAAAACACTTTTTCTTTTTGCGGCTGGCTGTTGCGCTTGGGAATTTGTAATGAGCATCACACAAGTTTGTCATTCCTGTCATGTATAGTAACTATTGTACACGTTTTTCTAGCAGTCTTATGTTAAATACAAGCAAACACAAAGTCCATAAAGTAGAAAAAGGGATAACAACAAAACTGTAGGTCATTTGAAAATCACTTAAAAATTCTGTAATAAAAATTCAAAAGTTTACACAAAATCACCATGAAATTAGCACAGCGAAAAAAAGGTGTTTATATTATATTTAATACCAACCAACCTATCTACCTACCTACTAGAGGTTGACTTAAGTACACAAGGTACAAATAGCAAATAAAACAAACAAAGGTAGTAGGTAGAATATTAAAGAAAAGGTTGAAAATTTTGTCATCTTTTTTCTTTTGATTTTTTTTCCACACACCAATCTAATATGTATGATTTACAGTCATTTTTAATCAACTTATTTTATCAAGTATATTTATATGGTTCATATCGAGTGGATCGAAGCTGGAAGATAGTGGTGGAACTGGGGCGGGTATTTATGGCCCTAAATTCAGACGATCAATCCAAATGAGTTTTTACTCAACAATTTTCCAAGCTGAAATTCATGCCATCGAAATATGTGTGTGGGAGTGTCTTCGAAGAAAGATGCGAGGATCTCACATTTATATATATTATCAGATAGCCAATCTTTCACAATCACCTCTAAATTAGTAGATAAATGTCTCAGCCTTCTAAACGAGCTAGGAAACCTAAATACTTTAGTACTAAGATGGATATCGGGCCATGAAGGACACGATTGGAACGAAATAGCTGATAAACTAGCCAAAAAGTGCACTAAAAAGCCTCTGATGGGACCTGAACCCTTCTGTGCGTTGGCAAGATCCCACGCCAAGGTGGTTATCAGGAAATTGGAAAAAAGAAATTTGTAGAACGCTGGTTCAATAGTATAGGGTAGCGTCAAGCCAAACAGTTCCTCATTCCAAATAGAGGGATATCTGAAAAGATTCTCACGTCTGGTAGAGCTGACCTACGTATTCTGGTATTCTTTGTGGTTATTTCACAGGCCACTCCAGCCTCAGATACCACTTAAAGAAATTAAATCTATGTGACACTGATGTCTGCAGATTTTGCAACTCGGAGACATCGAAAGCTCAAAGCATATTCTCTGCGTCAATGTCAAGCTTTTGGCAGACAAAACCTAAGCCACTTTGGTGATAGTACAGTGCCTCCATATAAATTGTGTACGAATGAACCCAACACAGTGCTGAAATTTATTAGAAGGGTAACCCTAAAAATTTAGGGTTACCCCAAAGACTGCACAATATATCAAATCTGGTCGCAATGCATATGGGTCTGTTAATATAGTAATAATAAATGGTTCATATTTGATAACCATTTGCTGTAGGAGGAAAATGTAAGGGATACTATTACTTTTTGTAAAATCTCTAAAGTTTTCGAAACCGAAAATAATTGAAATTAGGTTTACTTAAATCAGTGTTATATACATGTACAATGTGTTGACCTCTTCAACCTGTCCCATATGGAATTATCAATTGTAAATATCAGCGGAAATTTATAAATTATTTTCCTATTGATTGATTTGACTAGCCGTTACCCGAAATGTTGCCTTCCGGACAATAATTTGGAAATTCCAATTGTTTAAATGGGTCTCCAGTACTTGAAGATTCTATCAAATTGCTTTTGAGTTTATTGCATATCGCAGACGGATCAAGTAGTTTATTTGGTATCAGTTCATTCTCCTCAATAGAGATCCAGCAGAGCCTAATCCTATTATATATCTTTGACATTATTGCTTATTAAGTACTAGAGCAAGCGATGCCGAAAATGCTGGTCGCCCATTTCAGGGCGCTACACCAGAAATAATCTATAAAATCTGCTATAATATGTAGATGATCAGCTTATCACATGAACCATTGACTTCAATTTTGAATATATATTTGAATCTGACAAGAAAAGCAATTGTTTGACAACTTCAAAGGAGTTTTTTAGCAATGTCAGTCCCAAAATGAGTGAGTTTTTGAGCCATTCCGTAACTGTGGACGAAACATGGATTTATCATAATACACCGGACACCAAGAAAACAGACGGGAAAGTAGTTCAACGAAACCACAGTCTGACAGATTCTTGAAATGCGCGCGATGTCATTTACAATCGATTAGGTTGGACAAGTGGAAATCATGTAAAGCTGTTGGATCGATTCGGCGCCGATTCGGATCGATTCGGCTAGGAAAAAAGCACAAGTTTGAAGTAGCAATAGCAGAATAGTATGAATTAGAATATGAATTGTTCCTTCATGTACAATATACTCCAGATTTAGCCCCCTCAGACCATTTTATGTTACCAATCATGAAGAAATGGTTCGGCCGTAAGAGATGAAACAAACATCTACTTTGATGGTCTCGAGAATCATATTATTTGGAGGGCATTAATAAGTGTTAGAAATGTAGTACGAAATATATATATCGAGCTTCTTATTCTTCTTATTGAAAAATCTTAACACTATTTTCACATGAACAATCAGTAATCATGAAAAAGAGTTCGATTTTTGTTTTCACCAAAATACAATTGTCAAAGTAGATTCATCTTTTCAAACTAAACAAAAACAAAAAACAAAAAAAAAAAAACATATTAATCAAAAGACAAATGCATACTTCCGCACTTATGATATTGTTGATATTGAAGTGGCTGACAAACTCGATACACACACACGTATGTTTGACACGACACAACATGGTGTTGATGTCAGTGAATGAATAAAACAACAAGTCCAGTCACGAGTGCATGTGATATATTTATGAGTTTTTGAAACATACAGACATACACTCAACTACATGCATATAAGTTCAATATGATTCTTGGCAGAGAAAATTTCATTATACATGACAACATATGTACTAGTTCGAGGAGTGTCCCAATAGGAAGTATTCTCTAAAAAATTATTTATATCAAATTTTTTTTTTTTTTTGAAGTGAATATGAGGAATATGAAACAATTGTACTTATTCTTATGTTTTGTAATAATTTCCAACATGATTATAAACGACTTGTCGTAGTGTAATGTAATGCCAAATGCCACCCTTCGTTACAATCTACCTAACATAGTGGACTTTGAATAGGTGTTCAAAAGTTTTGTGGACACTTTCATATCCTCAATAAAATCTTTCATAATCCTTATTATACTTTTACAATGTTTTTGAAATTTCCTAAATAAATATAACTATATATAATTAAAAGTGATGAGTAAGAATAATTTTCATAAAATCCTTTCACACATAATCACCCTTTTGTCAACTGATTTAAATCCATTTTATAAAGATCTTCTAATGTTCTTTTAATTACTATACTCAGTACTGAGTTGAATAGCAGCAACTTTTTGTGACTTTTGTGATTTTTTGACTTGACAAAAATAATTGTTACCAACTAAGTAAAGTGCATAGAGGCAAGAATACAACAAAGAGAAAATGTTGATATTTCAACTTTGTCTTTATTTTGTGTTGAAAGTTTTTTAAGCATATTTGCTTTTTGTTCTTTTCCTTCATGTCATCTGTGAAGGGACAACTTCAAAATATGCTTCAAATGCGGTGGCGGACTGAAGAGTTGAAGTGCTGTGAGTGGTGTCATGCGCACGATTCAAATATCAGTCCAAAATATGAAGCTTAGAAGTATTTGAAGTTTTTATAATATGTAAGCTTTACATTTTCAAGTTATGGAAATATGAAATTTTGAGCGAGACTCGATAATTGTGCAGGGAACCCATTGCGGGGCGCCCTGTTCACGTGAATATTTCAAACAACCCTTAATCTGATACTGCTTTAAAGTGTAGGTGGAATCAAGACAACAAGAGACAAAACCAAATTTTATACAATTACCGGTTGATTGCAAAAATATATATATAAGTAAGTACATATATTTGAAATCGGATTAGTCTCAGTCACAAAAATATATATATACATACAAATTACTACAGTTTGATAAGCTTTTTCTATTTACTTGTACCCTTATGTGTACATAAGTACTCGTTTAAATCCCAAGCGAGCAAAAGAAATCGTTTGCACTTTTTTTTCTGCTTCTTTTCAAACGATTAACCCTGAAAAAGCCGTCAGACTCAAGATAATGTACAAGTATGCAGAAGGTGATGGAACAGATGTTGCTGAAGATGATGATGATGATGATGATGATTATAATGATTATGATGGCGATGATGTGGAAAGAACAAAAGAAGCCTAAACGAGCTAACAACGAATGAACAGTGAATACGAAAAAGCAACCGACGACCACAATCGTATTGTGGTTACTGTCAGCCATCTGTCATTCGCAATACAAATCTACTACTGAATAGTTCTTTATGTGTTGTTCGTATATAAGTATGCACATATTTGATTACCTTACCTGCCCTTCTATGTTCTTAAATTGTATTTGGCCACATTTAAATGTGAAAATCACCAAAAAATCGTAAAGCACAAAAGTGAATAAGAAATCTAATGCCAATGATTATAATGTTAGTGTATAAACGAGAAAGATAGAATTGAAATATATGTAGGTGGCAACATTGGGCGGTAAATAATGTAGTGGCAAATAATGCTATAGTTGTATGTACACGCCAGCTGGTGCCAGCAAGACAGTGAGCCAACCAGCCAGCCATCCAGCCAGCCATCCAGCCAGCCATCCAACCAACCAACCAACCGATTATTCAGTTTATTTGTTTTTGTGCGAGAGAGTGTGTCTCTTTAGAAATCTCAAAAGAAATCAGATTGTGGCCAAGTTCAGCTAAGAGTTTGGCTAATTAATTAAGTTCATATTGTATGTTTTTGTTCGCAACCTTCGTTGTTATCGTTGGCTCGCTTGTGCAATGAGCCTTTGAGGTTTTCAAGTTTTACTCTCGCTATAATACTATACTCTCAAGTACATACATACATATATACATACATACATACATACTAGTATGCATGTCAGTTGTATATGATGACTTTACTTTGTTCTTCTTTACTTACCCATCCTGCCAGAGAATATTGAATCTCCACTTGTTTAATGTGAAGGCGGTTAAGCTCAAATAATTTTGTTAGTGAGTCAAATGTTTGGTTTATATTTTCGATTGCACCATGACAAGAGGATTAAAAGGAAAAATTATTTATTCGTTTTTACTTATTCGAACTTATTTTAAAGATATTAAAATTGATTATATATATTTAATCATACAAATAGCATACGATTGTCACCTTTGAAGAAATGAAGAAATTAATTTATCTGCTTTAATTATATAGAGACAAACTATGTATATTGAATATGTTCAATTTCTATGGGTACTCAATCGTTTAATTATACATATGATGAGACCTTATGATTTTATTCATCACATTTTATTGTTAAATTTGCAATACGAGTACTTTCGCAGATATTCGATTAATTTGGTGAAATTTTCATTCAAAAGGCCTCCATACATACTATACATATGTATAATTGTGTGTGTATATATACTCTATAATCGATATGTTAGTGTGACGACATTGGATACCGTGGTTGAGATGATTCCGGTCCGGTCATGTGTTGTAGTCGATTTTACCTGAGGCGTAAATAAGTTAATTGAATTCATTTCAAAAGGAATGAATCCATACGCATATTGTCACATGCATACAATTTATTATGTCTGGAGAGACTATTTAAAATATCAGATGTTTTTCATTCAAATATTTTTTGTTATTACATTTACATTGTTGAAATGCAAATGTTAAAAAATTCATCTTATCATATGTTCAATCGATTTTATATGAAGTTGAATTAAACAGTATCATTGGTGTTCCAATATGAGGCCGAATGTACTCCTAGTTGTTTATATTGGATACCAGCATTTTTTGAGTATTTTATAAAATATAAAGATAATATTAATTATCCATAAAACTGCTGTGCAATAAAATTCAGGTACATTTCTCGATTTCAGACATAGTTTCCTAGTATTCGTATTTTATGAAATTATACAAATGACTAATGCCCAATATTACTGAAAAAGATGATTGGGCAAAAGACTTTCCGAGCCTCTTAATGCCAACAATCTTATATTCTTGAGAGCTACTATGTTGTTGAAATAATCTTCAGCATTCAGACAACTAAACTTTAAATTATTATGAAATTCGTCAAGAAAGAATCATACTTACACTAGATTCTTGTATTAGGTTAGGTTAGGCTGGCTTGGTTGATCTATAAGATCTCACATAGATCAATACCGGTCCATTGTGTTACCAAGTAAAATTGTGGGATTGCTTATATTTTGTTTTTAATACGGTTTTTTTTTTTTTGCGAGTTTCAATAAATCACTACCTTTGTGACCTGCAATGGTTCCCAGGGTCGAAAAAAGACGCAGATCCAAGGTAGTTGAAGCGCGATCTGTAGAGAGCTGGACAAAGTGACAAAGTAGGTGCTCTAAGGTCCACCTAGCATTGACCTCAGTAGTTAGGAAGGAAGATTTCTGGCACAGAGGCACAGAGGCGCAATGACGTCATCGGTTTGTTTATAGGATATTTATGACGTCATCGGTGTGTATCTTGGGTGTTAATCTGATACTACCAGACCTGATCTGATCAGATACAACCAGACCTGATCTGATCAGATACAACCAGACTTCATCTGATCGGATACTACCAGACCTGATCTGATCAGATTCTACCAGACCTGATCTGATGATCGGACACTACCAGACCTGATCTGATCAGATTCTACCAGACCTGATCTGATCATACTTGAGCTGACAATTAGCACCTAAGACACACACCTATTATGTCATAAATATCCTATACACAAACCGGCACCTTCCTTCTTAACTGCTCGGGTCTATATCAGAATTATGATGACCACAATAGATTGATAGTCGTTCAACCATAATCAATCAGTCAACCTCCACTTGGCGATTCATTTGTAAGATTTTATATACATATGAATAATCCAGTTAACTTGAAATGTATGCTATAAAAAAATTAAAAAGAGCAGTCAAAATATTATTATTGATGGGCTTTGGTTGCATTAAAAAACCGAATAAGTTCCACAGATAATATAAGTACCAATATATATTTTAAATATCAACACTTGAACATTTATTCCAGAACACAACATATAAACTCATACGTTCATTTAACTATTCACAATTGTGAATATATTATTTTTGTGTTTTTTATGATAATATATACTATATAATGTCATATTTCAGTAGTACTTCTGCCAACTGTGTATATGTATCTATACATATTGTCGTATTCTCTATATCATCTACCATACATAACAAAGTGCTGCGCTATTGTAAAGTAGTGAAATAAAAAACTGAATAGGTATGAATTTTTACTTCATACAGCACATCTTTCATTTATGGTTGTTGTATTAATTTTTAAAATAATAAGTTTATACAAGTTTCATTCAGTCTCGCATTTCATTCATTCATTCATTCATTTTATTCTTTCATTTCATGTCCAACTTCGTTTCAATTTTGTATTTTTTTGTTCTTTTTATTTTTTTGTTTTTTTGCATTTTTATGACTCAAATATTAAAATGAATGCAATTAAAGATAAATGCAAATTTACGCTTTTAATGCAATTTTAATTTATTAAAAGAGTTATTACAGCTGCTGCTGCTGCTGTTGATGCTGTTGCTGTTGAAATATTTTCATAGGTAGGTATCTATGTCGTACCTGCATATATAATATAGTACATACATACATTTACAATGACTTAATGTTGCTGATACCATTACCATTGTTATTACTTGTCTGCTGGTGGGTGATTCTTGGTGATGAGAAATGAGAATAAAATTAAATTTATTCATATAAGGAATATTTCAGGGAAATGTGAGATTTTTTGATTTTTTCTGTTTTATAATTTTTTTTTAAAAAGTCATTCAAATTCATTTCATCTTAATTGTACATATAAATAGTGATGACAATGAAAATCAATTAAGATGGGTATGTAATGTTTTATAAAATCAATAACGTTTTCAATTTTATGCTCAAATAATAATTTTGTTGGTATTGAAAGTCATAAACAAATTAAAGGTAGGAATTCTTATGAGTAAACCCTGATAAGGTAGAAATTAATTTTTTCAAATGAATCATTGTAAAAAAATCCCACTCTTGTCGGGTTATAGCATATAATTAAAAATGCTTTAAAATTGTACAAACTAGGTGATGGGTTCTAAAATGTATTACTATCGTTAGTTTTGAATATCAGATAAATACAGGGCCATGAAAAGAAAATTGCAACCCGGATGTCCTTCCTTTGCTTATGTGACCATAACAACCGAATATCGATTTAGGTCTGTCCTTCGCTAGCTGACGCCAGTTAGAAATTCCAAGCACCGTCAGGTTCTCCAGTACTTGATATTTCCACCAGAGGTTAGGTCTTCCTCTTCTGCGTCGTCCTCCAACGGCTTCCGAAAATAACACCTTAGCTGGAGCGTGTTCTTCCATTCGCTCGGCATGACCCAGCCAGCGCAGCCGCTGGATTTTAATGCTCTTTACTATGTCAATATCGGCATACAACTCGTACATCTCATGGTTGTACCTTATTCGGTACTCGCCACCAAAACAAATAGGTCCGAAGATCTTGAGTAAGATTTTTCTCTCGAAAACTCCAAGCATTCGCTGGAAATTGTCAGCGTCATATGTAAGGTCCAGTAAGATGAGAGACTTGTAGAGTATAGTTTTCGTTTTTCGAGAGAGGGCTCGACTTCTCAGTAGCTTACTTAGCGTGACCCTTCGCAATTTCTCCATGCTGACGTCATTACTGCTGTTAATGCTGGTTCCAAGATAGACAAAGTCCCTTACTACTTCAAAAGCGTAGTTGTCAACAGTGACATGTTGTCCAAGACAACGGGACTCTTTGTTTGTTGCCACTAAATATTTCGTCTTGCCCTCGTTCACCATAAGACCCATTCAACGCGACTCTCTTTCCTCCTCTGAGAATGCTGCACTACCTGGTCGCGTGTTCATGAGGATTATGTCAATATCGTCAGCATAAGCCAACAGCATGACACTTTTGTTGAAGATAGTGTCATTATGTCGTACGTCAGCAGCTCGTATTATTTTCTCCATAATAAGATTGAAGAAGTCGCACGATAACAAATCACCTTATCTGAAACCCCGTTCGGTATTAAACGGTGCGGGGAGGTCCTTCCCAATTTTCACTGCACAACAGAAGTTATGCAGTGTCATTCTACAAAGTTGAATGAGCTTTGCAGGAATACCGAACTCAGACATTGTTGCTTAGAGGTAATCCCTTACCGGACTGTTGAAAGCGGCTTTAAAATCATCAAATAGGTGGTGTGTGTCGATCTGATTTTCTTGAGTCTTCTCTAAGATCTAGCGTAGTGTGAAAATCTAGTCGATGGTGGATTTTCCAGGTCTGATAAGGTCCAATCAGATTGTTAAAGCTAAGCTTACGCTCAATAAATTCTTGTATGCGATGCTAAGAAGACTTAATCCACGGTAGTTGGCGCAAATTGTGGAGTCTCCTTTCTTATAAACGGGACAGAGTAAACTGAGCCTGAATCATCGGGCATGCATCCGATCATATTCTGCTTATGAGCTGGTGCATGCTGGTGAGCAGCTCATCCCCTCCGGTCTTAAACAACTCGGCAGGTAAGCCTTCAGCCGTTTCAACCTGGTGGAACATCAAAACCAACATCTGTAAATGGGGTTATCGGGCAATCTCTTCCACTGGCGGAATTCTTCGTAGCATCGCCATTCAGTAACGTGGAGAATCCCAGATGTAACGACCTAAAAATATATGGAAAATTCATACATTGTTCCAATTATGATTTTGATTAAATTATATAAATAATTATGGAAATTACGTAACGTAATGAATGTAAAACGACAGAAATATTAATACCAAAATCCGATTAGGTAATTCTAAAATAATCTCAGGTTTTATTTGATTTTGATGAGTGTTCGGTGTTGCACTAATGCCGAAAGGTTATTTTTCCTTATAAGAATATTTACAGGTTATTGTAAAAATTTTACACGATTTAGATGTTTTACTACAATTTTACATAATTCCTAAATATAAGCTATTTACAAAGAGTATTTAAATATAAAGATGCATAAAATTAAAATTTAATTCACCTAAATGGCATACTCACCTAGTAAGCGATAATTGACGAATAGTATCTACTTTGTATATATGTAAAGTATATATCATAGATAAGATTATAATAAAAACACACTAAATAGATATTACAATTTTATAATGCCTTTGACTATTTGCCAAGCTCGATGCCCTTCTTTAAACATGAGCGCATTTCATCCAATATTTTACTTGGCGCAATTGCCAAAAAAGTATAGAAAAAAACATCCAAAGATTGAATGAAAAAAGCCATTGAAAATGTCCTTTGGGACATTGCCTTTAGGGTTTGACAGAATTCACACTTCAACAATGATGGTAATAGCTATGATGTCACACAGAGCATACAGGCTCATACACACACACACACACAGTCACACATAATGTTCAGAGTGAGTCATGGCTGTGAACAACAATGAAATTATGTAGTATAAGCAAGGCAATAAGCACAGCGAACGGCAACAGCAAAAGGCATATTTATATATTCTTATCTTTGTTGTATCGTAAGTAGTAGTATGAAATGTGAGTAGCAGAAAAAAAAAAGTAAATATAAATAAATAAAAGTGTAATAACCAAACGTACGAATGAACGACATTTGAATGGATGGACAGCATACTACATACAGCAACATCTTATTCGCATTTTAATTTCATGCTTTACTACTTCGATATTGTCATTTTATTGTTGCTGCGTAATGACATTTTATATGCCACCAAACGCCATATTGAATAAGAGATTGTTGTAGAACGTTAGATGACAAAGACAAAGCATAAGGCTCATGCCATTTTATGAAATCTCGCACGCACACACACACAGGCACACACACCAGCTAAGCAACAAACCAATATGTTGGATATGCAAAGGCGAAAAGCAATTCTTCTTTAACGCTTCAGAGGCTTCTTGTTCTACTATACAAGAGACAATACAATAACAACAACAACAACAAAAGCAACAACAATGCACTCATAATAATATAAATAAGAATGTTCAGCAAGTAAGAACGAAAAAAAGAGCACATTTCGTTTCGCTTGTAAATCCATACTTACAACAATGACAATGGGTGATATATAATTTAATGTTTTCAAAATTACGAGCATAAAATCCCTATTCGATATATATGCTATTTTTCGATTTTTTAATCCTTGACACTCTGCATAAACAACTCGGTTGAGAGGGATTGATTTGGTGAGATTTTTTTTTTTTTTGCTTTTTAATTTAGCAATGATTCGTTTTCATTTTCATGCGAGAATGGTAATGGAATTGGGAATTAGAAAAATATATAACAACAAGAATTAAGAAAATATTTTAATATATGGAGAAATTAATGTTATTGTTATTGTTTTTTTGTGAAGGATGACCAAATGTTATATATCTATGACAACCTGAATAATAAAGTCAGGTGAGTTTAAGTTGAGCAACCACATAAAAGTAATGCACACACACACACACATACACATGTATTATTTAGGAACAGAAATGTCCACTTTTAAGTTTGTTTGAGCATCTAAGCATGCTAAGTATTACCTACACAATGCCTGAGAAATATTTATAGCTTTCACAGGTGTTTCTCATGTCCGTTTAATGTTTTTCATTTTTAAGTGAAATGAGTTTATCCTCAATTCACTATCCGGACAATATGCTGCTGTGTATCATATAAAAATACTAATACTGAAATATTTATATATATAAGCCTGCTTATAAACAATTGAAGTTGAAGGAACAGGTATTCAGCTGAGGCAAGAGTAATGTCAACATCAATCAAAAATTCCACTCAAAAAAAGAAACGTACTACTAAAAGGTTACTAAAAACTTAATGGATTTGAAAAAATTATATGGTTTTTTCATCTCTATGTGTTTAAAATTCATTAGAGAAATACATAAATAAAATTAAAATTACATCTAAAATAAATTAAAGTTGAAGCTGCGAACGACTACTTAGATCAAAATAAAAATGTTTACTTCATGAGACTCGAAAATTCTTCGAAAAGATCAAGCGCCTGAGTGGAGGTTTAAATCCCGGAGCCTCTTCTTGTCGTAATGGAAATGGGAATCTGATTACAGATGTCCAGAGTGTACTGAGCCTATAGAGGGAACACTTCTCCACGTTACTGAATGGCGATGCTACTAACAATTCCGCCGGTGGAGGAGATTGTCCGATAACCCCACTTACAGATGATGGTGTTGATGTTCCACCACCCCTACTATGACGAGGTTGAAACGGCCATTTTAAGGCTGAAGAACAACAAATCTGCAGGTGTTGATGGCCTGCCATAAGCAGAATATGGTAGGATGAAAGCATGCCTGATGATTGAAGGCTCAGTGTTCTCTATCCCGTACATAAAAAAGAGACCCCACAATTTTCGCCAACTACCGTGGAAAAACTCTCCTGAGCAGGGCCTACAAGGTCCTATCGAGCGTATTGTGTGAAAGATTGAAGCCCATGTGCAACAACCTGATTGGACCTTATCAGTGTGGCTTCAGACCTGGTAAATCTACCATCGACCAGATTTTCAGACTGCGCCAAATCCTGGAGAAGACCCAAGAAAAACAGATCGACACATACCACCTATTTGTCGATTATAAAGCCGCTTTCAACAGTCCGGTAAGGGATTACCTGTACGCAACAATGTCTGAGTTCGGTATTCCTACAAAGCTCATTCGACTTTGTAGAATGACACTGCATAACTCCTGTTGTGCAGTGAATATTGGGAAGGACCTTTCCGCACCGTTTAATACCGAAAGGGGTTTCAGACAAAGTGATTCATTATCGTGCGACTTCATCAATCTTATCATGGAAAAAATAATACGAGCTGATGATCTACCACATAATGGCACTATCTTCAACAAAAGTGTCATGCTGTTAGCGTATGCCGACGATATTGAGATAATCGGCATGAACACGCGAGCAGACAGTAAAGCATTCTGAGAGTTGGAAAGAGAGTCGCGATGGATGGGTCTTACGGTGAACGAGTGCAAGATGAAGTATCTAGTGTCAACAAACAAAAAGTCCCGGCGTCGTGGACAGCACGTCAATTAGGCCTTTGAAGTATTAAGGGACTTTGTCTATCTTTGTCTATCTTGCTAGGTCATGTCGAGCGAGTGGAAGAACACGCTCCAGCTAAGAAGGTGTTATATTCGGAGCCCGCTGGAGGACGACGCAGAAGAGGAAGACCTAACCTCCGGTAGAAAGACCAAGTACTGGAAAACCTGACGACGCTTGGAATTTCTAACTGGCTCCAGCTACCGACGAACAGAGATGGCTGGCGAAGCATGTTATATTCGGCCTAAATCGATATTCGGTTATTATGGCCGCATAAGTAAGTAAGTATACTCTATATACTGTATATAGTGCTAAGCGAAAAATTGAAAGTACAAGACAGAATCCCTGTGGCGTATGATTAAAATAGTAGAAATTTCACTAAAACCATAAGACGTTTTGAAAATTTTTTTTTTCATTTTTATTTTCATTACATTATTTACAACAGGTACAAGTAGAATGAATATGTATTAGATACCCGTACTCGTATCTAAATATACAAATTTCTAAAATTCATTTCATTCTCAACGGTGTTACTAGTTGCTTTTGTTTCAACCGAAAACACAAAACTTGTGCTAACGAAGTAAACTTTTGTTTTGGAGCACAAATTAAATTTAAGTTATTAAATCGTCAATTCCGTTAAGACAATTAAGAAGTTGTAAGTGCGTATATGTGTGTGTGTGTGTGTGTGTGTGTGTATGGGTGTGTGTGTGTGTCTAAAGTTGAAAGACTTTTTGGTTTGATGTAAACTTTTGACACACAAGTGACAAAACTTTTGGTTTTTGAGATATTTTATGTTATATACCCACGTTACCTCTATGCGACTGGTACGTACGAATGAAAAGTGTGGGTAGAATTAGTGTGGTTATTACTACAATTCAACCACAAATATATTCGCATTTCTTTCGATTTTCACACTTGCATGACTAACTGACTCCTTAACAAATGCATTATAAGAACAAAAGTATTTTTTTAATATCTTATTTGTTTATTTGATTTGAAATACCACCGAGTTTCATTTAATGTATAAAATCAACTTCAATGTAACAAATACATATGTATATGCGTATTTGTTTTTGTTGAATTTTCAAAATCAATCAAAATTAAAAGTTTACGTATGGTAAATGTGAATATGAAAACTTTTAGCTTTACCCCTCTCATTGTCTCTCTCTCTCTCTCACTGTATGTGTGTGCAGTAAAGATGAGTATACATAAGTGAGTATTCATGTATTCAGAAGAGATTGCATATATCCAGTCATTTTACAATATAGTAGTTATAATGTCAGTTATTATTTAATTTTTAAGCATTTATTTCAATTTAAATTTGCATAAATTCGCTTAGATGAATTTTATTTTAATTCCCTCTCTTGCAGATAATATAAAGGGTTATCCATTTCACGGTTTCAAAAGTATAGCGCTAGAATTCGACATCTGTCAAACTGAGTTGTTAAAACAATTTCTTTCTTTTTCAGTTCAAAGTCTGACATTTGCGAAAATGGATCGCTTAACTATCGCACAACGCATTAAAATTGTAGAAACCTACTATAAAAATGGTATTTCTGCCACAGCCACATATCGTGCTTTAAGAGGAGATTATGGTTTACATAATCGTCCAACTACGCAAACAATTGGCAAAATTGTGAAGAAATATGAAGAGACTGGATCGGTTACAGATATTGTAAGGCCTGTGCATCATCGTTTCGCTCGTACCACCGAAAATATCGCTGCTGTAAGTGAAAGTGTTGCCGAAGACCCGAATGTGTCGATTCCTCGTCGTTCGCAGGAATTAGGACTGTCTTACGGCACATTATGGCGTATTTTGCATTTGGATCTACACCTACATTCATATAAAATTCAGCTCACACAACAACTGAAGCCAGCTGACCATTCACAACGTCGTAGATACGTCGAATGGGTGCTTGAACAACAGGCGGTGGACGGCGATTTTTCGAACAAAATTTTCTTCAGCGACGAAGCACATTTCTCACTCGGTGGGTATGTTAACAAACAAAATTGTCGTATTTGGGGTTCTGAGAATCCTCAAGTAATTGAAGAGAGGCCACTACATCCACAAAAAGTCACTGCTTGGTGCGCTCTTTGGTCCGGAGGTGTGATTGGACCTTACTTCTTCGAAAACGACGATGGAACGACTGTCACCGTCAATTCGGAGCGTTATGGTCATATGATAACCGACTTTTTTTGCCTGCTATTGAAGAATACGACTTAGAGAATATGTGGTTTCAACAAGACGGTGCCACATGCCACACAACTCGAGCGAATATGGCTTTATTGCAAGAGAAATTTTCTGGCCGCGTAATTTCTCGTCGTGGCGATATCAAGTGGCCACCAAGATCATGCGATTTGACACCGCTTGACTTTTTTTTGTGGGGCTACGCGAAAAACCGTGTTTATGCAGATAAACCTTTAACTCTTGAGCACCTAAAAACCAACATTCGTCACGTTATGGCTGAGATACCGCCCAATATGTGTCAAAAAGTGGTCGAAAATTACCTCAAAAGAATCGATGCTTGCAACAATTCGCGTGGTGGTCATTTAAATGATGTAGTATTTCACACATAATGTCAACGTTCAAACTTTATAATTAAAAAGAAATATGATAAAAAATATTTTATATGTGTTTTATTTACATTTACTTTTGAAACCGTAAAATGGATAACCCTTTACAAAAAAAAATTCGAATTTTTTGAAATTTTGAGATGTCCACTTTTTTTAGATATTCCATTAAGACGGAATTCAAGGATAAGTTCTAAGTTAGTGAAAAATACTGCACCAAGGTTCCACAGTTGTTTTTTTTTTTGCATAGGAATTGGGATTGAGGATTTTCGCCAAGTCTAAAAATATTGGGTGTTCGAAAAAGTTCGGTTACCAATTTGACCAAATATGAAACATTTTTCTTATCTTATATTTGAAACGAGCTTTATTAAACCAGATATATGCCGCTTTGATCGATCACCCTTTGCCATTTTTAGGATAAAGCTATTATCATCTGTGTAGAACTTCTGAGTTTTCTGAGCGAAAAACTGATCCAAATGCGTTTTGCAGGCCTCTACGGAATTAAAATTTACACCATTAAGGGTGTTCTGCAGTGATCGAAGCAAATGATATTCCGAAGGTGCAAAGTCGAGACTATATGGTGGATGCATCAAAACTTCCCAGCCAAGCATTCTCAGTTGCAGTTTCTCACAGCAATTATGTGTGTGGTCTGGCGGTGTGATGATGGATCAATCTGTTCTGTTGATCTGTTGATCAATTCTGGTCGTTTTTATTGAATTGAATTGTAGAAGTTCATAATGAATAATTCCTTTCCCATCCCACCAAACACACAGCATTACCTTTCTTGGTGTCAATCTTGGCTTTGCCATCGTTTGCGAAGTTTCACCTCGTTTCGTCCATGATCTTTTTCATTGGCCGTAATCATTTGCTTCAGAAATGGTTCGATTTCGTTCTGTGTTAGCAGTGAATCGCAAATGAAAATTCGTTCCATTAAAATTTTGCACTGTTAATTCATGTGGCACCCAAACATCGAGATTTTTTGTCTATCCAGCTTTCTTCAAATAGTTGATAACTGTTTGGTGAAGAACACCTAGTTCCCTACTATCGTCCTTACTGCTTATGTACTGGTCTTGCTCAAGCGTGGTGCTTTTTTAATATTTGATTTTAATGACTTAGCAGAAACTTTCCAACTTTAACACTGCTACCTTAGCAGTGTTAATGTGAAATCAATTGTGCAATTATCTGACAATATAAATTACCTTATCATAATGGCTCGTTTTGATTAATGCAATCTGTTCAAGTCGATCTCATTGATATGTGTATTTTGAAAGCTCTTCTATTAATATTATTTTTCTATAGTGTTTGTATTTCAGCATGATAACTTTGCGTAACTAATATGCTTAACCTTTTTGATAACAATGTGGATTGTGGGATTGTGAGCACAATAGCATTGGACGACTTTTTTTTTTGCCACTTGAATATATGAATGCATATATGATTTTGACATTGTTATTGTTGCTAAATTTTGCTCACGATACAATTTATCATTTCAACAAAATGTCACTTTTAGGTTGACCA
Source organism: Megamerina dolium (assembly GCA_963854835.1). Classification (NCBI taxonomy): domain Eukaryota; kingdom Metazoa; phylum Arthropoda; class Insecta; order Diptera; family Megamerinidae; genus Megamerina; species Megamerina dolium. Next base: position 54,886,164 of record OY978529.1, read on the forward strand.
TACTTACAATGCTGTCTTTGTTACAGTCTCAATAAAATAGAAGTGGTGGTACTACTCGTATTGCTGGTGACATTCATATACATACAATGTGCCCTTAGCTATTTGTACTTACTACTTAGTACACAAGTTCACTTACATATTTGTATGTTTTTGTCTTATGACATATATCTTTTGTGTGTGTGTGAGCACACGTACATACAAGTACTGGCTGACCTCTGGCGGTAATCAATGAAAGTAACATTACAAACAGAAAACAACAGACATATAGATAAACAACAAGCCAAGTCAAATGAACAGCAAAGGAAAATAAACTGTGTATGTGTGCGTGTAATCAGAGACAATAATTGATATTGTTGTTGGCTATTGGTGTTGTCATCATCATCATCATCATCATCATGAATGTTATCTTCATTGTTCATTGAATTGTTCGTTTGTTCGTCGCCGCCTTTTCGTCGATAATGTCAATAGCAAATGACATTCGCACAAATGCTTTTTGCTCATTGTTCTTCTGTAGGTATTGGGCATGATTGTATATGAATGCGTGTTTGGCTAAGTGTATTTGCTAGTCACAAAAGTGCAACAGTGTACAAAGAAAATATAGAAGAAGCAAAAAACTACGAAAAAAAAAAACTGTTCGATTATTTTAATGAAATTCTGTTTCTTCTCATTCAGGCATAGTCATAGTCGGGCTCATATGCACTCCCTGAGTTTATTGCCATTTGGGCAATAAGCATCCTTGATGATAGACTCTGCATGCATATACATGCATCATGTATCAAATGTATCTTTTTATATAGTGGTAAAATTTATTACTCATACTCATGCTTTGAACTTCTCACAAGCGGTTGGTCACTCTCACACAGACATACGGCATATACTCGTATCAATAAAAATACAAATAAAAATGAAAGAAAAAAAAAATTCGTTCAATATTTTTTAATTAAAATGTTACTTACTGCTATATTACACTATATGAGTACAGGCAGCTCCTTTTACTCTTGATGATTGCAGATGATGTTTCCTCTTTCATCAATATGTTATGTCTGCATATAGTATCAATTGAAAAACTAACATTTTCAGTTTTATAATCAATATTCTCAATAGACATCAACATTGTTATTGTATATACATATACATGGTGTCATCAAGATGGTCAGTCACCATTCCACAATCCCCACAAAATCTTAATGACCATTCGCCTGAACACAATCTTGATGTGATGTCATTATTAGTGTTGTTGTTGTTGTTGTTGTTGTCGTTGTCATTTTTGTTGTTATTGTTGTCGTTATTGTTGTTGTTGTTGTTTATGCTATTTTCATCCTCATTTCCGTCATCATTCGTTATAGTGTCACACACACACACACACTCACACACATAGATACTAATATATCAAAAAAAGTAACGGGAAATCAAACTGCTAACTGCATTTGTTGTTTATACTTAAAGTGATTTTTACTATTAAATCTGGATTCCGGAGATTTTTATTGAAAAACTCAGCCAAATGTCGTAGCTCAGTGGATAGTATGTTGGCCTTCTGATCTCTAGGTGGTGCATTCAATCCCCGGCACAACTCTAATATCTTTTTTCGAGCTCTTCCCACCTATCGGTAAGCAATTGACAATTCTTCCGGCAGTAAGAATTTGCAATGTTAAGCTTCTAAAAGAGCTCTGTAAAAAAGCTCCGAAAAAATGATGTCACAAGGGTTTTGCCGTTTGAAGTGACCTTCGGGCCTTCTAGCGCCACATATTTATTTATTTTTACTAAACTAAATTTTTTTTATGAAACTTTTGAAGTCTGTTGGTCTTTGGTCCATTAATTCACGGGTTTGATATTCTAACGTCGTTAAGCTCACTAAGTTAATTTCAAAACCGGCCAAATTTTGCGGGTAAAAGGCTGCACATACGAACTCCGGTCGGTGATAAGGAATTTTTCTGACAAGTTGCTATGAAACAACTTCTGAAAAAGCTCTCAAATAAAGCTCAGATTAAGATTTCGATTAATAAATGAAAGTTCGTTCCACAAATGATGCTTTAGAAGTCGATAAATTTTATTGCATTTCGATAAAGGTTTTTCAAATTGAACTCTCGTAAGATCAATTCTTTCAGAGAGTCCCCTATTTTTTTTTTTTTTTTTTTGGCACTTCATCCAATTTTCATCATACATCAAATTGATCTGCTGATCGAAAATCCCGATACTTTTTGGACGAAATCAATATTATATTTGGTTCGTTTACTACTACTACCATCACCACTACCACCACATCAGCAGCAAAGGCACAAAATTTCAATTTGTGATCTTAATCAGCAGGTGTTGTCCTGCTGTATGTATATAGCCGTACTCGTACCCTATACTATTCCATCAAATGCCATTACTAACTATATTTATACAATCATACTACCTACATACATACATTTTTACATCATTGTATTCATATACAATAGAAATGACGCCTGCTGTGTGTGTTGATTTAATTAAATTACGAATATATGCACGATAGGGACAAAATGAGACTCATTCAGAACAAAAAAAAAAGGGAACCATGAAATGTGATTTTCCTTCGTCTTAGCATGTTGAACGTAAACAAAAACAACAACAACAACACCAAAAACTATATACAACAAGAAATCATAACAAAAGAATTTCATTACCAATCCAAGTCCATCGTCGTCGTACATTTAAATTGGTTGGTAACATTTGGTGTTCATTGTGCTGTTGCTGATATTCCCATCCACTTGATGGACCTTAAAGGCCTTCTGCATTTTGCCTCATTTTCATTTCATTATCATTGTATTTGTTGTTTTTATTATTATTATTCTTATTATTATTATTATCGATGGCAATCGAGCTTGTGCAAAGTTCACATAATTGCTATAATATTGATTCAATATATTTTTTTTGTTTTGAATTAAATGAAAATGAAAAAAATATTGTATCTAAATAAAATTTTTGATTAAAATATTGTATGTCAGTTGTATGTAAGTTTCAAAATTAGTTTTTTTGTTTAGCTCATCTAATGCATTTATTCATTATTGTTGTCACAGTTTTATTGGAAATTATTTTCCTTTTGATTCTACTTGTATTGGGGAACATTTTTTCATATTTCTTTCGTTATGCCTAATTAATTAAATTCATTTTGAAAAAAAATGTAAATATTTGAATTTAAAACAACAAAAAAAAACATCAATTTTTTTCTTAAATATAATTTATTGCTTTAAAAGTTATATAGTCACCCAACGGTTATACAAATTCTTCTATATACTGTAAACTTATGAAGCTGATCTCGTACTTCTATAAAATATAAAAGTTACTTAATATATTGATGAAGCTAAGATATAGACCTTTTAAATGCTTATAAATTCAGTTGATTAGTCTGTAATAGCTACAAGTTGACCATAACATTATTAAAGGATATAATCTATATTCATGCGCCACCTGCAAAATAAGAATTCGGAGTTCTATGTCATACAAATTTTATTGAATGAAAAATATATTTTTGTTGCTAAATATTAATTCTTACATTACACAGTAAAAATATTACATTAAAAAAATGGAAAAATATGAATTCAGTATGATTAAACACAGTTTAAGCTAAATATAAAGAAAAACCTGAAAATAATTACGGGGACTCTTTATCATCGACTGGAAGCAGCCACGATTTGGTTATTCTATTTCAGTGGTCTCGTACTAGTGCAAGTGACGCCAAACATATATTACAAAAATATTACGGGGGCTCTTCATCATCGACTGGAAGCATCCACGACTCGTTTATTATATTTCCGTGGGCTCGTACTAGTACAAGTGACGCCAAACATTATGGTCGCCCAATTGACGTGGTAAGCTCATTAGAAATTGTCGATAAAATCCATGGTATCAACTTGAACATGGTGCAGGTTAATAGTAAAAACCAAAATCAAATCAGTTTCATAAACAACTTGATATGTGAGAGTGAGAAACGAGATCTACTCGATTACTGGAGAACTCAAACGGGCATGCGGCAGTCGGCGGGACTTATTGATCCCACACATGTTAAGGTGGCTGCTGTTCTTAACATCAGCAGAAATGACATAAAACTCTACATAGAGTTGCTCACTGGGCACTGTGGACTTAACTACCATATGAAGAAAAGAATAGGCGTGGTAGAAAACGATGCCTGTCGACTCTGTGATGAGGAGCAGGAAACATCGGAACATATTCTATGCAATTGCTCAGCGGTGGCAAGACGTAAACTTGGTTACCTAAGTAACGGAATCTTGACTCCAAATCACATAGGTAAAATCAAGCCTACAGCAATTATAAGATTTATAAATAGTCTAGATTTATTTTAATTGGGCAATAGGCACACAAAAGATCTTTCAGGTCGCAGTGCAAAGTAGCCTGTATAATAATAATAAAATCAAAAGAGGCCAAGATGGGTCTGTCAGCCAACAAGGTTATGACGATAGTTTTTAGTATGCGCATAGTATCATTCACATTGATTACCTTAGTGCCGAGTTAAAGCACAAACGACCGTATTTGGCAAGTTAAAAATTAAAACGTAACGACGCACAAGTCTGAAGTCGCAATTGCAAACTCAGCGGTGAAAGAAGATTTGGATCGAATGAAGATGTCATCGATGAAGCAATTGCCTATTGGACGAATAAAATGGTAAATGGATAATATGTGGAAAAATAAAGAACATTTCATTTTCTTGTGAAATAGGTTTTCACTTAGTCCAATTTCAAGGGCTAACTCTTGTACCAAATTTTCTTGAGAAAAAGAAATATTCACGAGATTTTTTAAACGTACGTCTTTATATATTAGTAGTAAATAATTCGTTAAAAAACAAAACAGTCCCTTCTGAACATGCAAAAGGTGGCTTAGAATTGGTAGACAGTTCTACATATAGCAATATGCTTGAGGAGGTTCAGTTAAATGGTGCTTTCAATATAGTAGCGTTGAATAAAAATGAGGAAATATCATACATTAACTTCCTATACTATACTTAATATTCGGTTCTTATAGTGAAAGCCGTACTTCTTAAAGCTTTCTCACGGAACAAACCTATTTTTTGCTCTCGTTGAGAAACAATTATAGTAATTTAAACTATTATTTTAATTTCTCCTCTCTATTCTTCTTCTTTTCACTTGTTTCATTAGGGTAGTTTTCGTTTTTTTTTTTTAATTCTCTAGATATTCTTCGGCTAAATATGTATTGACCTTTATTTGTATTGGGGAAAAACCCTCTACGAATCAATAAAAGTTGGTATTTATTAACTTTTGTTTGACCCGCCTTTTATTAAGGCTAGCCTGTACAGTAACAATATAACTAAAGCTACTCAATGTATATACTCATACAACAACACATACAACAAAATATGGTATGAAATTAAATTTTACACAATCAATTTATCATCAGTCAAACACGCAGTAGTAATCGTAGGTACATATATCATCAATCGCATGATGCGCCTTAATGGTTATACATACATACATACCTACCTACTTATAATGGATAATAAAGTAGGCTAATATAATCTACTTAAATTCATATTTGTCAATTGATGTTAGAAAATTGAATAGGGGGTTCCCTTATCAAGACATTATTTTCTCTCTTCATTTTTCTCTCGACACGGTAAAAAAACGTATGCACGTGAAAGAGCCAGGGAGAGAACGAAGTATCTGTGTATGTACCTACGAGTAAAAAGAAAAATGTCATTACAGAATTTTCAATGTACGATATTTTAGTTAAATAATAAATGACACTTTTATGTACACTTTGTAGCAAATGGTGATGGTATAAAGTGAATTTTGGTGTTTTGCTCAATGACTACGTAAGAATTATTGCTTATAATAAGTAAGTAAAATAGATACAAGCTACATAACAACCACCATAATAAAGTTAAAGTTAACTTTGTGTTTAAGTTTGCTTTAAGCAAAATTCAATACAAGTATCCCTTTTCTATGCTATACATACTATGTATTGGATAAAGGGAGACAATCTTATTCACCAAGAAAAAAAAAAAATAACACCCTTAATCATTTTTGACAAACGTGCCACAAAGACAACATAAGCTGCATATTATCAATAGCAATTCTCAAGTTTCTATTATCCTCCAGCGGCAGCTAATATTGCAAAATTTGTTTCAATCAACAAAGGCCCACAACCAAAACTCTTTTACACACACACACACACAAATATCTCGATAAAAAAAATTTGTTTTAAACTTAAGAACACTCCATTCAAATAACAAATAACGTACGTACGTGTGTTAGTGCAAGTGATTGAATGAGTGATTGTACCTAGAAAGGCTGGTGGCCGCTGTCACCTTCATCACGTCTCATGTAAACTACATACATTGAATTGAAGTGGAAAACAGTAACATGAGTAACATGAGTAACATATTAAAAAAACAATCATCCCCTCACGTTTTGTCACTCTCTTCCATAAATTCTATTTTTCCAACCACGCGACGATAATGATGATGATGATGATAATGATAATATTCGCATATTGGTGTCAGGTGTTGGCGTTGCGTATGATGTTTTCTAGATTGATTGTAAGCGTGTTGGATGGTTGATTGTCTGGTTGGTTGGTTGGTTGTTTGGCTGCTTTGTGTGCATCATATTGTTTATAGATTTTTGGCGGACATGTGACATTGATTGATCAATACGTTGGTGTCATTTAGGAATTTGTCATCTCTCATTTCGAATGTCATCTGTCAATTTTGATTTACCGTGAAAACGATGTACGTGTGTAACTGGTTCATTTACCTATGCTAAGGCTGATTGTTTTTTTTTTTTTTGTGTTTAGTAAAAGCGATTACAAGAACATTTGCAAATAAACTGAAAAATCTAAATGATATTATTGCTGAAGATTGTCTCAATTGATATTTCAATCGATTTCATTTTGCATTTGCAACAAAATTTCATTTTACAAATTTTTTTCTAATTTTTTAAATTGCATTTTAAAAATTACAACAATTTATTTACTCTTATTCCAGCCATATGCTATAACAATAGCATTTCGATTTTACAAATAAAAAAGTTTATCAAAAATTATATCCTTCGACTCTAAAGTGGGGTATTGTTTCTAGATTTCTTAAATTTTCGATGGGGATAATTTGTCAAAGTAGCTGGTCGTTTTTTATTGATTATAGTCTCTCATTTCATCGTGGAAAAACTTACTTAAAATATTTCACGATTTCGCCTCCATTTGATTATTTCATTATTTTTTTTGGAAGAAATGTTGAATCATTGATGTATGGCTATTATTGGCGATTGTCCACATGAAACAAGATATTTATTACAGAAGAGAGAGTGATACCGAAAAATTGAATTGACTGATCGATCCGAAACTGTCGAGGTGACCGTATGTCTGACAATATATTTAAAAATTAATTGCAAAAAAAACATACACATTACATAAAATGCAATTTTTTTTTTAATAAAATTAATCATTTTGAATTTTTTTTTATTTATTTTTAAAGTTCTCATGCTCTCCAAAAAAAAAAAAGACCCTCTACATACAATTAAAAAGTCCTACTTCACCCGCACATAAATAAACTATAAGCGCTCATATTTCTCTCACACACAAAAACTCAAAGTTGCATTCAAATATATTTGAAATGCAAAGACAAAAAACAAAATGAAAAAATAAAGTCAAACATAAATTAAAATACAGTTAAACAGCTGCGACCACAATTTCAAATGTTAGCAGTTGTTCTTGCTATTTGTTGTTGTTATTGTTGTTGTTGTTGTTGTGTTGTTGTTTAACTTTAATGCTCATTTCATTTTACTTTGCATTCCCGCAGTAGTATTTAGCATTCATACACTACATTTCACTTAGGGGAATGATAGTGAAATTTCACATTCAAATAATCCCAATTGGGAAATTATAAAAATTTCTAATAAAAAAAATAATAAAATTCGGAAACTGAAATCTTCAACATTCTTTGGAAATATATATTTACGATTGTAATATAATAAAATAATATTTGTAATAATTCAAAGAGAATCTAGTCAAAAAATTAGCGCCTTGGGAATAATTCACAACTTTCATATTTGGTATTAACCCTCAGATTGTATGAAGTCTCTGATTGATTGGAATATATATTAATGATGCGACATAACTAAAAAAAGTCTTTCTTACAGCATCGAATTGTAGAATAATTGTGGCAAATAGAGTGCTCTTTTTCTGAAGATATCCTTTTTTATCAAACTTCGATTTCAAACAATCTATTTGAAATCACAGCTCAGCTAAGACTCACACTTTAAATTCTACACAAAAAAAAAAAAAATCTAGTCATCATATTACTCATTAAGTTTACTTTTTACTTTTTACATTCATCGTGTTGAAATAATTATGCGTTGCAGGAAAAATGCAATATCATGGTAGTGGTTTATATTGAATGTCAATTTTTTTTTTACAAACGGCGTCAATTCCAGAAAATAAATATTTGCGATTGTAATAACATTTCATTAACTAGTTATTTTAAATGAAACGAAGTGTTTTTTTTTTTTAATTTCATTATGGTCACTTTCGATTGAGGTGGATATAAATAATTAAATTTTTATATAAAATGTTAGTATTGAGTTAAAAAAAAAGACACCAGCTTGTTAATTTCATTAATAAACATTTGATCAATTTTTGATTGTCATTTTGAAATATATTTTAATTTTGTGTGCCCTTTGTCAATATAATCATAATACGAAAAGAGGTTTATTAATATTTTTCAGTATTTATAACTAACTATGCTCTTTTTATACAAAATTTCTGTAATTTTTTAGAGAATTATAAATATTGTAGACTTTATGCCAATATACATGGAATGCGTACATGGAATTACGTACTAATGCCATCGTGTGCGGCCTTTGAGACTCTAATCGCAAGAATAATAAGAAAACTCGTCAATGAGGTAGAGAAACAGCTGCTGTAGAGCAGCGGAAATAGTTTTTTAATTATACATATAAACTATTTCGAGATAATTTTGTCTCTCAACAGAATAGAATACCAGACAAAGGTGTGCGCAATCATGGGACAATGTCTCCAATGCTTATTAAATGGTTCATATCGATGAACCTGAAATATTGTTTCTTTATCAGTATTTTATAGAATAAGCATGAACTTTGTACTCAGGGACCCATAAATTTAGTGACTTAAGTAGTTGAAGTAGCGGTTTCGAGAAAATAAATATTTATAACACTCACAACTAAGTGCCAGGTCCGGACTATAAGGTGGATGCATAAGAACCTCCCAACCAAGCTCCTGGAGCTCCAGCAGCGATTTCCAAATTTTCAAATGGTTCTAAACAGTTTTTTTGGCAATGTTTAGCTCCTGAGCAATAGAAACATTGCTTACATGATGGTCAGACTCGATGATTTCATCAAACTTAACGGAACGTAATCGACGAAACCAAATTTTCCCTGATTGGCTGTTACAGTATCAGGACCATAAACACTATTCACATTTTCAGCTGTCTGGCTTGCGTTTTCGCCTTTATCGAAGAAAAACTGCAAAATATGGCGTATTTTCTCTTTACTGGTGTACATATTTGACGCGTGCTCAAACAATACTGAGTCAAGCAATCACAAAACTGCCTGAAAAGTTTATTTAATACGAAGTCCTATTTTTCTAACGCCATCTAGCGTAGCCCGATCACACTTATACAACGCGAGATACAGAATACTAAAGCCATCTTATGGAAAAACAATGGATTTCTTTTTACTACACCTTATATGTATGTAGCCAAGGCTCTCTTCCAGTATTGTTGTGTGTTATACTTATATGAAGAGCACTTTTGGATGACCTCCCATACAAAAGTATGTTTTCTAATGTAGAAATGCTTTTATACTTCATTCAACAAGGTTGATTTTAATGCCGAAGCAACAATTATACAATTATATTTAGAAGTGAATGGGGAAATTAAATAATTGTTGAAATCAGATAAAAATCTCTCATACTTCTCATACAAAAATGTGTTTTAAAATGTATATTCTCACAAAATATAAACTGAAATTTACTATTTATATTGAGCAACATATTGAGTTGAGCTTGAGCATTGATGAAATTTGATGAAAATCTAGTCTCACATAAAAGTATTATTTTTCAGCATAAAAGTATGGTATTTCGAAAGAATATCGGTCTATTTGTCAGAGTGCAAGGCATCAAAAAATTGTTTAACTTCTTTACACTTACTCAATTGTCACAATTTAGTGACATTTCGCACAGGCTCTTTATATGGATATCATATTCTTTATTTTGTTTTTTTCTATTAAAACCAAAGACAAAATTCTGCTAAAACGACTAAAGTGTACGTCAATTGCATTTTAATAATGCCTGCGCGCACACATATGTAGATAATGAAAATTCAGATGTTTCTTAGAATGGAATTTGTATTGTCTTTTTTTTTTAGCAAAATTGTTAATTTAATACACACACTTGTGCACTCAAATATACAAAAATCATCCAGTCAAATATTGTATTGTACGTACAATACGAGTATGTACGATATTATCAACCACCATGAGATGCTATCAAATAACAGCTAAACAACCTGCGTCCATTAGATTGAACAGCATGCTGCTGCTGGCATCGATGTTGTCTCAGCATATGGTTTCATACCAATGTATGTTGTTATATATATTTTTTTTTTGTCTGCTGTTTTTGTATTTTTGTATTTTTTTTTTGTAAATATTTACAAAAATTTGCATATTTTACTTTTTTGCAGGATACCAAGTGTCATTTATGTACTTCATTTGGTAAGATACAATACAATGCGTAAGTATTTTTCGCTTGTACATTTTTTTCTTTATTATACTTCAATGATGTATTGCTTTGCACCATTATGCGGTATGTGGCTATGTACTCGTATGTATAAGTAATTCCATGTTGAATTACATATTTTGAAAATTTACAATTCCAAAAAAAAGTCTATAAAAACAGAATAATACACAAGGCACAATAAAGTATTTATGCAGATATGTATGTATGTACTCGTACATATTTTCGTTCACATTTCTATATCATTTAGCATTAAATGTTGCATAAAATATTTACGCTGTTCTTAAGCAGCAGAAAAACAAACAATCAAATCATATACTACTCGTATATTTACAACAGAGACCTAAACAGCCGAAAATAAAAAAAAAACCAAAATGGAAGATACAATTAAATGATTGAGCATTTTGAAAATAAGCTTTATGCCATGGTGAGGGGGGAGATATACTCACTCCATACGATCGTTTATACATAGTATATATATTTAAGCATGGTATTATTCCATTTGGTTTTGTTTTTGTGAATTTACTCAAAGCTAAATGTTGCAGTGAAAGTTACTCTGTCATTTACGATGGAACATTTTTTGACTGAGTTGCAAAGACATATTGTTGTCATATTTTGTATGCATATTTTAATGATTATTAATCTGGAAGGACTGCAATCTGTGGATGTTATTTTATTCATTAAAAATTTAAAAACTACTAAGTCTAAATATGAGACGTACTACTGTGACCCAAAGTCTTTCGCTCGAACTGAGATGCGCTACAGTCGTCAGAGGAAGTCTGAAGCACAGATTCACACGTAACAGATGTTCTACCATATTGGGTCAATTAAGAAGGGTTGCTTTAACCTCTTGTATACCGCAATGTTTGCTTGATTTTATCTAGAAAACATCTATGAGTGTTTTTCTCGAGTAATATCGTAGCCATAACACTTATAATCGGTTCTATTCCTTAACATTTGCCTATGGCTCTTATAGGACAATAGCGAGATCGAACTAATTACATTAGCATAGTTAACAAATTAATGAAATTATTTTGCCAAAAAAAAAAAATACTAATAAATAAATAACTAATATCAACAAACAAAAACTTACCATCATGGTCAAAGAAATAAAAAGTTCAAACAATTTTTCCACATTTACATCTCTCTTGATGATTGTAATTGAACAAGTTTTCAGTTTTATAAATATATTTTTAATTTCTGTAAAGTGTAAACTTTTTACTGTTGTTTCTCTTCACATTTTAGTGTTGTATATATATACATTTTTTTTTTTTTTTGCACCACTTTCTTTTTTAACTAAAACTTGAAATACATAACAGAAAAGCAATCCAAAAGATATTACATACAAAAAATGCACTAACACAAGTTACGAATAGTTGACAAACTTGCTAAATATGTTTTTTATTGGCAGCATATATATAATTTTTTTTCGCTTTTACTCAAAGCAAAAAGAAATAATAAGAAAATTAAGAAATTTACACTTAATTTCGTAATTTGCGCAAAAGTGCTTTTTTTTTTTTTTGTTGCGCTTGATTTATTGCTGGCTTGTTGATATTTAGTGATGTTTTGATTTTTTGTTTCTTCCTTTTCATTTTTCTACTTTTTTTTTTAATAATTTCTTTATAATTAAGAGACTTTTGAAGCCTTTGCTATGGAAGTAATTAATTAGAGCACTTGATATTTGATGATGATGGAAGGCAACACTATATTATGTTTCAAATGACTTAATGTCAAAAACTACTTTCAACTATTTTAAACATAATAAAAAAGAAAAACGTTTTATTTTGTAATCTTTATAAAGCAATATTAAATTAAAAGAATTGCTAGTAATTTTCTAGAAAAGTATAATTTTTCCTTGCGCGATATCGGCTTTGGTGGGATAAATTCAAGTTGATTCTGGAATATATTTCAAAGAAATAGACTTTATAGGAGAGGAATTTGTCATTAAGTATTGTAAGGATGAACTGGACATTCTTTCCTTTCGCTCATTCTGATGTGCCTGCGTCGTTACATAATATTATATTAGCCAACAGCTGAAAAAGTAGTCCTTTGACTTTGCTACAAATTGTTCTCTTAAAACTTCTAAATAATCTCTCCAAATATATGGTCATTTGCATCAAAATTTGATATAGTAAAATTAAAAATATTTATGAAAATTAAAAATACTTTAAATTTTGTATGACCCCTTATCGAATGTCAACTTCATATACTAAATATGGACAAAAATTCAATTGTGTGAATGCCTTTCATTACCACCTAAACATCTCAAATATTTTAATTTATTATTTAATTTGAATTCATATTTATGAAATGCAGTCTATGAACGTTTCGATGTAAAATTTAATAAAAATTATTATTATTCCACACAAATACATACTGCTCATTCATGCAATATGTTATAGCTTATGAAACAAAATGGTTTAAATACGATACCTATATTTATGTGTATCAGAGAAAGACATAAAGTTGCATGAGTACGAATGTGATACCTCTTCCTAACTACCCATGTCAACCAAGTCATATATAGAACCTAATGGTGGTTACTGATGAATCAACTCATTTATGCTTTCAATTTATATGTTCATACAAAAAATATGGTATCCTTTGAAGACGAGCAAAAATAGAATTGTAAGACCAATAATTAAAAAAAAAAATACAAGTAAGAAGTAAAATGCAATGGCAACAAAAATCTAATGAAAACCTCAAATCATATTTTAAAGAAAATCAAAATGCAACATGAAAAACACCAACATAAATTGTATGTAAGAAATAGAAGCTAGTTTTCTTCTGCTTTTCATATTGCACACATATGAATATATGTACTGAAAAATATATACCAGAGTAATCCTTATTTATCGACCTACAAATTTACTTAAGTACGGTCCACTCACTTATTTTGCTTTTAAGTCATGCCTGTTCATTCGAAGCCTCTGTTTTATATTTAGCAGATCCATGAGATATGAATTGAAAATGTGATTTCAGAAATGTTGTGTGGTAAACCATTCTTAGTTTAATTAATTAACTTTAAAAACTAAATAATTTAAAAATATTGGCACACTAACTCCGATTCATTCGTTCTCTTCAACATTTCTCCCAAACATACTTCCTCGTATATCCATTCCTTAAGGGGTCTTCCATATAAATTGACCGAAAAAACTTCTGAAAATCACCAAATAACTACAAAACTAAATAAGAACAGGTTCTAGGGTGGTAATATATATGACTGGCTTTGTTAAATTTACCACCGCTACATATAGCAATGCAAGAAGCACTCTCAATTCATATGAAAGAAAAATTCAAATCAGTTAATCTGACTGGACACCTAGAGATTTTAAACAAGGTCGGAAATGTTACACATATGACCCAGACAAGTGACCACACAGAGAAAGTATTAAATTTTACCATGAGATATAAAGTCATTTTCCCATCAAGGGAGGATTGGAATGCTTGCACAACATGGATACACAACGATTCGCAAAAATGGTATACAGATGGATCCAAAACGCTTCATGGTATAGGAGCAGGAATAGTAGGACCTAGAACACGCAAATCAATAACACTAAGTGCGGACACCATAATTTCCCATGCAGAGCTTTATGCTATAATGGAAATAGTGGAAATCCTATCCAAAAGGAGACTCTAAAGTGTCAAAATAAATATACTCTTAGACAGTCAATCAGTCCTCAAAGCTCTTAAAAGCTACACATTCACATCGAAAGTCTTCACAGGTCTCTCCACAATCAGGTCTCTCTGATCTGGGTGCCAGGAAATGAAGGACACGAAGGCAATGAAAAGGCGGATCTTTACGCCAAAAAATGGGCTGAAGTACCATTTATCGGTCCCACCCGTTCCTTGGCTTCAATAAAAACAACATAAAACAGGTTACCAAGAAATGGATCCAACATAAAATCATAGAATATTGGAATTGTTCTCAATCACTCCAAACAATTTCTGAGCTTTGACGATAAAAGTGCAAACACCGCTCTCTCTCTCCTTAAACAAAAGGTATCTTAGATTACTCTCCGAAGCGCTAACAGGCCACTTCGTATGCAATAAATACTTATACAAAATGAGAGTATCCAACATAAGTACTTGCAGATTCTGCTGTGATGGTGGCAGAGTCCGTGGAACACCTAATCAAAACCTGTGATGCAATAGGCCACAGGAGGCATAAAATCCTAGGTTCATACCTACTAGAAGATGAAGACCTTCAAATGCTCCTACCGAAGGAGCTGGTTCGATTCCTCGATATATTAAATATACTAAATATCTAAGTATAAAGGGGTGAACTGATAGACCAGGTTGGTCGCAGTGCATAAAGGCCTTAGTCTAACCCGTACTACCATTACCATTACTATAACTATGTATGACTGACTGACTCTTATTAATTTTTCCTCCTCAAGCTTTTCTTCAAATATGTCTCCCTAATATCCTCTTTTACAAATATTGATGATTCTATATTGTCTGCCAAAACCCAAAAATAGGCGGATCTAAATGAGCAATTTCTCTGTGTTAGTGAATAAATGCTTGAAATTACCCAAATTATATGTGTTTTGCTGATTCAACCCAATTTTTGCTCTGGATCTTCATTCTATAAAGAGAAACAAATAGGTCGAAAGAGAATGAGATGTACTTTATTAAATAATATACAACTCTCTATAGGACGACTCTAATAGAAATACATTTATGTAATATTCGCACACATACATAAAGGGGTGTTGTCGTGCTGTTACCTCCCCACACTTTCCATGTGTAAACGCATTTAAGTCAGTAAAGTTGGACAGTTTTTGTTGTGAAACCACAAAAACTTGTCTAAATTCTGTTAACTTGCCGACAAATTGTGGTAAATGTAAGAGTTTCTAAATACTGCATTGACTGTTGCTACAATTATTAATACTACATAGAATACTATGTAGAAACCTATTCCTATTTCCATCAATACCATTACCAAATGTAGTCATAGAACTAACCAACTAACTGAATGATTGCAGCTACAAGCTGACTAACTATGTTTGAATGTATGTAAGTACTCGTATGTACGTATTTACGGAGTGTACTGTCTTATTCATATCATAAAAATTATTCTTACATACATAACATACGTATATAAAGCTGACTACACTTGTGCTTGTCATTATTGTTTTTGTATTGTTGGTCTGGTTATTAAATCCTGAAGTAATTGAATGAAAAATGAATGCATTTTAAATGAACTGAAGCATTTGTATTCATATCTATCGTATATGTGCAATCCTTTTTTTCTTTTTGTATCTTTTTCACATGCATTTTACATTTCAAATTTTCTATATAACATATATGAAAGGACAGATAGATTTTACTATTCATCTGTATATATAAATTTCATATTTATTTATAATATATATATTTCACAAAAATACAAAATACATTTAATTGAGTTGAATAATAGTGTATAATAAAATCCGTATTATACTTGAATATTCATGTATTTGTGTATGTGTGTGTGTGTTTGTGTATTTTCTATAAATTTATTATTCGTATTATTTTACAATTATATGCTTACATGCACTAAACATTTACCACAATGACCAAACACAGTATGAGCTCCATTTAAACTAGTATGCCATAGAATATTTAATAGGAAAATCTCAAATTGCATTTAAAATAAAATAAAATATTTTATGGCTCTATAAAATTATTTTCTATAGCTCATTTAAAAGTCCTTCAATCGGACTTCTATAGATAATATATAAAATATAATCAATCACTAAGGGTTCTGAGGACGCAAAGTGTGGCTCTCTCTCTCTCCTTGTGGCACACATATGTCAGACGTAGACCCCATGGATTCTTATATTGTCCCAGAACTTTTTAAATTTGGATACGATTTTGAGTAGGGCAAATCCTGCAAAAATATTGTGCAAGATGACTTATACCCTATATATTGGCATGCGATTTTGTGATGTAATATTGGGTGAGTCGGTCCATCGTTTTTCGAAAATCGTTGCAGGCCATTACATCAAAGTTAAGAAATACGGAATTTTGTCCAGTTGGTATTCTAGTCGTGCTCTGTCTTGTGAACTCATTGGCTCTACATTTTCCACCATATGAAAGTGTGTTCGAGTACTCAACCCTAGAGAGTATTACGCTATTTTGCTATATAATTAAGAGATCTGCAGCGGTCAAGCAGGATTTACGTATTCACGAGGAAAGCTCATTCTGACAACTGGAAGTGGAAATTATAAAAAAATTATCAAAATTTTCGATAACTTTTCAATTGTTTTGCAATTTTGATTAACCTTTTCTCATGCATATAGCTGAGGCTGTGCCGTGGTTCAGTGATTAGAGTGTTGGCCTTCTGATCTGTAGGTTGTGGATTCAATTCCCGGCTGAAGCATAACAAACTGAATATCGAAAAGATTTTTTTTTCGAACGGTATCCACCTGTCGGCAAGCAATTGGCAATTCTTCCGGCCCTAACAATTTGCCATGGAAAAGCTTCTAAAAGAACTAGGCGACAAAGCTCAGAAAAAGTGATGTCGCAAGAGTTCTGCCGTTCGGCACCGATTAAAATAAGTAGGTCCCTTCTAATATCGTCAACAATTTTCGAAATTATATAAATTATCGAAATTTTCGATAACTTTTCAATTGTTTTCAATTTTGATTAACCTTAAGAATTGTCTCACTGTAAATGCATAACAAAATCTAAAATTGGAATCAGAAAAAATTTATATCTAAAACTTATGCGTAAGCATTTCTTATTAGCATTTATTCCATAATAAATTGAAATGAAAATAAGAATAAATGTATCGTACATGTACATATATTAAGATTTCTTTCTAGATGTATATTTGGGAAAAAACTTAATTTTCATTCAAGATATCATGGCGTCGAATATTCTTGTCCCACCCCTCTCCCATTTAAGTTTGTATTGAATAAATGAAAACATAAACACACACATATGTTTCTTTTCAATATATTTTTTTAGCATATTTTTGCTATTATTATTGTTACTGTATGTTATTTTTCATATCTTGCTTGACTTTTTGCCGTTATGATTTCGAAGGAAAACAAGATGCAAATCAAAACAACAAGAATTTCATTTCAAATAAAAAATCTAAAAGCGCAAACTTTTGTGGTACATACTCTCACCTACTACCCATGTAATATATTGTTTTGTTTTTGTTGCGCTTGTTTTGTTGAGTAATGCTATATTTTTGACGTATAAAAAAAATTTAAAAAAAAAAAAAACTTATGAACTTATATTAAATCAAAATAACTATAGTGTAAAATATATGAATAATATAACAAAAAGTATAAACTAATGACAAAGAAAAGAACAAAAATATCAAATAAATATCAGTTATAGAGAAAGTGACATGTGAGAAGATTAAAAATCGAATTATATTTAATATAATCGTTTAAACGATTCAAACTATTCAACCACTATTCTAGTAGTATTCCAAAACTATTTGGATTCGTCACATTCAAAAATTTTTTCTCGATTTATTCGTACAAAAAAAGCTGATGGAAGCGAACAATTTTTAATTTAAATATTTATTCTTTATTTCCTGTGGTGCGAACATATTTTTTATAACGTATTATTTTTCACTTTTTTTTTTAATATTTGCATTATTTTCTACTTTTGTTGTTTTTTTTTTTTTTTTTAAACTTTTGACAAAAATATTTTTGAAAGAAAATAAATCACTGTAGCTTGTAACTTTTGTTTTCTTTTTCTTTTTCTGTATTTTTTTTACAAACAAAAACAAAAACAAGCAAGAACAAACTCTCCGTATATATAAAAAAACAGAAAAAAAAAAAAACCAAACTCAAAATCCACCGGAAAAATTTCGTTATGCAAATGTATGTGCTTGTGCGTTTAGGGGCGTGAAGTTGTTTACGCATACCTATATTTTCTAAAAACTCTTATTTATATGTACATCCATACATACATACATACATACATGTAGATGAATGTGTAAGAATGTACTGCTGTTATGTGTCTGTGTCTGTCTGTCTTCCTTATCGACAATGATTATGCGACATAAAAGTTTTTGTTTTCTTTGCGTTTGAGGAAAAATAAAAACAACCAAAAAAACTTTTCAAATAAAAAAACGAAAAAAAAACAACAACCTAAGGAAAATTTGTTACATTTTACAGGTAGGTACAGGAGTATATTGTAAGAGGCTGGCTGGGAATACACAGATTTGATATTAAGCTTATCTCATTTTTGTAAAAGTTGCTGGGGTGATTGCGATTCCTCTTCACACTCTCCACTAGGCTTTAGTGATGCAATCAGTGTTGGTGCCATTAGAAAAAAATATTCATATTTTTTGATTCGATATTTACGTATACGTATTATCGTAGGACAATAATATTTAGCATATTGTTTGGGAAACTCAACTCAAACAATCTTATATGCGAAATTATTTCTGTGTGGGATAGTAAATGAGCAGCTGGGGTGTGGGTCAACTCATCAAAACTATTTTTTTTTATGGTCTCCAATATTATCTTATGTAAGTTCTTTAAAATTTTGTATGATATAGAGTTAAACTCAATATTTTCTTAATCACAATGCCTAACGCGTGCACAATTTTGTTTTAAAATCGTAACAATCGTAAGGAGGCGTGCTATCACCAAAAATATGATATTAGATAATTTGTCTATTCGCGCAATATATGCAGCACATATAAGTTATCAAATTGAAAGTTATCATATGACTGTTGCTGCCGAAGAGGTAATCGATTACTACTGGCCTCTGAGGAACGAGTGGTATGATCAGGAGTGTCGCGACGCTACCGCAGAGAAACATGCCGCCTACAGAAAATCGCTATGTGCAGGCGCAACGCGAGCTGTTAAGGAGCGGCACAGAGAGACGTCTTTTCAGGCGTAAGAAGAGAGAACAAGAAAGACGCGAGTGTGAGGAGATAGAGATGTGAGGCGAGAGGAATGAGACTCGAAAATTCTTCGAGAAGATCAAGCGCCTGAGTGGCTGTTTAAATCCCGGAACCTCTTCCTGCCGTGACGAAAATGGGAATTTGGTTGCGGATGTCCAGAGCGTACTGGGTCTATGGAGGGAATACTTATCCAAGTTACTGAATGGCGAAGCTACGAACAATTCCGTCAGTGGAGGAGATTGTCCGAACCCCCCAATTACGGATTATGGTCTTGATGTTTCACCACCCGATCATGACGAGGCTGAAAAACAACAAAGCAGCAGGTGCAGATGGCCAACCTACCGAGTTATTTAAGACCGGCGGCGAAGAGCTGTTCATCTGCATGTACCAGCTCATAAGCAGAATATGGTCGGACGAAAGCATGCCCTATGATTAGAGTCTCAGTGTTCTCTGCGCCATACATAAGAAAGGAGAGGTTTCAGACAAGGTGATTCGTTATCGTGTGACTTCTTCAACCTTATTATGGAGAAAGTTATACGAGTTGCTGGCATATGCCAACGATATTGACATAATCGGTATCAACTCGCGAGCAGTCAGTGCAGCATTCTCTGAACTGGAACGAGAGTCACATCGAATGGGTCTTACGGTGAACGAGGGAAAGACGAAGTACCTTGTGCTTACAAACAAAGAGTCCCAACATCTTGGACAACACGTCACTGTTGACAATTACACTTTCGAGGTGGTGAAGGACTTCACCTATCTTGGAACCAGCATCAACAACTGTAATGACGTCAGCCTGGAGATCATGCGTAGAATAACTCTTGCTAACAGGTGTTACTTTGTGCTGAGTAAGCAATTGAGTAGTCGAGCCCTCTCTTGAAAATCGAAAATCACACTCTACAAATCCCTCATTATTCTTGTACAATTTCCACCACGAATGAGAGGATACTTGGAGTTTTCGAGGAAAAAGTTCTGCGCCAGATCTTTGGACCTATTTGCGTTGATGGCGAGTATCGATAGGGCACAACGGCAAATGAATATATGATATTTGAGAATGACAATAACCGAAGTATGTTTTCAAACGAATGTAATTGTTTCTGCATGTAACACTTTCTGCATGTGAAACTTCTGAAACTTGGTACACAAGCCCTTTTGTCTCTCTTTCAATCTCACTCCCTATGATATTACCAAATTTAATTCTTATAAAATGTTTATTCTTAAACTTTTATATTTCACTTCGTGCTTTAAAAATCATCATGGAATTGATTACTCCTTTGCTGAATGCTTTGATATTATAAATTAGATACACAGCTTATTCATAGACCCTTTTAAAGTATTGACACCTTTGCAGAAGAAGACAATGTAAAATATAAAAACAATAACGATGTCATTGTAGTACGTATTATGTATGACATAAAAGAATATTGTAAAAGAAAAGTCATAGCAACCGAGTATACAAGTATATATTGATAATGGCAATTTGATTTCAGAACATGAACATTATATTATCCATCTTTGATGCTTAAGTCGACTTTAGATTGTTGCATTTTATTTTCTATCAGATGATAACGTAATAAACTTGTGAATTTTCACACATCATATCAATGGAAAGATGTCTGTCAGACAGAATAAATAGCGCCTACACTGCTGTCAAAGACAATGGCAAAAATCATGGATTCAAATCAAATCGAAATAGGATAAAAGGAACTTAACATTCACAAAAGCCAAAAACAGAAACAATGAAAATCAAAATCAAAATGGCAAAATGAACGTGAGTAAAATATTTAACAATAGAAAAATTGCAAAAAAAAATTGTTGCTCAATTTTACACGGTCGATTCATTCATATTTTTAGAAATTTTATAAATTGCGTTGAAATAATATCAATGTTAATGTAAATGGTATGTACTAGATATATTTATGTAAATGTCGATTGTTACATAAGTATGTGAATATATTCAAATATGTAAACGTCTACTCATTTGTTGTTTTTGTTTTACAAATTGGCAAAATTGATATTATTTTGCCACTTCATCAATGCATTCAATATTGTTCATATCAATGAGTTATTTACACATCTATATATATGGTAAATGTACATATAATTCAGTACAGTCGGTATATTGTATTTTCAGATTTCAGTTAATAACAACTAAGCAATTGTTACAACGATTACTGCAGTACTACTAAGCCTAAAAGTCTGTTGCACTCTCTCTAGATGATACTATCACCTTCTCTCTCTCTCTCTCTCTCTCTCTCTCACTCTCATTCTCTCCATAATCTAATACACTGTTGAAATATTAGCATTTAATCCTATATTTATTGAAAATTCAAAGCTAAGTTTTTCACTCAAATGAAAATATTTATAATTCTCATTCAGTTTATAATTCAGGACACACAAAATGACTACCTACATAGTCGAGAGTTGTATTTTGATAACTTCAGTATTATGTCGAACTCTATAAGTCTATAAGTCAGCTGCTACGATTTGAAAGGAGGATCATGCGAAAAATTTATGGTTCTGTTAAAATAATAGATGGCACTTATCGTATCCGTTATAATCATGAAATTGAAAACCTAATTGGTGGCGCAAATATCGTACGTTTCGTAAAAGCAGAGCGAATTAGGTGGATAGGCCATGTTATACGAATACCAGCTGAAAGAATCCAAAGGAAAGTCTTTGCACTTCGTCCAATTGGTGGAAGAGGATCATGCAAAAAATGATAGAGGTGCCGTCCAAGAAAGAGATGGCTTAACGATGTGAAAGTAGACCTGAATACGATGAATGTTCGAAATTGAAGAGAGGAAGCGAGGGAGAGAACAAACTGGAGAAGAATTGTTGGTGAAGCTATGGTCCGCCCTGGACTGTGCAGCTAAGAGAGAGAGAGAGAGATTATGTCTAATTGCGACCTGTGACCTTGTACGCTGCAGAAATATCATACAACGAAGTTATTAAATAAATGTCATATTTTTACTACCAGAAGAGTCACTTGTACACATGTTAAGGAAAATGGATTCGTGTTTCCTTGCAGAATTTTTGTGGAATTGCTTAAGTAAAGCTATGAATTATAGTATTAGTACAAAAAAAAAAAAGTATTAATTTCATATTGAACTGTAGAGTAATCTTAAATTCGTATTTCACTTAGCTAAAACAGAAATTTATTTTTTCCATCCTTTTTGGTCTTGACGCAAATATAAACTTTTGTTTAAAAACAATTTGGCACAATTGATTTTAAAAATTTCAAACCCTCATGCCATTCCATTTTTAGATATATATTTATCATTCCATTACGGCTTACCTGCAATATCAATCCATTCCAATTGAATGAATTTCTCATCAGAATGCTTTATTAGTATACAAGTATGGTATACAATATATGTATAAGTATTTGTGAGTGAGAATAAATGGCAGTGAATGTATGCGTACATATTTTTTAAGCTACTTAACTTGTATGTGTGTGTCTCCTTGTTTTCAATTTTTTTTATATTTGTATTGATATTTTGTCTGCCTATATGTATGCGTGTGTATATGTTGGCTTTTGTATTTATGCAAAGTTTCATTATTTCATACCTTTTTTGTGGGTGGGGGGTTGTGGAATGAGGTTGACATTCATTTTATAAAAACTGATCACGTATTTACCATTTCCATAATACAATATTTCGTTTTGATTTGCTTCTTTTATGGTGTGCCTGTGTGTGTGTGTGTGTTTATTTTATTTGTTTTATTTTGTGTTGTTTTTGTTTCTTCACTGTATTGTAGGTATCTGTTTTATTTATAACCATTTGGTTTTGTTATTTTGTCTATGCTTCGTTCGCGCTCGCAAACTGATAGCGTTTAGTAATACTGTCTGTCAGTCAATATTGAAAGTTAGGCATTTTTTTTCTGCTGCCTTTTTGTTTGGTCTTTTTGACTTATGATTGCGTGTGTTTTGATGCGTACCGTTGTTGTTTGGATGGTTATGGATTGTGAATTGTCTTGCCAATATTGCAAAATATTTCATTCGATATCTGGCATTTGAAATTCAATTTACTTAGAAGTCATAAATTTAGCTGGCTTAGTTTGATTATTTTTTTGCTTTTTTTTTTGTTTTTGCAAGCGCTTACATTCTATGAGGTGAGTGCGGATGTTTTGATATATGTATGATAATAAGAATAGTACCGGAGAGAGAGAGAGAGAGAGAGAGAGAGGAAGAAAGTGATAGTGGGGCAAATTATAGCATTTCTATACTTTATATTTAATTTGTGTAGTATCCATTAATATGAATTATGATTTATTTACTATATACATATATACAAGATATTATGTTCTATAAAATGCCTTTGATATAGTGAAAATGTACTGATTCCTAATTGCTATATTATATGTAGTATGTTAATTGATAGCATTGTTACAATGAATTATTATCATAATAATTAAACATTCATCTATCTGAGAATCACACTAGCGTGTACTTTTACATATTCAGATATATTATTATTGACAAGAAAATTATTATATCATCTATCAACTGCCTTCACTAGCTACTTTCATATGTACATAATTCAATAATATCAATTTTCAAAGCATAAAAGCATACATTTACTAGAAATCATCTAACAACAGCAATCAGCCATCATCAACATTACTGTGTCACTGTTAGCAATGACACCTTTATAATTTCTACCAGTGTTCACACTACATACTACTACACACATAAAAAAACACACACATATACATATATATTATTCGAGTATTTGTAAAATTGCAGTCACAAGAATCTAAAGCATACACATATGTACAATGATATCGTATGTGCTAATATGCCCTTTTCTTTGCCTGTGTCGAATATAAATGCACCCTCTAGGAAAAATTTACATTTCAATAAACTATTTTCGATATTATTACAATTTCTGCAATATAATCAAAAGATAATTGAATCAGGTTCAACAATAGTAGAATGTATATTAGTTATGCGATAAAAACAGTAGGAACATGAATATCATTTATAATGGAATTTTGAAAACTGAATGGAATGAAAAATGCATTAAAAAAAAAATTGGTGGTCATATCATGGAGGGAAATTGTTTTCCATATTCAACAAATAACCCACAGCCATCCAAGAGTCAACCATAGAGGGGCAAATTATATTTTCTACCTAATATTTTTTCGAAACCGCTCCCAGAATTCCCTTGGAGGATGAAAATATATGACCAACCACCAAAAACCCCATACAATATTAACTTAAAAATATACGAAAATCGAAAAAGAATGCAATTGTTGCTTAAAAATCTCCGCTAGGGCGATGATGTGTATGACCCATCTGCAATAATTACTCCACGCAAACACTTTTTCAGAATATAATTACCAACTATCTTCACTCCTTACGGGGGCTATCATACAAAATCAATTCAAAGACATATAAAAATCGACTAATATTCCTATAACTGCCTAGACATCATCTCTAGGTCCTCAATTTACACAAGTTTTACTTTCCTGATATTTTGAAAAAATATTCTTAGCCTTAATTTTCACTCCTTAAGGTTACTGCCATACAAAATCAAAGCAAAAATATTTCAAAATTTATTAAAATCTGTTCAGGAATCTCTTTTGGAGGGATCAAAATAAGGCCGATACCCATTAGGATAGGAGATTGTTATACATGGGAATCGAAAAATTATAAACCAGCCCAAAGCTAATGTATGTAAAATATTGGATTAGCAACTAAGAAATTGCCGAAGTAATTGCTGATGTTTTCATATACAAATTAACCTCAAACTTCCACCTTCAATCAAATTTACTTCTTTGGCAAGTGGAATGTGACAGCTAACTAATATCAGGAAGAAAAATTATAACATTCATAAAAGGTATCAAAAATATGTGGAATGTATTACAGAAACATCCATGTGTGAAATCGGCACTTACTTAGTTGGCAACCCAATAGTTCTCTTCGTCGTAGACAATAAATGATAATGTGTATTCATAGACAAATAGTAGTTAGACAAAAGGCTAAGTGAAATTGGCGACTGAAAGATATTGAATTAAATTTGGATTTTAGCGCCTTTGGTTGGAATGCAGGGATGGCATTCTCCAACACGAATACCTAGCGCCTATTGAAAGAATTTTTGCCGCAATAAAGTCTCCCAAATATTTCGATTTCAACACTGTTGCAACATAAAAAATTCTACATGAAGAAAACTAACTAATACATATTTATGCTGAATAATATCTAATTGCAAATGCAATAATTAATTTATTGAACATTTCAAAGGAATCCTGTACCTTTCGCAGTTTTCTCGACGGTGTTTATTGTCTCAAACACTTCCACACACACACACTTGCACACATAAACGTATGTAAGCATGTCGTTCGTGCATTCATCAGCTCTACATGAATGGCTGTGTTCATGTATGTCTCTGCTGTCAATAAGAATTTAATGTGTCAAATATGTTCGTATATAGTTTACTATAACAATGTATGGCACACATTGGCGTTGAGTGTAAATTTAAATAAATTATTTTTTCCTATATACACACATGTATGAGCTTATACAAACATACTTGAATGTATGTATATCATTTGTATGAAATTAATTTTTAAATTCAATTTTAATATGATGAAAATTTACAAAAGCAAAAAAATTGATTTTTAATACGAGTACACAATACACAAAGGTGTTTATATGCATTGTATTCGAAAGTTTTTATATGCATATCGAGTATTTAGGTGAAATGGCTGCGAAAAGCTTATTGGAGAGTAATGCAAATATCAAAAAAACGATACAACAAATGTTCCTAAATTCTCATATACACACACATATAGTATTCATATGTATAGACACATTGTTTACTGACACACACATGTACATTCCAAGTGAAGAACATAAATTTTGCTCTTCAAATGGTACCTAATCGCTTAGAAATATTGCCAAAATCGAAGAAAATAATACTCATGCAGAAATACACACTCACACACACACACACTTATCCATGCAGCCATACAAGCACCTATAGAAATTTTGGTAATTTATTGTAAAAGAACAAAATGAAGAAGAAGAAGAAGAAGAAATGCAATAGAAAACATCAACAACAATAACAATCAAAAACAGAAATTATCAAGCGACCATCCGACCGACCGACCGACCGACCGACCGACAAACTAAACAACTAAATAAAAGGAAAGAAAAGTGAAATTCCTTACATGCAGTAATCCCTTAACACTCCACTTCACTCACTCTTTATCACTTTGCTACGCGCTCGCTCGCTCGCTCTATCACTTATCATATACACTTTCTTGCTTCACTTAAGCTTGAGCTTGAGTTGTCAAATATAAAAGCAGATATCCAGAGAGGTAGACGCTCAGTACAATTGTGGCAGTGGAAATGGAAATGGAAATGTAAGCGGTTTAAGACTGAGCAAAGGATGATCAGAAAAAATCATTCAATCGTTCAATGTTACATACGAACATGCGAAAACGTTTAAGAAGGATGGAGCGGGGATTGTACTGCGATATAGAGAGGGAGATTGAGTGAAAAGAGAAAGAATTGATTTGGCATTACTGCGTAGGTTCGTTGATTCCTTCTTTCCTTTGCGTTGCTTTGCTTACGTTACATCACTTTTCATTTTCATTTTCATTTACTGTGATTGCCATTGCCATTGTTGTTGTTGTTGTTGTTGTTTTGGCAAAATGTGAGTGGCATAACAAATTTTTATGCTTTGCGAATGCTTTGTGATTGTTGTTTTTCGCAATGAATTGAACAACAACAACAACAACAACAACCTTTCCTCCACCCACTACCCTTCTCAATGTTACAAATGTGAAATATGCTGTTGTGTTACACATTTTGCAACAAGGGGCTGGGTTGGGCGGTGCTGGGGGTTGGGCCCTAGTGTGGGATCAAATATAAACATGAAAAGTAAGTTTAGTGTAAATTCGGAAATGTTGCAGAAAAATAGGTGGTTGAGAAATGATAAAGATGAATTGATTGAATTGAATTCGAATTGGAATTGAATTGTGTGCGTGTGATTGTGCGTGTGCGTCTGTGTGTATGGGTGTGAGTACTTACATGTATATCTATAATAAATGTATTGTAAGTAAATATGTATGTTTATTGTGATAAAAAAAAATTGTTTGCTTGTTTTTTAATACAATATTTTATTCTTAGAATGTGTGTGTGTGTGTATTTGAGAGTTTCTTTATTTTTATTGTTATATTTTTTCCCATAAAATACATAAAGGTATATGAGTAATTCATATGTATGTATGTAGGTAAGTATACAAATAAATATTTGGATAAATAACAAAAATAGCAACGCTGTAAAAGCACATTTTTTTTTCATAAGAAATTAATTTGTCTGTAAATATTATTTTTCGAAATTTCTAATTTATATACATTTTCGTTTCTTTAAATGTTGAAATATATGGAATTTACTAATAAAATATATTGAAATTTTAATTGAAATCTTTAAATGTATGCATACAAGTACTAAATTTATAAGCTTTCAAAATAATAATACTCTTTGGTATAAACCATAATGAATTTTATACAATTTCTTAGAGATTATATTGAAAAGAAATTACGAAATTTGTTAGTTCTTTCGAATGCAATTGTACATTTAAATATCATTTCATATACAATCGTTAATTAATTCTATATAATGTAAAAGATATATACTAGTTCATGCTTGAATACATATATGCTTTTCATATTCAAATCTTGTATCATACCAACAAACGAGTGTATACAGTAATGTCCACGAAATGGTTGCACTGTAAGACAAAGCTTTGTCTATATACTGTATTTTTTTTGGGATTAACTGCTCTAATATCATACAAAGCCAGTGACTCTAAAAGAATATATAACCTTTACCATTTATAATGTGTATTAAATTTGTAGCTACTACTGTACTTTATGTAAAAAATAACTCATTATAATATTGTATATTTCATAACATCCATAATATACAAAATTAATTAAATGACATAAAAGAGAATGAAAAAAAAAAATTGGCTCTCTTGAAATATAATGCTTGCATATTTGTATTAACCAATTCAATATACCTATATAGCTTACATAAAGTATTGTAGCAACATTCAGCAATATTTTCATTACAAGTATTGAAAACTCATTCAAACGTTCATTCATAATAATATGCACATAATAATATGCACACATGTACCATATACATATGTAATATACGATTTTATGTACCATATTACTGTTATACTTATTTTCATTGATTTATAATTGTAGGGATGAATGCTTGAATTGGTATGATTGTGGGGAACTGCTGTACGAATCAGCATAGTATATGTACTTACTATTAGTAAACCAATTCAATGGATATGTGATTTTTGGAAAGCAAAGCAAAAATCGTTTAGCATGACTAACTTATATGTCGATGTATACTATGTACATGTACTATGTATGGAAAGTATCATATATTTTTGCATAAAGGTATACAATCAATGTAGTGAAACCCCTCTCATGAAAAGGTTATATTATCACAATTGAAAAAACACTTTCTTAAAATATGACGAGGCTTTACTGTATTAGAAAAGCATCGATTTCGGTACAAATATACCAAATTATTAATTTTCCCTATGCAATATGTATATTTGACCTATTCAAATGTTTAAAATATGGTTTTTAAATCTGTTTGATGAAAATGTAATTTTTTCTAAACAAATTTTGTATTCTTGTTTGGTTGCCATGCTTAAAATTAATATATTTTATTTTGGAAAATAATTATAAATCTATATATTAATATTCAAACTAACTAAATAACAAACTAAATCCTGGAAACCGTTTGGGGCTCTCCATGTCTTGTGGTCTTCGACAAGATGGATAGAAAGCTAGTCTTCTTCAAACACTTTGAAGTGGTCATCAACAACCGTTCGGCTTGGAGGAGTAACGATACCCAAAAGGGTACTCACAGTTATGGTACACTGATGGGTCTAAGATGGAAGATGGCTGTGCGGGGACTGGAATTGTTGGACCAAGATTTCGGAAAGCAATCGCAATGGGGAGAACAGCTTCTATCTTTCAGACGGAGGTCCATGCCTTAGAGATATGTGCGAGAGAATGCATACGTAGAGGAACCCGTGGTATCAAAATATGCATCCTGTCGTACAGCCAGGCAGCTCTAAAGTCCCTGGCGAAATTCTCGTTTCAATCAAGGCTGGTCTGGGAATGCTTTAAATTTCTCAATGCCCTGGCAGCAAAAAATTCTGTCACCCTAACGTGGGTGCCGGGACATGAGAGACACGAAGGAAACGAAATGGCCGACTCCCTTGCAAAGGAAGGCACAAGCACTAGTTTCATTGGACCACAGCCTTCTGAAGGGTTACAAAGAGCTTCATAAACAACTTGATATGTAAGAGGGAGAAACGGGATCTACTACTGGAAAGCCCAAACGGGCATGCGGCAATCGAAGGGACTGCCTGATAAGAAACGAATTTGAAACAAAAATCAAATAAATTGTGAAACTTATTAAAACATTTGTAAATCTCCTTTCTTGCACAACTTTCCGTAAAATGTTCAAAGTATAAGTTAAAATCATATAATCTTTAAATCTCATATATTATTAGATAGGCCTAATATTGGCAATCATATTCGCTTATCATACATACATGCGAGTATGTGACTATGAGATTTCGATAACAGTCATATCCAGCCGAGCCTTACCTACGCATATCTACCTAAAAGCATATATATGTATGGGTACACATGTACTTGTATGTTATACGTATTCATGCCATAGAAGTTATAACAATAATCGCAGCCATTTAACAAGCCACAAAAACTAACCAAGCAAATAATTTGCAAAATTGAATTTTATGCTATTACAACAACAATAACAACAACAACATCAACAGCTGCTGCTGCTGCTACTACCAATCCTAATAAGACCTAAAATAATAATAATGATGACAAATAAAATTGAAACGAGTAAGAATATGCTCGTCGTACAACCTGCTTGTGTACCCACAAACTTCCTCTTGGTTACACACATACACACACACACACACACACACACCCACGCACAATACTTTACCTTAAACGAATTAAATGTTCATTCAATTATAAAAATAAAGTGTTTCAAACGCGATTTTCACTACGTCCATAAATTTGCATATAAACATATTTGTGTAGCAACATACAAATGTATATAGAAATTTGTGTTCAACAAAAGTAATGATAATATGAAAATCAACATCATCTTCATCATCTTCATCATGTTCATCTCGCTTGCATTTATTTCGATTCAACTTATTTTATTTCCTTTCTAATTTCCGTTCGATCGTACGATTTTTCGTTTGTCGTCGTTGTTGAAATATATAAATTTTTTTTCTTTGGGGGGTGGGGGGTGGGGGGGTTGGTGAATTTATCAAAATCAATTTATTTTATTTCGGACATCATTTTGGGTTATTTTTCTATGCAATAATATTTGATAAATTGTTTTGTTTGTTTGGCGAAAGCATAATGATTTTTTGTAAGTATTGGAGTAAGTACTAGAATTGATTAAATCTTCA
Source organism: Megamerina dolium (assembly GCA_963854835.1). Classification (NCBI taxonomy): domain Eukaryota; kingdom Metazoa; phylum Arthropoda; class Insecta; order Diptera; family Megamerinidae; genus Megamerina; species Megamerina dolium. Next base: position 54,917,301 of record OY978529.1, read on the forward strand.
AATTTATGTCTCAAATGCCAGATGACGAACCCTTCGACTCTTCGATATAAATTAAAGGAAATTTGTATTAAGTCTGCATTGAGTTGAGAAATTCGGAGATTTTTATTCCACAGTGCAAAGATAAAAAAGCTTGATTCTTATGTACAGTTATATTTTGTTTAGTAGTCTAGACTTCACTGGGATGATTTCATGCAATTTTGTAATTCCTCAATCACAGTCTACAAAAAATGAAGAACTTTCAATGGAGAAGATTAGTTAAACAGTATAGTCTGCGGGTTGTTGAATTCTTATCCGTTACATGTGTAATTTTTAAGTGTATCAGTTACTGGAAAATTGCAACCTTATATTGTGAAATTCATTCTATGAATTTCCAATGGACAAGATTAGTTAATCAGTATAGTCTGCGGGTTGTTGAACTCTTATCCGTTACATGTGTAATTTTTAAGAGTATAAGTGACTGGAAAATTGCAACCTTATATTGTGAAATTCATTCTATGAATTTCCAATGGACAAGATTAGTTAATCAGTATAGTCTGCGGGTTGTTGAACTCTTATCCGTTACATGTGTAATTTTTAAGAGTATAAGTGACTGGAAAATTGCAACCTTATATTGTGAAATTCATTCTATGAATTTCCAATGGACAAGATTAGTTAATCAGTATAGTGTGCGGGTTGTTGAACTCTTATCCGTTACATGTGTAAATTTTAAGTGTATCAGTAACTGGAAAATTGCAACCTTATATTGTGAAATTCATTCTATTTTAATCTAAGTCTAAGTAAATCGAGTATATTAAAACAAAAATAAATGCAAACTATAGATGATGCTAATAAAGATGAAAATCTTCATGAAAATTAAAAAAAAAATATACGGGAAAAGTATACAAAAAAAATAAGAAAAACAGCCTTTTTTCAGATTAAAAATGAGCTCGTTCTTATAGCATAATGCAGATGAAAAGAAAAATGTATTTTAATGATTTTTAGTGCAAAGACAACCTACTCACTAAGAAATTGAAAAAGGAAAGGAAAGGAAAGGAATCAAGTCGTTTTTATATTTATTGAACCCACTTCAAAACTAGCATAAGACGGAAAAAGGTCACGTTACACATATTGAGAATGCTATCCAACTCCATTTACCACTATACATTGGTATGTGTATATGTACATAGTATATGAATAATATTGTATGCCATTTTTAAAGAAAAAATGGAAAGTCGTATATATGCAGGCGTTGTTAGTAGTTAGTTGCAACAACAACAACAACAATAAACTACGCCGTAAATCTGCGAGTAGAAAGCGACATTTTTTCGAAAAAATACGTGAGCTTTATACCAAATTACAGTTCAAGAATATACAAAAAAAAAAATGTCATACACATCGTCACCGTTGTCGTTGTCGTTGTCATCATCAAAGCCTGAAAGGCATAAGTTACAAAACCATTTCATTTAATAAACTCAAGCTGATGACGATGCTTGCTGGCGATGGCGATGGCAATGGCAAATATTGAAGACCGACAGAAGGACCATGATGATGATGATGGTGACGATGAGCCTGCAAGCGTAACTTTTGCACGTTCTACTGACGTGAATAACTTTGTGTCAAAGTAAGATTGTTTTGCCAACAACAAAAACGTACAACATTAACAACGAGCAATACTATACAACAACAACTACGACGAGCAACAAGAGTAATAGCAATAAAGATTTAATAGTTAAAATGCGGGCGGGCAAAAGAAAAGAAATCCAAATACAAAATCAAGCAAATGGAATGCGGCATATATTTCAAGTTTCTAAATAAAAAATAAGTTCATCTTACAAATCGAATTATGTCGGATCATGGTGACCTAAAATCAACATAAATACACATATTAACGACAAGGTAAAATAATCCTTTAAAATGTCACACCAATCTGGGCCATTTTGACTTGCATTTTATACTCTAATAATGCATGTCAATATGAATCAATTTTCCTATTAAGTATTTCGTATTTTGACAAGGGATGTTTCGTTTAACGAAGGATTTCTTGATATTTGAAAATTGGCATAAGTGAAAAGTAAGTCTTTAGAGAAATGAAGCATACTTAGAATGCGAGAATGTCAAGTATCAAGTATGTATATATTTAGGTAAAAGTGACATTTGACAATGAATTCAAGTAAATATATGGGTAGAGAAAATTTTATGAAGAAGAAGAATTACCAATTGCTTCCCGACAGGTGGGTACCGTTCGAAAGAAAAATCTTTTCGTTATTGAAATACAGTTTAATATTTTTCTCAATATTTAATATCATTTTCTATTGAAGAAGCTAAACCTGTAAACAATTAAATTCTCAAGCTACAATCTTTAGATACTCATTAAAACAAGTTGAAGAGCTCATTGGAATACCAGGTGTACAAGCTTAAATCCGCTGTTTTTCGGTAAAAAAAGAAACCCAAAAATTATGGAAATGTCTTGTTGAGTAACATCTAACTATTCGGCAAGCATTTTTTGCGATTGGATGTCGTCCTCATCCAAAAGAGACTGCAAATCATGGTCCACAACTTTTCTGGATCTATTTTTACGCTTCTTGTCACTCAAGTCAAAATGGCCTTCTTTGAACCAACGAAACCAGTCTCTGCAAGTGGTTTCCGATAGCGCACTGTCTCCACAAGCATTTGATGCGAATCAGCAGCAGATTTCTTCAAATTGAAGCAAAAAAGTAGAGCTTCCCGCATATGCTCTTTTTCTGGCACGAAACTAGATATGATTATACGAGGAAAAATGTATGTTGTTGTATGAGATCACTGATGATGTTTACTAATTGATGTAAACAGATGTCGAACTCATAAAAAAAGGATACACAGTCGATAATAGCTCAATATGCTCACTAACGCCATCTACGAGCAAACAGCAGATTAAAGCTTATACACCTGGTAAATTGAATGAACAGAGATCTTTGCTTTGGTAAGAACGTCTGAATCATCTTTTCCACAAAACAGAAATGGAAAGATCAAGTACCCCCCATTATATACATAAAATCTAATCTGGCACTATGTTGAGTCGAAGATGAATAGTCTGGCATTGGTGCGAGTAAATTTCATTCAATTACCAAGGCCGTCATACATGTTGATTTCTGGTCGAGTGTTTTCCAAGCTAAGATCCTTGTAATTACAGCTTATTCGATTTATACAGAATGGGCTCTGCACTTTTCTGCATCTATCGGGAATCATGCTTTAGGATTACTTGGTCTTACATGCGCGCGTCCTTCGAGGACTGGGAAAAGAACCAATAGATCTCCTAGATAGAATCTCTTAGATAGAATCTCCTACATAGAATGCTCCTGGATCAACTTCCTTGACCTTAGGGAAATCAAGATAGTATATACTTTATGATAATATATACTTTATGATTATTTTATGGTAAAAAAAAGTGTCCTAGCTATCAAGTTTATTAGTCATTGATTTATAAAAAGACTGATTTTTTGACAAAGTTGTCAATATGAAAATGAGTAGGAAAGGCTATGGTGCATCGAAGACAAACCCTAGAAATATTCCATATATTTTTTAAAGACTGACGAATATATCATTTAATTGTTAAAATTATATACTTCTGTAGGCACAGCTGGAGGTGCATGGTATCATGATATTATATCTTTCAACAGCTTCATTTACATAATATGAATAAAGTGCTTCAATTATGCCAATTTTGAGAAACTTCCTACTATTTGCTGCGTTCATTATTTTATTAAACACTCAATTTACTTTAGATTCATAACAAATTACTTAGTACTCGCCTTCCCATTGCATTGCATCTTCAAACCCCCCTTACACTATGATATATTCATCAATCTTTAGATTCTCCATCAATACATAAAATTCAATCGAACTAAAGTTGAACTGGAAAAAATTGCTTCCAGTTCCATTTTGAGTAAGACACGACACACATACACATACGCATATGTAAAATCAGCGCACACATATTCATTTATATAAATGCTGCTTGTTGAGGATATCCTTTCAACATGTTCTATGCTCTATGGAATCATGAAACACTTTTAAACTTTCTCGTTGATTTCTGGCACAATATGAACAACCACACATATATGTATGTATACTCATATGAATAACAGAAAAAAAAATGTCAATTCAAATAATATTGAGTACTTCAAGAAGTAACATACACACTCCCACATACTCCAACAACACAATACTGTATACACAACTTGAACTGGGTTACTTGTACGCTCGTATGTATGCTGAGATTTTCCGATGAGATGAGATGAGTAAGAAGGTAGGTGTTGTTATTACTATTGTTGTTGTTGTTGTTGTTGCTACTATTGCAATATTTTACACAACACTGCGATGCATTTGGATTCAAAGTGAGCGTACATATGATTTGTATATTGTATGTACTTGTATTTGGTACTAATGTAAGTACCATCCTTCATCAGCGCATCATCCCAAAAGGAATTGATATTCAATATTCATTCTACACTGTATTCGTGTAGTACTGTAATACTGAGCAATAGCATTGTAGAGTAGTTCATGCTGCTATTGTCAAGTTAGTTATTATGAATTACATACATACGTATGTGGATGGTATGAGATTGTGTGCAATGCACATTATTGCATTGGCAATGGTAACAAACATATGTGCAATGACAATGATGCAAATACAAAATGTAAACAGGAAGTAGAATTGCATGCATCATTGTCATTGTTATTGGTGTCATTGTTGTTGTTGTTGGTATTGTTGTTGTTGTCCTTAGTATTGATGATGTTGGTTGATGTTGAAGTTAAAAGTTGCAAATAAAAGCTCTACGTACAACATGTATTCATTCATTCATTCAGTCGTACATTGTTTCATTCATAATCACACAAACTCACACACATAATTGCATTTAGAAAGTGGATAACATTTTTGTGTAAAATACCACACATAAACAACAACGATAATGAGAAATTTGTTACATTCTATGAGTGACTGCTTACTACTGCGGCTACTACAATAGATTTTTCTCTGTCCTGGTATATGTTAGATGCTATGAAGAAAATCATCAATGATGAAGCAATTCATTGTGTTGTTGTTGCTATTATCTTGCAATTCAAGAAAACCAATATGTGTGCCTTTTTTGGTTATTTTTTTTTGGAATTGATCAAAGGGATATAATTTTCAAGAAGAACACTTCAAGCCGATGTAGAAGTTTAACTGTGAGATGACCATCCGTTGTGAAATTACTGGGTCAAACAATTTTTGTTCATTCTATTTTCAATTGTTTTATAATTTGCTGTATTGCTCATCATTTACTGATAAATATATATGTAAGCTGCTTTCATGGCATTTTTGAAGTGATACACTACGTAAGAATTAAAATTTTTTTGTTTTTTTTTTAAATCACGCAAACAGTTCTTTGTATTGGTATCTATGTGAGTGGAAGTCTATGAGAAATGTGAAACAAATCTGTTAGATTTGTGGTTTGTAAATTATCACTCATTTCATTGTATACAACACATTGCTGTCACTCACTCACAATTTATCTACTGCGTTGCTTCCATCAATGGCAAATCTTTATTTTCGATTTTCTATTGTTTCAATAGTTTCGTCTTATTCACCAAAAGCACACACACTCTGCCACATACACACACAAGCAACCAACACGTAATGCAATTACTACATTTCCGCCAATAACGATGGCAGTGTGACGTCAAACTAAAACCACTGACATTCACCACGCCTTCTCATTTAAACTCTGACAGAGCTTATTGTTAGAATTTGCACCATAGGAGGTAGTAGTCGTTTTTGTCTTTTTTTTTTCACTCTCTACCATTCCAGTTAATCTGTTAGCCGCAGCTTCATGTGATATTCCCAAAGTATAGCAACAATGAATATAATGCATCATCCGTAAGTGTGTCTTGTTACTCAGTATACTCTCAGTATATGCTTATTTTTGCATGTATGTATATGTGTGTGTGTGTGTATGTGTAGGTTTAGAAGTTCTCATTGCCACAAATCGTTTCAATTTCATAGTTGAATTACAATCGTGTGTGTGTGTGTAAATTATATTATTGTTGTTATTTGCTTGGTTGGTTGATTGGTTGATTATGTGTTTGTTTGTTCACGTTGCTCATTCACTGTGACTCATCATTGTTGCTTGAGTTTCAAGAGACTATTCTTGCTGCTACATATTATTATTCGCTACATATTATAAAATTCACACACACTATGAAGCTTAAAAATACATACACACACAGCATACACAATAATCTTATTTTCGAACCTAATCAATTACCAACGTAATTGCAAACTTTACTAATCTGCTTATATTACCAATGCTATCATCAATATAATTCTCATCAGCAACATGATCATCACCATCATCATCATCATCATCATCATCATCATCATTAGCAGCAGCAGCAGCAGCAGCAGCAGCAGCATTATTGAAAAGCGATTATATATGTAAACTAATACACACTCGAGCAAACAAATCGTAACAGTATTTAAGTATATGCAAGTTTAATGCGATGCGATGAAATGAAACTTTTGAAAGGATTCACTCATTCATGTGCATACATGTACAATATATGTAGTACTAATAGTTCGTATATGTATGTATATGTGTATATCTACATGCTTGCATAAATAACCACTTGTGTGTGTGTGTGTGTGTGTGTCTGTATGTTCACTTACTTGTTTTGTTAATAATCACAATAAATCACCTACATAATTTATTCTAAATGATTGTGCTTGCGTTGAGCATATAAATATATACTCAACGCAATAACGCAAAAAAATAAATTTATTTATTACTTAATTTAATTAAATTTCGCATTATAAAATCAATATATTTTCAATTATAATTGTGGTCTTGATAGTTGGTTGATGTTGATACGGCAAGTGCTATAAACAAAATTCCCTAATGCTAATGTTAATGTGTTTAAAATTTCTATGTTGTAGTTACGCCTATATATATTTATTGAAATATTATGATGAAGAGAAGCAATTCATTTTTTTTTAAATTAGTCATTTTAGTCGTCATGATATCACTTATATACTATAATTGTACATTGTGCATTGCAAATATTCATAATTCAGAAATGTTTTGAGTTTTGATTATTTTTCACAGCTTAAAGTATCACAGACCAATTCTAACTTAGCCGAATGTAAAATTTATCGAAATATTTAATTTATCTCTCTTCGTAGTACCACAATATTTTTTATATATAGTAGTTACTACGTTGAATAGGTCCTACTGTGACATACATATACGTACTCTTCTGACATACGCGTTGGTGTTGAGTCAAGTTTCGATATTCGCATAGTTAAGCGCTTAAAAATCAAGAGGCTGCAGTACCACCCAATATCTGGTGGAAGGATAAAATACTGGAGAACAGTACCTAGAATTTAAAACTCACGTGAGCGTGTGAAGAGTTCTCTTAAAAGGTCACATAAGGCTTAAGGAAAACAATTCAGCTTTCGTCTCAAAAATGATTGCATGTGTTTTGATAACATTTAGAAAATGAAGTTTCACAATATAACAACGCTAAATCCTAGAAAAGACCCAAGAAAAACAGGTCGACATACATCACCTATTCGTCGAATATAAAACCGCTTTCGACAGTCCAATAAGGGACTTCTACAACTATGTCTGAATTAGGTATACCTGCAAAACTCATTCGACTTTGCAGAATGACACTGCTTAGCTTTCGTTGTACAGTGAAAATTGGAAAGGACCTCTCACCTCCGTTTAATACCGAACGAGGTTTTAGACAAGTGAATTCGTTATCATGTTACTTCTTCAACCTAATTATGGAGAAAATTATACGAGCTGCAGATTTACGACATAACAGCACTATCTTCAACAAAACTGTCATGCTGCTAGCGTATACCAACGATATTGACATAATCGGTATCAACTCGCGAGCAGTCATTGCAGCATTCTCTGAACTGTATCGAGAGTCGCGTCAAATGGGTCTTACGGTGAACGAGGGCAAGACGAAGTACGTAGCGTCTACAAATAAGGTCCTGGCGTCTTCGACAACAAGTCACTGTTGACAATTACACTTTCGATGTGGTGAAGGATTTCGTCCATCTTGGAACCAGCATTAACAACTGTAATGACGTCAGCATGGAGATCATGCGTAGGATAACTTTTGTTAAACAGGTGTTACTTTGCGCTAATTAAGCAATTGAGTAGTCGAACCCTCTCGCAAAGATCGAAAATCACACTCTACAAATCCCTCATTGTTCCTGTCCTAACATATGGTGCAGAAGCCTGGACAATTTCTACCACGAATGAGAGGATGCTTGTAGTTTTCGAGCGAAAAGTTATCCGCAGGATCTTTGGACCTATTTGTGTTGATGGCGAGTATCGAATAAGGTACAACGATGAGCTGTATGAGCTGTACGCTGACATTGACATAATCAGGCGGTTCGAAATCCAGCTGCTGCGTTGGCTGCATCATGTCGAGCTAATGTAAGAAGACGCTCCATCGAAGAGAGTATTTAATTCGGCACCCGCTGGAAGACGCAGAAGAAGAGAAAGACCAAACCTCCGTTGGAAGGATCAAGTGTTGGGTAACCTGGCGGCGCTTGGAATATCCAAGTGGCGCCAGCAAGCGAAGAACAGAGAAGACTGGCGCCGCATTATATGTTCGACCTAAATCGATCATCGGTTGTTATGGCCACATGAGAAGAATATGAAGAAAATAGCAGCGAATAGCAGAATAAGTTATCAATAAACTGCTTAATAAATGTTTTTAGCAAATGCATTAATATTTATTTGAAAACCTTTCAAATATAATCTCATAAAAATCTTTTTGCAATTTCCAATTGTATTTATGATGAATTTCACTCTTCTACGTCCATAGAAATTATATAGCAAGTATTATCTGCACATAATAATTTGACAAGCTAGACAGAGCTTTTTGAAAAGTTTATAATTGTCAAACTGTGCTATCAAGGTTCATTCAATTGATCAATTATGTGATTCAAAAACTACATTATGCAAATATTTTGCACATTTCCATTACAGAAGGTCAAATTTCACTTTTACCGATAACGAATATATATTTTTTTCTTTGCTAACCTCATTTACCTCATTTAAGGTTTAAAGAATTATGGTCAAATTTCTTGAAAAGTTTTCATGAAACTGTTTTGCGAATATTAAATGAATGACATATCTACATTGTGACATTGCTACAACAAACGGGCACCCATTGAGTTCATCTGATTATACTTTGAATATCTCAAAAAAGAATTAAAATTCAAAAGGAGTGATAAAATTTTTTTTGTATATTTTATTTTTTATAAATCTTAAGGAAACTTTTAAATTGTCATTTGTATAAATGATTTTGTATTAAGCTCACACACATGCATACGCTATATGCATGTATATATATTAGAGTGGCTCTTAACACTATGGTGTGCAATATTTTTGCATGCATTTTTTTTTTTTGGTAGACTCTCGATGAGTTGAAAAAAAGAGAGACGTCTGCTTAAATATATTCCGCAGTTGTAAGGTCTACTCTAATATATTTACGTTTAGCATGTTACATTCATAAAAATAAAAATAGTGTAAGAAAAACACATGTGTATTTTGTATGAAAGTTTTATGCAAAAGGAACCAATTTCTCATAGTAATTTTCAAAAAGCGTACAGCACGTACATAAATCACATTTAAATATTTTATTTTATGCCAAAAAAAAAAAAAAAAAAAAACAAACCCATACAACAAATATTTCAAAATTTTTGACTACAATTCAACTTAAGGAAACACGAAGATCTCTCTTTGCTCTCACCCTTTCTGTCTTGTTGTCGCTTACTGCATAGTAAAACTTTTGCAATATACGCAATATTTTCAATACTTTATACTTTAGCATCATAATGATCATTATAATCATCATCATCAACAATAAATTTGCATCAAGGGGGCAAAACTTTCATCGAACATGAAATCGGAATATCGAACTGTAGTTAGAAGTGTAAAGAATAGTCATCATCAGCAGCAGCAGCAACAGCAACAGCAGCAGTTGCAGATTATAACTGCGTGAGTAGAAATTTTGAAAAGTACGTGTTAACTTGTTATCCTGCGTGTTATCCTGATGGCGTTATTTGTTGTATATTGGTTGCGATTGTGGTAGTATAAGTGTTCCACCTGTATAGCATACAATGCGTAAGTAATCGAAATTTACCATCAACACATATAGATTTATTACTTCTTTGTTGTTTGCTGCTCTTATTATTATTATTGTTATTATTGTTATTATTATTGTTGTTGTATTGTATGTATTTAGCGAGCTGCCATTGCAAATTGCAAATCAAAACAGTTTGAGCAACAGCAGTACAACTCAACTATTATGCGTATGTGTTCGTATGACAAGCTTTACTGTAAATGGATTGTAATCGGTGTCACTGTTTTTATAAGGTAAAATCGTTCAGATGAGTAATATCGTTGCTGACAATAGTGTTACTAATGCTGCTCTTACTACTAGCAAGCATTGTTGTTGTTGTTGTTGCTGTTGTTGTTCGCATTGTTATTGTTGGCATTGTTCACATCATCATGACATCGTGGCATTTAAGTATTTGTTAGAAGATTTATGGTAACGTTTATTGGCATTTGAAGAATTCCCCTATTGCGGACGTGGCACGCATTCACATTCATTTCGAAACTTTCATACACACATAGGTACATCTGTGTGTGTGTGTTTTTGTATACGTTTCAAGTAAATGAGTGTGTGTGTGTGTGTTTTTGTATGTTATGTGCATGTTAGATTTTACTAGGTACCGACTATGTTGTTTCGTTTTTGTTAGTCTTGCTCAATTCTCTTTCTCATTTCAATTAGTTTCTTGTATTTCCTCTTCTTCATTGTTATGCATCACCTTTGCTGTTGATAATTTCGACTATTACAACCAACCATCGTACACTCACAAACACTCGCAAAACACTAACAGCAGCAGCAGCGCAACGCTACGAATATCTGTTCTGGTAGCATGCTATTGCTGCTGCTGCTGCTGTTGGTGTTGCTTTTGCTGTTGTTGTTGTTGTTTCTATACCATTGAAACACATTTTGAATGCAAAATTAAGTTTCAGTGAAAATTGTTGATGTCTCCGTATCCGTATCCGTTTACTCATTTCTCACTCCCATAAACAATTCCATCAATACACACACACACACACACATATTGTAGTTGAGACTATTTTGATGCTCACACTTTTGCAATATAGCGAGGTTACTTGTATGTATTTACCTGACAGCAACAGCTAATAGTAAATTTGGTGATGTGCTAAGAATTTAATAAGATCAATGAGATGAGATGAGGTGCTGCATATTGTAAAGACGACGGAAATTAAAGTTTAAGCAAATACCTTGTATACGCGTAATCGTATTGTACAAGAAATACAAATGTAAATAAATACGAATAAGTAATGAGTTGTATGTTTGAATGTACTTGTTTTACGAATCCGAAATGAATTGTATTCAAATTTCGATGTTATGTTGAAGTAATTGCATGCAAAAGACTCACTTATTAAGCGGATGTCTATATTATGGATTATTCTAATAAATTCATAATTTAAATGAAGAATTTGATCTAAAAAATCAATATTAATCGATACAAGCAAGCCTAAATGATTTAATATGGTTAAAATGTTTGCAACAATATGGGAAAAATTTATCTCTTTCTCTAGGCTTAAATAAATGTTGCATTATAAAATTTACCTAAAATTGATAAATGACCTCTTAGCTGCCCAGAAATTGTTTCTAGAACGGTAAAATGTAAGACCGACTACCATTTTTTTTTTGCACCCCAACATTTCTTTCAAACACACTTACCTTCTATCTTCAGACCTTAAGGGTGAGCTCATATAAAATTGATAAGAAAAAGTACCTGAAATGGTAGCTGGAAAATGTATCACTTTTTTATTTGGCGAATAATATTTTTTTTACATAACTCGCAACACAGTCGCTCTTTTTATGGAATGTTGCTACACCGTTATATCGTTTTTAGTAATACTTGCGAAGCTGATATCGACAAATACCTTATCCAACTTTCATAAAACGTATCACATGACTTGGAAATACTTACATAGTTAAGCAAAATTTCAAATAAACATTTGATGAGGTCTTTAGGCTTTTCTCCCATTTGCTTTACATATTGAAATATCTGAGGAAATGGACATTACTTAAGGAAAAAGTTATTATTTCTTGAGAATCGAAATCATTTAATCGATTTTGATAAGCACACATAATTTTGAGAACCTTGGTAATGGAAATGCATTTCAAATTTTCATTGTTTAGCCATCTGTTATGGTGAGTTTCAATGATATTTACCTATACGATCGTTTAATCACGAAGGCTACAGAGAGCCTAAAATCTGATTTACGCCGATATAACGTTATACTTTTATCGATAGAATGGTATTAAGGTAATGAATTATTATTAAAAAATGTTTTCTATTAAGTTCAATCATTTAAAATTGATTAATTGTATAAATGCAATGAAATTACCTTAGCTTGTAATATTCGTTATAGAATTTTGTAGAATTTTGTTGTGAATAAAACTGCAAATAATATAAAATTTTTAAAAAAAGTTTATTACACTTTTATTTAATTTTTATTTTAATTTATTTTCAATTTTTATACATATACTTTTCTCCAAATCATACTCATTTCGCACGTTAGTGTCACTTGCTCTTAATTTATTCACATGCATATTTCTTATATAGAAATTATATAATTTTTTTTTTTATAACTATTTATTATTAGTTTGTTATTTTTTGTTTGTTTTTGTAATTATTATTAATTTATTTATTTTTATTTTTTTTTTTTTTACTAATTTTATGTATTAATATTCTACATATTTTTTTATATAGATTTTATTAATTATATCTCATTTCTTTTTACTTAATATACTTATATCTATAAACCATCACTGTTTATGTTCTTATTTTTTTATTTATTTTTTTTTTTATTATTTTATTAATTCTTAATCATTATTTATTGATGTAATTATATGCTAAATTTATTTTTATTTTTAATTTGTTTAACTTATTTTTATTTTGTCTCCTAATTATTAAGTATAATTATTTAATTACATCTGTATATACTATATATTCAGAACACACAGCCTTGCTTTGTTTATTTCATCATGTTGAAATTTTACATTAAACAATTTACAATAGTATTTTTTTTTTATTTTAATTTTTTTTTTTCTTTCAATATAAGTAGAATTAAGTTTAGTTTTTTTTTTTGTAATTATATGTATATTAATGTACAAAATGTAACAAACTATGAGAGAGTTTTGAGTGTACATAATTATTTTGTATGGTGATAATGGTAAAGTGATATTGATTTAAAGGCTTTAGGTTAGGAGAATGACAGATTAAAAAAAAAATTCTATGAAAGATTGAAAAATAGTACGGACACCAAATTTTTGTTTACACTTCGTTCAGTACATACAGATCGAATGATGCTGTGGACCTGCTTTATACATCGTCTTGAGTCATGAGTCTTGAGTCAGTCAGTGGCCATCTTCACTATGGCCACTGGCCTTATAATCATCGATTCTCGTGTTTGCTTAGTGTTTTCTTCCTTAGAACATAATGTTTTCAGAAAATCACAAAAATTATCTTCCATAAACAACAGTAACTTCTAATTTTCGAGATTTTTGTAATCGACATATACATTACATTTTCATGTCATCTTACCGCAGAGCTCGCAACTCGTTAACTCAAACTATATAAAATCGAAGCTGAAGAAATTTTCTACTCGATTTACTTGTAGCATATTAAAAAATTTATCGAAAAATGCGTTCAAAATGTCCAGATACTTTAATAATTAATAAAATTTCTTTGCATCACTTGACGATTATCACCCATTATAAACAGTAGTTACTATATTATTTTTCATTTAAAGCCCGACATTGAAAACATTGAAAAATCATCTTTTGATTATTTACAAAATGTAGTTTTTTTTTTAACTCAGCATTCTATAACTATCTCATGATTTTTTTTTTAATTACATAAAATATTTTGTAGTAAAAGAAGAAATAAATAAAACACAATATATAATGAGAGTTTAGTTGTTAAAGTAAATTTTTTCATATGGTATTTTATATAAATTTATAAAATAATGAATTAGTAATTAATATTTTTACCTACATCGATTTAGTTATTTAATTTTAAAACATCTGCGTCAGTGATTTGTCAGTGCATTTTAAGAAAATTATTATATCTATTTAATAAATTTTATTTTTAAAAGAAATAGTAAAAACTGAAATTAATTTCTTGTAAGAAAATTTATTTTCAATTTTTATATTGTAAAATATATGCTTCTTTATGCTTTCTGTTTTTGTTTTTTATACAATAATTTACATATTGACATTTCTTGGCGAAATTCATATTATGATTACATTAAAATTTGACTATTATTTAATTGGCTAGTATTTACAGATTTGTATAGACAGAAAATCGATGATTTCTTGTTTTCATTTCATATTGATATTGAAGTTTATGTAAACATTGAAAAGTTAAAAAAGAAAAAAATTGATGAACATTTGAAAATCTGTAAAGAAAAATATGAGAAAATTATATAAATATATATTATTTTTTTTTAATAGTATTATTTAAAATAAAAAATTGCTCGAAATGCTCTACAAAAGGATATAACTATATAAGTCATTAAATAAAATCTCATAATGAATAATATATTTGTGCTACGAATTACAAAAATATACTTTAATTACCAATCTAGCTAGGTCTAAGCAAAAAATCAGAATTTTTAAGCGATATTCATTATTTTAATAAAAATAAAAATTACTGTAAAATTCCTTACGTGCTTCGGTATCGAATTCATATATGTAGAACTTAAATGCAAATAAAATTCAAAGTAGATAGAATAAAGTAAGTGAATATATGAGCATGTTTTTAAATAGAATATCTTTAGATATATATATATATTTACAAAATCTCAAATAAATTCCTACAATAAGTACTATTTAAATGAGAAAGAGAAAATTCCTCTTAGTAAATGATGCTAAAAAAAATCATATTGTACTTCAGACTGACAGCAGTGCAAGCAGAGGGTGATTTTTTTGTACTTGCTGTACTGCTGTTGTCGAAACTGAAAAATCACTTAGAAATTTTTATGGTGGATAGAATTAGATGAGGGTGCCCAGTACTTTGATTTGCATTCATTCAGTCTTTCAAACAAATTTATATTTGACTTCTCTAAATTTTCTTTTCAAATTTTGTATTCCCATACAGTCAGAGAATAAATAATAATAAATAATGCTAAAGAAATGTCATTTAAAATTCAAATATTTTTTTTTAAGTTGCCCCTTTTGGCAGATTTAAGTTAAACGATAAAATACTAAAGCCATCGATCTTCGGAAAACTTCTATTGAAAGATAACAAAATAGTGCTGGCAGACTTATGATCAAACCCCCGGTAAATGACATCTTTTGAAGTTGTCTGGATGAAGAGCCAATATCCTGCCTAAAGACCTAATAGAGCTGCCATTTGTCATCATTGTTTCAATACATTCTGCTTATCTCCACATCTCTGTCATTTTTTCTCTATCCAAAATCTGTCACTATTAATATTTTATGACTTTTCTGGCACCACAATTGGCCACGTTTAACCTAGGTGAGGTGAGTGCCGAAGCTCAATGATTAGTACGTTGTCCTTTTGATCTGTAGGTCGTGGGTTCAATCCCAATCCGGAAGCATAACAAAATTTAATATCGATAAGATTTTTCTTTCGAACGGTACCCACCTGCCGGCAGGAATTGGCAATTTTTCCGGTACTAAAAATTTGGCAAAAAAAAATGCTTTAAAAAAAAACTAAGTTAAAGTGATGTCACAAGGGTTCTGCCGTTCGGAACCGGCTAATATAAGTAGGTCCCTTCTAATCGTGTCCATATTTAACATGCACAACAGTATTGGAAGAAAAGCTCAGTGGTATCACAATGGGAATTTCTGACCTAAGTGTGTCATCTCAGAGAGAGAGGGCAGCCACATAACCTAACCTAACCGAACCGAGGTGAGCCACTTAAATCTATCTGTTAATAATATCGTTATGAAAACTCTATTGTGGTTGTTGTTGTTGTTGTTATAATATTCACTTATTATAATGAAAAATGTTGTGAGTTCTTCATCTTGCTTAAGACGACTCCATTTCCACCGTATCCGGAGCCCTAAAGCAGAACAATCTTTAGAACTTGACTAAACTACAAAAAGAGCTGAACATATAGTTTTGGTATATAGCGTATTGGAATTATTGTGATAAATCCCTAATTTAATTATTTTAAACAATTTATTTGATGCGCATGGTAGTTGATCGGTGATGTCTATTTCAAAAGCATTCGCATTTGCTCTCAAACTAAAAAAGGAATTCCACCAAATTACGTTGCCTCTCAGAAGAGTCACGAGACAATGCTACGTGCCACTCTGAGTTTTGTTATGTTTGAATTGGAAAATGTCTGATACTCTGAAAGAGCCACCCTTTTTCATTCTTCTAAACAAAAAAAAAAAAACAAATATGATATACAACATCTGTTGACAGTAATACTTCTTGCCATTATTCATATATGTATATATAGTTGCTTCTGCTGCCTGCTTGTATGTATTTAATTCAAAAAGTCAACATAAATAAGGACGAAAAGAAAAAAAAATACGAAAGGACACTCTATAGAGGTACTATGCATTTATATGCAAAATAATAATAATAATCAAAAGGAAAACAATAATAATTGAAACAAAGCAATGAAAAAAAAAAGAATCTCTTATCGCAGGAGTATGATAAGAAAAAAACAAATTTTTTAAATAGAAGAAGCTGACTAGCATTAAAAAAAGAATGGAAAAAAAGCTTGCATTGACTTTTAAATTATTTACTATGGTTTTGCTGTTTGTTAGTCAACCATTCAACAAGCAACCAAGCGACATCACCTAAAACAATAACAACAACTAACGTACTATTACAACAATTTCCACTACTATTTATAAGGATAATAAATAAACTAAAGTCAAGTGGTATTCACTTGACTTGATTGAAAAAGCAAAAAAAAAAAAAAAACAAACAAAAAAATAGAATAGAAGATGGAGAAAAACAATTGAAATAAAAGAAATAAAGTAAATCGGGATAAAAACCTAAATAAAAGAAGAAATTGAATGCAAGCAAGCAAGAGAACAAAAATCAAATAAAGCAATTTCAAATGAAAAGAATTTTCAAATACAAAATAACATTGAATTTTGTTATTTTTGTTGTTGTTGTTCTTGTTGCTGCTGTTTTCAGTTTTGTTCATATAATTCTAGTGCACTTCTGTACACACAACTCAGTCTTACATAGTTTCCATTTCAATCCTCCTATTCCTCATCTTTTTGTTTTGTACCTACTGTTTTACTATTTTATTATCTTGGATAAAATGCATACTACTACTCGTACTACTACTAGTAGTATTCTCTGCAATTTATAGCATTTTTACATAGCCAACAGACTAAAGCTTGCTTAAATAGTAAAATAAAGACATCGAAATACTACACCAGTCACTGATGTCACACAATGTACGTCGCATATAGTACACAAACAAGCTTAATCTGTGTGAAAAGATAATATTTAAGACAGAAAAGAATATAATTATTTTTTTTTTCTTTTTCTGCAAAATAAAATAGAGAAAATTTAACAAAAAAACATCAAGACAACACAAATTAAATGTTGGCGTCAAACTGTAAAGACCAGAGTCAACTGGTGGACCATCCATTTAAATATGTTGGTATGTATTCTATGTATTGTATGTAGCTACAAGTCAGTCAGTAGTCGTTTAGTGAATGAATATATAGCCACTGGCCATAGTCAAATACCTCGAACTGACATTGTAGTATATTATTATTATTATTATTATAAGCCAACTACAGTGAATACTTGATATAACTCAAATGCATTCAATGTATGTCAGCATTGTTTGGTATTTTGACTACATTGAGTACTCACTGTGTGCTTTGGATTATAGAATCTTTTTGATGTATGAAATATTTATGACTATATAGTTTATTGCGTTAACTCTCTCTCTCTCTCTCTCTTTCTCCACTGGTTTTGACTGGATTTTACCGCACTTAATTTAGTGATTTTAATATAGTGAATGAGAACAAATATAAAGAAAAATGAATATAAAGAATGCAGTAAAAAAATAACAAAAATTTAAAAAAAAAAAACCATCATGACATCTGTCGTCTGTCTGCGTGCTTATGTAGTATAGAAATTATTTTCATTTACTATGGACAAAAGTGGCTAGTAATAAAAAGAAGAAATGTGCACTTAGTTTTAGTTGCAAGAATATTAAAAAATTAATTTTTTCACTACTGAAAAAAAATTTTTTTTAATTTAACTAGAAGCAGCCTTGATTCTAGCATTGTTGCGTTAATATTATAAAAAACTAATGCATATAAAAAAATTGTTTTTTCCTATAGATCCTCCACTAATTTTGAAATTATCATCTATCATTGAAACTCACACTCTGCCAAAGACTTTCCTACCTTTCGTGCGGGAGACCCAATCTTACGGATTCGAAGAACAAGCCAAAATCCCAAGGCTTGTTTATGCCTTATCATACCGGACATTTATTTAAAGTTTTACCTCCATCCTTATAGAGTTAAAATGAGACAAGATTTGAAACCTACTGACCACAGATGGGTAGAACGTACGCGCTATGGGTACTCGACCTACAGGTCGTGAATGATATTTTCGATAAAAATATTCTGCAGTGTCATTTCTTGCTGGGTGTATATGTGA
The DNA here is from genome assembly GCA_963854835.1 of Megamerina dolium. NCBI lineage: Eukaryota > Metazoa > Arthropoda > Insecta > Diptera > Megamerinidae > Megamerina > Megamerina dolium. The sequence continues at coordinate 54,936,061 of OY978529.1, forward strand.
AAAAGCGAATAATTTCCGTATCTGAGGAAATGTATTAGATCAGGCTAGCGTGGTCGTCCTTTCTAATAATAGAGCTCGCGCAAACCAGTGCGAGCAACATTCATATGGGCGAGTAAAAACCCGTAAGTGTATCAGAAGAGAATAATACAACTTGTTAAAATGGTTGTATATTCCGAAATTTTTCTAGTGTAGGCATTTGTAGGAATTTTTTTTTTTTTGAGAATTACCAAGGAGTCACGGTTCCTGTCAGTCTTCAGCGTCATATGGTCATATGAGAACGAACTCAAATTGATGCAATGAATTTGTGGACAATATGTGCTTTCAATCGTGATTGGCGATTTTAATGCCAGGGTAGGTAAGGAGGGTACTTTTGGTCCTACTGGTGGAAAGTTCAGCCTCCACCAAAACACCTCCGATAACGGAATGAGGCTGATCGACTTCGCCGCAGCAAGAAACATAGTAGTTATTAGTACCAGGTTCCAGCATCTTGATATCCACAAAGCGACATGGTTGTCTCCAGATCAGCAAACGAGAAACCAATTTGATCACGTGGTGATTGACGGAAGGCATGCTTCCAGTGTGATGGACGTGAAATCGATACATGGTGCCTTGTTGCTGCCAGGGTATGTACACGATTATGTGTGTGTATGCAAAACTTAACGTCAGTAAGCTGCGATCACCAGAGACATCACATGATTTTGCCACTCGGCAATTGTCGTAATTGCAAGAGAAATTTCTTGGAAATGTCTACCGAACTTCAAGATCATTTCAAGATGAACGCTGTTCGTCGAATTTTTTGTAGTCCTATGTATATGTATGTGGACACACCTCTCTCTCTCTCTCTGTAATATTTAAATTTTAACATTCATGTAAATATTGGCAAAATACCAGAAAAAAATACCAAAAGGTCGTTAAAAATTCTCGCAAAGTCATCGAGTCTCTCAGGCAGAGAGCGTGACGTTGAAACAAGGACGTAATCCTTGTTGATCAAGTGGACCACGCGAAACCAGACCAAGGTCTGTTAGAGGTTAGGGCTCACTATAGCTGATACCTCTGGAGGCCAAGCACAAGTAAGGGGTTATCCATTTCGCGGTTTCAAAAGTATAGGGCTAGAATTCGACATCTGTCAAACTGAGTTGTTAAAACAATTTCTTTCTTTTTCAGTTCAAAGTCTGACATTTGCGAAAATGGATCGCTTAACTATCGCACAACGCATTAAAATTGTAAAAACCTACTACAAAAATGGTGATTCTGCCACAGCCACATATCGTGCTTTAAGAGGAGATTATGGTTTAAATAATCGTCCAACTACGCAAGCAATTGGCAAAATTGTGAAGAAATATGAAGAGACTGGATCGGTTACAGATATTGTAAGGCCTGTGCATCATCGTTTCGCTCGTACAACCGAAAATATCGCTGCTGTAAGTGAAAGTGTTGCCGAAGACCCGAATGTGTCGATTCCTCGTCGTTCTCAGTAATTAGGACTGTCTTACGGCACATTATGGCGTATTTTGCATTTGGATCTACACCTACATCCATATAAAATCCAGCTCACACAACAACTGAAGCCAGCTGACCATTCACAATGTCGTAGATACGTCGAATGGGTGCTTGAACAACAGGCGGTGGACGGCGATTTTTCGAACAAAATTTTCTTCAGCGACGAAGCACATTTCTCACTCGGTGGGTATGTTAACAAATAAAATTGTCGTATTTGGGGTTCTGAGAATCCTCAAGTAATTGAAGAGAGGCCACTACATCCACAAAAAGTCACTGCTTGGTGCGCTCTTTGGTCCGGAGGTGTGATTGGACCTTACTTCTTCGAAAACGACGATGGAACGACTGTCACCGTCAATTCGGAGCGTTATGGTCACATGATAACCGACTTTTTTTTGCCTGCTATTGAAGAATACGACTTAGAGAATATGTGGTTTCAACAAGACGGTGCCACATGCCACACAACTCGAGCGAATATGGCTTTATTGCAAGAGAAATTTTCTGGCCGCGTAATTTCTCGTCGTGGCGATATCAAGTGGCCACCAAGATCATGCGATTTGACACCGCTTGACTTTTTTTTTGTGGGGCTACGCGAAAGACCGTGTTTATGCAGATAAACCTTTAACTCTTGAGTACCTAAAAACCAACATTCGTCACGTTATGGCTGAGAAACCGCCCAATATGTGTCAAAAAGTGGTCGAAAATTATTTCAAAAGAATCGATGCTTGCAACAATTCTCGTGGTGGTCATTTAAATGATGTAGTATTTCACACACAATGTCAACGTTCAAACTTTATAATAAAAAAGAAATATCATGATAAAAAATATTTTATATGTCTTTTTTATTTACATTTACTTTTGAAACCGCAAAATGGATAACCCTTTATTACGGACACTACTCTTTTATACCCAAGCCGGTCTACGACACTAGAATCTCCTCTAAATTTTTAATGAAGGATACAATTGATCTTGTCGAACTTTTGATGATTGAAGCCGGAGTTGAGAAACTCAGCTTAAAGTATTTGAGGCGAATTCTCACCAAGGCCGGACATTCGGAAAGTATGTTGATTGATGTTACATCCTCCTGCAGACAGAGTCTACACTCCGTGTCAGAGGATAGTCCCATTTTGTGGAGGAGGTATTTTAACCAGTTATGTCCTGAGAGATAACCGGTAATTAGGCGTAGATTTGTTCTGCTAAGGCTAATTCTGTCAATAGCTGCATTCAAGCTGATGAGAGCTTTCGCCTAGCGAAGACCCGTACATACATATATGTCATACAATAAAATTTGATAAAAATCATATAGTGCAAGTAAATTGCTTCTTATGATATATTGCGAAGCTTCCGCAAGTTGAAAATTAATTTTAGTGAATCTATTCTAATTAAATGAATATAAATTCATATAAATCTCAGTCGCAATTTATTTGCATTAATATTTCTGTCCATCTGTCAAATGATTCTCTCTTTTTTGGGGATAATTATGTATGTATATGAACAGATTTTAGGCAGATATCTGATAACATTAATAAAATTCAATTTTATTTTATTAATAATTTAATTACAATTTTATCTTTCTAATTATCAAACTAGAATATATTCGGCCATCATAAGAAACGATTCATAAATAAAATGTCCATCAAAAATTATGTACATCAATCTTATGAAAATATCAAGTATTTATTTTGAAATATTCATATAATTTCCATTTCATGACATGTATTTATTATTCAATTCAAATTGGCTACCATGACTCTTAAATATTGTATATAATTATCCTTTTTTGTTTTTTTTGTTATTTGCTATTGTAATAAATGTCGAGTGAAAGTGTTAATTGGATATTCATGAATAAATTTCTGGGTTTTTTTTTTGTTTGCTTCTTGGCAGCATTCATATCATCATCATCATCATCATCAGTGAAATGAGGAAAATAAATTTTGAAATGAAAAATCAAAATAGCAAAAAAGAAAAAAGCTAATGATTTTAATTTTCATTTCTTTGCTATATTTTTTGAACATTTTTATCCATTGTTAATGCTTACGTACATTTATAGGGTAATTATATTCATTTCCACGGTTTTTTTGTGATTGTTTTAGAAATTTTACTTTTATCAGCCAAAGAATCAGTGTCAAATTTCATGAAGCCGAAAAAAATGAAGAAAGAGGAAGAAAAAAATAATAATAATGAGCATGAAAATGATAGTCATGTGTTTCATTTTTTTAAAAACTTTTTTTTTCCAAATAACTGGGCTGAGGTCTGAGTATGAAAAGACAGGCGTGAACAACGGCATGTCACATTAATATTCTTGACTCGTAATTGTCGTCGTCATCGTCTGTCTTCGTTATCATATATAATTTTTTGTTTGTTTTTTTCTTCATCTAAATCCCTTTCATATTAAATATCCTTTTGGAAATTAATTTCAATTTTTCTTATCTCACTACAGCCGACATGGCCTGGTTTGTATATTTCTGTCTTATAGTACTTGCCTTTTTTATCCCCATTTTTTAAATTTCTTTTTTTTTTTTTTTTGCTTGGTAATGTTAACCCTCATTAGTCCTGTGCACGTGTTGGCGTATATATAAGTATGTGTAATTTACGCCCATTTTACAGACGATTAAAGACAGAATTATTGTGTAGATTTTATATATGCGAAATTGAGTATCTGTGCGTTTGTATAGGTGATAAGAAAATAGACAAGACAAAAGTGTATACATTCTACTGCTCAAATTTATTTCATATTACACCTTTTTATGTTGTTGATTTATCTTTTTTTCCATTTTTTTTTTTCATTTTTTTTATTCAAAACATTTTGACTGAATTTCTACACAAATCTCACGAAGAATTTTGATTTTCTTTTCCTCCCTCCACTCACATAGTAATAATTTATTTTAATACCCTTTTTAATTTTGAACCCTTCTTCTTTTTTGTTTGTATGTCATATTGGAAGAGCCCAGGGCAAATATGAAACATATAATAATTTGTCAGCAGTAAAGTGAACTAAATATGACGCAACGAAAAAGTGGACTCTTGATTTTGATCAACTATTTGATTTTCATTTCACCTTTTCATTGCGCAATATTAGGCATGACTCAAGATATTTCACGGTCTTAGAAGAAGTCCTTGACAGCAGAATTAATTCTGACTAGAACAGCTGCTGCATCAAACATATATATACATATATCTCAATTTCAAGCGACGAATAAATCACCATACTCCATTCAAAAATGTATCAAACAACTTCGTCCCAAAACATACACTGGTCATTGCAGGTCAAGGATTGCTAACTCAGCGAAAATGCTGTTACAACAACAACAACAACAACAACTACTATTTTTTTTTAATTTACGAATTTTTCTAATAATTTTGCTTTCTACTACGTTACCAAATCCACATTGAAGTCAATTATTTAGTAAAGCGATGGATATGGCTTTGTAGATATATACATCATTATTGCATTTGCTACAATTATTGCATAATTGTAGCAAAAAAAAACTTTACTCGTTTGCAAATTAAGATTGATTAGATTCTATTTTCAAAGCAACCTCCTCCTCCTTCTCTCTCATCTTATTGGCAAACTTTGAATTTGAAACATTACTAATGACGTAAAAGTTTTGGTAATTGGTAAAGATTGAATTTCAAGACGCAGATAGTATTTATATGGAAAATTTTAAATTGAAAATTGCGCAAAACAATATAATTAAATAAATAAAAACTAAATAAATAAATTAAATGAAATAAAAGAAGATGGCATGTTGCAAATTAAACAATAAACAAAGTTCTTTTTTTTTTATTAAATTCAATTAAATAAGCAAATATGAAATTATTATTATTTTAATTAGATATTTGTATATATATATATATAATTATAAATTATTATATATTGATTGAATTTTTTTGATTATTTCGTTTTTTATAGAAAATTGAATTCACACTACATACAAATAATAATTCAATAACAATAAAGAAAAAGAAAAAAGTACAATAATAATAATTATTATAATGATAATAATGCAGCAAATTAACAACAAAAATTTATGTATGCATATAGTTATAGTATAGTAATATTAAATATAACATATTTCCATGTCTTTATATGTGCATCTATCTAACTAATAAACAAAAGAGTATGTAGATAGGGAAAATTGAAATTAATAAATAAAATTGTTTAAACAAACGAACAAATAAAATATATTGAAATTTGAAATAAAAAAATGTTTAAATAAATTAAATAACAAATATCTATGGTACTTGTGTTATGGCAAAATTTTAGAAATGGACCCCATGTCCATATTTATAGCGATATAAACATATATCGATAGACACATAAGCATATGCCAAGAGACAACAACAAAAAAAAATGTAAAGTTTCAATATCGATCAAGTACAGTGGCGATCAAAAAGTTTTCGCAAACTTCGTTTTTAAATTCTCAAGCAGTGCTGTAGTTCTGACATCAAATTTAATGTGAATAGTGGTTAAGAAGTTATAGTTATTTATTTTAACGTGAAGTGTTTTTTTTTTAATATCATCGATTGATTTACAAGGCTTTCAATGACTAATTTATGACTGACACAAAAAGTTTCAAGTAGACAAATGACATGACAGGAGGACGAATCATTGAAAAAAATCGAAAAATCTCAAACATCGTTTTTTAAAAATTGGAAATCTTATTCATATCATCGAATTGTGCCTTAGATATTTCGGTTCCAGTTTGATTCTAAAAACATGTATGATATTTTTTGCAAAAAACGATTTTTGATCAGTTCATATAACTGAAATATAGAGATTAATTCGATCGGATTTAAGAAGACAAATTAGCCTTCAGACCTTCACATTCAAATTGTTTTGTGAAGAAAGAGTTTTCGACTCAACTGATAAATTCACCAAGTGGAAATCAAAAACTCCGTATTCAACAATTGTCAACAATTGTCAATTAGCACTTAGAAATAATTGACAATAATTCATATCACCGCAATATCGTATGAATCTGTTCAATCGATTTTAACTCTACTTTCCTGGAGTGTACTTTTTGACACTATCTATGGTAACTTCTGTTGCTCCTTTGCGCTTTGCTATCGTTATGCCTAAATCATTGTTTAAAAGTTTAATTTGAGTTCAGAATGTTTAAATAAAAAATAACAAAAAATAATCGAATTATTAATTTGAGTTTAAATTTCTTTTTTTTTCCATAGAGGCTTAGGGACTCATTTGAGACAGCGAAGTTGGGTTAAAGAGAGAAATTGGCAAATTTGCTAGAAACTAGTTGCAATGATAGATCTATGCCTACGCCTCAGAAAAAATGGACTAATCGAGTAAATATTTAAAAAAATCGCCGAAATTAACAAGAAATTTGACACAGATATCAAATATATGTAAAACCACCACGTTTCACTGTGAATTTAAATCCAAGTTTGTTAAACCTTTTTGATCGCACTTTTGGTGTGTATTTTTCTCGAATGGCATACATAAAATTGTTGAATGTAAAACTTTGTGATTCACACAGCAACTAAATATATTTAGCCAAAGGAAAACTTAATATTTAAAGGTGAACAAAAAAAAAAAAAAATAATCTGAGTTCCCAGAAGAAATAAAAAATAAAAACTCTATATTCAGGATATACTTTCCGAAATTATGCTTGGAAGGCTTCCGCAGTGGCTTCAACTTTTCTCGATATCTGTGAATTTAAGACCCATTTTAATGAATAATTTGACATTGTTGTTTGCTGACTACATTTTGTAAACCTTCTAAACACCAGCACGGAGTATTTTAAATGAAATAAATATAAAAAAAAATAAACAAATTCATTTCCAAGAAAATGTCATAAATATTTATGCATTTGTGTGTGTGTATTAAAATTCATACATTGTATAGTAAAAAATAATAAAAAAAAATTTTGTATATATACAAATCATAGAAATTAATACAATTAATATTTGTTGCTCAAAATGTAAATAATAAAAAATAAAAAGAAAATTAAAAATAAAAAATAATTCAATTGATAGTTAATTCACGAACAACTACGATTTTTTTTCGAATTCAATTTGTGACAAACTATGTTAACTGTTCAAAACATAAGTATAAGTTATTAATTACAAAAGAATATTTAAAAAAAATCTGTAGTGTTTTAATTTTGGTTTAGCGTGTTGCAATAAAAATCGCTTGCAACATGTTTGTTTGATTTTTTTCTTCTTCTTTTTTTTTTTGTTTGTTGAATAAATAAGTTTAAGTGCATTATAAAAGTTTTGAAACATTACTAGATTACTATTAACATCAAAAATATTTATATAACGTTTATAAAAAAAACGAAGAACAATATTTGTGAGCAAATACGTTGAGTAACATATTAAAAATTGATTGACATTAGTTCGATATTTTTTTTTTGTTTGTTTACGCTTGCAAAAAATTTGACATTCAAACTTCAAACAACATCAAACATTTTAAAAAAGCATTGCGTTGATATGACATTATGCAAAGGACAAAAAACTAATTTTGCAATCGAACATCAAAAAAAAAAAAAATTATTATTATAAGGAACAAACCATCAAATTGTCTCATCAAACATGTTGCAATCGTGCATCATACTCATACACTGAATATTATGTATATAGTACTATATTTTTTCACATTTTTCGTTCTCTACAATTTTTTTTTGGACTAAACAACTACGTGTAAGTAAGTATATTGAGAAAAAAATATATATATTATATATTTATATAATATATATATTATATAAATATCAAACATGTAACTCAAACTTATAAACAACTTCAAACATGTTCGAAACAACATTATATTTACTACATAGTTATGTAAACTTAAAAACTACATAAGAGTGCGTATTTTTCCCAAAATAAAATACAATTTTGCTTTTTCTTTAAATAAAGGAAACGATTTTCTCAATTCAACATAAAATTCAAAAATATTTTACATTTAGTTAGCATTTCCATTTTTTTTGTTTTGTTTTTCTATTGTTGCAAAATTCAATTAAATTAAATAAAAATAGAAAGAAGAAAGAAAATAAGATACAATTAGAACAACAAAATGACATACTTAAGATGCTCTTTAGAGTGCCAACACAATTGGATGACATCCAATCGAATTGAAGCCGTATAAAATATACTACATATACTACATAACTCGTACAAGCTTGAGTATATTGAAGTAGTATTGCGCGCCTACCTCCATCACCGTCCACCGTATGCTGCCACCGTTGTCACACCATTTTGCACACAATTTTCACTCTCTCGCTCCATTGTTGTACATATGAATGAATGAAAACAGAAAACTACAATTACACTCTTCTCTCTCTCTCTCTCTCTCTTCTCTTCTCGTACGAGCTGCTGTGCTCAACATCTCTCGTTATGCTTAGATTTTAGTATGGCTTCGATGCATCCTTGGGCTTTTTCAATTGCACTTTAAGTCGTTTGGTGCCCACTTGAAAACCGTTCATCGCCTTAATGGCTACCTGTGCCGATTCTGGATTATCGAACGACACAAAACCAAAGCATTTCGATAAGTTCGTTTGCTTATCGATGAAGACTTTTGCTGAGATGACATTGCCAAATGGCAAAAAAGTCGATGCCAAGTCGGTGTCAGTAAATTCCTGCGGCAGATGGTAGATGAATAGATTACAACCTTCAGGTCCTACAATGAAAGAAAAATAACAACACAAACATATATTTTAGAATGGATTGGAAAAAAAGACATCAAGAATAAGAATGAGTAATGTAACAAAAGATAAAATTACATATGTCGGTATTATATTTAAGTGAATTACAAAAAGTGATAGAGTGAGGGGAACAATTACTAATGTGATTCTACTAGAATGATTTACTTCAGCAGCATATTTAAGTATTTAATTTTTTTATTTTTTGTGAAATTTTAAAAATAATGAAAATATTTTGGCTTAAATTGTCATTCATGTAATTGCAGGTTTGAGTAATTTTTTTTTTATATTATATATAAGTACGCAATCTATTTAAAAATAGCATAAAATATTTTTGGTATTAATTTTAAATGGCTTTAAATAAATTCTTTTTTATAACCTCAAGCATGAGCGTCCAGAATTATGCGTATTTATTTTGATTTACCTTTTGAAATAGTTTATATGATTTCTTTGTGGCAGAGAATATAATACTATTACTATATATTTGAATATAACATTTAAGATATTGTCATAAAACTTGATTTTATGTGACAAATAGTATAGAAAATATAGAATGGGCACCATATACACAGATGACCAAGGAAAACTCTACGATCTGTTACTTTAAATTATTACCACATAAATTTCTATGAACTTTAAGAAAATCTAGATACCACACAATACATGTATAGTATATAGAAAATTAAAACCATGCAAGTGATATCTTCAAAATGGCATTAGCATCACTATCTCCTTGTGAAAAAAAAAAATACAACACTAAAAATAGAAAACCATTACCACTCACTATTATAAATAAAATCAGTAAAGTGAGTAGCAGTATACACATATAAATATGGTGGTTATATGAGCCTAATCATACTGAAACACATACATACTAAAGCACAGTCATTCATACACACTTGCAACACAACGATGAGCATCTATGTAGAAGCCTTGGCGGTGGCTTATCTTAACACATGCATGCTCAATATATATTTACTCACATACAAATTAAAATCACACAAAGTTTGTATATATATAGTACGTGAATGAATGTGAGTGAGTAGAAATTTTGCACATCAACACATTCATGCCAATAATAATAATGATGATAATATAAGCTAAATGAAAACAAAATAATGCAACAACAACCCTATGAATCCACACCATAACAGCAACAACGGTAATTTTTAAAGAAATATGAACCGACCTAAATCGAGAAAATTTATAGCAACATGTATAGGATCATGTATAGAATAGGATAGGATAGGATAGGATGTATAGCAACATGTATACGATACAATAGGTAGCACTTTATATGTCACAATATCACTTATACACGCTATAACACTTAGTTTATACTCGTATATGGTATGCAGCTAATGTAGCATTGGGAGTAGCTGTAGTAGTAATAGTAGTAGTTACTAAGTGACAAAATTAGGCCAATATTATTAGATTTGTTTCTAAATTATGTCTAATTTTCCATATGTCATGTCTTGTACCTGCATATCAAATGTTTAAGTGTTTTTATAATTTTACTTTTTTTTTGTGAGAAGTTGAATATGAGAGTTAATTTTAGAAATAACGAAAATTAAAGACACCGTGACAAACTGATAGACACTTGTAATTATAATTGAAATTGAAATGAAATTCATTGTGAAAAATCTACAAATCTATAAACATTTTCTAGCTTCAATGTTTCAATGATATAAAAATGAACGTATTCTTTTAATATTCCTTAAGTGTAGAACTGCATTGACAACAACAACAACAAGTAAGCTTATTACTTAGCAAATTTCTAAAATAACATAACACTTCATATTCACGTGTTTGCAACAGCGATTGGCATAAAGAAACACATACACAACACATACACACTAAATTGTTTGTACGTATACAAAACTCTAATACTAAAACACACTTGATGAGTGTATGTATGCGTTCATATTCGCTAGCGTCACATAAGTGAACGAATATTGAACAACATAATGTGTCATGAATACATATTCGTACAAATAGTAAGTTCACTTATGCATACATATATACATGTGCATATGCTAGTTGCATATATGTATATATACTACATGTTATACATATGTTCATATCCCGTTGAGTAGCATCCTATTTCCTGGCTTAATTGGCGCTTGTTTGTTATTATTACTACACACAAGTATGCCAATTGCTACTATTGTTGCTACTCAATATACGTACTATGTAAGGTATTATAATGTAGACTAATGCAGCAATAGCTTCTATAGCATATTATAACAGTTTCAGTTGTTACCTAATTATAGAGAGAGTGGTTTTAGTTAATTTTTTTTTTGTTTTCTATGGTGCTATGGTAATTTTTGTAATTTTATGATAGTTTAGAGTTTAAAATTAACCAGTTATTTTGATATTATTTTTTTTTTTTTCAAAACACTCAAAACATTTTCAAAAATAAATGACTCTGATAATGACATACATACAACAATACCTAAGTATAGCACAATTACTTATTTTACAGTGTGAACTTTAAACACCGTCATTCTCTTGCAACATTTTTCATGATGTTGCTTAACTTTGGGAAACATAAATATGTATTTTGCATACACTTCTTACTCTTACATGCGTAAGTAGTTTAATAAAATAACAAAATGAAATATGTATGTACCTATACATATACATATAAGTATTAAACCAAGTACAATAGAAAATATATTGCTAAAACCATAAGTGAATTGCTATATATATTTGCAATATATATTCGTATTTTTCAAAGTGAAACGCTAAGAAATACATTTATTTTACTTTTGGGAGATTTTATGCGTTTGACGACTTTGTAAATAAAAAAATATATAAATAGTATTGTATAATGCTTAATGTTTATAAATCTTTTCCACAATTTTATTTTAATGGCATTGTGTTAATGGCATTTTTTCGCCACATTTATTATACTACACATATATATTTTACGTATATTATGACTCTATTGCTAATAATTCTCATCTATATTGTGTTATTATTTTTATAACCTTAGAGATTAAGAACACTCTTAGTTGAACAATTATTTTCAGCACAGCATATACGTATTATTTTGTTATGGCTATAGAATCATGGTAAATCATGGTGAATACAGAATGCTCATGAATAAGTGCTCGGCTACAGACACATTTAGAAAATATTATTACGATTTTATCCTCGTCTAGTTGTGGAAATATAAATTCGAATGGCTTTATGGGCTTCAATAATGAGATCATCGTTTAAACAAACGCGTAATTTCAAGGGTTGAATATGTTGTTACTCCGAAAAATAGGAACAATTTTATAGTAATAGTATTCAGTTAAAGGGAACATTTTTTCTACGTGATAAACTTCATAAAGTTCTTATAGGTGGATATTAGACGTGTTTTATTCGATACTCGTACTTAGCTAGCAACGATTAATACATGGCAAAACAACAACAATAGACGCTGAAAAACTTAGAAAGGTTGCTAAATTCAGTGCTATCAATTACTTTCATTTTTCTACTGTACAGGGATGTTACTTATCAACATCTTTTTATTTATACGTCAAAAGTGTTATAATTAAAAAAAATGAAAGAAAAGGAAAGAATGTTGCAGCAAAATTATTTCACTATTTTTAATACCTACATTTTATCAATAAAATAATTAGAATTTGTTCGATATGAATACAAATTAGATCAACTCTGTTTAGGAAAATTATTTTCACAAAGATTGCGAGTTATCGTATAAAACACGGCTATTTTAAAATAATTCGTTCTCTATTCAATGTAAAGCAACTTTTGCTACATTTTAATTGATTATAATTAATACTAAATTACTTTATACGAAGTTAGCGATGCATAATGCAATATACACATTATTTCAATGTCTTTGATACCATCTCAAAGGATATTCAAAGTAACCGATATACTCTTGTAAATTACATGGAGCATAAATTATAATCGATTTCATAAATGATTATAAACTTCTACATAGAAATTTGTGTAGAACTAATCTAATACCAATGTACATTAGGCTGTACCACCTTACAGGCAAATTAAAAAAAAAAAAATGCGCTGCACACCATCAAATATGAAGGTTGTTTTTTGCAAGCTAATTTCGAAAAATAATGTTTTTTTGACAGAACGTAGGGGTAGCCCATTTAAAATTTTCGTTATATCATCGGCATTTGCAGTCGGATCTTATAGTGTGATAAATCGATGTTTTTCTCTCGAAAAGACCAATTTCAGCCACAAATATCATTAACCTCAAATGTCCCGTTGTAGTATTTACCCACCATAAATCAGTTTCTACCGCCCTAATGTACCACTCTAATGGCAAAAAATTAAAGCTCGTAAAAAATTATTAAACTTTTGCTAGGGAAGCATTTTGATAATTCCAGTAGAACTCTTTGAAAAACAATGTTTTAATTTTTTTACCGAATGTAGAGGTCGCCTTTTTAAATTTTTCGTCATATCTTCGGCATTTATAGACCGATCTTAAAGTATCATATAGCGATATTTTTGTCTCAAGGAAACCAATTTTTTGCTTCAACGATTATTGATCTCAAGTACCCCTTTTAGGACTTACCTAATGTAAATGGGCGACCCCTACGTTCGGAAAAAAAAATTTTTTTTTCCAAATCACATTGCAAAAACACTTCTTACTCGATGGTATGCGGAGCACTTTTTTTTAAGGTACGGCCTAATGTACATATATCATAACTTAATATTTATTCGTCTCAATGCATTTAGTACATTAAATAAACTTTTAATGCTTTCCATGTAGAGTAGCACAAATTGAAATTGTATTATACACACGCACACACACACACACACAAGAACACTTATGCACACAAATCTTTTTGCTTTGACATAGTGAATTTATATAACTACCTACCAACATCAACACGATTACGTAGTACACGTATGAGTAAATATGCAGGATACTTTGAGCTAAATCTAAATTATTACCATTCTCAAATAATTACAATAGCAAGAAACTTTAACATAAATATGTACCCCTAATTAATTGTTATAAGTGCGCGAACATAAGATGTTACATTGATGCAGCATAACCATATATTGTAAGTATATGTACATGAACAAATATAGTGTACCTTTTATACTCAACTACTTAAAATTGCACTTAAATCAATTAATTATGCTTTTGTTACACATTTTCCCTACCCTATAGAAAGTAATATCAGCATTAAATTGCAGCCATTTTCATTCATTATTATCGCTATTGTTGTTATCATATTTAACGCGTTAAAGATTATATATCCACAATATATCATCATCATCATCATCGTCATCATCATCATCATCACTATCGTGGTAGAAATAATATACACGATTAGGTGGTAAGCAAACATTATGCACACATAATCCCATCAACGTCAACAATTTGTCAGTTAGATACATTTCCACTGTCGCTCCAGCTAAGACATGCAATAATAATAATAATAATAATAATGGGTAAAACAGCAACAACAACAACAGAAACATTAACAATATACAGGCATACTGCAGTACTTCTTAGCTTAGCAGCAGCAACATATGTATGTACATAGAAGTGGTGGCATCTCACGATATTGAAATTCAATCAAATTAATCGCTCAAATATATATGCAGACGATATCAAAGGAACAACAACAGCAACAATAACAACAATAGTGATAACATCATGTAACTATATAACAAATGATTGCATTACAAAATGCGCGTTACGTTATATACGTTACGTACGTACGTATATACGTGCTTTTGCATGTAACATAACTTAAATAAATCCAACATCTCAGTATTAATAACAACAATCTATGTATTTTATGTACTACTACTACACTATTATGTATGCTTAAAGCCTATATCAGCGTCACCACAACGTTAAACCATTACCATCATTACCACATCACCTTGTATGTGGATATGAATATGTAGCTAACTATTGTATATATTACTTAGTACTTTTCGATAAAACAATACATTTTGCTTCTTCCTTTGGCTGCTGGAGTGTACATGTACCTATATTTGCTAAGTAAAGACTCAAACCATTCAACTAAACAACCAATCAAATATCGTATCAACCAACCAATAAAACCACTGAGTGACTGACTGCATTTTATAATCTTTTCGACTATTGTTGCTCTTAGTGTTGTTGTTGTTGTTATTGCATCTCTTGTATCATTTTGTTACAAAACGCTTGAATATTTACTTATGCGTTTGTGCTAACATTTGCTCACACCATTAAGCACTTGCACTTGCGTTAATTAATTTCAATACAATAACAATAGAGAAGAACAACAACAACAATAAGTACTACAACTACTAGTTATATGAAAATATATATATTTATATATACGATTTATAAACATATATGAATAATATGCGTGCGTTCATGTGTGTTTTATATTTATTTGTACAAACAGAAAAATAATGATACGTATTGTTATTGCCATAGGATATGTTGTTGCTGTTATTATTTTAAATGTATGTGTATAGTGTAATGGAAGCATCTAATTTTATATATTGTAGATTGAAAGTGGAACCTAGTTTTCTCACATACATACACATTTACTTTCAGACACTTTACTTTCATATTTTTATTGTACATATTATTTCTACCATACCATCTACTTCTTTTATATTTAGGCTTTACCCATATTTCAAAAGGCCATGCTATGCACATAAGTAATACATACATACATACCTTAACAAAAACCCATATACATACCTACATTAAGGTGGATGAAATTATATGGAACAACACTTTGACTACCTGGCTCAAGGAAGTATAATGGAGAAAGTGTAGAAAAATTCGTGATTGATACTTCTTCAGTTTGTATGGGAGTCCTCTTAAGGGATGGAGATAGGGGGTAAATATGTTCAGACGACATGTTGATGAAGAAAAATTAAAGAGGATCAGTCATACATTTTTCTCCTGCAGCAGCGATTCTTCTGCAGCTATGGGGTCATTTGCGGATTTTGAGGTATTTTTGTGTTCATTTTCTATGGGAACCTCCTTAAGATGTGAAGATAGAATGTAAGAATGTTCAAAGAAAATGCTAAGCAATTACCGTTTTGTTATTTGGTTATTTGTTGATCTTTTGTGTACATCTTTTGCCATATTTCGACTCTAGAGTGATAGAATATAAGACGGATCTCAATAATTTTTGTTCGTTAGCAGTTCCTCCAAACATATTTACTCGATATCTCCACTTTTTAGGGGTCTTCTATACAAAATTTGATGCTTTAATAGTTTTTGTTGAAACTATGTACAATAAAAATTATTTGGAAAAGAAAAATGAATGAAACTTTTCGAATTTTATGTTTTTCCTTCTAAGTTCTAAGCTGCTTCAGAATTTGTTCCATTTTATTATATATGTACTTACATATATATTTTTATCGTGAAGAATATAAAACACATAGAAGAATATAGAATATAAAATATATGAATGTATGTATTGAGGTATGCCAATCAATTGCCGGATGATAGATACCATATTTATCATTTGCTGCTATTAATGTAGTTTTTCTGCTAATGTTGTTGTTGTTGTTATTGTTCTAAATTCAATTTCTTTCAATTTCAAAGATACTCATCTAACATCTTAGAAAACCCCATTGGTATATCTAAACGCATATAACATATATATGAAATTGCACTAACATACATACAGCAGCATCGATAGCAACTACATAACATACGATACATACATACGACACAGACGTCAATAAATATGAAGAATCTGTGCGAATAACTAAATGGCAATACCAATAATGGTTGGTGTTGAGCTGAGGATGAGCATTGACTTCGTATATGCATATGTTGGTGTGTATATTCATAAAATGATTTACTCATTTTTTTTACAAACATTAGGATGGTATATATTTTTCATTTATCTTTTCTAATAATTTTAAGAATATTTCCTTTTCACAAATTAATTGTTAAATTTCCTAATGCAAAATTGTGTAATGTTTATATTGTCAAAATATGAAATTATATAAAATTGAATTAATAGAAAATATTATAGAACCAACCATACTAATGTATGTACACACAAATGTATATACATATACATATAACAAACTCAATAGGTACATATGGTTGTATTTTGTGAAGAAATTATATGAATGCGTCATTAAATCGGAAACATCTTATCTGTAATAAGCAGAGACTGTAAACACAAGACCAGAGAAAGCAAGTAGTAGCTACATATAGAGTTGTTGTAGTAAAAGGATATTAGAAACAATTTTTAAAGTGCAGTTGAGCAATGTATGAATATATAAATTTATATATATATATATATATATATATATACATATATATATATATATATATATATATACATATATATATATATATATATATATATATATATATATATATATATATATATACATATATATATATATTTTTTTTTTTTGCTACTTATTTCGATTTAATATTAAGCGCTTCATCATTTTCCATATGTTGAAATTGGTGGTTAAGTCACTCCTTGATGTTTAAGTAATAAAAAACGAAGCTACACTTAAGTATTAGAAAAGCAGCAGAACCCTTGTAACATCATTTGTTTTGAGGTCTGTTAGAAAACTTTTCCTGAAGTCGATTTGTGGATATTTTCTTTTTTACTTACTTGACAAGGCAAGTAACTAAGCTCTTTCTAAACAAAATTGTGATAACTTAGTCGCTTAGATGCTTTGAAATAAATTTGTAAATAAATTAAACAAATAATTCACTCTTTAATAAGTGTATGTTTTTGAGTCGATTTGTCATTGTCTGATCTGGATGGCATCTTTATTCAAATGATCATCATGGTGTACAACACAAGCCCACAAGCAATTGTATTATTCGATATTCGATAGTTTTCTCGGTCCAATAATTTTTAACAACTTCTTAGCAAAATTTTCAATATACCACCAACTCAAAGATAAATTCAATGTAGAGATAATCTTTAGCTGAATACGGTCACATTTATTTAATAATCATGGATTACTTAAATGGGTACTGTTTCTGTGACTAAAATTTAGACAAAGGTTTTTTTTTTCTTCTAAAAAGCGAAATTAAAATTAAATTAGCTATGATCACTGCATTAAATACCACAAATGCAATAATAATAAGAAGTAGGTATTCACTCACATTAATCAACTTTAAATGATGCGATTTTTAAAATGTATCTGAGACAACAATGAAATTTATATGTTTATTTCCCAAAACATTTAAAAATTTAAAAGAAGCAAACTTTTCTTTCTCCAATCAACTACTGGTATCTACTACAATATAATACTCGTACCAACTATGTTATGTATGTATATGAAATATGTTGTATGTATATATTGCGACAGAACAATAATCACGTACGTGTTTATATACATGTATACTCACTCACCATTGAGCATTGAACTAGAAAATGTGCAACACTATGCAATTTACAACTTTTTTTTTCTTCTATACATACTATACTTTCTTACTTTGCTTTGTATATGTATAGATAAGTATTTTATCTTGTTGAATGAGAACAACAAGAAATGCGATTGCGATTGTGAAATTTTATTCCCATCAAAATATTTTATTTAAGTTATACATATACGTATATGTGAATGTGTAGTAAAATATATATATATGATGCATTTGAAATTGAGTATGCATATATATGTATTTGTTTGTATGTATAAATGCTACCATATATATATATATATATATATACATATTTTCTTATTTCTTTCTTTTTCTTCATCGGATATAGCATCTTTGTTGTGAAGCGGAAAAGGAAAAATGCAATATAGGAAATCGTTTTCGCAAAAAACAGGAAGTTTATTTGTGGTAAAATGAAAAACAACAACAACAAATACAACACAATGGCGTACATACATATGTACGTATATGGGTGTACGTGTATGTGTGAACATATGCATGCTCTATCGTAAACATGTATTTGTCATATGTATGGTGTTGATTGAGGATGCCCAAGCAATAAGTATATGGAGTTCTTTAACCCAAACAAGAACAACAACAACAATAACACTGATTGTAACAACATCGAAACAGGTGAAGAGGCTCATAATTATTAGTAAGGACACAAACTATTCGTCGTCTGACGCGATATCCCAACCACTCCATATGTGATGAATGAATTTTTAGAATTCACAATTTTTAGAATACACAAACAACAATACATTCGATGCAAACTAATTTTCGCTCATCGTAAAAGAGCTAATTGCGCTTCTAGCTGATTATGTGTACTGTAAGAAGATCGACGCAAAGAGTTAATCAATATTAATTTACTAATGCACCAATGTCTCTCTATACGAAAGCGAAACAACATCCTTTTTAATTATGACGCTTTGCCAATTCACCCCCTACAACACATAAATGTCGATTATAATTGATTCGCTATACCGCTTTTCGTTTTACAACCATGGTATCCTGGGCATATATAGAGGTTTGTGTCTATTCCAAAGAGCCCATTGAGCTTCTAGTTGGTCATCCCCGATGTAGATATGATATGAATTACAAAACAATACATATAGTATATATTCTATATATATGCAAGTACTAAATGTGTGGAGAAAAAAATAAGAAATAAAATATGGCGGAAAAATGGTGACAATACAACTCTAAAATAATAACAACAGTATAAATATGGCTGTGACAGCGACACGAACAAAAAAGTGCATATGTATGTTTATTGTAAACTTAATGCGCTCATACATATTGCAATTTTGAGAGTTTCTTGCAACAAAATATTATTATATGACTTCTACAATATGTATATAGCACATATATATACGATATGTGTACATATTTCGTGGATAGGTTATGGTTAAGGCAACTTACATGTTTAGTGTAAAAACCATATGAATTTTGTATAGTATTTGATATATGCCTGTATGTGTGTGTATTTGTCTACTCCTCTGTGGAATGTGAATGTTTGTTTATTTATATTTTTTCATGTTTCTCTTCTTCTTCTTCGTTTATCCTCAAGCGAGTTTTCTATGAAGAATTTTCTGTGATGAAAAGTCACGATCTTTACTCATTTGTTTTATTGCTTGTTTTTTTATTTTCTTGTATGTGTATTATTACTTACATATATCTATGTAGATGTACATATGTTAAATTTTATAGAATAACTATAAAAATAAATAGTAGAAGATATTAAAAAATCTATCTCAAAAATTAGAGGCTTTAAATTTCCTGCTTGCTCTCTCTTTTGTGTTGTAAAATGGAGTTTTTGGTCATGATACTGTCACATAGCTTGGTTTTGTATCGGTATTTAAAATATTAAAGTTTCGTAGGTAGGATGTATGTAAGCCCGACATTGAAAATTTCAATAAAATCATGTAAAATGATCACAACAGACCAACATGTTCAATGTTGTAAAATCGTAAAATAAATGATATATCAAATTTCCATATACGAAACCTTGGACAATGGAAACAAAATGATCAACAGCATAGATGTTTTGTTCTATCAAGACGATGACAGGTCACACATGTCTATAGTGATGCGCCAGAAATACCGGGAGCTTGCAGTCTAGATCTGATACTTAGCAATTATCATCGTTTTTTATCATTGAAAAACTACATTAAGAATAAGAAATTGGCATGAAGAAAAGACTGTGAATATCATTAAGTCAAGTTTTTTCCAAGGCTTCTATGAGAGGGTCATCATGAAGTTACCTTTGAAATGGAAATCAATGAGAAAGTATGGGTGAATATATGACCCAAATTGGACAACAAAGTTGTTTATATTTTATTCTGATCTACTCACAATATTTAATTCTTTCACTAACCACTTTTCATGGGCAGAGAAATAAATTTATTGATTTAAAAATCGTATTTAAGCACAATAAAATTAGTATACTTAATGTACTTGTGTGAAAATGAAATTATATAAAATTCTATTTTTAATAAATAAATCATGTACATACAAAAGCATATATTTCATAATTACGAAAACATACTAAAGTACATACAAGCCATCGAGAAAACAGTATAATAAAGTGCAATATTGCATGTAATGCCAACAATTTTTTGCCAACTTCAAAATTTTGTAATAATTTTGATGAAAGAGCTCAGAAAGTATTAAAGTATGTACTATTAACCCTAACCAATAACTGGTTTTTTTGCTCTCAAATATAATAAAGTATGGGATATATGAGAAAATACTACAAAAACATTTTTCATTCATAAACGTATGTGCATGTAGTTTAATTACTTGACAGCAAATATCATAAACAGCTGACACGATGTACTAAATATATATCTATAAAGTTAACAAGCATCAAAAAACCACATAAAATATGTGACATGTACATATATATGTAAGTATATAAAGTACAACAGATTACTAGTTCTCTTTCTCTATCCCTCTTTTATATATATTTCTATCTCTCTTTATGATGTGTCTTACGTTATTTGTGTATTTTAAATGAAATGAAAAATGTATAAAAACTAACTAACCAACAGATAACACGTCATTTTGTAATATTTATCAAAATCTGTCAGTTGCGAAAATTGTGCACGATAATATGGCAATAACAGTTGTTACACTTCATATGTATTTTATAATATTACAAGCAATTAGAAATTACATAATGCTATAATCATTAGTTACTCTCATACTCTCACTTTTATTTCTACAATATCAAATACTTACTATTCACCCAATTGAACTTACCTTCAATTTGTTTACCCGCCGCTGCTGCTGCTGCAGTACTTAATGCAACACTGGCCAATGGTGATGCAGATAATGCAGTGGCGCTACCAAATTGTGGTAAACCAGCGGCCGTTGACATATATGCTGATGCTAATGGATTTGGATCGGACCCTGTTAATGAATGAGAAAGAAATTAAAAATTTTCATTTTATTATAATCATGCAATATAACACAAAACAAGATGATCATAATGTTTGAACAAATTAATTGTACTTCAAAGAGGATTAATTGTGCATATATGATTAATTTAGTAGGATAAAATAAAATAAAATAAATATAAATCATTTGGGATTATAGGCTTTCAAGTATCATGCATAGTCAATTTGGGCAAAATTGCAAGGGGTCTAACTTGTTTACAGAAAAATTTTTATGACAAATTGTCAGAAGCATAATCAATTGTTTGAAAAAATGTGTTTTAAATTGTTCGAATATAACATTGTACTAAGACCTTCAAATTTATATACACATCATTAAATAATTATTATTAGAAAATTATTAGAAAATCATAATTTTAAATGAATTTTCATTGCAGAATGAGTAAACAAATCCAAGAATCAACCAACAAACCAACTAAGCAACAAATTTAGATATGTTGCACAACATTTCATATTGCAAATTGCAAAAATTTGACCATTAATAAAATATTGAAATTTATAATGGTCAACCACTTGTAATTTTTGCGGTTGACTAATGCAAAATTGTATGTAACAGAAGAGATATCAATTGTGACAATAACATTCATATTGACATGAAATTGGTATGAGTTTATAAATATTGTCAATTATCGTATGTATGTATATGCACATAATAATAAATTAGTTTTAAAATATTTTTGTTGATTTGTGGATAAATCATATTTCACAAATAAATATTATTTTATCTATGAACATAAATAAATTCATATTTAATAGCACATAATCATATTTGAGCTCATAAGGTACTCAATCAAAAGTGAGTCTCAGCGTTCTATTTATCGCATAAATTTGGAAATATTCGGAGCAAAAAATATTCATAAATATGGGTCATATTAGATTTTTGGACTCAGTTATGAGTCTTCTATTAGCTCATTTTTGAATGTTTTACGATAGCAAAACAGATACCATATGTGACTAAAAAGTGCTCATTTGTAAATTTTTGAAGTTTCTGAATATGTTTTACTCATGTTTAAGAGCGCTCAAACACACATTGAGAAAGATAATCACAATATGAACCTAACATTAATTTTTTAATCAAAACTCAGAGCACTTAGAATCAGGCCCGATGAATATCTGAGAGAAAACGAAAAGTTGTTCTACACAAAATTTTACTCCAAATTAAATTGTTTCTTTTTCGACTTAGCTCATAACATGTTGGAAAATATAAGATTAAAAATCATTTTATGAATCATTTATATATAAAAATCATTTTATCTGGAGTAAAAGTCAACCACCCAACAAACAACATTGTATCCGAAATGTAGTGTTGTAGTTTTTGTAGAAATATTTTCTATTATCTACTAGTTAGCTTCATCTATTTGCACGAATTACTTACATATTAGGATAATAATAATCTACATACGAGAATGCTGCTTCAAACAAATATTGTATATATACATATATACAAACAAATGTATATATTGTACAAGCATATATACATGTATTCGACTTGTATTTGTCTTCAATGGAATACGAATTTAGTGAAATTAAACTTTTCAAATTAAACTTCACCTGCATACAAAATACAATGTATACGTTCAATTCATTCATATACATGAAAGCATACATACATATAAATATACAACCTACTACATGCATATGGGAAGATACAAATTGTTAGATTTTCAACTGTATAAAGATTATTTCTTTGTTTATTTGTTTATGCGATTCGAAATATATGGATAGAGTGTATCGTATGTATGTGTATAAATGCATAAAGGTTTATTTTCATCGACAAAACTCTTTTGGAGCTTGTAAAGTGAAATTTTGTTAAATCTGAGTAAAGTATAGAGTAGATTTGTATGTAAAATTGAACATATAACAACATAACATAAACATCACTAACAGAAAAATAACTTTCAATCAATTTTCAGTATACTTTAGACTTGTTGTCGAAGGCATTACATCATCATCAAGCCCTCATCAAGCAACATCGTTATTATCATCATCCACATTTGAAGAAAAAATATGAAACTATTTCTCAATAACTTTAATCGCAAAGGATAGGCAAAAAATGAAGAAAGTTACATTTTATAAAAATTTTATTTTTTCAAATTGCCCAAAACAGACTGACTTGTTTTATTGCTTGCAGAGTTTTTTTGGTTTAATAAAGCTGGCTTAAGGTTCAGCGTTGATACATGTGTATTATAAGAAATTCGCTATGTTAGTTTCAGTTAGAGTTTCAAAAATACAACCCTTCCATGACAAAATCGACATTTGTTCAATTGAAGCTCTCCGAAATTAACAATAACGTTTAACCACGATTGTAACCTAATTTTATAACCAAAAATTTTTCCCACGATGTTTGACGCCCTTGGATTTAGTCGTAGGACTACGCAAATGGTCGTTCATAAGGACGAACCTGTCTCTATTAAACATTTAAAGATCAACATCCATAATGCTTCTGAAAGTTATGGTAAATCAATGGTACATCAAATGGATCGAGTACCCAAAAACAACCTCGTGGTTGTCGTCTTCAAGAAAAATATCGCTATATCCCAAGTTCTTTTTCGGATTTTACACCCATATTAAAGGAACATATAATTATATATGTGTGTATGTATGTATATATGTATATGGAAAAATTTAAAAAAAAAACCAGGGCAAACTTTTCGGCTTTATACAATTATAAGAAAAGTTTCTTTTTTTTTTCATTAAACAAAATTTAGCATACATACATATACTCATATATGCCCACATATACTCACTACACCACAGTCGTTTACTCGTACATATCAAATATATAAGTAGTACACAAATGTATGTACCACCTACTTACAATCAGATGCACTCAAGAGATTTAACAGATTAAATTCGAAAGTTTTAACAAAAATATTTTTGCATTTTTTTTGTATACATAAATACTCTGCAGTACAATGGAACTGACCAATGGTAATGGTACTATAGTAGCTATATTACACTATTCCTTTTCTATTATCGATTTATATTCATTCTTTAGTTTTCTTAACATTTAATTTGAAATTAGTTAATAGTCTAATAGAATGATTCTAGTTTCAAACTAATTATTAATTATTTATTTATTGAATTCTTTAGGTCAAATTCATCTTATAATTTCAATTGATTTCATCAACAACACTTTGAAAATTCCTTTCTTAATAGAATTCAACTCACATTTTGCTCTTATTTGCTACATACGTCAAATTTCATTTTCCTGTTGTAACTCATTCTATAACTAATTACAAAGGGCAATTAATTCTCGCATGTACTATAGGGTGTACACTGTACACGTATACTGTAAGTATTAAACGTGTAAAGTGAAGATACTCATGATGGCAGATGTTGAAAGCAAGAAGAGACCTCTTTGGCAGTGTGCAACAGAGTAAGGATGCTTTGCAATCAATTTGTAAAATTTTAATTTATTTTTTTATTTTATTTAAACAACTACATAGTGCTTACATATACATAAAACAACAAGACGTTAATCTGAAAGTTACATATTGACTTTATCTGACGTGTAAAATAAGTGGAGAATGGGAAATTAGTTAGTGGGGCGAGTGCTTATAATCCAACCAGTTCAACCGCACAAATTGTTTTAATAGATCTAGACCTTAACAATATAAATGCTATGATCGTCATTCATAGATTTCATATTAAGTTATGATTTTCCGAAACATTTGCATAGATCAACTTAAAGCATCAAAATGTATATATACATTTACTTGAAATATGTATATCGAATATATTGTAAACATTGTATTTAGGGATTAAATAATGGAAAGGATGTTGACAAAATTGACATCATCAGATATTAAAAATAAAGAAATAAAAAATTAATTAAAAATAATGACTTATTTCGATTAACTTTCTCATAACTCTCTTATAAGAAATTAAATGTTTGAAAATTTCAAAAAATCACAATAATATAGCAAGAAGATTATGAAGAAAAATATTGTCTTTGAAAAAGTTTTGTTTTATTCAATTTTACGTTTTGTTGCTTGCTTTGATTATATTTTCCAAATATATATCTGTACATATGTATAGACAAACCAATATCCACCATATACCCAACCATCATATAAACTTCAATGCTAATCACTTTAGCTCAGTCTCAGTCGTCTTCTAAAGCTAGAAATTCAACAATTTGCAATACTTTCATCAGCAATAGCAGCAGTATACTTGAAACATAGATTTGGTTTAGAATGTGCTTGTTGTTGTTGTTATTATTATTATTTTTATTGTTGTTGTTGTTGTTGCAATAAGAAAATGTTACTAAACTGCGAAACTTTGATTAAGATTTTGCTTCAAGGACTTCATCTTTTCTTTTTTTTCTCTCTCTCTCTCTCTCTACTAGTTATTGCTGTTATTAATGCCTTCCCCTTACACTTTATGAAAAAGTTTTATCATCACAGACTTCAGAGAAAAAAAAAATAAAATAAGTAAATTGGTATGAAATTTTCAAAAAGTTTAAAATTTTTAACTTTCAACTACAAATATTAGTAGATACATAAGCACAGACAAATAAATGAGCGAGAGAGAGAGAAAGAAAGAGAGCAAGATATATAGAAAGTGTGGGTCAGCAAATGTGTATGCCACAATGTGTGCTTGTAGTATACGAAATGTGTTCATTTGTTTTTGTTTAAATTAAGGTCATATATATGCACATATGAATGTGCATACATACATATATGTAGAGCCAGTATTATTATCGCCTCTCAAAATTGGCTTATGAGTAGCTTACAATTGTTTGCAATTGTTTATTGTATATAAATAGGGCAGGTCAAATTGTTTGTGTAACAATTATTTATCCAAGTGTTTAGCATAAAAAGTAACAAACAAATCTACAGATAAGTTTGAGCAAAAAAAAATTGGATTAACTCCCCAAATATTGCCTTCATCAGAAAAGAAAATGCTTCAAGGATTCTTCACAAAATGGAACAGATACATTGAATTCAACATATCGATTGAAT
Source organism: Megamerina dolium (assembly GCA_963854835.1). Lineage (NCBI taxonomy): Eukaryota > Metazoa > Arthropoda > Insecta > Diptera > Megamerinidae > Megamerina > Megamerina dolium. Next base: position 54,963,023 of record OY978529.1, read on the forward strand.
GCACGAAAATCTCCTATGATAAAGCCTATATTAATTTATAGTTTATTTATTTTTTATATAGTTTATAGTTTATTATCATATAATTTTTAATATTTTGAATAGAAAAAAATAGCTTCTGAAATGAATTTACAATAACTTTCGCATATCGACTTTTCAAAGACTCGAAATTTAGTCAACATTCGTCCCCAAACATTTTGACTAGGTCTATTGAACAGAATTTTTTTTATTGGTAGGTAATTTGGTTCACCCTATTAAATTACAATTTGTGTATGTGTGTGTGCCAAATATTTTTGTAAGCATGTACTTTTATTGTATTGTATTGTAGGTATTTATCTTTAAATATTTTGAAGCTTACAAAAGGGAGATTTTATTTGACTACATAATGCAACAAATACTTTCAGTTAAATAATAAAAATGAATAAATTCAATTTTATGAACTCTAAGAGCCACATAAGTACAATTCTTTCGTTCAATAAAATATTTATTATATATTTAAAGTGTTTGTAAATTTATTTAATCTGAAAATTAAAAACATATTTTATAAGACTTTAATTTTATTTAAGATATCATCATCACATCTGAGCTCTGTGAAGAATACATTTTAATGCAATAAAATTTAATAGGGAGAATTTTATAATAAAAAAAAGGAATGATGACCATTGTATAAAACAAAAAGAAATGGTGAAGAACAAAAATTTACCGATTTCAATTTGCATAGTGACACACTTTTATTGGACGATGATCTCTGTTGTCTCATCTGATTTGCCAATATTAAATTTTGCAATGTGTAATACAGGTATTATGATACATATACAGTTTTATCACCTCAATAGCAATAAACGAACAGACTGATATACATACATATATTATTAAACAACATTTCAAATGATTTTTTGGTTTGATTTCTTTTACGTTGTAAAATAATAGGGCTGTTCAGAATCTTGTGCATTTAAGATCGCAAATTCGTGCAATTGTAAATATTTATCATCAATTGTGAACGACTTTTTTGTTTACTTTGCATTACTTGTTGCAAGCCAAGCTATTCACAGCTGATTGGTGAAATAGCAAATTATTTTGATGTTAAAATTGCGCACAAATTAGAAGAAATGCCGAAAAAAAGCTGTAAGGAGCAAATAGTCGACTCTTTAATTGACGAAGCTGCTGATGAAATTATGTGCAACGAAGGTATGAAATATTCTCTTCATAATTTCAGTAAATAACCATTTTTCATTAAATTAGAATTTGATGAGGATGCAGTGGATGCAGTTTTAGATGAACTGGCAGATTCTTTGGGTATTGTCATGGAATGCCGTCGGGGATCATACAGCATTGTACCCAAATCAGACATTTGGCGCAATAATATTTTGACAACCCTAGTCTTACCTTCCACCGAATAAGCTCCCACGCCGCATCAATTCCGCTTATTTCTATAAATTTCTTGTAGAATATTTGAGCTGTTGGTGCCTATTGAGGTTATTAGACGTATTATTACATGTAAATAAATAAGGTATATGGCAGTGGCCACCAACTGCTTTTGGAAGAACACTCGCAGTCGCAGCCGACTTATTAGCATTTTCATATTTTCTCTTACCTCTATTTCTGGAGCTTCCTGCAGATAGTCCAAAATTTGCTTCACCTCTTCCTCTAACCATTTCTAATTTGGTTTGTCTCGTTTTATTCTTTTTTTGATTTGTTCGCCTTCCATTTTCAGTTTTTTTTTTATTTTGTTGCTGATCAGCTGTTAGTTTGCAATTCAGTGTTGCATACATAACCTACGGGTTTTTGGTGTTGCGTCTTTGCAAGAGTGTAGTAAATGCACGACTGTATATTTTGTTAGTGTAAAGCAAAAATTTACTACACCATTTTGCAATTGCAATGATGCAAGACCATTTGCACAAGATTCTGAACAGCCCTAATATTTCCACACAAACGAGTATTTATACAACAGACCATCAAATGTTTGTGAATATACAAATGCATGTATCCATGATGAAAGAATCAAGGACCTTGTGTCCTTTAGAGTGCTCTTTTTTTATTTGGTTTGTATTTGCTTGTTAAGCTTTGTGTGCATGCATTATTCCTTCAGTCTGATAGTGGCAGAAATGTGTGAGCGTACAATATACGATATAGTACCTATACTAAATGGCATGAAGGTGCATATGTATGTATATGTTTTGAGAAGATTATATATTTTCTTTCAATTTTATTTTTATACGATGAAGAGACGATTTAACAAAGTGACAACCATAAAGAAGATATTTAAAAAGTCGCTTCTTTTTCTTAGCTTTGTCGCTTTTTTCATAATAACCCATAAAATGTTCACTTTTCTTTTGAAAATCTTAAGTAATAAAATAATGGCCACCTTAATGTCTTTACTGATTGAACTAAGTGCAAAATACTAAAGCATTTTAGTGTATTTAGAGATTTTGAAAGTTACCTTATTGACATTTATTCTATACTTAAGAGAAAAATTGAGTCTATTCAACAAATTGATGAACAGGCAGCAAAGTCAAAGTTCAACAACCATATCACTTCTCCATTGAAAATAATTGCTTGAACCAGCTATGATCCTCTGATGTGATTGGTCGTCCTGCATCATATTTCTCACATCACGTCCTCCTCACATTTCAATAGAGAGCAGAAAATTTAATATTTTCCATTTTAAGAAAGAAACTCTTTTTTTACCTAATACAGGGTGATTTTTTAAGAGCCTTCGGATTTGATTAAAAAAAAAGAAAAACTCGGAAAATTTAAAGAAATGTATGAAATCTTTATTTGAGTCGATAGAACGATCTATATAATTCAATGTTTAAAGATGTTTAAAGATGATTTCATGTAAAAGTTGACTTCGCCTGTGCCTCAATGATTACTACGCTGAGTCTAATTTTGTCATACCCTCTCCAACATATCGGCCGGTATCTCATGAATAAATTCTTCAATATGGGCTTGTCGCTATAGACATGAGCCTTAACTTAGCCTCACAAAAGATAGTCTACAGGCGTTAAATCGCACGACCCAAACGTGAAATATACTGTTCATTGAACTCGCCTCTCAATTGGGCCATTGCTGTGTGGCATGTGGTACCGTCTTGTTGAAACCACATGTCAGCCAAGTCCAGCTTTTTCATTTTGGGCAAAAAAAAGTTTGTTATCATCGCACGGTAGTGCTCGCCATTCATAGTAACGTTTCTGCCTTCGTCGTCGTTGAAGAAGTACGGCCCCATGATGCCACCGGCCCAAAATCCACACCAAACAGTGCATTTTTCGGAATGTATTGGCAGTACTTGCAATGCTTCTGGCAGCTCTTTACACCAAATACGGCAATTTTGATTGTTCACGTATCCTTTTAGAAATGAGCAGACCATAAAATGGAAGAAGTACATAATGCGCTTTGTTAACCGAGCATGAATTTTGATAATAGAATTCAATAATCTGCAAGCGTTGTTCGTTTGTAAGTCGATTCATGGTTAAATTATAGAACAAAATGAACATGTTGGGCAGTAACATAACACACGAAAACAGCTGAGCTGCCAAATACAGTGTTGCCAAAAAGAAAGTTGCTAAAAAATCACCCTGTACATACTATTGTATATACATTCGAATTACATATGTGAATAGAAGCATGTTCATATATGATTTTGTAATGTATATAGAGCATATATATATGTGTTGGTTAGTTTAAATAGAGTTTTCATTCTTACAAAACTTTTGGCGGCTTATTGAAGAGGAAAAATACACATGTGTGTTTCTAAAAAATTTTTTGTTTTTTGTTAAAATGAAAATAATATTGATATTGGTAGAATTACATTACTACTATATGAGTAGTAGTAGTAGAGGTATAACTACATATACCAATACCAATATTAGTGGTATATATGTGTAGAGTAACACTTGAAGCAGCAGATATGTATGATGCACTTATACCTGTCAGTTGCAATTGCAAAATTTTCTCTTGCAGCAAGAATGTAAGTAGGTATTCATACGTAGTATGATATTACGAAAGTGGCTTGCTTGGTTTATTTTTTATATTTTTTTGGCTTCATGAACTTTACTATTTCAAATGAGTTTCCAATTTTATTATTATATTCTGCGCTATGTTGCGGCTTCTGGTGCTGTTTGTCTTCTTATTCGTCGTTTCTTGATAGTTGAAGAATTTTTAATATATCATTAAATTAAGTGCTTCTATATATACAATTTTTTTCAGTTTATTTTAATTTCATTCACTTCAGTTATTTCAATTTTGTACTGCTATTGCTGCTTCTATTCAATTTTCCATCCCTAAAATGCTGTTGTTAAATTTTTAGTTGTTGCATACAACTGACATACACAAGTCATCTCAAATTTTTACTACATAGTTTCCCATTTTAAATAACTCTATTTTCTTCAATTTAGACTTTTTTCTTTATTGTTGCATGAAGCATGCTGCTTCATGCTAAAATTCCATTTTAAATTAACTTAATTTTGATATTGTTTTGCAGTGCATTTTATTTGCTAATTTTGCGCCAACATTACCCATACAAAAAAAATAAAAAATCCGACAAAAAAGAAGAAAGCTACATATAACATAGATGAAGATGATGCTCTCGGCAGTTGACTGCTCTTTTTCATTGCAAACAGCATTGTGAAACACATTCCTGGTTGCCGTTCAATTTGGATTGTTTCTTATTTTGGTAGGGTAGAGAACAAGAAACGAATAGCGAAAACCAAACAAAAATTTGAGAAAACATGAGTGAAAAGAAAAAAAAAACAACAACAACAACAAATACATATAAGTAAGAAAATTGTTGCAGCAGCAGCAGCAAGCAACGAAGCGTAAGCTCAAGTTCACTTGAAAAAATTTCAAGCTCACAAACAGCACCATGTAGTAACAGTAGACAGTATTAGAGCGATTTTTGTTTCAATGAACTCGCTCATTTGATTAAGAATTACTAGGATGAGTATGAGATGAGCGAAAAAAGATGAAAAAGATTTTTTTTTAAAGATTTCAACAATCTCTACTAGCACATATATATAAATTGTACAAGTCAACGCTCGCAACGGGTATTTGTGTAGAAGAAGAAGAAGAAAAAGAAGAAGATGAAGAAGTGTTGAATCAAAAATTAATGGAAAATATTTGAGAGCAAATTGAAGTTAATGCTGAAAATAATTTATGAATATATAAAAATTAATGAAAAATGATAAGTTTACTGTTTTACTGAAGCATTTCAAATTGTTTTAAATAAATTGTAGATTTATATCAAATATAAATACAAGTTACATAGAATACATTTAATTTCGATTTTTTTTTTGCTTGCTTTTAAATAAATTTATTTATTATAGGTAATGGTTTTCATCAGAAATTTGCCATTAAAGTGAGATACAAAGAAATCTTCTACAAAATGTATATGTTTAACAAACAATAGACATTATTGCTTGTGTATTTCTTCTTATCAAATAGAATATCAAATAAAATTGCTTCTTTTCTTATTCTTCTGCTTCTTCTTCTTCTTATCAAAATACAAAAAGATGAAAGGAATCTCTATAAACAGATAATCTTGAAAGAAAATTTTCATTTAATTTCTATGCATCGTCATTACTCATATTTTTTGGAGAAGATATCAACATTCATATATATGTTTTGTAGAAAAAAAAAAGCAAAAGAAATATAAAAAACAGAAGAAAATAAGATAAGAATAAAGCTTACTATAGAAAATGTTTGTTAATTCAACCATAACCATATAATGCCCACCTACGAAAAAGAACTTGTGCATTAGATCATCTCACGGCGAAACAAAAAAATGCTGTTATTTACTTGCTATTTAATAGCATGAAATGTCAATATTCTTCTTCTTTATTAATACATATATCAAACTTCTTTTTTCACAATCTATCTCGCAAGTCCAAATTACTCTCTCTTCGTCACTCCTATTTTCAATTCATAATTTTCAATTTTTAATATATTTTCACGAATAAAAAAACAGCTGATTTTTTGACACTTTTTGTCATTTCTATTTGTATGTATGAAGAGAAACGAGATTTGATGTTTTTATGAGAACAAGGCATCATAAGAACACCTGGAGGATTTCGAAGCGAAAATATTTTGTAAAGTATTTTCAAATATGTCGTACTTAATTTTTTTAATATAAGATACCCTAATGTACACATGCCTTTACAATCGGTTTTCTTTCTTTTCTTTTTTTTCTTTTTACAATAATATCCACAATTTTACACACATTTTTTTGAACATTTTTTCATAAGATCTCGGAAGAAAATTCTACATATTTATTAACTCGTTTGTGGCGTCTTATGTGGTGGTAGCACATATGGTTTACTGGTCAGCCAATGGGGTTTTATAGTTGGCTTTTCTTAAAATTCCACTAAAAAGTGTATGCGAATGTAATAATTCTTTTTGTGATTTTGAACAAAAAAAAAAAAAGATAAACCCTTAGTACAATATATGGGTATTCAATTTTTATTTGAAGTGAATAGAGATTTTTCTAATACATATTGGTGTGTGTGTGTGTGTTGTAGAGTAAAATATGATTTGAAGGTATGGCGATTACACTGTCTAACATTGTTAACAACGAAATTCGGGTATAATGTTGACATAAATATTAGCCGAATTGACCACCAATTAAGGGGGTCCACCTGTGTAAAATTTTCGAAAAAACGATTTTTTTTTACATTTTTCGCATCTTTAACGAGAGCTTCTACAGGATGAGGAAGGGGAAAATTATGGTCCTGGTATTGCAGATTAAATGTGAGTCTATAATACAAAGTTTTGTTGTGTTTCCAAACTTTGAAAGCGTTTTTCTCGAAACCATATTTTTGAATTTTGTGGGCAGATTAAAAAAAATCTACTTAACCGATTGTCTTGAAATTTTGACAAACTCATTAATAGAGATAACTGAAGGTACCCACCTAGCGGTTTTTCGAAATTTTTTTTTTTCAATTTTACACCAGTTTTTATATCGAAAAAAAAGCATGAAAACGAATAATTTTTATAAAAACAACTGCCATTTCTTCAATTTTTAAAATTTCATCAAAATCCTACGTCAGTACCTCAACGATATAAACAGAAATAAGATTTTTTTTACTTTTTGCGTTTTAGATAACTGGTTCGAGCGGAATCTTACCCACAATTTCGGTATTTCATTTTGAAGGGGTCACTTTGAACGCCCTTAATGAGTACAAGCCTTCGGATTACACTATTGGAAAAATTTACTATTGAAATATAAGCACAAACCTTCAAAATAACGTAAAACTTATTCTTATTTTCGAATTAGTTCTCCAAACGAAAATTCCCGAAAAAGCGTTTGAAATACCGCGCTCACACAGGTGGACCCCCTTAAATTATGTAAATTGGAGCAAAAATATAAAATTTTCTCAAGCCCTTATAATCACAATATACCCATAGAGTGTCCATCACTTTCCGTTTAATGACCAAATATTTGCAGTATAGTGTTATATTTAAATCGTTCTTATACAATATATTTTTCTATATATTCTATTTATCCAATTATATGTAATTTTTAAAGATTTTATTTTTAGCATCATGCTAAATATAAAATATTCGTGCACAAATAAATTGAATTGAATTGAAATTTATATTCAATATGGATATTTATTAAATATTAAAATTTAAAATATGTGCCTTTATTGAATTTATTCAAATATATACTGCTGCTCACTACTATATACATATTTGACATGAGCAACATGTTTACATACTCGTGTATACAAATTGTATGTATATTGTATGGTAGGTACATTTTGTTGGAATATAATTGAAAGCCTCAAGGTATTTGGTAATATACTCAATCATATTTGTTATTGGAAAATATTTTTTACATATTTATGAAATATTTAACATTATTAAGAATTTAGTCTTTTCATATAATCGCATAGTTATTTAAAACATTTAAGCATTGTTTTGCATTGTAACGATTACTTTAAATTGTGATTTATAAGTGATTAACTTTTGAGTAGAAATTTAATATTTCAATGAAATGAAATTATAATAAAGGAAACTATTAACTGACCATTGACTGACTTAGTCCCATGATATTAAATCTCCTTACAGTCGGCTAGGGCCGACCAAATTATACCCTGCATATGTAGATATATTTACAAAAAGTTTACTCGAATATCCATCTTTTTCTTTTATTTCCACTTTTTGAAAAACAATTTTTGCATATACTACTAATTTACACCGGAAATATGGTTGACTTTGACGAAGTACTTTGTATGTTATGAGAGTTCTAAAAGGGATAATTTAAAGGAGGTTTTTAAGATAATTCCGAGACTTAGTATGATAGCTATATAAAAAGTTGGCGTGGCTTGCCTCTTTCTTGTAAATCCAATTAATTGTTCAATATTAATCCACACCTTAAATTTGTTTGTCCTACGTTGAATAGTTCGAAAGTTACAGCGGTTTAAATTTTTTAAAATTTTCGCAATTTTGTATGGTAGCCCCATTAAGAAGTGGGCGTGGCATGTTGCCAGATTATTTCCAACTACCATGTTAATCTAACTGTCGATTATGGTTATTCTAGACAGAAGTATGCAGAAGTTACAGCTATTTCAATTTAAAAGAATTTGACTCATTTTGTACAGGGGCTACGATAAACAGTGGGCGTGGAGCGCCCATTTCCTAGTTGCTCGTACAATACTAATCCATACCTTAAATCTTGTTGTCCTATGCTAAATGGTTTGTAAGTTATGGAGCTTACAAGTTTTAGTTTAATTCCTTCGACTTTGTATGGGAGACCCATGAAGGAGTGGGTGTGGCACACTGATTTTCTGCCAGATTATTTCAGACTACGATATTAATTTAAGTGTCAATTATGGTTATTCTAGACAGAAGATTGTAGAAGTTACAGCTGTTTCAATTTAAAATTTGTATGGGGGCTACGATAAACAGCGGGCGTGGTGCGCCCATTTCCAGTGAGCCTAATTGCTCGTACAATACTAATCCATACCTTAAATCTCGTTGTCCTTGACTAAATGGTTTGTAAGTTATGGAGCTTAAAAGTTATAGTTTAATTCCCTCGACTTTGTATGGGAGAGCCATGAAGGAGTGGGCGTGGCACACTGATTTTCTGTCAGATTATTTCAGACTACGATATTAATTTAAGTGGCAATTATGGTTATTCTAGACAGAAGATTGCCGAAGTTACAGCTGTTTCAATTTAAAAGAAGTACAGACACTTTGTATTGGAGCTACGCTAGAAAGTAGGCGTGGCTCAACCACTTTTGGCGAGGTTATATAGTAGTATAATATAAGTCTATGTGCCAAATATTGTTGTCTCAAGTGGTATATTATGTGAGTTATAGCAAGTTAAAGATTTTGAAAATTCCGAGGTTAGTCGCTTTGAATGCTTGGTGTGGGCGTGGTTATTGACCGATCATACCCAATATCAATCCCCTCCGTACCCTTGGATCATAGGTTACTTGTGCCAAATTTCGTCGAAATAGCTCAATATTTACTCAAGTTATCGTACGAACCAGCCAGGTGACAGACAGACGGACGGACGGACGGACGGACGGACATCGTTAAATCGAAAATTTAATCGACGCTGATCACGAATATATATCTGTGTCTATATCTCCGGAGATTCCTTCAAGTGGACACAAACATCTGACCGAAATGAATATACCATGCATATTGCATTATGCAGGGTATAAAAATGAGAAATTAAATTCTAGTTAGAGCATAAGAATATATAAAAAAAAAAAATACGTGAAAAAATCAAAAAAAAAAAAAAAGGAATAAAAAGAAAACTACAAGCTGCACTTACTGGGAAATACGCGTCAAACGTCAAGAAGAATATGACTAACAATAGCATGCACAGCTTTATGCTCTCATATATATATACACACAAGTGCATATATTTATAAATATACAATATTCCACGTATTTATGTATGCACATAAGTGTGCTAGCAGAAGCTGGAATACTTCAAGGTTCAACATTGTTTCAGCAATAAGTTCTGTGCTGTTAATTTCATAAAAGTGTGCACAACTTGTAATTTTCACTACTTTCTTACATCTTCCTACTACTCCGTTTCCCTCTTATCATATTATTATTTTTTTATTTTTTTTTTGTTTTTTTTTTTTGTTTCCATTATTCTTCTTCACAGTCCCTTATTATTATTAATTTTTTTATATTTTTCTCATTGCATTTGCAAATTCATAAGAAGTGCGTTTTGCAGCAACTAGTATTGTTACAATTTTTACGACATGACCTCACACAAAATCAAAAGCAAGTTTAAGTATTTTTGTTACGCATGCGCTGATCAAAACTATGTACATACACACCCATACATCTGGTAGGTGCTTATATTGAGAACCAGCACCAGCAATTGCTCTATGTGCTGGATACTAAAAATCTTCTTTCAATTTAGATGTTCGTGTAGATATATTAACGCCTTTATTGTGGTTCGTTGGTTTTTATAGAGACTTTATGTTCTCTAAATTTCTCTAAAGGATCCAAATTTAATATCAACGTTGAACAATAAAATGAAATGAGCAAATACAAAGCAAACACGGATGGAAAGAAAATAATGCAAAAATCTTTGGAAACATTCAACATTAAAGTGAGCAAAACAGAAACAAAAAAAAACGCATAAAATTGCAATTAAATGATGTGCAACTTTGCAACAAAAAAGATTGTGATTACATATAACTCACACGTAATGAGAGACATCATTTTTTTTCTTTTGTCTTATAAAGCACATGAAAAAAAAAGTGCCAACACAATTTAGAAAGAAAAGAAACGTATAGAAGAAAATAAAAAAAAAAAACAACGAAATGCAAGAACACACATAAATACATATATATAAAAATATAGTATTGTAGTTTCTCACCTGAGTTGGCAGTTTTTCCTAAGAGACCTGCTTCAAAAATAACATTTGCATAGAAGGGTTTTATTTAATATTTTTTTTGTTTGTTTTGGCGCACAAGAAAGGAGATAGTGAAAAGATAAAGAAAAAATAGATTTGATTAATTAATTTATAGCTATAAGTATGTATAATTAGTGTAATAATATTGAATTATTATATTGCAATTATAATGAGAAAAATATTTAAATTCAAATATAATATAATTTAGTATTTATATTTCACTCACAAAAAGACATAGACACACTAATTAAAAAAAAGTGTTTATAATCTCAATTTTGATGCTATTTTTTTAAAAAGTCTTAATCCTAAAATAACATTAAAAAAACAAAATAAAAGTTAATATTTCGAAAATCCGATAATTGCATAAAATTTTAATGCAATTTGCAAATTTAGAAGGTCCCAGTGTATTGAAATATTATTATTTTTATAGTAAAATAATTCTTCTTCTTCATTTTCTTCTTAATTATATCCTTTGTTGACGTTTAAATAAAACGATATCGATAAGTAACATCTCTGTACAGAAGAAAAAATGAAGGTATTTGGAAGCACTAATCTGAGCAAGCTTTTATAGTTATACGCGCTAAAGTCAGCACCATTATTGTTGTTTTGCCATGTATTTATCGGTGCTGGCCAAGTAGCATAGGTACTACTTAAAAATGAGTATACTTAAGTAATGTTTAAATAAAAAAAAAATATAGATAACATCTCTGTACTGAAGAAAAAATAAAGGTAATTGGCAACTCTGAACTTAGTAAGCTAAAGTTAGCACCTTTGTTTTTGTTCTACCATGTTTTTATCGGCGCTTAGTATACTCGCCAACGAATTATGTTATAGAAACTATTTACGATTTAGTAATGCGAACTAATTATTGAAGATAATAATCGCTATTTCCTTTCTAAATATACACAATTACTAATACGTACGTAAGCATATTTGCAAGAAATAATGAGAAATTAACTATTTGCTAACACAATGGAATTTCCTGTAAAAATAGTAATTGTTTTTCCTTTGAAGTAATTCGTTTTGGGTTTTGTTTATAGCAATTTCCTTGTACTTAATTTGTGAATTTTTTTTTTTACTTGAAGGGACATGCTCTCGTGTAGCATACATTTAAATGGCAAGCATTTAAAAGGTGTAATCAATAGCTTCTGAAGCAATAAGATATTAAAATTTATGATTTCAAAATTTAGAACGTTGCAGACCTTATAGCCTAGACAGACGGCAGCCTAATTCCGGATTACCAAGTTAATTCGAATTAACTCGGGCATTAATTGCAGCTAATCCGCATAAACTCTATGAGTTAATTCTCAAAATAAAGGAGGATTAGGGCAATTTGCTATGGCAACACTGCTGAAAAGTGTCTATTGTGAATTTTTCTCCATCTATTTTACAAAATATTAGGTGTGTTCGCTAACAAAAAACGTTCAACAATTGTTAACAGTTTTGAACATGAAAAGCGTTGGCTAACAAATAAATCCAGATGTCAATTACGAACGGTGAATGTCAATTTACAAGTTTCTGATAGTTTTCAGTTCACGTACTTCTTGTAGATTTTCTCATATCGAGAGTGACAGATGACAGAATTTGATAGTGATAGTAATGTAGGTGAGCAGACCTAATAAAACAGCAATCAGACGTTTAGTTAATCCGCAATACTGCCGTCTGTCAGGTTGTTATTTTATTCGGATTAAGTGCGCCGGTAATCCGGAATTAGGCTGCCGTCTGTCTAGGCTATTACTCAAAAACTAGTAATTGGATAGCCTCCACAAAACTGTCTGAACGAATTCGAGTTGATTGATTGCTTGGTTGGCATTAATATCGAAAATTCTTTGCATTTGTATCGAAATATTGATAGATTGACATTGATTGATTGACATACAATAATGTCGAAATCGTAATTTTTGCAAATTTTTATTTTAACATTATTATAAAAAATTTTGCAATAAAGACGAAAATGTAATTGCATAAATTTTTTTCGACATTATTTCAATTCTTTTTTGCAATCATATTGAAATGGTGAAAAAATGCCGAAATTATTATTATTATATTTTAAGACAATTTCTCTTGGGAGTAATTAATTAATTATTTTTGAGCAATTTTGCGGATAAATAAAAGTAGCAATAAGTAAAAAATCTTTGGCCAATGTAGGGATGTCGGAAAAACACTCAGTGAATCTAAAAATGTATATATTTCACAAGGTGTCATTAAGTCCTCCTGGTTGACGTATTTGTATGCAATGGAGTATGTATTTTAGAGATAACATGAGCATTTTTAGGTAAAGAAACCTTCAACTGCAAAGGAGTCCTTTCCTACCAACCTCCTCGTTTTCGCTCTGACTCGTTTCATCAAATATTAATACATATATATAATACATACTCGTATATAAAGTGAACCTAATAAAATTACTGATTATGCATTTTCAATGAGCTCTCATTGCAATGTTGTCAAGTACCCTTAAAGCTTTTAAATAATTCATAATGGCAAAAAATAATTATAATTACACACAAAATGACACAGCTAAATAGTAATAAAAAACAAATGAAGTGTATAAAATGCGGCCAATAACCTCACATAAATCATAATAAATAGAAGAAAAAAAAAAAATTGAAAATAAAAAAAAAATATTAGTAATAATAAACAAATACTCCCTCTCTACCAAACCTTATTAAAGTCAAAGACATTCTAAGTACAACATTATTATACTATGAATAATAGTAATATTGCAAAAAAAATTGTTATTTGGTATGTATTACGTACCTACATTCTAACCGCAATATCAATGACACTAATAATGATACCAATTGGTTGATGGGCGTTGGACGATGTTGATAGTGATATAATAATCATGATAATCATGATGAGAGACATGGGTAAACAACATGATTAGAAATCGATAGAGACACAAAATGTGCTATTTAGTTAACAAATGGTTACCATATGCATACATACGTATTTACACACACATACATATATATGTACATACAAATCGCACAATCACGCATACACATGTAGATACGATAAAACGAGGAGACTGACTGACTAACTGACTGACTATACCTTTAGGTACGTATAATCGTTGAGTACATACATAAATGTCAAATGATGGAGTATAAAAATAGTTGTGGATGGCAACGGGGCGATTGATGATGGTGCTAGCGGTGATAGCGGTTAATGGTTGTTATAGAAATTTACTAAAACCGCTAAACCAGACACACACATACACACCAACTCACTCGCTTATTTACACATGCAACACAATTGGTTGCGATTACATTACATACTATATACATATGTTGACGGAGTGGTTGTGGTAGTCAATGTTTAACGGAAATTAGATGATTATCCACCGACAGACAACGACGTTATTCAAGTAATATCTAGACATGAACAAATGAAGGACATATACATATATACAATGTATTGTAGATACTCGTACATACAGGTGAATGAGACTGAGAGCATGAAAAACGCAAACGTTATGCACAAAGCGTATAAATAGCGTAGGTGGCAGCAGCAAACAAAAGCGATAATTTCTAATTTTAATATTATCCTGTTTGTTTTGCGGAAAATATACAACATAAGGATGATATTAAAAGAAGTCAAGTCAATGAATGTGTTGTTCGTGGTTTGTAGTCAGAGAGAGAGAGAGAGAGATAGGGTGTTTTGTGTACAGTATTTTATTAATTTGCTTGCGGTTTAAACGAACATTAACTTTTTCATGATGTACTATATCACATATATATATATATATATATATATATATATATATATATATATATATATATCGTATAAGGGTTGTTTCTGGACAACAATATTGGAATGAGATCGTTATTACTGTCAAGACAAAGATATCTACTGCAATATATTTCGAATTGGTATAGAAGAGAAGTAAGAGGCAGAGGAGGAGGAAAAATCCTAATAAAGGAGTTATATTTATTATACTACTTTGGTTTTAATGGTATTTAGTATTAATTTATTAGAAGTCGATGGTTTGGGGTAAATGTGTTAATCTATATAATATGCTTTCGACTCGCGTAATATCTCTTATCATATCATAAATTCAAGGGGTGCAGAAGTGTATATTGATTCTGTACTTCTATTTGTAACGCCCATTAAAAGGTGTGGCAAGAAATTATCTTAGTCAATTTATCGATTTATATCAGTCTGTATAGATATGATCATAAGGTATATGTTGTAAATCTACACCCATCTACACGAAAATATAAAACTATTAAGTTGAAAGCATACGATTCTATTCATAAATAATGGGTCTATTCTCAAAATCGATGTAATTGGATAACATCTACATCTAACTCTCATACAAAAGTATGATTGCGTATGTATGTTTACAAAGTTATGGAGCTGAAACTGAATATATATGACTTTTTTTCACTAGTGAATATACTGGTTTGAAAATAGAAGAAATTTGATGAACATTATACCTGGCTTCCATACAAAAGTGTGCTTCCGTATGTATGATTTTACAATTTTTACACGAAAATACAGCTGAAAATTGGTGCATATGATAGATTTTGCTAATGAATGGGCAAATATCAAAATGAGAGAAATCGGAGGAGAATCAAACGTACTTCTCAAACAAATGTTTCTTTTCTAATGTGTGTTTCCAAGCTTTACGTACGAAAATATAAAGCCATAGAAGTAAAACTCATCGCATCGACTGAATATCACATCTACCTCAAATACAAAATAATTTTCCTTTGCAGTGTAGAGCAATGAAGCTTCATTAATTCATTTCATAAACTTATGCTCATGCTGAGAAAAAAAAAACACTGCTATCACAAAAACGCATTAATTAAATTATTATGTATTGTAGTTTAAGGATTTTACAGATAATATGTTTGTACAATACGACTGTATAGTCGCGGGTGTGCCTATGGGTATATTATGTAATAATGAGTTGTTGTTGTTGTTGACAATCGGCTTAAAAATTTTAATTATTATGCATATGTACTTTATTGACTTTTAAATAAGTCTCTATAAACACGTACATGTACATATGTATGTGTGTTAATGTCAATCGTCCTTAAAAAGGATTAAATTGTTTGATATGTGTGTGAATAATACTGCATATGTGGTTATCACATGTATCACACTTATGTATATGAACATACAGGTGATGATAATAAGTATATATGTAGAATATTTACATAAAAATTGATGTCAATTTGGCTTAAATAATAAAATGCTGAAATGCAACCTACATACAACGAAAACATAAAATGCTCAATCAAAATGATCATTTTTAAAGTCAATTGAAAATGCATATTGAAAAAAAAAAAATGGAAAATCATGGAATATTCACTAGTGTACTCGTATGAACACACTCGTATGAAAAATACTTACATAACAATGCGGCGGTATTTGTCAATTGTGCACTACCCGGATTGGTTGCTGCATTCGTTAGTGATGGTTGTGTCATTGCTGCAATGGCAGCTAAATTTTGTACAGTCATCGGAGGTAGTAGACCAGCCGCAGCAGCTGCTGCTGTAGCCGCTGCCGCTGTATCGGCGGTGTTTGTTTGTGCACCTAAACCTGATAAAAGCAGAAAAGAAGAGCATGAGTCAAATGGGGGCGAAATATAAAAAGTTGAAAAAAAATATGATAGAAATATTGCAAAATTCATTGGATGATTTATACAAAAATTCCAATAGCAGCAGCAACAACAACAACAACAACAACAATGTCATATTTACCTTGCAGCAATTGTTGTTGCAATCCCACAGCCTGTAATTGTTGCAACAATTGCAACGATGCCGGTGTTATCGCATCCGCACCCAATACTGGACTTGCCTGTTGCGGTGGATTTGGTAGGATCGGTGTCGAAACCGTTGTGGCCGTCTGACCCAAGGGTATATTAATGTTTGTCGCCAAATTCCAGAGATTCGCTTGGATTTGTTGTATCTTTTTTTGTTCCTTTTCCTTTTGGGTGTCGGCAAATTTTACAACCAACGGCGATGTACAACCCTCCATTGTTTTATTTTGATTTAGTGTCTAAACCCAACATTATGATGATGATGATGATGATGATTACAATGATCGAAATCATAGTGATGATAATCACGATGATGATAGTCGTAAAATTGTTGAATGGAAAAAACATAGAAAATAAAAGAGAACATATAAAATCAATATTTTTTATCGCCTGTTTATGGAAATATTTAATAAATGAAAAAACTAGCAACAAATATATAAATCTTCTGTTTGTGAGGACTAAAGTAGTATTTTCTATAACTTACCACTTTAATTGCTGAAATTGCCGCGTGCTTAGTTGCAAACGTTACAAAGGCACACCCTTTACTCTGACCGTTTTGATCACGTAACACAGTACACTCTTCAATGGCACCGTGTACTTCAAATAGTTTACGTACGTCGTTCTCATTCAATTTTTTATTCAGCATGCCAATAAACAGTTTGCGTTCTGTAAGAAAATAAGAAAACAAAAGCACAGAAGTTTGTAAATTCGTATATTTATTATATATATTTAAATATTAAATATGGACAATATAGAAAAAATTCACCTCTTCACTCTATGAAGGTAAAACTATGTATATAGATATAGTTGCTTTAATAGAATATAAATTATATATGTATCTACTCATATACATAGTAGGCATATGTTGCCAACGAAGTATGAAACATTGAAATGCATATATACATTTGTAAGTACTTATATTGCATATATGAACATGTTTCTTTATTTATTTATTAAATTTTTACTTTTTTTATGCTGTGTGTTAGTAATCTTTTATTGAATCATTTTTTTTTTTTTGCATAACCAAGTATTGTTGTACGGAAATAAACTTGAAATGTCTTGCAATATGATATGGCACACAAATGACAAGCAACTTGTATGATTTTATTTTTATAGCAAAACCTTGAATAAGGTCTCACACATACAATACATATTGCAATGAATTGTAGAACAAAACAATGACATCCAATTGTGTTGTTAATTTCAAATATATACATATGAGTATGTGCACAAAAGAAAAACAAACAATGTCACCATGATAATGATCTTTTATATAATTCTATTCACTCATATATAAAAAAGACACGTTGACTCTGACAAATACTTCCGAAAACTTATAATTTTGTACTGGATATAGGAGGCGTAATGAAAATAATCGTATGTGCTGAGCTTCAGTCTTCGAGCATAATTTACTATAGGATGGAAGTGTGGATTTTATTCGATTCAGTGCATTTTCAAATATGTTTAGCAACTAGTAGATATAATAACGCGAGCTGTTAAGGGGCGGTATAGAGAGAAAAGGAGTGCAGAGAGACGTCTTTTCAGGCGCAAGAAGAGGGAGTTGGAAAGACGCGAGTGTGAGGAGATAGAGATGTGTACCGACAAGAATGAGACTCGAAAATTCTTTGAAAAGATCAAGCGCCTGAGTGGAGGTTTAAATCCCGGAGCCTCTTCTTGTCGTGATGGAAATGGGAATCTGGTTACGGATGTCCAGAGTGTACTGAGCCTATGGAGGGAACACTTCTCCACGTTACTGAATGGCGATGCTACGAACAATTCCGCCAGTGGAGGAGAATGCCCGATAACCCCAATTACAGATGATGGTGTTGATGTTCCAGCACTCGACTATGACGAGGTTGAAACGGCCATTTTAAGGCTGAAGAACAACAAAGCTGCAGGTGCTGATGGCCTGCCTGCCGAGTTGTTTAAGACCGGAGGCGATGAGCTGCTCACCCGCATGCACCAGCTCATAAGCAGAATATGGTCGGATGAAAGCATGCCTGATGATTGGAGGCTCAGTGTTCTCTGTCCTGTACATAAAAAAGGAGACCCCACAATTTGCGCCAACTACCGTGGAATAAGTCTCCTGAGCATCGCGTACAAGGTTCTATCGAGCGTACTGTGTGAAAGTTTGAAGCCTATGCTCAGCAACATGATTGGACCTTATCAGTGTGGCTTCAGACCTGGTAAATCCACCATCGACCAGATTTTCACGCTGCGCCAAATCCTGGAGAAGACCCAAGAAAAAGAGATCGACTCACACCACCAATTTGTTGATTATAAAGCCGCTTTCGACAGTCCGGTAAGGGATTACCTCTACGCAACAATGTCTGAGTTCGGTATTCCTGCAAAGCTCATTCGACTTTGTAGAATGACACTGCATAACTCCCGTTGTGCAGTGAAAATTGGGAAGGACCTCTCCGCACCGTTTAATACCGAACGGGGTTTCAGACAAGGTGATTCGTTATCGTGCGACTTCTTCAATCTTATTATGGAGAAAATAATACGAGCTGCTGATCTACGACGTAATGGCACTATCTTCAACAAAAGTGTCATGCTGTTAGCGTATGCCGACGATATTGACATAATCGGCATGAACACGCGAGCAGTCAGTGCAGCATTCTCAGAGTTGGAAAGAGAGTCGCGTCGGATGGGTCTCACGGTGAACGAGGGCAAGACGAAGTATCTAGTGTCAACAAGCAAAGAGTCCCGGCGTCTTGGACAGCACGTCACTGTTGACAACTACGCTTTTGAAGTAGTAAGGGACTTTGTCTATCTTGGAACCAGCATTAACAGCAGTAATGACGTCAGCTTGGAGATCATGCGTAGGATAACTCTTGCTAACAGGTGTTACTTTGGGCTGAGTAAGCAATTGAGAAGTCGAGCCCTCTCTCGAAGAACGAAAACTACACTCTACAAGTCTCTCATCATGCCTGTCCTAACATATGGCGCTGAAGCCTGGACAATTTCCACCTCGGATGAGCGAATACTTGGAGTTTTCGAGAGAAAAGTCCTACGCAAGATCTTTGGACCTATTTGGTGGCGAGTACCGAATAAGGTACAACCATGAGCTGTACGAGCTGTATGCCGATATTGACATAGTAAAGCGCATTAAAATCCAGCGGCTGCGCTGGCTAGGTCATGTCGAGCGAATGGAAGAACACGCTCCAGCTAAGAAGGTGTTATATTCGGAACCCGCTGGAGGACGACGCAAAAGAGGAAGACCAAACCTCCGGTGGAAAGACCAAGTACTGGAGAACCAGACGGCGCTGGGAATTTCTAACTGGCGCCAGCTAGCGAAGAACAGAGATGGCTGGCGAAGCATGTTATTTTCGGCCTAAATCGATATTCGGTTGTTATGGCCACATAAGTAAGTAAGTAAGTAAGATATAATAATATGTATAAAATTTCAGCTGAATATCTTCTTGAAACATTTCCTGCAAACTCACGCTCCATAGCATACTTTTGTATGTAAGGTAGGCGTGATTTTTAACTGATTACGCCTATTTTATAAATCTTATGTACCGAACTTCAGCTTGATAACTTTATAAACATGCTTTTCTATGGGAAATAGTAGGTCACCGGATCTTCTTTACACTATCCTATATTTAAATCATTCTTAAACATCCAATTTGTTACAAATGCCTATTTAGAAATCAAACATATATTATTTAAAGTGATTTTTACCTAAAATATCAGCTTCAATTTATAACACATTGATCTAATGAATTAACTCTTCATGATTGTTTCAAATAGTTATTATTAAATATTTATACACACTAATGAAGCCTTCTCACTACTATATCATATAATATTATTGATAAAGTGAAACAAAATTATACTTACCAAGTTGTGAAACAATATACATATATAACATGCGAAATAAATTTTATATTACTAGTATTTATACACATGATAATTTGACTAAATCAAACCAAAGAAAATAATTTGCATAGATTTTAAATTGCCATACATGTACTCGTACATACATATATTTTGTAAATTCGCATGGCAATTATATATTTGCAATTGCAATATTCACATATGTACGTACCACCATAATAGTACTAAAATATATATGATATTTTAATGCACACAAAATGTTGATAAGAGATATATGCATATATACAAAAATGTATATATACATGAATGCGTAACTATGTGTATGAAAAGGCGCACATAATATTTTCGAAATTGCTGCAATTGCATTTATGTAAATAGGATTATTGGCAAATAAAATGTGGTTGTTTGTTCGTTATCTATATGTGTATGTGTATGCGTTTGTTAATTTATTTGTTTATTTGTGGAGTATTTGAACATTGGTTTAGTATTTGTTTAATAATACATACATTGCATGTAAAATACTTGTCGATACGACAAAGTTTTTAAAAACCAATTAATTAACTACTACACATTTCTACTGTTAGATATAATTATGTATTTATATACGAGTACCTCATACACATACGTATTTGAATTTGTATTATACAACAAAACCGAATCATCTTTGTGTACGCATGAGTATGTTAATTGCACCTTATTTGTCGCTCAATTAAATTTTCATAAATTATTTAGTTTTATTTGTTCGTTTGTTTATTTATTTTGCTTGAAAAATAACAACGAAAAAACAAAAAAGGATTTAATTTACACCGTGTATAAAACATTAATACATAGAGTAGGCAATTGTATGTGGTGGTGGTGTTAATATTAGTATAGTAATATTTGTTTCTGTTAGCTGTTTATGCTTGATTAAAGCCAACTAATTGCTTTCATACAAATTTATCATATTTATTTACTATTTTTGTTATTAACTATGCAATTTTATCGCATTGCTAAACAAATATTCATTCATTGTAGTATTGTAAATAATTGTTCACTACTAAAGGATTTCATGATTTAAGTAGCTTAAGCAGCTACAAACTATGAACAAAAAATATGGGAAAATATTTCTCTTAATATTATAAATTCCAATTCATTTACTAATTATTATATATAAATTATTTGTATCATATAATAGCAAAATGAGTAAATCCTTATTAGTCCGTATTCTCCAGTGTACATGTTTTTTTATGATTATATTTAGTAGTATATAATGTGCTGACTTTATGTATAGTTTCTAAAATCATAAAAATCATATATAATTTTCACAATAAGTGACCAACTCATATAAAATGAAATTTGGATTAAATACATTTAATTTACTTTGTAAGCAAAGTAAGCATAAAATGTGTCATAAGTGAATGTATTTAAGTTTTTAAGTATTTTAAGTATTTAATATGTAACATAATAAATTTATATGATATACGTAATTATTATTATTATCCCACGCCCTCTACCTCCCACATACCGCACCAAGCGGAGTCCATTTTCACCGGGCATTATCATTATTATTGTTATGATAATTAATATTATTATTATTATTGCTGTGATAG
This sequence comes from Megamerina dolium, assembly GCA_963854835.1. Lineage (NCBI taxonomy): Eukaryota > Metazoa > Arthropoda > Insecta > Diptera > Megamerinidae > Megamerina > Megamerina dolium. Next base: position 54,985,110 of record OY978529.1, read on the forward strand.
TTTTCATTATTATTGCTATTCTAATTATAATTATCAATATTATTATTATTACAATTGTTATTATTATTATTATTATTATTATTATCTTTTTACAATCATATATTTGTAATATTACTGCTGTTGCAAATTTGGTGCTATACCCTACATATATATACGCTCAAAAATTGCATATAAAATTTATTATTGCTATCGAATCTTACATATACTAAAATTTACATAATTTTATGGGATACATATATATATGCGTATATAAACAGACATAAAAGTAATTATTCAAATAAAAATTTTGACATAATTTAGTGAAATCATGTAGAAAATTGAAATAATAATTAGTCGGCTTAAATGTAGCAAACACACAATAACCTACATACACACACATACACACACGCACGTAATAAAATATGCATGATTGCGTAAATGTGCGTTTTAGATCGCAACATCATATCAATTTTATATTTAAAATCAACAATATTTTGGCAAGAATTAAGTATGAGGGCAAAGTGAAGTGAGTGAATGGGCATGAGAGTTACTACAAAGCATATTTAACTTATGTATTTAAATTTATTTGATATTGAAACTCCATTTAATATTTTCCTTTGTTTTGAGACATTTGTTAGAGATTGAATCGAATATTATTAAGGTAAGGGTTGAATTATGAATTATTTGATTTAATATTCAAACACGATTTCCAAATCAGGGCTAAAATTCGATGAACTATTTTTAACAACAAGAGTGTATATTAAAAAATGGGCTTAATCGGACGAAAACAACAACTAACTCCCATATAAAGTATGCTTTTTTCTGCACGCACATCTCTCTGCGTATCATGGAATATGGCATTGAAGCTTAGTTATAATAGAACTTATACTTTTTAAGAATTTTAAATTATATTGAACGAAATTTCATGGTTAATATTACAATCTTAATTTCTACAATAGGAGTTTATATTCTCATAATGCAAAATTACCAGGAGCTCTCCTTAGCAGCTGTTTACACACTTATGTATATGGAACCAGATTAAAAGATCATTTTTAAATTCAAATAAAAGAAACTCAATGAACATATTCCATTTTGATATATGTGTGTGTTATTTTTTTTTCTTTCTTGTATTGTATTATGGAGCTCACTATACACTATTCTCATATCCTATACAATATTCAACAAGCCAAAAAAAAAAGAAAAATGAAATTTATAATGCAGTAGCATCAAACAATTTAAATGCAATTAGAATGTAAATTGCTGACAGTTTATAGCATAAAAACCGAAACTTGAAATCAACTTTGCGGCAATGAATAACAGCGTCGAGAGTTGGGAGCGGGAATGGTATGAATGAGAATATAAAAATTCCGCTACCATCACCGCTACCACCACTATCACAAGGCAATTTCATGGCTTTTGGATGGCAATGCTCTGTTTTGCTTCTAATGTACTTACACCAGAATGCCAGAACGAGAAATGTACCTACAGTACATGCAGTATATAGAAGGCATGAACAAACCTACAAACGATAACATTTTTGTTAAGTTGCTTCTTAGGGAACGATGAGAATGGCAACAAGAGAGAAGCAGTTACAGGCTACCATTTTGAATGATATAAAATTCACATTCAGCTTTTTAGATTAGATTTTTATTTTAATGTACAAATTTTCAATACATACATACATACATACATATATCCTTGCATTGTATAGTACATTATCATACTCTACTTCTTGTACCTACATATCGGATATTGCACTGGGGAAGAAATATCGGCATTTTGCACTTTTGATAGTAGCAATTTTTGTCTCAAAATTCTGAAAAGTGCTGTCAGAATCGGGTCATATAAGAACGGCTCTTAGTAAACTGAACTATTTCTTAATGCATTCATAAATGCTTAAGAAGAAGCTACAGTCTTTCATAGTCTTTACTAGCAACAGTTATTTTTTTAAATGATTTTTATTTTACCAAATTTTTGTGTGCTTTTTTTGTGAAAACTTTCACAATTTCTCTAGAGGAAAAAAGCTGAACAAAAAATTTATCACAGAGCTCTTTTGAAAGCTGCAGAATGTTATTCCAATGATGTATGACGAGAACTTTACGGTGGAAAAATCAAAAATTCAATATAAAAATTTCAAGGTCATAGTTTCTGGTTATCGAAAAGTCGTATCTGGTTTTCATATTATAATATTTATTGCAAGGCTTTTAATTTTTATGTAATTCATTTCTTTCTCGACGTTGAGTTGGAAAATTTAATGCATTTGTTTAAAAACTTCAATGAACATTTTTGGCAATAGTAAGTATCGCAGTATCAATTGAAAAATAAACAAAATGGCATATTACAAGTTCTACAAAATTTTTACAACATTCCTCTTCCTCTTTATATTTAGGCCTATTTATATTGTATTTATAAAAGGACCGATATTTTTTACCCAACATAATATTAAGTAAAAAAAAATATATAGAATAAAAAAAAAATTCAGAAATACAAAATACAAAGAATAAATAAATAAATGAGCTTAAGTGGTTATTTGAAAATGGTGTGAATGTAAAGCAACCAAAAATACATTGGCCATTATGAAGGCGATACTAAAGTCAGTGGTAGGTAATATCATACAACAAGTACAGAGAATAAAAAATAAAAACAATTCTTATGGCAATATTAAAAGTAAAACGTACACACACACACACGCATATACACAAATCCATGCCCACATGCAAAAACATTTAAATTAAATTTTAAAATTTACATGAACATTTGGTAAAATAATTTCCTATCCTTTAAATGAATTAAATTTAATAATAAATGAAATACATACGCACATCCATACACACACGCTCGTAAACATATACACCAGCATAGATATTTCATTACGGTCGGCCTTCAATGTGTTAAATATTCAAATGAAATTAAATTAAAATAACAACAACAACAACAACAACAACAACAACAGTAGCAACAACAGTGATGACTTCTCATAATAAACAACAATTTATTTACACATGTTGCATAATATGATAACCATTTTGTTGATTAGATTGTGTATGTATTCGTATTTTTTTGTTTAAACATAAGCATGAACGCATTCTAGGGTTCATTACTAATATTGATATTGAATTTGTGCTACTATGTATATTTGGTTGCATGCAATATTGTTATACTACTGATTACTCATACATGATTTTCATAGATACCTGCTTCCCGGTTTTCCGCTTTCATACAGCAAAGAGGACATGAACATTTTTGTTAAATGCAACCGACATGTGCAATCAACCGAGCATATAAGCTAACGAATACATATGTGAACATACTCATACTCGTATGGTACATCTATTTATGTCATAAATATGGCGCAAAAATAATAAACAACACATATGCGTTTAAGCAGGGTTCATACGAGTACAACCCATACAACTACAGGCAGAAAACTCAATGCACATATAAAACGTATATGTATATGAAAGCACTCAACCATTTGCGAGCATGTCAATTCGTATTTGAAAACGGTGACGATGCTTAAATTGGTGGTAACGGTAGCCATACAATACTCTTGTATATTCTATACGACTCAAACCATAATAACATTGCAATATTCCATCTAACAGCTAAATTGGTGATGTTGCTATCATATGTAGTTATATGTATGAATTCTTATCGAAATATTTTTGCAATAATGTCGAAAAAAATTACTTCGAAATTACGGTTTGTAACTTTTCTGATATTATTGCAAAATAAAAGAAGAATAATCTCATATAAAAAATGTTTTAAAATTACATTTTCGACATTTGTCGAAACATTATTGCATACATTCCCCAAATGTATGCAATAATGTCGAAATACTAAGAACTAGTTATGGCATTCGGTGAAATAAAGGAATTGTAGTTTAATAGGGAGTTCCGCAGGGAAATGTGCTGTCGCCCATCCTCTTCAATTTCTATCTGTCGAAACTCCCTGCGCCGTCTCCTGGCATACAACTCATCTCTTATGAGGATGATTGCACGATGCTACGTCGTCGTACACAACATCTCGGCGATATGCTGCGAGATCAACGCGTACTTGGTGCACGTTCAACAATTCTTCAACCGCAGAAGCTTTATACTCTCGCCCGAGAAGTCTAACGCAACACTCTTTACCACCTGGACCATGGAGCTCGGAACCGTGCTCCCTGTAACAATCGATGGCAGAACTATTTCGACTGTGAATAGACCTAAAATCCTCGGAATTGTTTTTGACAGTCTCATGACCTTTGCTGCTCATGTTGATTACACCATACAAAGGTTACATAGCAGAAATAATGTCCTCAAGGCACTGGCCGGCACTGGCTGGGCGACAGGCCATCGGCAGGTCGATCATCAACTATGCGGCCCCAATTTGGACGCCACTCATAAGCGTCAAGCAATGGCGGCTTCTGCAAAATCGACAAAATACTGCCTTTCCTGCATCATTACGGGGTGCCATAAGATGGCACATGAGGATCACCTACAATCAGGAAACACGAATGCTAAAAGTGCGTGAGCACAACGATCAGCTTTCGTAACAATTTCTTCTTTCCTGCCACCTTCCATCACACCCCAACAACTGGTTATCGAAGTTTGCCCCTCCCCCGCGTAACATCCGTGGTAACCAACGCTTATTTGATGGGCATGTGAGTCACCTGCTAGGTTATTTGAGTTCTAGTACGCATAGGGCGTGGTGGCGGCGGCCATCATAACATCATAACATCGTGCTGGGGGGTCACCCACAGCCAATATCAGACTGCGAACAACAACTCCTAGATGCGCTCGCGCCACTTTGGCGCAGCTAAGATCTGGATGGAGCGTCTATCTGAACAGCCACATGCACCGGCTGGCTGATACAATTCCAGATAGATGCCTGCGGTGCCGTCGTCTTTTCGCCTGCCCCAGAAGGCCTACCAGTTTGGCCCCCTCTGCACTGTGGACGCACCCCCTGGAGGCTGCCGTCTGCGTGGAGCTGGCCTACGAGAACAATAACACCCAAGCTGAACATGAATTTTCGTGATTTCGAAATCGTTGTCTGTTACAACAACAATTTAATTAGTCTTGTAATAATGTCGAAACGAAATTTAACATTTTCGATATTACTGCAATATTGTTCGAAAATTGTTTTCGCATAAAATCATCATTTCGACATTTTGATTGCAACAATTTTTCGACATTAATGCAGTCCAGCATACTCATACATATTTGCCTGCAATCGATAGATGAGGGTTAGATGTGTCGACATACTCGTATATAGGCGTCACTCATACATATTTTTACAATATCCACATAGTACATAAATGCTATTGCATATTGCCGTGCCGTGCCATGCCATGCTCGTGGCTTCATAAATTCAATTTTACTGTGGTGTTAGTGGCAGAAATAGCGGTAGCGGTTTGTTGATAAATATGATGGTAAATCCAAAAAAAAAAAATAGTAAAAAATAGCAAAATATAAAAATTAAAATAAACAAAAAAATTGAATGCTGGAATATGCAGGTTGGGCGTCCAATGCAATGGCTGATGCTACTTATGTATACATAACCTGTCATACCACAAGCGAAAACACTATTTTCTATGATGCTACGATAAGATCAACTATTTCTATTTATTTAGAGAACATTTTCACCGATGGAAATAACAAATTTGTTCAAATTAATCGATCAAGACAAATTATATTAGTAGAAAAATATGCTGTAAAGTATTGTAATAAATATGTATTTGATATTAAGAATAAATATTTAAGATTTCTTCTATTTTATTATACCAACTTCTTCAGAATTGGATTAAAAATTGTGTTTTGATATTCTTCGAAAATTGTTAACATTCATGGAAATATTCAATATTTAATTTTTCATTTCCACAGATCAATTTGGCTGAATCGCTGAACTCACCACCACCCCACAAAACAATGTTGTTACAAATAGTATGAATTTAAGCGTAATAAGTATCTCAATTGATGATAATTCTTGTGTTATTATTACATATTTCATGATATTATTATACGCATCGTTTCGTAATCCTTAAAGAAAAATATGTACACAGACACGATATACAGACACATTACAATTGAAAGCGTTGTACGTCTCGTACTATTGAGTATTAAATGATTCAATTTCCTTTTCATTGCAAAAAAAAAAAACACTTTATACATGCGAGCATGTGAACATGTATAAATAAATACATATAAGTACTCGATGTTGGTCGATGCACACATATACATACGAATGTAATATTACACAATATCATTTATGAATGCAATTTTTATATTTATAAGAACATAACAGAATATACCATCGAAATGAACAAAGCAACAACAAGAAGTATGTAATAAACGCAAGTATGTATGTATTAATAAATATTTTCACATATCTATTTATGAAGTATCTGTTTTATAGCATGGTAAAATAAGAGTGTAAGAGCACCATTGTTGATCTGTTTCACTGCCATCACACATCTGCGCTAATGATGTTGCCCATATTCGGAAACATTATTGTTTGGCATCACTGCCAAAATTCAATGAATTTTAAATTTCCTTTATCCGTTTTCTACGAACAAAAAGTAAAATAAAAATGATGATGATGATGATGAAACAGCACGATAGACAGAAAATGTATCCATGGTAGAAGAAAAAAAAAATAAAATGTGTAAAAAACCAACCATTCAATGAGAAAATACAACATATATGGCTGACACTCCTATCTTTCTGGTGGCAGCCAAACTAAGGAAACTACTGAATTAAAGAAGAAATACAGCGTGCGCGCATAAGAAGCGATAAAACGAAATCTATCAAATGCAAAATACACAGAAAACTAGAAAATGAAAAAAAAAAACCAGGCGTTAGCGATTTCCGTTGGCTTCATGCATGTGTACTTCGAATTTGCTGCTACTGTGCCGATGGCAACTCTATGGGGTACTCAAGCCAAATGCAGTTTATACTTTATGTCGACATATACGTATATAACTACATAAAGACAAACTTATATACATATCTACACCTATAATTCTCGTGTCTCTGTGTGCATTTGTATAAAATACATTAAATTATTGTATTAAGAGTGTAGCATATCGATATCGTATTGATAAGGTTGCTTGGTTGCTGCTATTGCGTTGATTTTACATTGCAATATAAAACTTTATTGTGGCTACAAAATGCATTACTGTAATAATACTGCATTAAAATGGACGATGATTCAAACGGTAGGTATGGCATAGTCCTGTAGTTCAAAGAGTTCATTGTGATTATAGGAAACAAAAAAAAAAAAAAAGCAAATACTTATAAGAACCTTTTAGTCATATCAAGATGTATCGGTTGCTACAATTACTAAGTGGTATGCACTTAGGTAAATAAGCGCACTCCGTGGTTTTTACGTTGTACTGCGTAGCAAAAACTCATTGATTTGCTCACTAGAATAGTGTGTAATTTAATTTGCTGCAGAAAGAACGAAAGGCTTAAGTTTATTTTATGATTTTTGGAGCACGGATGGATTTAAAGTCTTCGAGAGAAATTTAAAAATCATATGATGAGAACAAATTTGTTCGATTCCATATAGGAAAAAGTCATCTGAATATTTCATTGATAAAGAATCATGCCTACATGGTGGGTGTGATTCTTTGGTAAATTTACTTGAATGGCCCACAATAAAACAAACATAGCCAGATCACTAACTTACTCACAAGTCAGCAGTCTAGGAAACGCAGATGGATTTAGTAGCTAGTTACATAGTGGAGATGTTCATTCTAAAATTTATCGATTAGTCTCAGATACTCAGAAATTATTGCGATCTCAGAACATTCTATCTCATCTGATGTTCCAAAAGAAAATATAGATAGATAGATAGATAGATAGATAGAAGAAGAAAATATATGATTTTTTTTTATTTTTTCTAAATATTACAATTTATTTTTTTATTTGAATTGCCATGCCTCTTGATTGCTGATCGATTGTGTTCCAAGCTGAGATACTGACACTATTGCAGCGATTATAATGAGTGTAGTGGTAACTATTTTCTCGAATAGACACATTGCCACGTGGAGTATATCTACTCTCCTAGATTTTGCTCCAGGCATGTAATCAGAGTGATTTGATTTTAAACTGGGTCAATCTGCTTTAAACAAAATCACTCTGTCCTGGTTTGTAGGTCTTCTAGGGAATAAATGAAAATTAAGGTGCAATAAAGTCCCTTGTGGCTCTTGAATACATTACATCGGTTCAGAATCATTTATGGTGATTCATTGAGGATTGTGTAAAAACTCTATGCAAATCGTATTGGAACAACATCCCTAATCCGTTACAAACCAAAAAGTTCACCATATCCAATGCAATTTTCACACCCATCACTTCTAACTTTGAGTCACATTTGAGTCACATTTGAGTCACATTTGAGCCACATTTGAGTCACATATGAGTCCGAATCAAGTATTGTGATTGTATTCATTGGGGATTGAGTAAAAACTCTATGCAAATCCTCTTGGAACAACATCCCTAATCCGTGACAGACCACAAAGTTCACCATACTCAACGAAATTTTCACACCCACAACTTTTAACTTTGAGTCACATTTGAGTCAAATTTTGAGCCGTATGTCATCGGTAGAATGCAGTTGATTGAAGACAATGAAAGTAAGTGCTTCAGAATAATTTATATTCCATTCGTAATATAATGAATGCTGTGAAAGGGCTTTAGGCGCTTTATATCAGTAAAAGTGAATTTGGCTTGAGCTGCTGGAAATTGAAAGTCGATTACACATTGAAAGCAGCAGTGGCTACAGCACAAGTCGTGTTGCAGACATATCATAACAGTCTTCTATCCACTTAAAAAAAAACTCTAACACATTAATGAATCACCTTAATAATTAAAGCATTTAAATCTCACTCACTCATGCATTAAATTTAAAACCTCACTTTAATAAGTTTTAATTTTAGGATTTTCATTTTCTTCTTCTTCTTGAAGCACGCATACAAAACTTTTGTCTACCTAATGCAGCTTTTTTACAATATTTACACTATTACACTTTCATTTTGTTCTTCCATAGGATGTTCCATTCATAGCCGACCCATACGATCAGCCCATGACCAGCCCACTCACTAGTATCCACGAGTATACGAGTATATATTATACGCCTTTGGTGTAAAATGTATTTGATAAAGTTGTTCGAATACGCTGTGCGTTAGTTCATGCAACATGCTTTTAACTGTGATTACCCATGTATATATATATATATTGTGCGCTGTTGTTGTTGTTGTTGTTGTTGTTGTCGTTGCTTGTGGCTGCTTGGTTTTGGTATTCTGACTCGACTCGGACCATTTACCAGTGCCTGTGTCAGCATTATATTGTACCTAGCTACCTACAAACATATATTGAATATAAGTAGATGGCAGCAAACCAATGCAATTCGCGACCAATGTAACCATCACCATCAGCGCGACACTGTTCTAACCTACAACCATCCATTAAATGCCCAGCTGCAGCTGCCAGCCAAACTAATACAACACATCATGTCCTAGTTTTCTACTTTACATATTATACACCCCTATACACACACACACACACACACACACACACTTTATTGTAGATAGTTTACAAAAGCAGCAGCAGCAATATGCAAATGAATTTTTCGTTCGTTCACTGAGTGAGTTTCTATAACATGTTCACACCTCATTTTATGTTGCACGTTGCCATTGCTTGCCACAATGTATACAGTACGATTATATAGGTATAATACACTCTGCAGGTACTATTTTATATCCTTTTTCTATGGACCCATACATACTTACAAACATATGCGTGTGTATGTGTGTGTGTGTGCCCATGAACGATTTTAGTCATATGACAACATTATACACAATCTAATGTGCATGTATTAAGTAAATGCAATGTTGCATTTGAAATTACATTGTTTAATACGAGTCGAGGTTGAGAATTTGTATTTAAAAAGTGTTTTTGCCTGCACCTGCACAGGATACTTAAATTATATGACTCAAAAATGTGATTTTAGAATAATAACTTTTTTATGCATCAACTTTAGACGGTAGCTAATATATTTATGGTGGGTGTGACTACATTTAGTTTGCACGCTATTATTGAATTTATTCTCTCTTTTGGCATATCATAAAATAATATATACATTTTATATATTTATTTTGAAATTTCTTTCCACATGGAAGTTGTCCAAACTTGAGAAAAATATTGATTTCAAACATTTACGTGTTATTATTTCCTAAGATCTAATATTGTCCTTTTTCTCTCATAAGATAATGTTGATTTATTGTTAATACAAGTAGTAGTCGTAAAATAAATCATTGATATTTCAAATGCATACCCATAATCAATACACACACACACCTATACAGACTTGAAGACGAACCCCATGAGAAAATAGGATATCATCAACTGAAGAAAGAAGCGAACATATAATAAACCATTTAAGAATTATAAGTAATTATTAAACGATAAAATGACATGTAATGCCTTCACAATGATTAAAAATTCTTCCAAAATGATGTGAAATAGAAAACACACTCGCTCAAATAGTTCTACATACTTCATTTACATATTGACAATTTTGCTTACCTTTTATCTCACCACTACAGCCAAGTTTCCACTGGGAAATTATATCAAACAAAAAATTCCTATGGAATGAACTTACGACCCATATTAAACTCTTTTAATGGTTAAGATATGTTGCTATTAACCCACAAATACAATATAAAGGACATAGTATCTATTTCGACATATATATATATATAACAGTATATACAGTAGAATCCATCCGTATAAATAAAAATAAATATTTTCGAAATGACAGCCGGTCATTCAGTCAGTTGCTGAGTTGAATTTTCACAGACAATAGCAATTGACAACAAGAGGTTTCATCATCATCATCAATGTGATTTGCATAAATTTTATTATAGAAACTCATAGATATTCACATTGTTACACACACACACACATATATATACATATGAATAGGAAAAGCCATCAAGTTTATATAGATATATTCTCAAGTTAAATTCATTCATTAATATATAAAAAGAATTTCAATTCTTTTGTATATAATAAGTATTCACCTCTCATCGTTTGCTATCTTTTTAGATATTTTATTTTATTTTTTTGCCTTATTCCTTATTCTAACTAATATTACATATTCCTATCATCAGCACAATAAAATATACATATTAGACGATGCGTATTATTGAGTATACGCCATGATAAGTGTGGAATGCTTTGTGAAGTGGTCGTTGTGTGTCGAATCAATGAGCAATCATTATAAAGGTGGGTGACGAGTGAAGTAAAGACTTAGCACAAAGTTGTATGAGTGCCAAGGGTGATGACAATGTACGCATGTATATATGAGAGTCTGTCTATTGTATAAAATGATAAGAAAATCACATATATCCCAATAAACCAAAAAAGGTTTAGAAGCGACTCGTTTATGACTCTTATTTGGACTCACTTATAAAAGAGGTTTTATGAATAGCCTAATTTAGTTCATTTTGTAACTCTTTGATATATATGAATTTTTGAGGCTTTATGGAAACGTTTCCATTCAAAAGCATACAGGAATAATTATCGAGAAGTCGAAAGGATTATCCCTCAAATATCCATGAGAAGT